>JAHRHZ010000218.1:12114144-12128624 GCA_024137785.1 Ginglymostoma cirratum | reverse complement strand
CCCCCTTGACCTGTCCGTCCTCCCTGGACTGACCTATCTCCTCCCTACCCCCCTACCTACACTCACCTTTACTGGCTCCATCCCTGCCTCTTCGACTTGTCTGCCTCCTCTCCACCTATCCTCTCCTCTATCCATCCTCTATCCGCCTCCCCCTCTCTCCCTATTTATTTCAGAACCCTCTTCCCCTCCCCCATTTCTGATGAAGGGTTTAGGCCCGAAACGTCAAGTTTTCCTGCTCCTATGATGCTGCTTGACCTGCTGTGTTCATCCAGCCCCATGCTTGTTATCTTGGATTCTCCAGCATCTGCAGTACCTTTTATCTCTTATTATTGAATGTGCCCAGTTTAGCCACTGGTCCCAAAATCCTGGAAAATTGGTTGATTTCTTTACGAATGATTTATATAAAGATAGGCCAGTTCATGTGGTTATGATACACCAGGGTTATCAATGACGAACTCTCTGTTTTCTTGAGTCTGAAAAAGACATAGTGTTGAGTAGGCAAGCCAAGCAAAAAGTGCAAAACTCGAATGTGACTCAGGGAAACTCAAAGGCTGTGTCCAAGTCCATCATCTTGGTTAAGTACGAATATGCCTGTTCAGCCTTATAAGAAACCTGACAAACCCAGGGAAAAGGCGGGTAATATATTTTGACGCATTTTGTAGTGTTGGATGGCAATGCAGGTAACAAGGTTGTCCAGCAGGGACACAGAGTATTTCCACTGTGGCAGAATTGGTCATTTTCAACAATTTTGTAATTCAAGAACACCTCTCAAAAAACAAATCGAACCCTAAAAGATGGAGAATCCAACTAATTGATCAAGAAGGAGAAGTGAACATGGAAATTACACACTTTTTGGTCCAGTGGAAATCATTGGCCCGACAGAATTAGCTGATAATCTGGATCAGCAATTTCAGTCAAGCACCTGAAGAGACAAGAATATTGACACTAAATGTTGTCTGAACTAGGGGGCGATGATTATAGTTCTTGATAACACATTAGAATGGCTTGGGATCGTATGCCTCAACCTTTAGGCTCCAGAGACATAGGTGCAGATTCCTTCCTGTTAAAGGCCATTTTGTAGCAATGCTTAACTATAGTGATAAAGTTATTAATGACCTTATTTATGTCTTACAGAATCAGAAAATGTCCCTTTGGAGTTTGCAGGCTGTCATGCAACTAGGTCTTCATACTGATACAAAACACTCCATAACCATATTTGTGAGGAATTGTCTCAGTTCCCCAAGGAACATGAACTTCCAATAAGTTTAGATGACAATTTGCCAAGATTTACCCAACTTTTCCAAATAAGTAAAGCTTGATACCAAAAAAGTCAGATGATCCCTGTTAGCTTCAGAATACACCTCATCAAAGCTCTGTGCCGCCTGCTGGTAAACCTCATGCAACATGACCAGCCTTCACTTCATGATTTTCACTCTACTTTGAATATCGCAAACAAAAATCAGAAGTCCGCATAGGAAAAAAAAGGAGGAACATTGCACCTCATCCAACCATGCTTTAACCAGGAATGTTGGATAACAGACCAGAAAATCTCTGAGCTCCTTGAATCTGCAATACAATTATTTCTTTAGTAACTTCTGAACAGTAGACACAGCTGGAGGTGAACTAGACAATTGCCCAGGCTGAACCAGTCTTTCAAAGTTATAAGGTGTGGGATTGGTAAAGGTTGGGAAGAAGCTCACATGAAACATATGCACCAGGATGGATCTTTTGGGTCAAATGTTCAGTTTCAACATGACAGATTATTTGTAATATTAATTAATTACTTAGTATGCCTTTCCATGTATTTCTAAGTCCTTGTACAGGACAATATCCCATTGAATCTACATTTGAAGGCTTGGCATTCTTTCTATGGCTTGGAGCCAAACACTATACTCAGAAATCAAACCAAAGTCTCATTAAGGTTTTATATTGGCTTATCATTACTTTGACTTCTATATTTCGTATCCCTTGAGATAAAACCTAGGATTCTACTATTTTTTTGTTATTAACAAGCTTTTCAGTCTGAGTTGTTGCGTTTCATGTACTGAGAACTTTCAAGTCCCTCTGCTCCTCTACTGCACTGAGATTTTCATTTCTCATAGAATGACTGGTGTTATTTCCTTTATTAAAATGTATCATCTCACATTTATAGACATTGAATTCTTGTTACTGTTCCCTCTAAGCTGTCCGTTTTCTTCATTTTCATCTCAACTGTTATGAGAAGGTCATGTATCCCATCCCCTGCATGGATCAACTTCTAAGCCTTGAGTTTAAGTCTTACTGTAAGCTTGAGCGCAAAATCTTGTTTGACTTTACAATATAGCTAATAGTTGCTCCATCCATCTGTCTTTCAGGATTGCTTTGCCTATTTAAGGAGCTGAGAGTTTTCCTGGTGTGTTATCCAACATTCCTTGTTCAATGAATGCAAGCAGAAAACTAATTATTTGGTCATTAGTTCATTTTCTGTTTTTAGGATTTTGCTGCGTGAAAATTGTCTGCTGTGTCTGCTGACACAGCAGTAATAATTACTGTTTGAAAAGTAATCAATAACTTCCCAAGTAATTTCTGTGTTGCTACATAGATCTTCAACGTGTGTTTTAATGGACTTTTATATTTTCCACTTGGAGTAGGATGTGAATGCACATCAACCTGGAAGGGGAATTGGAGAATTAAGCTGCACATGTTGACCTTGTGGTGTTACTGGAAGGGCAGATATCAACCCCATTGTGTTACAGAAATTCAAATCCAGAGAAATTAAACCTTTATGTCAAATCTTCATGTTCAACTAGACTGAATCTCCCCAGTTTCTGTCTTGTGAACTATGGACTCTTCTTCCATTAATACTCACAAAACTGAGATCTTAGACATTCTCAGCTTCTAATAATCTGCAGATTTCTAACCAAACACTCCTGGTCTGAAAGTTGTACAAACTAAACTTTTTGATTGATGTAATTTGTTCGTTTGAATGCTTTGGAAAACTCCTTATTACTTGTTTCTGACCCCAGTCAGGTTTTCTTGAGACTGTTTTAAAAATCTTTAATATCTTGGTTTTCTAACCTACTGTCAATCCTTGATTATTCTAAGCAGAAAGCAAACTATTGGCCTTCAATGTTTGCTTTCTGACAAAAATCACCCCAGCTAAACCAATTTTTCATTAACACTTCAGCAAGTCCCTGTTCTCTGACATGTACTGGATTAGGTCATTGTTCTGGAAGAACTGTCTGACACAGATTTTTTTTAAACCCTTCACAAAAGTAACCAATACCCAAATGCCACTATTTTAAAATCTGAAGTCTAAAAATCATGTGAACATAAATATATATTACACCCCTGTCTTCAAAGTAGCTAGTTCTTGAGCACAGTACTTGAGAAGGTGGTGGTGAACTGCCTTCTTGAACTGCCGCAGTTGGATTTGTCACTGAAGATGGGGATGTTTATGGAGTCTCCTCCCATTAGTGGTTCAGTCATCTACCACCATTCACAACTTGATGTTACATAGCTACAGCTTTTTTGACCTTATTCGTTGGAGATGGGATAGTTTTGCTCTATTGTAAGTGTGGTCATTCTGTTGTCATTATTTCACAAGAGTCGACCAATGTGGGTCAGATACATCCTAAATTTCTAAGGGAAACTAGAATGGAGATGGCATAAGTACTGATGACAACAATTGAGTTTCCTTGAATATTGAACACAAGAAGTAGGAGCTGGAGTAGACCTTTGAACCTGCTCCACATTCAACAAGATCTTGGGATGACAGGACTTGCATGAAGAGAGCGCAGATCAGTTGGGACTAAGAAGTTTAGAAGAATGAGGGGGTATTTTATAGAAACCTATAACATTTTAACAGGAACAGAATGGGTAAATGTAGGACGGATGTTCCTGATGTCTGGGGAGTCCAAGACCACAAGGCTATGTTGTAGGCCATTTAGGACTGAGAAGAGCAGAAATTTCTTCACCCAGAGTGGTGAGCCTGTGGAATTCTCTGCCAGAAAGCAGTTAAGGTCAAAACATTGAATATTTTCAAGAATTTATATATAGTTATTAGGGTTTAAGGGATCAAAGGGTTTGGGGAAAATGAGGCAACACGCTCCTGAGTTGGATGATCAGCCATAATAATATTCAAAGGCAGAGTAGGCTAAAAGGGCTGAATGGCTACTTTTGCTCCAATGTTCTAAGTTTCTTATCTGCTACCTCATTTGCACAGATCCCATATTCCTTTCTCCATTCAGTACCAAAGGATCTATCAGTCTACCTCAAGTACAGGCATTGCAAAGGATGCTGTAAGGTTTTTAATAGCTTTCTTTCAAAGACTTCAGTGCATATGTCTCTGGGCACTTTCATCACATACTTTGGTTTTGTTTACATTGCTTCTTCTCATTCATTTTAGCGAAAGTAGCCATTTCCATCTTCCCTGTATTAAATTTCATTAGCTATGAATATGCCAATTTCACTAATCTGTCACATCATTTCAAAATTTGTTAAAATGCCCCTTACTGTTTACCACATTTCTGGGCTTTGTGTCATAAGCATACCTTGAAGTTATGCCCTTTACATCTAAGTGCAGATCATTAATAGTTATCAAAAAGAGCAGTGGTTCCAACACTAACCCCCTTGGAAAACCATTGCACATGCCTTTTTATTTTTAAAAGCAACTCTTCACCACTTTTCTGGTTTCTGCCTCAGCTAATTTCATATCCACACAGCTCTTTAATCCCAAAGGCTTTAATATTGCTAACAAATCTATTTTGTGGTTCAATAAGTCCTCATGTAAAGTTGCAGTGTTCCTGAAAATTGCTATTTTAAATGAAGCAACTTTAAATGATGATTGGTTCTCACAGGAATCAATGTTAAAGTCAGAGTTAGGGTCCTTTTGACGTTTCTTGCTCAGAAAAAAAAACGTACAAGTTGAAATACACATCAAACATGTGCATCACTGTCCATTTGTAGTTCGCAATAATGTACAAAATAAAAATCACTATATGTGAAAAAAATTGTATACATTAAACTCAGTCACATAATACCCACTAGTCTTTCTTATAGCTCCTTGGGTTCAAGGATGACTTGTTTCCACTCTGGCTCAATGGGTTCGGAGATAGAAGATAACAGTAATGCACAATCTCTAGACTCTGCCATATGGAAGATTTGCTGAGAGGTCTGTTCACCCTCTACCTTGTTGATTTAGCTTTTGCATGTTCCTGACAAAGTCTCTTTATGGTCGGTGCCTTCCCAAATGAACTTTTTTCCATTTTATCAGGTACCATGAGTTGATTAAAATGTTTGCCATCCTTAATGGCTTTGAGGACATCCCTAAAATATTTCAGTGAAATTGGCTTTGAGTGAGTTAGTTCCTCGAGACTGGAAATACTGGTTTGGGGGAAGACCTTGCTGCCGCACTGTCACACTTAGGACACAATTTACGCTTGACATTGTTCAGACACAACAACATGACTTCATCCCATGAAAAAGCAAAATTGGAATTGTTGTTTGGTTCACCTAGGTGACTGATTTTCGTGCAGACTTTTCATCCCCTTTCTAGGTGACATCTTCAGTGCTGTCAAGCCTCCATTGAAGCATTGTTGTTCTGTTCCGTTCTGAATTTATATGGTCCAGTCTGTTATGGTGGGTAGTTCTGTTTCTGGTTTTGCTCCATAGTGGTGGGTAGATGGGCTCTGTTTCAACATGTTTGTTTATGGTACTAGTGGTTAAAAATCAGGCTTCCAGGAATTCTCATGCTTGTCTATGTCTTGCTTGTCCTACTGCTGTTACGTTGTCCCAGTTAAACTGATGTCCTTCTTTTTCGGAGTGAATAGAAATGAGGGAGAGTTGGTCATGCAGTTTTGCTGGAGTTGGTGTTCATGTATCCTGGTGGCGAGTTTCCTGCCTGTTTATCCTATGTATTGCTTCTCGCAGTTGCTGCATGATATTTTATATATCAATTTGTCCTGTTTATTGTGGGTATGGGGTCTTTCATCTTTTAGAGGAGCTGGCGAAGTGTGGCTGTTAGTTTGTGTGCTATCATTATTCCAAGAGTCGTAGGAGTCTTGTGTTCAGTTCCAATATGTTTCTAATATAGGGTAGGGTGGCCAGTGTGTTAGGGCGTTCAGTGTCGTCTTGGTGTTGTTTATTTGCCAGGCTTCAGTGGATGAAGCTGGTAGGATACCGATTGTTTGTAAAGACCTTGTATAGGTGTTCCTCTTCATTTTTGCATAGTTCAGGGGTGTTGCAGTGTGTTATTGCTCGTTTAAACAGAGTCTTGACACAGCTCTGTTTGTGGACGCTGGTGAAGTTACTTTTGTAATTCAGGTTTTGGTCTGTGTGTCTAGATTTTCTGAATTCACTGGTAAGGAATTCACTGTTGTTCGTTCGTTCCATCATTACATCTAGAAACAGGAGTTGATTGTTGTTCTCCTCTCCCCTGGTGAACCTGATCCCGGTGAGTAAGCCGTAAATACAGTGGTGTGTTTCTTCTGACTTTACTTGTTTAATGATCACAAAAGTATTGTCCACATATCTGAACCATAGTTTAAGCTGGATCCGGGGAAGGGCTGTGCGTTCAAGTCTTTACATAACTGCTTACGCTGTAAGACCCGAGATGGGTACTAGACCTAGGCCTTAGTCTTCAACGGCTAGGTATATGAACAAATTAATGGGACATCCATGGGTTCACCCCTCTTGGGTCTTACAGAAATGTGAAAATGTGAGGATGATGATACGTCAGTTTGTAAATGACACAATGATTGGCTGGGTGGTTTACAGTGAGGAAGAAAGTCTTAGGTTATAGGAGAATATGGATGGATTGGTCCGATGGCATATTGGTGATGGAATTTAACTGTGATAAGTGCGAGGTGATGCACTTCAGAAGTAGTAACAAGATGAGGGAGTACTCAATAATTGGCAGGACACTAGAAAGCTCAGAGGAATAGAGAGTTCTTGGGTTGTTTATCTACAGATCCCTGAATGTGGTAGGATAGGTTAAAGGGATAGTTAAGAGGCATATGGATACCTGCCTTTATCTGTTGTAGCATAGATTATAAGAGCAGGGAGGTTGTGTTGGAATAGACATAACTTTGGTTTTGGCCACAGTTGGAGCTATGTGCACTTCTCACGCACGAGCAGGTTCAGGAACAGCTTCTTTCTGGCCATTATCCGACTGTTGAATGGACTCTAGCCTCAAATAATGTAACCTGCAATGTGGCCTGTGTGCCTCAAAGTCTTTTTGCTCTGTACATCCTTTGCTTCCTGTGATCTGCCTGTACCACTCGTAAACAAAGTTTTTCACTGTATTTCGATACACGTGACGATAAAAAAAATCAACCAGTGATCAGAATAAAAACATGAAGAGAAAAAGAGACATAGGAGGAGGGAGAACTGGACAAAGACAGTTCCTAGTTCTTGTTCACAAGATCTGTTGGGTTGGTTCTTGCTGATCTGAAGGTTTTTCCTTGCTATTTCTTTTTCCATATACTTCCACCGGTTTACAAGATGCTCAGTGAGTCTGGTTCACTTATGAAAGCTTTTTGACTTATTCATTTCAAATGCATCTGGTGGGGGAAAGATGAGCTTTTTATTTCCAGGTTTAGTAGTTCACTGCAGAGGACTGAGAACAAGTTTTTTTTTGCTTTTTCAGACCTACTGGTGTCTTTTCTGGTTTGACAGTGCATCTCTCTGTTTTATTTACACACAAGCTGTTCAACTATCTAACAACTGATTACATCATGCGCCTATAGCGAATAGTAGAGGATGGTTTCAATCCAGCGGCGTCTGGGTTATGGACCCAGCACACTCCCGGGAACCAATTACATAGTTGTTGGCAGAGAACTGCACGGTGGCACAGTGGTTAGCACCGCTGCCTCACAGTGCCAGGGACCTGGGTTCGATTCCACCCTCAGGCGACTGTCTGTGTGGAGTTTGCACATTCTCCATATCTGCATGTCAGACTGTTGAATGGACTCCGTGTCTGCGTGGGTTTCCTCCGCGTGCTCCAGTTTCCTCCCACATTCCAAAGATGTGCAGGCTAGGTGAATTGGCCATGCTAACTAGCAAGTAGCATCAGGGATGTACAGGCTAGGTGGGTTTATAGGGGGATGGGTCTGGGTGGGATGCTCTGAAGTTTGGTGTGGACTTGTTGGGCCGAAGGGCCTGTTTCCACACTGTGGGGATTCTATAAAAAAAAGGACCTTTGTCATTGATAACTTGTCTCTAGTCCACAAAACACAACCCCTCAGCTCCAATTCATCTGAACATTGCTGAAACCTGCAGCTACACAAATAAGTAAGGTTCATAGAATTGATAGAGTCTGCACTGATCCTCCGAAGACACAGAGGTAGCCCCGACCCATTCCACAGCCCTGCATTTACCATGGCCAGAAAAACCCCAGAAATTGCTGAAAAACTCAGCAGGTGTGGCAGCATCTATGGAGAGAAATCAGAGTTAATGTTTCGGGTCCAGGAACTCTTCTTCAGAACAGTTCTAAGGAAAGATCGCTGGACCCAAAACGTTAGCTCTGATAACTCTCCAGACCTACTGAGTTTTTCTAGCAACTTCTGATTTTGTTTCTGATTTCCAGTATCCACTGTTCTTTGGCTTTTTTCATTTACCATGCCCAATCCACCTAACCTGTATATCTTTGTTCACAACGGCTCTCAAATTTCTTACTTTCAAATAATGCAGTCCTTGGAAATCCCTGGATTTAAAACAGTTCTTTTTCATTTCAGTCCACAGTTTTAAAAAAGCACACAAACAAAAATGACATTGTTTTTACAGCCCCTGGACTACCAGTCCAATGACCACAATGCCGTGCCTACTGTCTCCCCATAACTTTACATGCAGGATGGCATCACAGCCTAATTGGAAATGCCTATGCTATTGCAAATTACCTCACTAAACTGAACTCTCTGGGTGAGAGGAACAGTGCTCTATGGGATATTAGGTGTGGAGTTTGGCTTGGAAATGCATTAATTGGGTAGTGGTTTGACGGGGGCAGGGCTTGAGGCTGGTCACATTTTGACAGTGATAACAAGCATGGAGCTGGATGAACACAGCAGGTCAAGCAGCATCATAGGAGCAGGAAAACTTGACGTTTCGGGCCTAAACCCTTCATCAGAAATGGGGGAGGGGAAGAGGGTTCTGAAATAAATAGGGAGAGAGGGGGAGGCGGATAGAGGATGGATAGAGGAGAGGATAGGTGGAGAGGAGGCAGACAAGTCGAAGAGGCGGGGATGGAGCCAGTAAAGGTGAGTGTAGGTAGGGGGGTAGGGAGGAGATAGGTCAGTCCAGGGAGGACGGACAGGTCAAGGGGGCGGGATGATGTTAGTAGATAGGAGATGGGGATGCGGCTTGGGTTGAGAGGAAAAACAGGTTAGGGAGGTGGAGATGAGCTGGGCTGGTTTTGGGATGCGGTTGGGGGAGGGGAGATTTTGAAGCTTGTGAAATCCACATTGATGCCATTGGGCTGCAGGGTTCCCAGGCTGAATATGATTTGCTGTTCCTGCAGCCTTCGGGTGGCATCACTGTGGCATTGCAGGAGGCCCAGGATGGACATGTCATCTGAAGAATGGGAGGGGGAGTTGAAATGGTTCGCGACTGGGAGGTGCAGTTGTTTGTTGCGAACTGAGCGCAGTGTTCTGCAAAGCGGTCCCCAAGCCTCCGCTTGGTTTCCCCGATGTAGAGGAAGCCACACCGGGTACAGTGGATGCAGTATACCACATTGGCAGATGTGCAGGTGAACCTCTGCCTGATGTGGAAAGTCTTCTTGGGGCCTGGGATTGGGGTGAGGGAGGAGGTGTGGGGGCAGGTGTAGCACTTCCTGCGGTTACAAGGAAAAGTGCCGGGTGTGGTGGGGCTGGAGGGGAGTGTGGAGCGGACCAGGGAGTCGCTCCTGCCAATGCTGCAGTTATTCTGAAGGAAGTGATCATGCCATCTTGTGGAAGAAAGTGAGTACTGCACCTTAATTTTCTCTTAAAAATCTTCACTGTGAACGATGTGCCATCCCATTCTCCCTACATGTTTGTGTTGCTTTCCTTGCAAGAGGAAAATATTTGCTCACTTAATGTTAGCAACAAATGATATTTGCAAACATAAAATCAGGCACCAACTTGCAACTAATAACTTGTTAACTTACATTTAAGGAAGCTCTTGATGGATCAATACTGTAGCTGGAAAGTAGCTCAGTTATATTAACTGAGTAATGTTTCAGTTGAAAATTGAGTTATTTGAGTTAAGATAGTAGGCGTTGCAGCTGAGTAGTACCCTATATTTGAGACGGGAAAAAGATGAGTCAGGATTCCTATTTGATCTTCTTTCTGTGACCCCGGCTTGAAATAACAATGTGTGAGATACAGGTTACTATCTCAGGACTGAAACTACCTCGTGAGACTCAATGTCATGGTTCAATTATGAATAATGGACACTTGAACAAAGCCTGCAAATTGGTCTGTTTAATATCATGGAAAGAAAAATGCTGCAATCTATACTAAAAGAAGTAATACAAGTATATTTCATGTCATCATTTAAATTTAAAAATGTCAGCATGGCAGTTGAATAACCAGGTCGTATTTCACTGACCTCGGGGAGGCTATGGAAACACCAAACAGGATAATGCAGTAAATGTCATATGCTTGGATTTTCAAAAGGCCTTTTGAAAACCCATCACACAATAGGATTATGACAAAGATGTGTGACAGTCAAACAGTTGAATATGTTAACAAATTGCTAAACTATAAGATAGCTGAGTTAGAGGTAGACATTTAGATTGAAGCAAGATAGAAAGCATGTTCCACAACCAACAGTGCCAGGATCGTTGCCATTCATTATTTACTTTAATGATTGTTCTTAACGGCAAGTAACATAGGACCAAATGTTCAGGTAATATTCAACTTGAGGTTAGCCAACACCAAGGATGTGTTGAATCGAATATATCTCAAGACGACTCCATGAAAGATGGACACTTAAATGGCAAAAATAGTTAAATAGTAGTTTAGTAGGAAAAATAGAAATATTGCCTGCATTTTATAAAATAAAGTCAGAAGTCACATGACACCAAGGTTATAGTCCAACAGGTTTATTTGAAATCACAAGCTTTTGGAGTGCTGCTCCTTCATCAGGTGAAGTCACTTTGTGTTAATCTTCTTTGTATTGTTCTAATTTTAGTATGTGTGCTTTCAAAGCAAGTACAATATATTTACACAAAACAGCATCAAAAGTCTGTTAAACAGTTAAAAATGCAAGTAAAACTCTTGAGAATTATGTTTAGTGAAGTTAAACTTATACAGGCTCAGGACGAGTGACATTTAAGAATATTATGCATAGTTCAGATTTTGCTACCACAAAAAAAAGGAACTGCGGGAAAAAAAATCACAAATATGGTACCCTACCAAAACTGGCAGATAACATCTATTGAGAAATATTGACCAGGCAGGAATTTCTTTCTTCATTAAGGAATATTAAAGTGAGCTGATGGGGGTTACTAAAATTCTGATTTGGATGGAGATGGTTCTAGAGAGAATGGGCTGAATCTTAACAGAAATCACTGGGTCATTTTTGGCAAGTTTCATGGAAAGTTTCTCTTATTGAGGCCTAGTAGATTTTATCAAACAATCCAAAAGTCAGTTCATTAACCACACCCCTATGGCACTCTGCTCATTGTATTCACCCACGCGCTATAGGCAGAAGTACTCACCATTGCTGGGACACCCCAGGATCCCTGGTGCTGACACTATATTTAAAAGGCAATTGTGTACTCTGGAGCAGTCCTGGACATGACAGATGAGTGGAAATTGGTGCTAAACTTGGCAGACACAGACCTGGAGGTCTTGGTGGATGGTGAGGTGTGAAGGAGAGCTGTCTTCTTCACTTAGGACTGGCAGAGGAGACTAGAAAAACCAGATCCTGCCAGTTTAGTCCACAGTTGCCAGCTAGGTCACTGCAGTGACCATGGTCTGTGAGACTGTACAGTAATGTCAGGGCCGACTTGCAATGTAGTGACCTTACCCTGAGACTGGGAGGCCCAAGTTCAAGTCCCATTTGTTCTCGAAGTGTGTAATAATATCTCTGAACAGGTTGATTAGAAAATAGGTTAAATTAAAAAAAAAATTATTGGTCATACTGGCACAATTGGTCAGCGCATTCAGTTATCAACCATCAGGTTGTTGGGTCGAGGCCAGCCAGGGATGAAGCCACATACAGCAATGTCACAAGAAGATGACCTTCTGCTCTGCCTGGGTAAGTACGGTGATCTTCTCTCTGCTACCATAACTTTACTTTAACTCTCCTATTTCACCAAGTCTCCCACCAAGTCTCATAATCTACTACTCCCATTGAATGCACCATCTTGTGTCACTTGCTCTCACCCACTCCAACATTCCCCCGCCACCACATTATTAACCCTGCACAGCCTCCACACTGTCTACTCACTCACTTGGGACACCTCACAGCCTTTTGTTCAGCTTCACCAGCACTATTAGGTGTGCCAGCCACTTTCATCATTCAATCCCTCATGTCTAGGGGGAAACAGCCCACAACAGGGCAGACAGCCAGAACGGGTGGTTAGTGCCTGATATTTGGCTCCTCACTCCATACAAGAAGAGGATTCTGTCATGAGTTGGTAAGAAATGAAATCATTCAGGTGGTGATGCTGAAAAATCTATGGTTCCAGCAACCAGAAATCACTGTCCATCACTGTGATATGGTCCCATTACCACCACTGTAAATGTACTCTTTAACATACCTGAATTTCTACCCTTTGTTGGCAATATATTCACTCTTTTATGGAATCAACACCTTGGTGGCATCCAAGAGGCTGGCATCATATCTCCTCCTCCACCTCTAAGGAAGAAGCCACAGATCCTCAATAGATGCACTGGCAAAGCTGCCCCTTGCAAATTCTACTAACATCTGCTGACATCTCGGGGGGTACTTCAGATTGGAATAAGAAGCACTTGCTAGTGAGCACTTTACTGCCTAGTCTCTGCAGACGGTCAAGGAAGAAATGCTTCAGGTCACTGGCACTCAGAGGACTGCCAGAGACTGGGCGACAGCTCAGTCTCAGGTAGAAGACCTCATGGTATCAATGACTCAGAAAGTAGCACTGAAATTCAAAAGCAAATACTTCAGCAGCAGGCATCTTTATCAGACTAGGCACTGGGCAAACTGACACACCCTCTGTTTTACTGCACGATGTTGTTGGTGCTAAACTCTGAATACACGGGTAATTTGGTAAGCAAGTCAGGCTGCCTCCATGGTCATGTTGACAGCTGCCATGTAGAGCCAGGTCAACACTCACAGGATTGCACTGAGACATAATGGGAGGGAAAGAATGGAGAGTACCTGAGGGCACAGTTGACACTTCATTGCAAACACAATCTCAAAGTTCTAAATATCTGCTCGTTTTGAGCTAACATCTACCTAGTTGCAACTACAATATTGAAGGTGCAAGCCAGCCTCAGCGTTAAACAAGGTTTTATGGTACAGGCTGTGAAGTGATCTTGCATCATACAAAAGCTATGCAAACTTGAAAGTACTTGCTTCTTTGAATCTTTCCAGGTTTTAACACATTATTTGTGGGATTATTTGTTGATGCTGCATGATATGGTCAAGTGTGCTTGGGGCCAGGATTTGTAGCCACACAATAGGTTAATGATGAAGGTTCACATACGGTAGTGCTTGCAAGTGTCTTTCACCTAAACGATATTGGCTATACATGTAATGCTGATGCCCTTTGGAGGACCTCAAATTGATTGAAAGCAAAGCCTACTCCCTCACAGAATGAAACATTTACCTTGCCCACTCCGGGTGTGGTTTCAACCATTCTCAGCTTCATTGCACAGTTGGTATTTACATCGTGATGGAAAGAAGCAGCGGTCACACATCACATAGCGAGACTAAGGCTCAGCCTCTTGATGAACCGAATACATACATATTCTCTCTTGATAGCCTTCTCCATCAACCGCACTGGCTTCAGACTTCTCAACATTCCTACCCAACCCATCTATCTCAGTCATCTCATTCCTCAGTCAACATGTCCATCCTGGGCATCCTGCAATGCCACAGTGATGCCACCCGAAGGCTGCAGGAACAGCAAATCATATTCAGCCTGGGAACCCTGCAGCCCAATGGTACCAATGTGGATTTCACAAGCTTCAAAATCTCCCCTCCCCCAACCGCATCCCAAAACCAGCCCAGCTCATCTCTGCCTCCCTAACTTGTTGTTCCTCTCACCTATCCCCTCCTCCCACCTCAAGCCCCACCCCCATCTCCTAGCTACTAACCTCATCCCACCCCCTTGACCTGTCCGTCCTCCCTGGACTGACCTATCTCCTCCCTACCCCCCCACCTACACTCACCTTTACTGGCTCCATCCCCGCCTCTTCGACTTGTCTGCCTCCTCTCCACCTATCCTTTCCTCTATACATCTTCTATCCGCCTCCCCCTCTCTCTCTATTTATTTCAGAACCCTCTTCCCCTCCCCCATTTCTGATGAAGGG
>JAHRHZ010000218.1:12075296-12114044 GCA_024137785.1 Ginglymostoma cirratum | reverse complement strand
TCCTCCCTGGACTGACCTATCTCCTCCCTACCCCCCTACCTACACGCACCTTTACTGGCTCCATCCCCGCCTCTTCGACTTGTCTGCCTCCTCTCCACCTATCCTTTCCTCTATACATCTTCTATCCGCCTCCCCCTCTCTCTCTATTTATTTCAGAACCCTCTTCCCCTCCCCCATTTCTGATGAAGGGTCTAGGCCCGAAACGTCAAGCTTTCCTGCTCCTATGATGCTGCTTGGCCTGCTGTGTTCATCCAGCCCCACACCTTGTTATCTCGGACTCTCCAGCATCTGCAGTACCTTTTATCTCTTTCTCAGTCATCTACTCACTTTATCTCCTTAGCCCGAGGCATATCAAGTCAATATGCCAGGTATGGTAGCCTACTGTATCCAAATCGAAGCCAGGGTGACTGTTAGTGACCCACTCAAGTGCATTATTGCTTTCCCTTCCATATTCTCTCATCACCCTCTTATGCATTGAGTTGCTCCCCTTCACAACTGTTAGCCTTTTTGCATCTCAGTATGCTGCCTCCAATTCCCACAATTGAGTTCCCCAACTTACCAGCCATTGAAATGGTCCTTGATAACCCCCACTTGATGTTTAGTGGATGGACCCCAGGACAGATCGTGGCACACCCCCTTGACCGATGTGGATGGACACCCACTGAATGAAGACTGACTGGATATCTGAGTGACTTACTGTGACTCTGTGGACTCTGCAGTTGCACTGGACCCATAGGACTGACCACTGCCATCTGCATGGACTGTAGAGATACAGACAATCATGCCCAAGCCTTGGACTGATAACCAAGGCTGCCCTTGATTGACTACATCAGGACTCCTTTAACTGAAAGGTGGCATCTTTGACTTGACTGAGGACTATTTCCCATCAACATATCCCAGTATAATACAGTCCAGTAAGGAGGAAAGATTCTGAGGGGGTAGACCACACATGGCTAACCAAGAAAGTTAAGGACAGTACAAAGTTGAAAGAATAAAAACATAAGGAGGCAAAATTCAATGATAGCCCTCAATACTGGGACAAATTTAGAATCCAGCAAAGGAGGATCTGAAAGATAATAAAGAGAAAGAAAATAAACCGAGGGCAGACAACTGAAGAATATGGAAACTGGCAATAACAGCTTCTTTAATTTACAAACAGGAAGAGAGATGTTAAGGTCAACATAAGACCTTTAGAAAATGAATCTGTGGAAGTAGTTATGAAGAACAAAGAAACGTCAGAGGAGTTAAACAGATATTTTGCATCAGTTATAACCATGTAAGATATTTTGAACATCGCACTAATACTAAAGAATACCAAGGAGAAATTAAGTACCATCACCATCACTACAGCAATATTATTATAGATAAACTAATGGGACTAATGGCTGATAAGTCCCCTGGCCTTGATAGCTTGCAAAATAAGTCCCAAAATAAGTAGATAGAGATAGTGGATGCATTGGTTGTAATTTTCTAAAAATTCTTAGATTCTGGATGAATACTGGAAGATTGAAAAACTGCCAATGTGATACCCCAGTTCAATAAGGAAGGGAGGCAAAAAGCCAGTAACTATTGGCCAATTAGCCTAACATCTATTATTGGAAAAATGTTGGAATCAATTATTAAGGAAGCAAGAGCATTTGATTTGGAAAATCATAGTTTAATCAAGTAGAGTCTGCATGGCTTCTTGAAAGGGAAATCATGTCTGACTAATTTATTAGAGCTTTTCAAGGAAGTCCCAACCAGAATTGATAGAAGGGAACCAGTAGACGTGTTGTATTTGGACTTCCAGAAAGTGTTCAACAAGATACCCCACAAAAGGTTATGGAATAAGATAACAGCCCATGGTGTTGAAGTGGTATATTGGCATGGATAGAGAATTGGCTAATGGGCAACAAACAGTGAGTGGAGATAAAGAGTTCTCGTTCATGCTGGCAACCCGAATAATGTTCCACTGGGATCAGTGCTGGGACTACACCTGTTTACAATTTACAATTTTGACTTTAAGGAAAGAAGCGACAGTAGTGCAGCCAAATTTGCAGATGATACTTTTAAGGTTTTTGCAAAGATTTGTAGCTTGGGTTGTGTAGCTCAGGGAGCAAGTCAACAATCTTGCAGATGACATAAAAATAGGTGAAGGGCAGTTTGTGAGAGTGATACTGTTTACAGAGAGATATTGAAAGGTTAAGTAAGTGGTAAAAAGTTTGGAAATGGAATATAAAGTGGAAAATATGAAGTTGTTCATATTGGAAGGGAGAACAGAAGAACATATTATTATTTAAGTGTTGAAAAACTACAGAAAGCTGCAACACAAAGGGTTTCGGAGATAGTAGGAACTGCAGATGCTGGAGAATCCGAGACAACAAGGTGCCCAAAACGTCAGTGTTCCTGCTCCTCTGATGCTGCTTGGCCTGCTGTGTTCATCCAGCTCTACACCTTGTTATCTCTGCAACAAAAAGGGACTTGGGGATACGTATATATGAAACATAGAAAGCTAGCACACAGGTGCAGTAGGTAATCAGAAGGCTAATGGAATGTTGGCTTTATTTCAAGGGGGTTGGAGTATAAGAGTAGGGAAGTCTTACTGTAAGTCCTACTGTATTGTTTTGCAACAGTACAAAGTGCTGGTGAGACTAAACTGGAGTACTGTAAGCAGTTTGGGTGTCCTTGTTTAAGGAAAAATATCGTTTCATTGGAGGCAGTTCCAAGAAAGTTCTCTAGGATGAACCCTGGTGTGAAGGAATTGGGAGCAAGGGCTAAACAGGTTGGGACTCTACTGACTGGAGTTTAGAAGAATGAAAGGTGATTTCATTGAAACATTTAGGATTCTTAAGGGGCCTGACAAGGTAAATGCTAAGAGGATGTCTCCTCTCACGGGTGAGTGTAGGACCAGAGGACACAGTCTCAGAATAAAGGCGCACCAATTTAAGACTGAGATGAGGAGGAATTTCTTCTCTCAGAGGGCCATAGAGAGCTGGGGAACAAGAGTCCTTGAGAATATTTAAGGCTGAAAGACAGATTCCTGATCAGTAAGGGAATCACAAGTTACAGGGAAAATTTAGGAAAGTGGACTTGAGAAACTGTTGAATCAGCCATAATCCCATTGAATTTCACAGCAGAGTCAAGGGCTGAAAGGTCTACTCCTGTTTCTATTCTGTTTGCGACACAGCCACTTGGCTGATGAACTTGCAGTGTGTTTGCTGTGTACATTGCTGGCGCAAGGTGCAGGTGTGAGATTCATGTATCATGGTCACATAAGTAACATGCCCATGAATCTGACTGATGACTGCAGTACTAAATCCACAATTTATCACAAAACTGTTCATCAGAATTTTATTTTCTAAGTTATTCCTGGGTGTAATATTGGCAGCATCTCTAGTTTCCAGTTTCTGAACTAAATAAAAACTTCTAAATTTTAGTTGTTTTCTGATGTTGGTGGACAAATTCCTTTTAAAACACTGATGCTGTATTTTGCAGGGAATTATATAGTATCTCTCCAATGCAGATAGAGGCCATTCAGCCCATTGAGTCTACACTGACCCTCTGAAGAGCATTTCAGCCTATTCCTGTAATCCCACATTTACCTTAATTAACCAACCTAGCCTGCACATCCTGAACATTTATGGGTCAACTTAGCATGGCCAATCCACCTAAACTGCACACTTTGGACTGTGGGAGGAAACCAGAGCATCCAGAAGAAACTATGCAGACACGGAGAGAATGTGTAAACTCCGCACAGACAGTCACTCAAGGCTGGAATTGAACCTGGGTCCCTGGTGTTGTGAGGCAGCAGTGTTAACCACTATGTGACCATGCCACCAACAGACAAATGTCAATACTATCTGCAGACAGTAATTACTTATAACCCTGTCTGTAAATTCAGAGACGTGGGGTTAGGTATTGCATGCTTTGCCTTGAGGGAGAAGGGATTGTATGTAAAATAGGTCAGGGGTCTAGCCCAGCAACTTCACATCCATCCCTGAGTTTACTCCCATTACACAGAGGTCAGGTGGATGCCCAAATTGGCAGTCTGCCCACCTTATGTAATTTTAAAAATGCATTTAAAAAGTTATTAAAATTTTAGAAAGGGGGTACTATCTTTTGAGAGTACCCAATTCCCTACAGGGCACATCCCAGAAGAGAATGTAACAAAAATGGATCATATATTCAAATTACTTGCAGTTATATTGAACTTTTATGCGTATGTATTATTTCGAAAGAAAGACATACAAGCTGAAAGGTGGCTGAGGATGTAAATTCTGAAAATCCTGTGTGGAGTCCAAATAGGAATCATGGAATGCTGTACCTGAACAGTTTCAAGGAAATGTCAATAGCAACACCTTAAAGGGGGAGATACCATTCTAAAAACTGAACTGTGATCTCCTTTGGATTGTGTGCTAGAATGGAGATGGAATATGAGTTGAGAGAAAAGCAGCTCTTAACAAAACACATATTGAGTTTTACCCTTCCACAATAAAGGGTTTTAAAACCAACTGCGAGCCCTCATCTCTCTGTGCTAGTGAACTGGCATGCTACTGAGTTAGTTTGCTAGCCTACAGTTCAATATACACTGCGTCAAGGTGTGCTGTGAAAATAACATCCACTGCACACCTCTGTGTGCAGTTAAAAAGAAATGGAGTCTTATTGCCAAAAACAAATCGTCAGCAATGTTACTTTTGAAACAAGACAAACTCCTTTTAGCTAACTGCAGAACCAAGAGTCTCTAACTACACAACTGCTAAAGTCAGTGCTACTGCAATCATCCACTCTAATAGCTGCAACATTTCACAGTCTATTCATCATGGATAAGCAAATGATTAATGCATGTATTCTATTTACCAATTTTACTTCACAGACATACATTTCATTTCTAATCTGTGCATCGTATTTTAGTATCTTCTCATGTTTTAGTAGGTTATGAACTTTTTTTAAAAACTCAATGCAGGTTAATTTGATCCTTTAAAAACATAAATATTTGGGATGGGAAGATGTTTCCACGAAGGAAGGGATTGTTTATAATCAAATTTGTCACAACCAACTGAGGGAGGGGTTCAGTTAAAAAAAAGTGGAGCCAATTCATCCCTCCTCATCCAGGAGCATAATCATTTCAGGTATGCCATCTGGAATAATGAATTGGAAGACTCTTGCCCGGGGAGCAGTCATAATATGTTTTCTCCCACGGAATGTGGGCTTCGTTGGCTGGCTAACATTTATTACCCATCCCTACTTACCCTTGAGAAGGTGGTGGTGAGCCACCTTCTTGAACTGCTGCAGTCTATGTGCTGTAGATGGACCTACAATGTCATTAGGGAGGGAATTCCAGGATTTTGACCCAGCAACCATGAAGAATGATGATATATTTCCAAGTCAAGATGGTGAGTGACTTAGACGGGAACTTGTGGCTGGTGGTGTTCCCATTTATCTGCTGTCCTTGTCTTTCTATGCTGAAGCGATTATGGATTTGGAAATGTTGTCCAAAGTCTTTTGAGGATTTCTGCAGTGTATCTTGTAGATAGTACACTGCTGCTGCTGAGCATGGAGGGAATGGATGCTTATGGATGTGATACCAATGAAGCGGGCCGTTTATCTTGGATGACGTCAAGCTCATTGAGTATTGTTGGAGCTGCTATAATCCAGACAGGTGGGAAGTATTCCATCACACTCCTGACTTGTGCCTTGTAGATGGTGAACAGTCTTTGGGAGTCAAGTGGTAAGTTACGTAACATTATTCCTAGCCTCTGATCTGTTCTTGTAGCCACTTAATTTATATGGCAAATCCAGTTGAGTTTCTGGTCTGGTCAATAATAACCCTCAGGATAGTGGGGGATTCAGTGAACATAATGCCATTGAATGTCAAGAAATGGTGGATATAGTCATTGCCTGGCATTTGTGTGGCATGAATGTTACTTGCCACTTTAAAGCTCAAACCTGGATATTGTCTAGGTCTTGTCGCATTTGAACACGGATGGCGCTGAACATGGTGCAATCTTCAGCGAACATCCCCACTTCTGACTTTATAACAGAGGCAACATCACTGATGAAGCAGCCGAAGATGGTTGGGCCTAGGACGCTCCTACAGAAATGTCCTGAGGCTGAGATATCTGACCCCCCAAAACTATAACCATCTTCCTATGTGCCAGGTATGACTCCAACCAATGGAAAAATTTCCCTGATACCCATTGATTCCAATTTTGCTATCCTTGAAGTCAATTGTGGCAAGTTCTGGAGCACAAGTCATTTCAGAGCTATTGCCGAGGATTGTCAGGGCCAATTGCACATTCTCCTGCACTCTCCAGGGTTGAACTTGGTTTGGTCTTCTCGCTTGATAGTAATGGTAGAGTGGCAGATATAATGGGCCATGAAGTTATAGAAAGGAACTTAGGAATTAGGAGCAGGAGTAGGCAATTCAGTTGTTTGAGCCTGAACCGCCATTTAGCATTATCATGGATGATCTTAACTGGTCTAAACTTCATTTTCCTGCCTGCTTTATCCCACTTTTCATCAGAAACACATCGATTTCTTTCTTGAATCTGTTGATAGATTATGCCTCCACTGCACTTTGCCACTAAGTTCCACAGATTCACAACTCTCTGAGAGAAGTAGTTTCTCCTCATCTCACTCTATATGTATGAGCCCTGATTCTAGACTCCAAAAGGGGAACATCTCTTCAACATTCACCTTATCAATTCCCTTTAGCATTTTATATACCCCAATAAGATTCCCCCCCCCTCCCCCATTTAAACTCCATCTGCCAGGTTTCTGATCCATTCTCCCAGCTTAACAATAGCCATCTCTAAACTATTATGTCCTCATCACAGGCTGCTTTCCCACCTATTTCTGTATCATCCATGAACTTTGCTGTGTTACACTGTGTCCCTGCTTGCAGCCCATTTACATAGATTGTAAATAGTTGAGGTCTGAGATCTTAATTCTGCAGCACCCAACTCAATACAGTTTGCCATTCAGAGAAGGCCGTATTTATCCCAACCCTTCGCTTTCTGTCAGCCAGCTATCCTCTATCCATCCAAGCCAATACTCTACCCCTAACTCCCTAGGATGTAACCTTCTGGATCAGTCTTTTATGCAACACCTTGTCAAATGCCTTCTGGAGGTCTATATATACACTCGACCCTCCAGATTCCCATTAGATACCTTGCTGATTACATCCTTAAAGAACTCCTGCACATTTGTCAAGCACAACTTGCCCTTCGTGACTTTAATTACACCAGTTTACTAAATACCTTCTCCCTGGTCACAGTAGTTTCAAGTTTCTCTGTAGTAACTAGATTTTAGGAATCAATTATTATCTTCCACTGTGAAAACAGACAAAATATTGGTTTAGTGTCTCTGGCATTTTGGAGTTTCCAATTTTTACCTAGTCATTTTCATCCTCTAAAGGACCAACATTTACTTTTACTATTCTCTTCCTTTTCATATATTAATAAAAGCTTTTGGTATCAGTGCTTGTGTTTTCTGCTAGGTTCCTTCCGAAGTCATCTTAGCTCTTTTGATTTTGCTTTTAGTAACCTTTTGCTGGTGATTAAACTTCTCTCAATCCTCCAGACTACCATTAACTTTTACAGTATGATATACTATAGTTTTGCTTTTATGTTATCCTTGACTTCACTGTTAAGCCATGAATGATTTTTCACCTTTCGTCACAGGAATATATTTTAATTGAGAGCTATTAAAGCATCTCCTTAGGCCACTGTCCTTCAACTGTCCTGCCCTTTAATATTTTTGCCTAGTCCATTAAGGCCAACTCCTTCCTCAGGCCTGTATAATTACCTTTTCCCAATGCTAAAACTCTAGTACGTGACTCAGTCTTCACTCTTTCAATCCTAATTTGAAACTGTAGCATGTTGTGATCACTCCTTCCAAGAGGATCTTTAACTACAAGACCACTTAACAATCCTTCCTCATTACATAGTACCAAATCTAAAGTAGCCAATTCTCTGGTTGGCTCCATGGTGTATTGCTCCAAGAAACAGTCCTTCGTGCCCTATGAAATGTTCCCCGAGGTCACCCTTGCTAAATTGGTTAATCCCGTCAATATGCATTTTAAATTAACCATAATTACCATTGTGCCCTTTTCACAAGCCCTCATTATTTCCTGGTTTACACTATGCCCTATTTCCGGGGCCTGTAAATTACTCCTACCAAGGGTTTCCTTCCCTTACTTTTTATTTCCACCCAGACAGATTCAATATTTTCACCCCAATGCCAGTATCATTTCTTAATACAACCCTGATGTCATCCTTAACCAAAAAACTCTACTTCCTGCTCCTTCTTGTCTATACTTTTGGAATATACAGTACCCTTGGACATTTAACTCCTCATTCTGATCTTCCTGTGACCACCTTTCAGTAGTCTCCACCAGGTCATACCTACTTGTCTCTATTTGTGCTGTCAGCTCATCAACTTTATTCCAAATACATGCATTTAGGTACAAGATTTTTAATTATGCCTGCTTGTCCGTTGTGACCATCATCCATCTATTTGCTTCAACCTTGCGTGTGGCCACCTTCCTGTAACTCATGTTTCATGAACCTTTCGGCCTCCTGCATGATTGTTTCTATATGCCACCTGCTACTTCAGTCAATCTTAGTGATTTGTCAAGAGTTGCAAATGAAGCCATTTGAGGCTGCTGAACAGGTTGTGCTGGAGTACAATTCTGCTGCTGCTGATGGTCCTCAGTGCCTCATGGATGCCTAGTCTTGAGTTGGTACATCTGTTCAAAGTCTGTCCCATTTAACATGGTGATAAAGGCACACAACATGAATGACAGGATTCTCAATGTGAAGGCGGGACTTCATCTCAAAAGGACTATGTGGTGGTCACTCTTACTGATACTGTCATGGACAGATGCATTTGCAGCCAGCAGATTGGTGAAGATGAGGTCAAGTATGCTTTTCCTCTCGTTAGTTCCCTCACCATCTAATGCAGACCCAATCTAGCAGCTCCTGATCAGATTAATTCACCAGTGCTGCTGCAGAGCCACCGTTGGTGGCAGACTTTAAAATCCCCACCTGGAGTACATTTTGCACCCCTGCTATCTTCAGTGCTTCCTCTAAGTGTTGTCCAATATGGACACTGAGTCATCAGTACTTCCAACCTGCATAACATTGAAACCCCAATCCTTCATATTCTAGTTGCTCTCTTGCTCATAAGGTTCCTTAAAGATCAAAGGGCCCGTCTTTGTGTTGAACCTTAGGAGGTGGGAGAGGTAGTAAAATGAATATTTCATGTCAATTTTTGCTGTGGAGAAAGAAATGAAGGCTAGGGGACTCAGGGAAATAAATATTGATGTTTTGAAAACAGTTCACATTAAAGTACTGGAAGCCTTAGAAATTATAGAGGTGGAAAAATGTCCAGGACCTGATCTAGTCTATCCCAGGACATTGTGCAAAGTTAGGGAGGGAATTAAGGGTCACTTGCAGAAATATTTGTATCATCTATAGCTATGAGTGGGGTACTGGATGACTGGGGAGTGGCTAATGCTGTGAGAAGGGATGTAAAGAGAAGCATGCGAACTGTAGACCTGTAGTCTGACTTTGGTGGTGGGTTACGTTGGAGGTGATTGTGAAAGATAGGATTTATATGCATTTGGAGAGACAAGGAATTATTAGGTACAGTCAGCACAGTTTTGCGCAAGGGAAATCATGTTTCACAAAATTTGATTTTTTTTTGAGTGAGTAACCAAGACAACTGATTAGGGCAGAACAGTAGACATTGTTTACTTGGATATTTAGTAAAGCCTTTTACAAGGTTCTACATGGTAGACTAATTAGTAAACTTAGATCACATGGGATTCAGGGTGAGCTTGCCAATTGGATACAAAATTGGCTTAATGGCAGGAGAACAGGGAGTGATTGTGGAGGGTTGTTTTACAGACTGGAGACCTGTGACCAGCAGTGTTCCACAGGGGTTGGTGCTGGGTCCACTTTTGTCATTGATTTAGATGAGATTATAGAAGGTATGGTTACTATGGTTATGGTAACACCAAAATTAGTGGTATCGTTGACAATGAAGGTTTTCTAAGATTATTAAGAGATCTCGATCAATTGGATCAATGGGCTGAGGAGTGGTAGATGGACTTTGAGTAAATGCAAGGTATTGCATTTAGGTAAAACAAATAAGGACAGGACATAAACAATTAAAAGGTAGAGCCTTGAGTAGTGTTGTAGAAAACAGGCCTACCTATTCAAATACATAATTCTTTGAAGTTTGCGTCACATGTAGACAGGGTTGTTAAGAAGGCGTTTAGCACGCTTGCCTTCAATGCTCAGACCTTTGAGTTGGAATGTTATATTGAGGTTGAACAGGGCATTGGGGAGGCTTCTTCTGGAGTACTCTGTCCAGTTCTGATTGCCTGTTATAGGAACAATATTATTAAACTGGAGACACTTCAAAAAATATTAACCAGGATGTTGCTGGGAATGGAGGGTTTGAGTTAAAAGGAAAGGCTGGATAGGCTGGGATGTTTTTCACTGGAGTATAGGAGGTGGAGAGATAACCTTATAGAGGTTTATAAAATCATGAGATAAAGATAAGGTGAATGGCAGGTGTCTTTTCCCTAGGGTGGGAAATGTCAAGACAGAAAAGTATATTTTTAAGATAAGAGGAGAAAAATTTAAAGACGACATGAGGGGCAATTTGTTTTACATGGAAAGTGGTTTGTGTATGCAATGAATTTCCAGAGGAAGTGGTGGATGTGGGTGCAGTTACAACATTTAAAAGACATTTGGATAAGTACAAGAAAATAAGAAATGTTTGGAGGGATATGGGCCAAGGGAGGTAGGTGAGATTAGTTTAGTTTGGGATTATGGTAAGCAAGGACTGGTTGAACCAAAAGAGTCAAACAGCAGAGAAACAGACCCTATGACACGAGGTGGCAATACCCTTCCTTGCATAATGCCAGACTTACTTCGGTTAGGATTCCACAGGCCTGCCTTCACTCCTGGCAGCTTTAGAGAGTAGGGCTTCCTACCACTAAGCAGCAGAATTTACACTCTGCATTAAATTTATCTCAGCAACATGTTATGGCTGCAGGGCTGGTTTATTGTGTGTCTGTCAGCTCACTGCCAACTTTTCTACCGGGGACCACACCACCCTTGCCCCTTAAAGTGAAGTGATCTCCAACAACTAACATATCTCTTTAAATATACCAATTTTACATTTATTCATTCAACAAAATATTTACTGATGTATTGAACATGGGTTTTAAAATAAGGTATATGATTCATAAAATTATTAACTGATATTGTTAAGGGAGTAGACAACAGTTGATTATTTTCAAGAATTCAGTTCTATAAATCAGGAATGTTTAAAAACATTAGTTATTTGTGCATTACCAAAATAAAACGGCAATGTGAAAAAGTTCAATAAAAAATACCTTTGTTTAACTGACTGTGATCTTGGGCAATAAATCAGGCCACTGCAAGGTCACTTTGTATTGTTCTGTTTGTTCTGGTTCAGACCAAGTGGGCAGCCATGATCAAAGCAGCATTAATCCAGCAAATTGAACTGTGCTGTTGATTTTATGTGGCTGGGGGCGATTAAAGAGTGGAATTACATTTTTGTGCAAGAAAGCAGTGCCATATTCCCTCAAATTCCAGCGTAGTAACTTTTGGAAGAACCTAGGCAATTCATTTTTATTGCAGCCCTTAAGAAGATGGCTCCCAAATTCTAAATCACGGAAACAGAAAATGGGTTGTGGCCTCTCTGTTCTCCAACACCGTGCCTTGAACTGGAGTCCAGTGACATCTGCCCCTGCCCTGCTTTTCTTTGTGTTTTGCCCTGAATGCTTCAAAGTGTCAAAGCCCCAGACCTAAACATGAATCCAGCAGCAATGCCTCTGGTGCTGAGCTGAGGAATGCCTGAGCCTAACCCTATCTCTCTGGCACTGTGGAATAACGTGGCTCCAACATCAGCCACCTCAAGACCTTCAACCTGCAATTTTGCAGTTTTCAGTCCCAAATCTATGACCTAGAATAACTTTGTTAACGAAACAGACTAGTGAGTACATAAAATTATGCAACTTTTACAAAGTAATTTAAAAACCACAGAATTTCATTTTCATATAATGCATTATATGCTGATTCATAAAACATAAACATTAATAATTATATACTGTATATTTTGCTGCTTTATTGTTTTTTTCTGCTATCTGGGAATGCATTAATTTATTGCTGTTTTAATGTGTTCCTAGTAGAATGTAGTTTCAGAATGTTGCATTAAGATTTTGAAAGTCCCATCAGCATCCTGATGGCATGCATAATTATTTGAAAATAAATAGATTAAAAAGACAAAGGGCAGAGCAATAGGAAATATTGAGTTGGTGTTTTAGAGGAGGGTGTTCTGACAGACTGAGTGGCTTCTTTTATGCTAATTTCATGTTCTGCCTCTACATTTTATCCTGCAGGTAGTTACCATACAAATAACCCAAAGTAATGTCCCTATTTCACTCTTCCTTATCTTGGAGCGGTTACGCTGAATTCAGTGTTCTCCTTGGTAAAAATCCAGCAATCAGCTAATTAAACACAGATTAAAGATCTCATTTGGGATTTTCTCAATTTATACAGTTCAATTTTGGACCACGCAGTTTTGATTTGGAAGAAAATATTTTGCTTGATTTATGGAATTATGGCCAGAATAACTAGTAACAACTTAAAAGATAACAGAAACAATACTGCTAACTTGTTGCATTCAGCATTAATGTTGTTTCTGCGTTCAAACCAAAATGTGCTTTGATATTTTTAAAAACAGTTGAATTTATTTAAATTTTATGTTGATCTGCTCTAGTGATAAAACCATTGGTACTTTACTCTCCAAACCTGTTTCCATTTATGTGTGAATTTCATAATATCAGGCTAGGTTTTCTGAGGAGTGGCAACACTTGTCAGATTGCCACTCTGCTCCTACTTTTTTTTAAAAAATAAGATAAAGCTCCACATTTCTGGCAGGAGATTCTGCACACAATTCTAGCAGAAAGATAAACTATTCTTAAAATCCAACTGAGTCCTCATAGTGAAGGTAAAACACAACCCCTTTTCTATTAGCAGTAACTGCTGTATTCTTTACTGCCACTTTATCAGCACCTGTGAAAGGATAAATATGTAAGGTTTGTAACTATATCAGGTATATAAGTATATTTAGGACAAGTCAGGGGCAGTGGTGGGAGTCCAGTGGGGAGGGAGGGATGGTGACAGATGTTGGGCAGAGATGGTGTGTTATATTTCAGGGTGAGAAGAGTTGTCAGGTCCCTGAGTGGAGGGGGGGATACTGGGTGTCTGCAGGGTGGGGAGGGGTGTTGCATCTAAGGGGGAAGGAGAGTGTGGGGTCAGGATAAGGAGATAGTAAGGGGTGTGGGGGAGATGTAGTTTGGGTTTGTGTGTTAAGTTTGGGCATCAGTTTAACAGTTTAAAGAGTTTCTAATTGTGTAATTTTTATGGGGTAACTATTACCTTACATGCAGCAGAACCCTCTGAATTCTGATTTAAATGGATGTTAAATGGATACTTTTGGAAGATTCAGGATAAAGAGGAATTGCCCAGCAGAAATCTTTAATTTCCTGTAAAATAAGCTGTGTTAGAGATTCTGCAGGAGCCAACATGGACTCACATTTATGCTGCAGAGACGACTACCTAACCTTTAGAAACTCCTGGCCACTTATCTGGTGGTCTAGATATTTAGGCATGTTCTACTGGAACCTGAAGAATCTCCTAAATATAGCAGTCAACGAAGCTAAGAACTGCATACAAACAAAGAATGCTTTGATAGGCAAGGGAACATCAATTGGGATATACAAGAAAAGAATTAGTCACGTTTCCAGATTCTTTCCAAAATACACAGCTTTTTTAAATTAGAAGGGCAGAATGCCTGACCTATGAATTTTCATGACCAGTCAGGATTTTGTAATATCATCTACAGCAGCAGGTACATATCTCATTAACTCATAACATACAGCACTAGGAACTTTAACTGAATGGTCATATTTAAGGGTCGAGTGCTGAAATACCCCAATAATTAAATCAAAGAGCAAGTAAAGATTTTAAACGTTTTTTTCTAATTATAAAAGTAATTGCCTGAGGGAAAATCCATTCAAGCAAATGTATAACACTGAATTCACATACTTGAATTCTGAAGACATTAACTTCTTAAATTATTTTCTCTTCCAGCAATATTAGCAATTTCTTAATTTCATCATAGAACACAAGCACTAAAGCACCACCAGTGCCACGTAAGATATTTGAAAACGCTCCTCTGAAGAAAGCACCTATTCCTTCATTCTTAAAGATCTTCACAAAACAGTCGATTGTTCCAGTGTACTGTCTCATCGCTTCACCGCTCTGTGGTTTATAACAAAAAAAGAATTGAAATTCAAAGCATCTTCTCTAGTATCACAAGCTACTTATACATAGTTATCTAGAGGACACATTTCACTGAAATCTTGTACAAATACTTCTAGTAGATGGTGTTGCTTACAATGTCAAAAAATTTATATTGAGACTTTCAACATTTCCTACTTAACATTCGAGGGTGAATCGTCCTTTGTGTAATCTAACTTCTTAAGTTCTCATGAGATGAATGTTTCGAATGCCATTTTTCTGTTCTGCAAGTGTAATTTCTAAACTGCAAATAAGGATTAACTCAAATTTAAGAACATACATACTTCATAATAACATGTCTAAATTTATCCATCAAATGGTCTTTCAATATTTTTAATTGAAGTCTCTTCCAATAGTTCTTCACTTAGAATTGATCATTTTCCCCACAGCTATGAAATGAATTTAAATTATCGACATTTCCAGGCTGGATCAGTATTGCTCATTCAGTTCTAACGGCAAGATATTTTCCTTCTGGATTAGTTAGGGGATCAAGGACAGAAGGCAGGAGAATGGGGTTGAGAGACAAATCTTAACCACGTAAGATTCTCTACTTCAAAAAAAAACTTGGAATAGAAGAACAGATTTCAAAAGCTTTGAAAGGTAACATTTATGCTAAGTTTTACAAAAAGAGATGATTATGCATTTATGTGATTTAGAAAGCACTGAATATCTTAAATTGTGAATGGGAGTAAGAAAAATGCTTTCTTCAATTAATATGCTGTAATTTCCAAATCATTGGCTGAATTTAGAGGCCAACTAAGTATCTACATTTAATAGTTGGAAAAGATCAAGCAGTAACCATATCTAGGCACAAAATATGTGTTTTCAAAAGGCCTTTCTTCAGAGTTTCTTGGGACTACTTTTTGATTTTTTTGGGAGCTATGCAGACATGTAGTTAAAACATTTTCTGTACTTGTTGACATAAGCAGTACTTGGACTCACGCAAGAGCAGAATTAGAAGAATGTAGCAATACTATCAATAATTATCAACCCTCTGTTGAAGTTAAAGCCACAACACACAAAGAAAGCATCAATACACTAGAGTCTTAAATTGGCACAAGACAACAGGAATAAGTTAACAAAAGTTATTTTTACTAGATAACTGATGCACACGTTAATGTAACCGAAAAGCCAGAACAATAAACACATACTCCACAGAGGGGTGAGGACACAGCTAATGTCTTTCCACGGCATGTGCAAAAAGCTGCAAGATTTTAACTAGATAGCTGCTACTAATGTTTTCTGTAAAAAGTGCAGCTGTGCGTGCATGCTGCCGCTCCAAAATTCTGCGCAGTGATCGGACATCGCTGCCACACACAGCTCGTGTGGCTGGTAAAACAATTTAGAGGGACACTGGTTACAACCCTTTATACTGCATCTCAGATGTCAATCTCAAATTTAAATTTAACAATTGACCTAGGACTGAATGTTATAGGGGCCTAAATGACATGAGCAAACATAAAAAACGTAAGAGAATTCAGTGAGAAGTCAGGGAGGTTTATCTCGACACCTGGAACAACTCAATGCCGCTCTTAACTAAGTTCCAGGTGTTGTGACAAGATTCAAGCTAGGTTGTGGCAAGTTGCCTACGAAGGGAGATTATTGTTCATTCAGTTTTAATGGCAAAATATTTTCCTTCTGGATTAGTTAGGGGATCAAGGCTAATGGAGAGAAGACAGGAGAATGGGCAGACACAATAGGGTGAATGGGCTAATTCTGCTCCTATATCTTATGGTCTTTATCACACTTGATTCTTTACTTGTCTTCAAAGAATTTGAATTCTCTGATTTCAATGGATACTTTTAGAGGATTCCAGATGTGGGGGGCATTGCCCAGTGGCATCGTTTTTTCTTGTACTATTAGCTACGTCAGGGACTCTGTAGGGTCCCAAGGCACAACTCCCATCTACACTGCAGAGATGACTGTCTAGTCTTTAGAAACTCTTGGCCACTATATTGATGGCCTGCCATATTTAGGGGAGTTACACTGGAACCGCAAGAATATACAGCCAATGAAGCTAAGAACTACATACAAATAGAAAACAAGTAGACTACACCTCCTCTAACTCACCTTCCTGCAAGAAGGCAATCCCCTACTTCCAATTCCTCCGTCTCCACTGCATCTGCTCCCAAGATGAGGCGTTCCACTTCTGAACATTCTGGATGTCCTCGTATTTCAAGGACTGCAACATCCCCCCCTTCATTGGGCGAAAATGCTCTCAACTGCATCTCTTGCGTTTCCTGCACCTCTGCCCTCACACCCACTCCCCACAACAAAAACAAAGACAGAATCCCCCTTATCCTCACATATCACACCACTAACTTCCAGATTCAACATATCATTTTCAGCCACCTGCAATCTGACCCCACAACCAAGGATATATTTCCCTCCCCACCCTCATCTGCCTTCGGTAGGGACCGCTCTCTCCGCGACTGGCTCGTCCGCTCCACACTCCCCACTGGCCCCACCATCCCCGGCACCTTTCCCTGCAACCACAGGAAGTGCTACAGCTGCCCCAACACCTCCCCCTCACCTCCATCCAAGGACCCAAAAAACCTTCCACAGGCAAATGTTCACCTGCACATCAGCTAATGTGGTCTACTGCATCCGTGGCTCCCGATGTGGCCTCCTCTACATCAGTGAGACCAAGCGGAGGCTTGGAAACCGCTTTGTAGAGCGCCTGCACTCTGTTTGCGACAAATGACAACACCTTCGAGTCACGAACCACTTCAACTCCCCCTCCCACTCCCTGGATGACACGTCCATCCTGGCCCTCCTCTAGTGTCACAACAATGCCACCCGGAAACTAGAGGAGGAGCACCTCATATTCTGCCTTGGGAGCCTAAAACCCAATGGTCTCAATGTGGACTTTACTAGTTTCAAAATCTCCCACCCCCAGCCTCATCCCATGGCCAACCCCGCCTCCTCAGCCTGTCCGTCTTCTCTCATACCTATCACCCTCTCATCCCTGCCTCCTTGACCCAACACAACCTGTCCATCTTCTCTCTCAACTATCCACTCCTCCCACCTCACTGACCAATCCCCACCACTGCCTACCTGCACTCACCTATCACCATACCACCTACCTTCACCAGCCCCACCCCTCCTCTATTTATTTATCTCAGATCTCCCTTCCCCATCTCCCATTTCTGAAGAAGGGTCCCGACCCAAAACGTCAGTTTTCCTGCTCCACTGATGCTGCCTGGCCTGCTGTATTCCTCCAGCTCCACACTATGTTATATCTTACACAAGTAGAGAATGCTTTGATAGACAAGGGAACAGCAACTGGGCATACAATAAAAGAATTACTAACTTTTCCAGACTCTTTCCAATATACACCATTTTTTAAGTTAGATGGGAAAAATGCCTGACCTATGAATTCTTGCTAATGACCTTATGAACTGAGTATCTCGCCTCATCAATAAGAAGCTTTCTATCTTACCATTCACTGCAAGCAAACTAGGCACCTAGAATTCTCAACATCGAAGTTAGAGCCACATCTCTCTACAGGATGCATATCTGGGCTATTTGCTTCCTCTTAGTGCTTAGTCATTCTTTAAGCCTATCTGGATGTTCACAGCATCCTTGCCTTGCCCAGCCTTTTGGCAACTTGCCCCTCAGCCAGAGATACAAGGCTCATAGTACTGCTGTATTGTCTTGCTGTCTAGTATATACAAGACCAGGAAATTCATCATGGTTTTCAACAGCTCGTACCCAAGTCAAGGGAAATAGCCTTCGGTCAGGGTCCCAGCATAGTCAAAGAAATCACCTAACTCAGTCCTGGGGCTTGGACACTGTCATCTGGCAACTCAGGGCTGTTGGTGTCAGGATGGGGATGAGGAGTTGAATGTTCAGCTTCCCACCACAGATTCTGACTCTTTCTGCCTAGCTGTGGGCTAGTTTCCACCTGGAATGAGAGGGGGTTGGGTATTAATGAAAGTTGACGACATAACTGTCACTTTTGGTACTGATGGCAAGATGTCCCAAGCAAGTGAACAAGCAACGCAGAACACATTCAGGGTTCATGGTATCATGGATTAGTGAGTGATGGAAGATGTTGCATGCAGTAGTGAGAGTGATAAGAGCACGAGTCTTGGTGAAAGCAGAAACAGTGAGTGTTATCAGAGAAACGATGGCATCTATGCTGATGTAATGGTGAAACAGACTGACTTTTTCCTTCATTGCCATGTGTTGTAGTCTTTTCTGTGAGAATTGATATCTGTGGACAATCCTGTCCACAAGGACCTCCAGGTCCCTACCCACAAAGAGGCAATTTCCCTCATGTACCATATGTGGGGTGAATCTCAAACTGTACAGGGCAGCTCTGGACTAACAGTGTTTGTCCTAGTGGAGAACGGATTTTTAGAGCACTGATGCCAGAGATGCTGGTCCATTTCTGGGATATCCCAGCAGAGGCAAATTGTTCCGGGTATCAGAGTGGTAAAACGGGGCTAGAATTGGATGGGAGGGACACCATAATGTCAGGGGTAGTTAAGTTGAATTTAGTAAGATGCAGTGAGAAAACCCTTGAGGCTTCATGAAGAAAAACCCCTTAAGAAGCTCAACAAAACTGACAGTTAGCTAAAAGCATTCACTAGCTTTTCCTCATATAGTAGATACTGAATTTATGCAACCTTAAGCTAGGAGATTCCACATTTATTTGCAAGTAATTAATTACCCCAGTGATTTCAAATTTTCCTGGCTTCTGGTTATCTGCTCCTTTATTGATAGATTTAAAACTGTGGAATTCATTGACACAGACAGCAGAGTCCTCGTGTGTATTTAAGGCAGACATAGACTCCTGATCATTAGGGGAATTGATGGTTACGGCAAAAATGTAGTTAAGTGGATGTGAGGAATGTTGGATCAGCCATGATCCCACTGAATGGGACAGCAGGCTCAAGGGGTCAAATGGCCCACTTCGGTTGCTATTTCTTATAGTCTTAAGGTCTTGTCTTGCTTCTCCCCATTACCCTTGATTCTTCCCTCGTTATCACCGACCCCACTGTACGATGATGCCTTGTTATATATGGATTCACTACTCACCAACTCATACTTGCAAGCTTAGCTGCAGACCCAATTTTTATTTTCCTAATTTACAAGGCCTGACAGATCACTATTCCTGTGAGGTTGTTTGGGGATTCCAATTATAGCGCAATCCACATTTTTGTGTTACACGCAGGAGGCCTGCACCTTTTGACCTACAGATAACAAAGATTTGATGTAATATACATGGACATTCCTGCTCTCCCTATGGGTTCCTAAATGAATCCCCTCCAGAACCCTCCCATTCTAGAGGCATTCTAATTTTCTACCCCTCCCCCACAATAAAACCACCTAATTCCTGCTGTTTGCCATACAGTTACTACCACCTGCCATATCCAGCTCTGCCCTCTTGTTGTGACTATACTGTCTACTTTCCAGCATCTTCAATGAGATTCTAAGGATCCATCTCTCAACATCACTGGCCACTTCACCTTTGGACTGAACTCTTAAGTGATGCACACTGTCTCGTCATACGCTACACTACATGCATATGGATACCATGCCATCCTTCCCATCCTTCCCCAGACAGGATGACTGCCTTCTCCAGACATCGTCTCACCCTTCCCTTGACCATGGGCTTCTTTCCTTGGACACCCGTTCTGTGGTGCCTCTCTTTCCCTTGCCCAGCCTCCAATGCATTCTTTCTCAGGCATCTTCCCTCACTTGCTCAGTCTCTACACAGCTTGGACTACCTGCATCCCATCTGTTAATGTTACCCCATTCATGGGTCTCTGGCACCTCCTGGTCTGATAATAGCACTAGGGTGGAAATAAGTTTCCAGCTGGCACTTACACAGTTCTTACATCAATCCAGGACATCAAGTGCCATTGCTGAGGACCCATCAGACAGACAATCCACAAGGAAATGCTCTGCAAGTTATACAGCAAGTTATGCAGCAGCTACTGGGGCCTTTTCATTTCCCAAACTCAAAAGTCAGAATGGATCTGGATGCAAAGAAAGGCTAAGTCATGGCTCATGTAGACCTGGTGAGGGTGGTAGAAAGTAAAATGCCAGATTTTTATTCTCCAAAAAGTCAGAATTCTACCAAATAGCAGAAATTTTTTCATCCCTGATTGAAAGGACTTCATGATGGGTTGAAGGCAATGTCTGAACTACCTATTCTTGCAACCGAGTTGGTGAAGGCAGGAATGCTGCATGCAAGCTGGCTACCTTAGCCTTATCATATGTTGGTGAAAACTGATAGAAATGGGAATAGCGTGGCTCTTGAGCCAGGCCAACTTGTGAAAATCCTGGCTGTGGTTTTTTTTTTAAAAAGAAGTGGCAGATGGCCTTTTATTACCTGAATTTTCTCTTAGAGGCAGTCAATTGTTGTTTTACCCAGTGATTTAATGAAACCAGACCGGGATAGTATTACCAAACTATCACCAAGCCTGACAGGAAAATCCCTAAATTGAGACAATTCTACTTCCATTTTCACAGCTGTCCACTGAACAGTTATGTAAGCTGAAGGAAGTCTCCCAATAAATCTGGACAAGAATATATTTTTCCTGTTGCTGGCTTCTCTATCCAGTATGTCCTTCCATATGGCTAACTTTTTGCCAGTGAATACAGCACTGGCTAAAGCAGGATCTTTATCAGCACTTAGTCCATATTGCCTGTAATACAAGTGTACCTTAATATTTTCATTATCATCTCTCAGTTATGTCTTACAAGTACTACTATTGTCTAAAATGAAAATCTACATGTATAACGCAACACACTGAAAGAAGTGAATCCATGCTGTGGAATCTTACAGCTTACTGTTCGAGTATCTATGTCCAAAATGTTCACAGTCAACAAATGCAAAAATTCTGGATTCAACTCTATGTTAACTATATTATGGCATTTTAGTTCCTGGTTAAGGATGCCAAGAACAGTAGCTAAATCTATCTGAGTAGTTTGTCTGTGACAGCAGAAAAAACAAAAGCTTGAGTCCAAATTATATTAAAATACTGTTGAGTGAACCAAGTCTGTCCAAAAACACATGAGTATTTCTAGGAAAACTATATCTTCACCACATTCCAGTTGGAGATGGAAACTGAATGTTACCACCTACTTATTCATTAATTCAAACTAAAAGAAGATACAGTCCTAGCATTTTGAAGGAAACTTCCACTCAAAATTTGTACTAGAATAAACTTCAAATTACTCTACAAACCTGCATCATCATTCGTCTTCTTACAGTATCAAAAGGGTAAGACAGTATCCCAGAAAATGAGGTCACACATTGAGCAATCAGAAATGACACGTAGACTGGAGTATTTTTCTGGTCTGGTAGCACACCCTGTGGAAGGCAGCAAAACACTTTAGCAAGCAATATTAAAAAGTAATTTTTTTTTCCCACTGAGAGCAAAATGTTGTTCTGTGAAATCAGAATGAAAATCGGATGGGCTAAGAAAAGGGGACGAACCACTCCACTGGACTGCCACCAATACAGAAATGACGTAAAATAAGAATAAATGATAAATAGTGACATTTTGATACAATTTTACTCTAAAACGACTAGGAATACCCACTTTGTTCAGCAGCTTTGTAGCAATAAATGCCAGTCAAGCAAACCTTTGGCTGTACTCACCTCTGTATGGCTGTAAACTGAAAGGCATGTACAAATAAGTCTTTCTTTCAACTTCTCAAACTGGTTCAAATTTGATCACTGGATTTAGCTGTCTAATAAAATTAATAAGGCTGCACACAGCTCCTTAATAAACAGTGAAACACAATTAGAATTAAGGATAACAACCACAACATTCAAATACTGGATATTGATAAAGTGCTGCCATGCATGGCAAAATATCATGATCAAAATGTCTACTGCTGTACCAATATTCCTTTGTTCCTTCCAATGTAGTGGGAAGAGGATACAGACATTCACATTTCCATTTAATCAGAATTTCACATTTTCAAATTTTAATTTAACAACATTGCTGTTCTGAATTTAACGTGGGCTTCAGCAGCAATTCCAACTAAAGAATCATATATAGCTTGAAATTAGAATGTGTCTTTCAAATTCATAAAAAAAAATGAACATTTCAGTTTGGTAAATGCACTTAAAGTTGTGAAAGACTACTATTGAAGAAATGTGATCAGTTTATTTAGGTATGGGTTAAATTTCAATCATATTATAAAACCGAATAGGGACCACAGATGTGCGAAGGCAGGCTAGGAATGCAGGAGCTGCCCTATCAGCAAGGCAGATGCAGCCTTGGGTGAAATTTAGACAATACCTGAAAATATTTGGACAACAGAAAAAGCATAATACTGTACATCTGGTGTAGTGTTTTGTATAAAGCCTGGTATTTGTAAATGCAGTGATTAGATTTAGGTGGGTCTTGTTGACTACAAAGATCCTTGACTGGGACTGTTGACCTGAGCTAATCAGGAAAGCCCTGGCTGACCAATATAAACAGATTTAGAATCAGTTCAGGGGACTGACTCCAAGCTGGCTGGCTACAGCCAGTGGTACTGCTGTATTGGTAAAGTGAATGGATGATTTGGTAACAGGATCTGGCTTTTGTGCCACTGCTTTAGCGATGGGTTCTAGACTGAATGTTTGTGTGTGTACCAGGCCTTCATGGATGTACTGTGCCTTGAAGGTGTGGTGCCTTCATGGGTGTACTGGGCTTTGGCATGTGTTGGACCATGTCTTCATGTCTGGATATGCTTTTGTGCACATATCATGTCTGTGTGTATCCCTGTTGTGTGCAGAAGGCTGACTGATAGCTTTGGGGACTGTGTTTGTCTGTAGAGTTTTGTATTACCATTTGAACCAAATCGAGTTTCTGTATGATAATTCATGTCAACGTTTCTGCTCTTTGAGTTGCCTGATGTACAGTGACCTTGCCACGTGTTGTGTTTGAGAGACTCTTCTTATGTGGGCTTGAATCTACTGTTTGAACTGAGATTTTTTTGTAGGATGCTCCCTGTTAATGTGATTTGTTTTTGATTTATCGTGCCTGATGTTATGTGTTGTGTCTGCGACGTGTAATTTATGTGAATTTTGAATGAGAGTACCAACAAGAGATTTTAGAATCTCTTCAGAGATAACAAGCATGGGGCTGGATGAACACAGCAGGTCAAGCAGCATCATAGGAGCAGGAAAACTTGACGTTTCGGGCCTAGACCCTTCATCAGAAATGGGGGAGGGGAAGAGGGTTCTGAAATAAATAGGGAGAGAGGGGGAGGCGGATAGAGGATGGATAGAGGAGAGGATAGGTGGAGAGGAGGCAGACAAGTCGAAGAGGCGGGGATGGAGCCAGTAAAGGTGAGTGTAGGTAGGGGAGTAGGGAGGAGATAGGTCAGTCCAGGGAGGACGGACAGGTCAAGGGGGCGGGATGATGTTAGTAGATAGGAGATGGGGGTGTGGCATGAGGTGAGAGGAAAAACAGGTTAGGGAGGTGGAGATGAGCTAGGCTGGTTTTGGGATGCGGTTGGGGGGAGGGGAGATTTTGAAGCTTGTGAAATCCACATTGATGCCATTGGGCTGCAGGGTTCCCAGGCTGAATATGATTTGCTGTTCCTGCAGTCTTCGGGTGGCATCACTGTGGCATTGCAGGAGGCCTAGGATGGACATGTCATCTGAGGAATGGGAGGGGGAGTTGAAATGGTTCGCGACTGGGAGGTGCAGTTGTTTGTTGCGAACTGAGCGTAGGTGTTCTGCAAAGCGGTCCCCAAGCCTCCTCTTGGTTTCCCCGATGTAGAGGTAGCCACAACGGGTACAGCGGATGCAGTATACCACATTGGCAGATGTGCAGGTGAACATCTGCCTGATGTGGAACGTCTTCTTGGGGCCTGGGATTGGGGTGAGGGAGGAGGTGTGGGGGCAGGTGTAGCACTTCCTGCGGTTGCAGGGAAAAGTGCCGGGTGTGGTGGGGCTGGAGGGGAGTGTGGAGCGGACAAGGGAGTCGCGGAGGGAGTGGTCCCTCCGGAAGGCAGATAAGGGTGGGGAGGGAAAAATGTCTTTGGTGGTGGGGTCTGATTGCAGATGGCGGAAGTGTCGGAGGATGATGCGTTGGATCCGGAGGTTGGTGGGGTGGTATGTGGGGACGAGGGGGATTCTTTTTTGGTTGTTATTGCGGGGACGGGGCGTGAGGGATGTGTTCCGGGAAATGCGGGAGACACGGTCAAGGGCGTTCTCGACCACTGTGGGGGGGGAAGTTGCAGTCCTTGAAGAATGAGGACATTTGAGATGTACGGGAGTGGAATGTCTCATCCTGGGAGCAGATGAGGCAGAGGCGAAGGAATTGGGAATAGGGGATGGCATTTTTGCAGGAGGGTGGGTGGGAGGAGGATGCTGCTTGACCTGCTGTGTTCATCCAGCTCCATGCTTGTTATCTCGGATTCTCCAGCATCTGCAGTACGTTTTATCTCATGACAGGTAGGTTATGCCTTACTGAATTTTTTGAAGATGTGACTATGATCGTGGACTGGGGAATGTCTATGGATGTTATCTACAGGGACTTCCAGAAGGCATGTAATAAAGTTCCACATAAAAGACTGTTAAAGGTACAAGTCCACAGAAAATTACTGAGATGGCTGAGGAATTGTTTGAGTGGCAGGTGACAGAAACTATGATTAATAGACAGGCACTCAATTGGCAGAATGTGATCAGTGGGGTCCCACAAGGATCTGTAGAAAGTCAGATATCCAAATATGCTGAGGACACAAACTTTGGTGGCACTGTAGACAGTGGAGATCACAGCACAAAATCGCAAAGGGATATTGAAAGACTAAGTGAATGGGCAAAATTGTGGCAAAAGGTGTTCAGTAAGCAAATCTGAGGTTATCCACTTTGGACTGACAAAAGATAGATCAGAGCACTTTCTAGATGATATGAAATTAAATGCAATGAATGTTCAGAGACTTGAGGGTTCAGGTGTATAGATCTGTAAACTGTTACAAACAGGTGCAGAAAATAACCAAGAAAATAACTGAATGCTTGCCTTTATATTGAGAGGACTGGAGTACAAGGATGCAAGTTATGCTGCAGTTATACAAAATCCTGGTTAGATGCCACTGGAGTACTGTGAGCAGATCTAGGACGACACCTCAGGAAGACTATATTGGCTTTGGAGGAGTACAATTTAGCTTTACAAGAATGATACCTGGACTTCAGGGGTTAAGTTGACAGGAAATGTTTTCTCTAGAATTTAGAAAGTTGAGGGGTGATCTGATCAAAGTCTTCAAAAGGTATTAACAGGAAAATGCAAAGTCAATAAAAATAAACTACTTCCACTAGTTGTGGATTTTAGAACCGGGGTGGGGGGGAAAAGAGTGCAGCTAGACCATTCAGGACAGATGTTAGGAAGCAGTTCTACACACAAAAGGTGGTAAAAGTTTGGAACTGTCTACCACAAATAGCAGTGGATGCTGGATCAGTTGTTAAATTTTAAAATCTGAAATAGAGGAATTTTTCTTAAGCAAAGTATTTAAGGGATATGGGCCAAAGGCAAATATTTGGAGTCAGGTCACAGATTAGCCATGATCAGCTGAATGGCTCAAGGGGCTGAATGGCCTACTGCTGTTCCCATAAACTTAAAGAGCAGGCATTAAGTTGTGCAAAGACAGGTGGCTGGTCAGAAAATTGGACAAAATTAGAAGGACCAACAATTAATATGGAGGGAAAAATGAATGTGTGCACATAGCTAGCCTGAAATAGAGAGCGGGCCGGTGAGGCAGCAGCAGATGGTGGCCTCACGACTGGAGCAGCACCTGCAACATTGTGAAAATGAGACTTGAGACTCTAAGATCTGGATTTTTTTCTTCTTGCTTACCTTTTGGCTCTGTTAAATCTTTTAATTCTGTTTTTTTTGTAACCAAATGGGTGCCATTGAATGGCGGCTTTGTGCACTTTTCGCTGTACTTATTTATTCCTACACTTAGTTCTTGTGACAAATACATTTGAAACTAAACAATGGTAAGAATGTCTATTTAGAAAGAATTAACAAAGTGGGTGTTAGTCCCAAAGAAAATGTGACTTGAAAATTAATGGAAAGTAAAAAAAAAAAGGTAGACAAACTGAACAGGTGTTTTGCACCGATCTTACTGTACACTATACAGCAAAAATCCCCGGAAACAGCAATATAACAGGGAAATGGAAGGCAAGGGACGAACTCAGAAAAATCACACTTGTCACATGTTTTATGAAAGGGAAATCACGTTTGATCAATCGGTCAGATTTCTTTGACGAAGCAACACATTCTGGGTTTAAAAAAAAAGGAAACTGGTCAATGTACTGCACTTAGATTTCCAGAAGACGTTGATAGAATGCCACATTGAGCATTATTGGGGAAAATAAAAGCACATGCTACAGGATGTGACATATCAACATGGACAAAAGACTGGCTGGCAAACAGGAAGCAGAAAGTAAACATACATATTTTTCAGGTTGGCAACAGGTAACAAGTGGTGTGCCACAGGAATCAGTGCTGGGACATGAACCATTTATAAATTATATAAATGACCAAGTACGGTTGCCAAGTCTGCTAATGACACAAGGAACTGGCAGAAAAGTTGGATGTGAAGACGACATACGGCAGCTACAAAAAGATAAAGCTAGGTTAACTCAGTAATCAAAGGTGTGACAAATGGGAATACAACATAGGAAAATGAGAAACACTTTTTTGAGTCTTTCTGCCAAAACAAAGGAGCAGATTATCTCAGTGAGAGATTGTAGAGGTCTGAGGTGCAGAGGAATCTCAATGTCCTCCTGCATGAATCTCAAAAGGTTAGTATGCATTTACAGCGAGTCATTAGGAAAGCTAACAGAATGTTATCATTTATTGAGAGTGGATTGAAATAACAAATTCAGTTAAACATAGCATTGCAGTACTATGCAAAGAATTAGTCACCTTAATTAAGGAAGGTATTAATGCATTGGAAGCAATGCAAAGGTTTACAGGCTAATAGCTAAAATAAGTGGATTATCTTATGAAGAATGGTTGAACAGTCTAGCCTTGAATCCACTAGAATTTAGAGCAGTAGCAACTTAATTGAATCCCGAGTGATCTTGATAGAGTAGGCTCTATGACTCTATGTGGAGAGAAGGTTTCCTCCCCTGGGAGAATCTCGAATTGGGGTCACTCTTTAAAACAAAGGTTAGGTGACTTTTGTTTTCTCAGAAGGTCATGAGTCTTTCAAGGTGGTGGAAGCAAAGTCTTTGAACATTTTTAAGGCAGAGGATTGAAAGGATAGCAGAAGTTGGGGGAAATGTAGATGTGAGGCGACAATCAGATCATCCATGATATTAAATGGCAGTGCAGAGTTGAAAGGCTGAGTAGCCTACCCCTGCTCCTTGTTCACATGTTGGTACGTACATTTCATACAGTCATACAACATGGAAACAGACCCTTCCATCCAACCAGTCCATGCCAACCATAATCCCAAATTAAATTAGTCCCATGTGCTTGCATTTGGTCCGTATCCCTCCAAATATATCCTATTCATGTACTTATCCAAACGTCTTTTAAACGTTGTAACTACACCCGTACCCATCACTTCCTCTGAAAGTTCATTCCACACATGAACCACTGTGTTTAAAAAAAATTACCCCTAATGTCTTTTATAAATCTTTCTCCTCTCATCTTAAAAATATGAAAACCCTCACCCTAGGGAAAAGACATCTGCCATTCACCTTATCTATATCCTTATGATTTTATAAACCTCTATAAGATCACCCCCTCAACCTTTTGCTCTACAGTGAAGAAAGTCCCAGCTTACTCAGCCTCTCCTGATACCTGAACCCTTCCATTCCCAGCAACATCCTGATAAAATCTTTTCTGAACCCTCTCCAGCTTAATATCCTTCTTCTAACAGGGCAACCAGAACTAGACACAGTATTCCAGAAGAGGCCTCACCAAACCCCTGTACAATGTCAACATAACATCTCAGCTCCTGTACTCAAAAGGTCTCAGCAATGAAAGCAAGCGTGCAAACCGCCTTCTTATTTCCATTTTGGAACTGAAGGTATATTGTCAGGCATGTTAAGAGCTCTTCACAGCTTAGAGGTCTTTATATCAGCTGGAGCCTGGATTAACTTGTCTTCTATAATCAAGTGCATTTCAGCTCACTAAATACAAATCAGAGTTGTTACAGCAATACGGGGAACTATATGGGGCACGGTGACCAGGCAGTTCTTGCCTCTGCTAGCACTTTCCAAGATCCAAGGTTTGGGCTTCATATTCGAAGCAAACCCAGACAACCCTTCACTCACTGAAAGCGTGCAGCATCACTTGAGCCTGTGAGAGCCTCTACCCAACCTCCAACCTCCAGGAGATGTCCCATATCAGATGGAATTTGGCCTCAAGTCTTGCCAGTGGTTCTGCTCGAGGCCATCCAGGAAAGAACGGAGGCCCTTATTGTCCAGAGATGAAAGCAAGAAATAACCTCACAGTTCACCTTATCCAGCGCCTCTGATCTTTATATAATAACAAAATGCACACAGCACTCAATATAGTGTAATCAAGGTTCAATACAAGTTTAAATGTAACTTTTCCACTTTGAATTCACTACGGCATTTTGGACAAATGCACAACCATTAGTGACTACTGTTATTTGTATTCCTAGCTATTCCATCGTTTCTATTTTCTGGGTAATACACAACCTTCTTATCTTTTTAAAATAGATGTAATACTTCACATTTATTTTCATGCAATTCATTTGATAATTATATGTCCATACAAAGTTTATTCATGCCTTCTTGTCATTTGAAGGATCCAAATGTCTAGCCCGTCCCTTCTGACTCTTGGTCCGTTGCCTTGTAGATTACAGCATTTCAAGCGCTTAGCCAAGCGTTTTTTGAATGCAATGGAGGTTTCTACTACCTTTCAGATAGCATGTTCCAACTCCACACCCACTCCAAATGAAAAATAACTGGCAAAAGTTAGCAACAGAACTGTTTTCCAAAATAACTGGCGGACACTTCTACACACAAAAAGTCATCACCCTAAACAGACTGAGAAGTCACAGCTAATGTGTTTCCACCACATATTCCCAAATCTGGAAGATTTTAAGTAGGCAGTTAGTAACCCTTTTTTACTACAGCTTAAATCACATTCTTCGATTTAAATAAGTGGCACAGTATTTATTATGATAACATCCACTACATATTACCCATGGCAGCTCTTGCAGCCTTAAACTAGAAATACCATATTCATTTGCAAGGAGTTAATTGCGTCAAGAATTTCACATTTTTTCTAGCTCCTAGATAGCTGACTGTTCCACTGTTGGCAGAGTTGAAACTATTTTCTCCTCTTTGCAGCCTCCCTCTCACTTCCTTCTGCTTTGCAACATCCCTATCTCTCACAAACTCCTTGTGGTATTCCTCTCTCAATTCCCTTTTGGCATCAATTTCCTTTCCTGTGCCCTTTGTGGCCCTCTCTTTTCCATAGCCTGTCTTTATCCTCCACATTGCCCACCCTTCCAGCCTCCCAATCTTCCGCCATCCTCGGTGCAGCCTCTGCATCACTGCTATGTACCTCGCAGTCTCCCCATATCCCTCACGTCCTTTGCAGCCTTCCTATCTTCCATTCCAACCCCTCTTGCAATGTCCAAGTTTTTCCACAACTTCTCCCTTTCATTCTCCCCCCAGGTGTCTCATCCCCCTATTCCCTTGGAGACTCTTCCTCTCACCAGAAGGGCAGAAAGCCACCTTATCAAACAAGGGATTCCACCAACTGGCGTCAGTAAAATAACCAAAGGCTCCCAGACCCTGGGCCTGGCCCAAGAACCCAGTCCCCTAGACAGCTGCTTCCACTTCCCAGACTGGCTGAAAAAAAGATAGGAGAAAATTACTGCATATGCTGGAATCTATGCTGAAAACAAGAAAATGCTAGAGATCACAGCAGGTCAGGCAGTATCCATGGACAGAAAGCAAGATAATATTCAGTCTAGATGACTCTTCAGAGCTCTGATGAAGAATCATCACGACTTGAAATGTTAGCTTGCTTTCTCTCGTGGATGCTGTCTGACCTGCTGTGATCTCCAGCATTTTGTGTTTTCTGGCTGAAAAGGTGCTGGCTCCCAGTCTCTGGCAGTTGTTTCCCTGTGACCATCTAGTGCCAGCCATTACTTTTCTAACCTCTCACAGGTTCTCCGATCACAGAACCTATCTGAAGAAAGCACACTTTTCTCCTACTTTTGAAGGTGACTATTCTCCAATTGTTCACGTCTGTGAATGAGTTTTCAATTGCATTTTATGGGCTTTGGGGATAGATTTCCCCATTATCACTGTGAATTTTGACACTGATAAGAATGTATTTGGCTCAGATAAAGTGGAACCAAAGATTAGCAGGCGAAACTAAGCTGAACTGAGTTTTAAGGAAGAGCGTTCAAGCGTGGTCAAGGTACATTTCCACAAGGGCAAACAAATCCAGAAGCATCTGGATAATGAAAGAGATGGCATTTAATATGAATCAGAGAAAGTATGATTGATGTATTAAAATGAACATTCTACAACTTGTCTTCACCAAGTAAAGTGATGGTGAAACAGGAGGCAGTTCATACACTTAAAGTCTAAAATTGACAAGGAGGACTTACTGGATAGGCTGTCTGTGTTTAAAGTTGATAAGCTACCAGGATGGGATGAAATGCATTTGAGTATACTGTAGGAATTGAGAAGGGAAATCACAGAAGCACCGGCCATAATTTTCCCATCTTTCTTAGACTTGAGGGCATTTCTAGAGGACTAAAGAAATGCAAATGTTGCACCCTTGTTGAAAAATAGGTGTAAAGATAATCTCAATAACAACAGGTTAATTTAAATTCAGTGGTGGGGAAGCTCTTAAAAATGATATTGTCACTTTGGCAACTAATTAAGGAAAGCCAGTGCAGATTTGTTAAGGGCAGATTGTGTTCAACTTACTTACTGGAGTTTTTGAGGAAGTAAACAGAGGTGACTGATGAGGATAAAGCTTCGATTTGGTGCACATTAATTTCCAAGATAGTTGCAGACTTGCGAACATTAGGGCTCATGCAATAAGAGGGACAGGAACAACAGATACAAAACTGGCTAAGTGAGGAAAACAAATAGTAGAGTTTAATGGTTGGCTTAAATGACTAGAGGAAATTTATAGCGGAGCTGCAAGAGTTGGTGTTAGGGTTCTTGCTTTTCCCTGATATATATTAATGACATAAACCTTGATGTAGAGGCATGTTTTCAAAACTTGTGGGTGTTATAAAACTTGGAAGTATAGTGAACCATTAAGATAACGTAGAACTTCAAAAGTCATAAGACAAGTTGACAGAGTGGGTAGAAAAATGATAAATCAAGTTCAAGGCACAGAAGTATGAAGTGATTCATTTTGGTAGGAAGAACACACAGAGACAATAAGACAAAGGGAGTGTTGAAGTAAACGATCTCAGCGTATACATGCATAAATCATTGAAAGTAGAAGGACAGGTTGACAGCACAGTTGATAAAGCATATGGCATCCTCGGCTTTATAAACAGAATGGCATGAAATATGAAAGCGGGGAAATTATGTCAATACTGTGCAAAATATGGTTTCGTTTTAACTGGAATATTGTGGCCAATCCTAGACATGACACTTCATGAAGGATATGAAGACAACAGACAGGGTCCAGAAAATGATTCAAAAGAACGATTCCAGCGTAGGAGCACTTCAGTCACATTGAAAGAGTGTAAAAGTTAGGATTATTCTTCTTGGAGAAGAAGGTTAAGAGGAGATTTGTTAGAAGTTCTCAAAGCCATGTGGGTTCTTGGCAAAGTAGGTGGAGCAAAAGGATCAAGAACCAGACAGCACAGATTTAAATTGGGAAAAGAAGTAATGACACTAGGTTTGCTACTCCTTTAGAAGACCATTACAGATGTGATGGTCTCGTCTCCGTCCATGTAAGAATGCTTCTATGATAACTGCATACACCTCAATTAAATCTCTGCTCAGCCTCCTGTGTGGCAAGGGAAGCAGCTCCAGCCTAGCTAATCTTACTAGCAATTAAAATTTGCCATTTCTGGCAACATCCTCAAAAATCTCCTCTGTATCCTCTCTAAAGTGATCACATCCTTCCAGTAATGTGGTGACTTAAACTGTACACAATATTACAAATGTAGCCAACCAAAAATAATCTATACTTGTATATTCTAAGTCTAGGCAATTAAAGAATGCCATATGTTTTCTTAACTACCTTACCAATCTGTTCTATTAACAACAATGAATCAGTTGTCATATACTAGTTATTCCAAAATTCTTCAATTCTACATTTCTCAGAGTGCTATGATGTACTGCATAATCTTTGCATAGTTACTCTCCCCAACTGTATTATCATACACACTTGCAGCTTGTATATCAATTATTGCTTTTCTATGCCCCTAAGCAGTTTATTGTTGGTGACAGTGTACAGATTCCTTCCTCACCATCAACCAGTCAATTTTTGTAACATTGGCAAAAGTTTTAAACGTGAGAGACATTAAGCCCAATCCATTAATAAATGTCATTAGTAGTATGAGGCCTTGTTTTAAGTGCTACAAAACACCACTGGAGAAGGCCTTTTCAGTCCCAAAAACACTGAATAATTACTCCTTTGCTTCCTGCTACAGAGCATATTTCTGATCCAACCTCCTACATTCCATTGGATCCCATTGGCTTTTACATCTATGACGAGAAATGTCATGTCAAAAATTACATAAGTTACTTGTCAAAAATCTAGCGAAAATTTTTGAAAACTACATTAAAATAGGTGCTACCCTCATTGAATTTCCTGGTAACTTTTTCAGAGAAAAACAATATAGAACACATTAATTGTATGCCCCTTTCCTACTTTGTTACTTCCTTAAAGAATTCAACAAAATTGGTCAAGCAAAAAAACTTTTCTTTCTGAAATTCATTTGGACTAGAACAGGAATATATTTACACAGCACTTAAAATAATAAAAACATGCTTCTCCCATCTCCTGATTAATACCATGCCTCACAATACTACTAATATTTAATAGTCCATAAATGACTCCAACCAACGTTGACAGCCCTTGAAGTTTCAAAGCTCCAGCTATTGCTCTTCTAATCCAAGATCCTCCATTAATAATGTAACCCCATTACTAATACATCTAGATATCTCTGGGATGATACAATTTTGAAATATGTATGCCAAAAATATATACAGTAACAGTAAAGAAGATTCAAAATATTTAAATGCCAAAGAACCAATAATTGGAGAATGCATCATATATTCTGAATAAGTAAATATAATTTTTCACTTAGTCGCATCAGAATTGCTTATAAAACATTACCTTGATTGTGTCATAGCACCCGAAATAAGAAGCTCGATATACAATGATGCCATTCACTGAAACACCAAATCCTTGATAAAGTCCCCTGGGTCCATCCCGCTTCGCAACTTTTACAATGCAATCAGCAAGACCGGTAAACTGCCGTTCTTCAGGACCTATAGTTTAAAAGAATATACTTAATTACATTAAAAGATGATATCTTAACTATAGTAGAAATTTCTCCATTTAAATCAGTTGGTAATCGCAAATTTAAAAAGATGCTGAGCTAGTCCTCTGTGGTTGTACATGAATAATTACATTAATTGTGTTAAATTGGTTCAGTGGGATGTATTCTCACAAGTCAGATTTTAAACTCGCTCCAAGACTTGAGCACATGATTTCGGCTGAAACATTCATCTACCAGTAAGCAATGCTACATTGTTGCAGGTGAAACATTAAACACAGTCCCTCGTCTGCCAGTTTAGTGGGTTTCTTGTACACAAATCCCACCAAAACTAACAAGTGGCAGAGTGCTACAAAAATATTGCTGGAAAAGCTCAGCAGGTCTGGCAGGATCTGTGATGGAGAAAACAGAGTTAATGTTTCGGGTCCGGTGACCCTTCAACTTAAGTGGCATAAGTTAATATTTAACTTAAGTGGCAGAGTGCTGTTCATCACTAGCAATCTGTTCTCCAAATATTCCTTTCTCCTTTGAGCACATCAACACATTCTGCCACTTTTATTTTCTCTACTTACTTCTGTTGGATAAGATGAAGACTGTCCACAGAAAACTGGGCAAATCTGTTCATAGGTAAAATGACAGAAGACTAGAGGAAAAAAAAATACAACTGACATAAAACAATGTTTATACTGCATGGAATATGCAGCTTTTCTTTCAAAGAAAAGAAAAGAGTCATGGACAATTGAAGAGATGACAGGCAACATGGACCGGATTTTATGCAACCCGGAACTGAAGGCACCATGGTGGCTCAGCCCACTTAAATAGAGGTGAAACCCTGCACCAGTTTCCTAGCTGCAGGAAAACCTTCACTGATCAAACCGGTGGGTAGAAAGGACTGACAGAATTCCTAAGTGCTGATGCAAGCATGTTAGTAAGGCTCAGTGATCTAAATGACATCCATTATTTCTGTGTCATTACAATTTAGTGGTGCTCGGGGATTGAATGGATGCCATCATGGCGGCTGGCAGACAGAAAGGTAGAACAAAGTCAGATCTTTCTTACAGGGCTCAACTACAACTTCAACTGCAGCAAAGTCAGAAGCCTACAATTATAAATACTCCAAATCTGTTTCCAGAAGCTTCTAACCTCCATTTCCTCAGCAAGCCAAAAGAGAATTAATAGGTTTGCAACTTTTCAAACTTCTTTCGCGACGGACTCGAGAATTAACAGTGATTCTTCAACAACGTAAGCGCATCCTCTTTACTAATCACCTCCTCTTGTCTGTCTGTATGTTGGAGTGGTTCCATAGTGATGATATTTGGGTGTTGAGAATTAAACATTTATCCTTTGTTTTTTTTTCCAAACCTGTGAGAAAAGCTGTCACGTCTGTTCTTGAGAATCACAGCACTGAAGAGGTTAAAAATTATTCTTTAAAGCTTTAAAGCTATTCTTTAAACATCTTGTTGCAATCAGTTGAAGTGGAAAAATGAGGAAACTCTTCTACTATCTATTATTGGTAAATTTGGCTATCATGGATTGTCCTGATTGGGATTGTAAAACCAATTGATCTACACTCCCATGACTATTTGGCGGTGGAAGGTGGGATAAAATTGAATGGCTCTTTTTCTGCCAACATGAACTTGATGAGCCAGTTTCTATGCTGTGAATCCCTGAATACTGTTATCCTCTCCTTGTCAAAACTGTCAAATCACTTCTCCCCTCTGCTTTTGAAAGTCGCCGCCACATCCCCAATCTCCTTTTCCTCTCTGAAGTCCTCAACTGTAACTGCTTTCCAAATCAATGTCAACCTGTCATGCAAACCCAGTTTGAAGCTGTGCACTCAGGATTTCAGTCCTTTTCACCTCTGCTATATACAAACATTGGCTCTAACCATTACTATAAACTAAATCCTCTGTGACTGATGTCATAGTTCAATGTGCTCAAATCATACTCATTTTATTATGATGGTTGACCACATTATACTTACTCCCCGAATACACCTCCTCCGTGGTCCGGGTCAATGGAATACTCTTATTTGATTCTACAAATGACTGCCACATCATTCCATGTCCACACTACTAACAGAGTCCTCCAAGTATAAACTTTTAGAATCCCAACCTCTCCAATCTATTCCTTGCAGCTGCCCATCCTCCCAAAATGTTGACTTCTCTTGCACTGTTTAAAGTTTGAGTTTGAGTCATGTGGATTGAGTTCTGACTGCATGTGTTGCTGTTTCAGTTAGTGGCTGGAAATTTCTTTCCAATTTTCCTACCTTTGCCAATATCAGCAGCCAAGCGCGTTCGTGCAAAATCCAAGGGATAGACAAAACAGAGGGATGTGGCACCCGCAGCTCCTCCAGATGCTAAGTTTGCTAAGAACCATTTTCCAAACTGAAATAGAAAATATCATTGCACTGGTGAATAAATATTTGAATTGGACATTCACATTTTCAGGTGCAGATATTAAGACTATTTTCTCAACAATTGGCATGGCTTATAAACAGTGGTGTATCCATTCTCTTCTAATCAACAGTGTTTAATTCTCTCATGTTTCCTTCATAATTTACATCTTTCCACAGTCTAGGTTAAGTATACAATTTAAAACTTCATTGTGATTAAACAGATAAACCTTCAAGTTCTCAGATTGAATACAAAAAGGACCGAGGGAAAACAAAGACACAGACAAATTTACACAACAGAAAGACACAAGCAAAACAAAAAATTTTTTAAAAGCTACAAGAAGAATAATGCGGTTTAATATCTATCACTGCAACTACTGCCTCTCAATGATCTAGACACAATATATTGCTGGAGTAGCAAATGCATTGATGTTAAAATTCATTGGCTTGTACACCAGAGGGAATGAGCTTCAACACAATATTTAAATGTAACCATTTTGTATATCATTTAATCATACCTGTTTCTCTTTGTCAATTCCTGCCATAAATAATTGCTTGTACTTGTCCTTGAAGGCAAAGTTCAATGCCTGAGTTGGGAAATATCGAATCACATTTGCTAAGTTGCCACGCCAAAAACTGATAAATCCTAAGTAGAGAAAACTTTTGTCAAAGAAGTGTAAAATGAAAATATCAGAAAGACTTGCAGTGAGTGAAATAACAAGCAATTTAAATATGTATTTGCAAAGGTTTCAAAAGAAATAAAATGCAAATAAAACTAAAGTAAAACAAAGAACTGCGAGTGCTGAAGATCTGAAACAAAAAACTGAAATTGCTGGAAAAACTCAGCATATCTGGCACCATCTGTGGAGAGAAAGCAGATTTAAGTCTAGTGGATGAAGATGATAACCTTTTTGGTAGAAAACTGGTTTAATCATTGATCATGAGATCTGGTTGCTCACAGAACGCATTAATAGGAGCTGCACCTCAATGATAAACCTATCTCTAATCGAAGATTATCCTGGTGTGATATAAACTGTCTGATTTACATACGTTAAGTTCATTTATGTTTGAGTTTTGAATTAACATGGGTTTTTTTGTGTGCCTGATGTTAATTAACTTGCAAGTATTTCTGTAGCCATTGTGACTTCTTTTGAAGCTGGTTACAAGGGTTACTTTTCAAACTTAATGGGTTTTTGCTTACTTTAGGAGTTTATAACATATCAAGGTAGGCAACTGTACCTCAAGAATTCTGTTCGAACTTTCTGGACTAGTTTGTTTTTTAATGTTTTAGAGAAGTAGAGAGACTTTTGTTTCAGTTTATTTTGTTTTGGGTAGTTCTGTAAACTCTTTGAACGGAGATGCACATATATAGCAGCGTTTCCAAGAAGGGGAGAATATAGCAAATTGATTACTATAGAGAAAGATGTTAGTGATAAGACCAGAAGTGTTGAGATGAAGCCCTGAACAGGACCTGAAGCTAGGTTTATTTAAATTCAGGTGTATAATAGCTCCAGGTATAAGCTATCATATGTTCCATTCTAGGAATTGAAATTAGAGAGTTACCTTAAATCTATCGAGATGTAAGAGAAAGGGATCTGCTTGTGAGTACTGTTCAAAGATTTCTGTAAAATGGATATTGATTTTTTTTTTGAATCTTTAAAAAGGAATATTATGGGATTAATGCGATTATACGTTTACTGTGTGTTTAAAACTCTTTGAATTTACATTATTAGCGAATAAGTTGTGTTATCAATAAATAGAATAAACCTATTTGATATTCATTACTTTTGCTTAATCTTGTTTTATTGTTTAAAAGATCTGCAACGTTGCAAGCAAGGAACCTAACTTGAGCCCTGTAGAACGCCACTGGAAGTAGATTTCCATTCTCAAAAATGTACATCGTCCATTACTTTTTATTACCTGTCACAGTCAACTTTGGATTCAACTTGCTACATTTTTCTGGTTTGCATGGGCTTTTGTTTTCTGGCGAGTCTCCCACGTGAGACCTTATCAAATGCCTTATTAAAATTCAAGTAGAGAACATCCATTCCACTACTGTCAATCTTCCTCATACTTCCACAGAAAAACTTCCACTTTGGAGGAGATGAGTTCCTCCTATTTTTCCCTTCTCATTATGCTTATTTTATCTAATATTTCACCACAGCTCTTCTGCAACGATGTACAAGTTGCCATGTATGTATCTGATAGGCCCAGCATTTTCCTTGGTCACCCACTTCCTCTTAATGTACTGATGAAACATCTTTCGTTAACTTTTCTGGCTATATTTCTTTGCACGTTCTCTTTTATTTTCATAATTTCCTTTTTCACCTGACCCCTGTATTTTCTATTCTACTCCAAGCTTCCTATAGTATTACTTTTTATCAGATGGTCATAAAAATCAATTTTTCTGGTTTATCTTATCTTGTAGGCTTCTGGATAAACAAAGACTCAAAACTTGGCAGTATAACTGGTTTTCCTTTTTGTGGGGACATGTTTACACTGTGCTCACAGAATCCC
>JAHRHZ010000218.1:12055887-12074896 GCA_024137785.1 Ginglymostoma cirratum | reverse complement strand
GGGATTCTGTGAGCACAGTGTAAACATGTCCCCACAAAAAGGAAAACTTCTAATATCCATTGTGATCACAACTGCAAGATGTGTCTCCAGCTGCAGCTACGTGAAATCTACATTTCAGATCTGGAGCAGCAGCTGCAGTCACCGTGCAGCATTCACAAGGTGCAAGCCCTTGTGGACTGCAAGTACAATAAGGCAGCCACACACCAGGTAAACAGAATACAGGCAGCAATTAAATGAGTGACTACCAGAGTAAAACACTTAGCAGATACTGCTAGGGGGCATGGCTTCTCAGGAGTGCAGCAAGAGTCAAATCTGTGGCAGCATAATTGGCTCAGCTGCACCCTTGGTGGAAGCAATGAGTGGGAGGGCAAGAGTGATATGGAATTCTATCACAAAGGATAACAGTCAGTCAGTCATTTCTCTGTGTCCATATACTAGACACCAAAGGATGGTATGTTGCTTCTCTGGTGCTAGGATGAAGTGAATGGGTAAAGAGAACAGCCAGAGGCTGACAAAAGTATGGACCAAGCTTTGTTAAGTAATAAAAATGACTATTTATTACATTCCACCTACAGGCGAAGTTTTGAACCATCTGCGCGTGCGCGCGCGCGCGCGCGCACACACACACACACACACACACACACACACAGGTTATGAATGAAGGAAAAACTGGGAAAACATTCAGGAGTGGTTTCTCTTCACAATGGGTTATGAGATAACCTTAATAGTTCTGGTGCTGGTCAAAATGCTGCTTCACAGATGTCCTTCTCTGGACACTTCCACTGGCATCCAAGAGGCACAAGGTGGCCAATGAACATATAAAAAGGTCCCTGACTTATTAAAAGTCACAGCTTACAGCAAATGAAGGAAAGATAAAATTGTTTTCTTCAGGTTTAAAAAACAGCCTTTCCTGCAGAGAACAGGGAGAGCTCCTAAGCTAGCAGTGTTTTGTTCACAGCCCCAAGCTGATTGAGGTAGCTAAAGAATCATAGTTTTTGCATTCAACTTTTATCATTGGTAACTGATCACTCATCCACAAATTAATATGCTGCTTACTGCCAAAGCTCCACTTGTAAACAACCACGCAACTCCAGTTTGCCTGCAGCTGTGCAATTAGTGTTTACAATGAGAATCAAAGTTGCTTGCTTTCAAACCAGGCAGGAATTTCTGCAATCCTGATTTTAAACAGTTCTTTTCTCATTTCAGTCCACAATTAAAACAAAAACAAATCTTAATCTCATTTTGTGAACTTACTAAAGGTCATTGTCATGGCACTGACAACTACCTTGTACTCCATTGCTCATCAGCAGTTAATTTGGTAGGTTTATTTAAAACTGTAATATTCTAATGGAGTCATGAAACAGACATTACATCAAACCAACTGATGTCAGTCTACGCAGCTTATGGACCCACAGCAGTTGAACTGCCAGGCAGTGTATACACATGCTGCATGGAATCCTTAAAAAGTAAACTCTGTTAAAGACAAGGTTATGTACAACAGTCCTCTTCTTTCCAAAAGAAAATTTAACTAACATATGGTAATTTGCTGATACGTACAATCTGCTAATAGGAAGTGTTGTTGATTTTTATGAATAATGTCACTCATAACTGTATTGCTATGTTTCTCTTTCATAGACTGCAGTTGCTTTTCCGGAACTTATTTTGATGCACTACAGTCAAGTTTTGTTCCACGCTAGCCACAGATTTATCTCATTCTTCAATCGTCTGAGTGGTCCAAATCTTCTTGGCATTTACAATTTTCAGAGTTCCCATCTGTTTCTAAGTTTTAGATTTTATACCTTGGATTTTTCTATCCAAATTTTAAACACCGTTGATAGAGTATGCTTCCTTGTTCATAATCTACTCCAAACTCTCCAGTTTTCACCTTTTTACCCCTCTTCCAACTATTGCTTCAGGGATTGCTTGGCTTCCTCCATGATCGCCTTAATATCTTTCACTAGAGCAGCATTGGTAGAATTAATTCCTGATCGTCTTGTGATTGATTTGCAGCTTCTTGTGTGTGATGTCTGTGTATCTCCACTGGCTTTCTTTTCACGTCTCTTATTTTCGCAAGCATTGCTTTAAGTTCAAATCAACATTTCTGTAGTTGCTCAACCTGGTTTGTCAAGAATTGTTCCAAATCATCCTGTAAAATGGTCATCTTTTCATTAGATTATTATTCAGAGCTTGTAGTTCATCCTGCTTTTTAAAAAAATCTTTCAGCTCTTCATTCATTTTTGTGAGCTAAGCGGAGAGGCATTCTAAACATTTCATCGCAGATGGTATCTCAAGCTTGAGCTAATTTTGAGCTAATTGTTCAGCTTTTTTCCTCTTGAACTTTTTGTTTCTGTACAAAGTAGAGAGCTGAGATTTTAGTTCCACTAATTCAGAAGAAAGTAAAGGGTCCCTTTTTTTTTCATATTCTGTTCTTAGAGTGATCTTTGAATAGCTTGGTGTAGTTTCTGTCATCTTTCTGATGTTTGACTGATTCCATGGATTGTAACTAATTCAATGTCAAGGCATACTGGTATACTTACAATTGCTAGTGGAGCTATGTCTACATGTTGAACATTTGTGATAAATTAGGTAGATTGATGGTACTTGCACTCTAGCATGATTCAGGGAATTGGTGAACCACGTATGCAGAAACATTTGCATTGCAGATTTTGTCCTGACTTCCTATATCTGTGGGTGTGTGCTTTTCAAAATTCATAATGGGTAATATATTGGCACCTGCCCACGAGTCCTTCTTAGCTAATAACGAATAGTAACCAGTTTTCTGAGCACTGATAATGTGAATTTTTGCAAAATCCGCAGTCCAGCCTACATTGATGTTTTCCACGAAATTGAGAACATATGTTCACCACTGTCTTAATACACACAGACTCTAGTTTGTCAATTACTTCATTAATATGCCTCTTGCGGGATACCAGATGGTCTTTATAGCTGGAAGACACTCCTTGTACGGAGTCTGTTGCACGACATGTTTTGCTGCTCCAGGCTTTGCTCTAGTGTATTGCCTCTCCAAATGACTCTTTCTGGGCCACAGGCCATGAAAAATTGATTAAAGTTGGCCGTTTCCTTGGTGCATGTAGAAGGGGATCGTTAAGGTGTTAATCCTGATGCGTTAGATTTGTATGGGCCTTTGTTCCTAATTGCTAAGCAAATTTTAAAGGCCTGCTTTTTTGCATCCGACAGACCCAAAACACGAAACCATAACATTGAACACTGTTTCGTATTTAAAATACTGCTGTGTCCCAATTTATACAAGTGAATTTTGCGCACATTCTGGCAATATACATTGATAGCATGCAAGGGAAAGTCAATCTGGCAACACATCTTGATCACTAGCCCTTTACAAGTTAGGGAAACTGGCTTCTTGATAGTGATGTGTGTGCTTGCTAGCAATTTGTTTTCAACAACTGTAACTAACAATGACACAGGTTTATATAATGCATTTTAGTACACACACACACACACAATATATATATATTACAGCCTGGTTCGGCCACATCTGGAGTACTGTGTCCAGTTCTGGTCACATCAGTACAGGAAATATGTGAAAGAGTTAGAAAAGGTGCAGAGGAGATTTACCAGAATGTTGCCTGGAATGGAGGGAAGGTCTTACAAGGAAAGGTTGAGGGAGCTAGGGCTTTTCTCTTTAGAACGAAGGATGAGAGGTGACGTGATAGAGGTGTACAAAATGATCAGAAGTATAGATAGAGTAGACAGCCAGAGACTTTTTCCGAGGGTTGAGGTAGCTTTTACGAGGGGACATAATTTTAAAGTGAAAGGAGGTAGATATCGGGGAGATGTCAGAGGTAGGTTCTTTATTCAGAGAGTGGTAGGGGGCATGGAATGCATTGCCGGAGAGGGTAGTGGAGTCAGCCTCATTAGGAGCATTTAAGCGGCTATTAGATAGGCATATGGATGATAGTATAATGTAGCCGTGGAGGTTAGATAGACCTTAGGTTTAGGGTAAAAGTTTGGCACAACATCATGGGCCGAAGGGCCTGTACTGTGCTGTACTGTTCTATGTTTAAAGATGGCTGACTATGTGTTCTATCTGTACATCAACTTGCTTGACTGCTATTCATGCATTACAAACCTCACTAGTATGACATTTGTATGGAGCACCGACTCAGTTCTCCATGTTGTATTAATGATAATGTGAGTCATATTAGTATGGTCTAGTAATCATTCTTTCATCAAGGAATTAATAACTCAGCATTAATTTATTTGAAACAGTAAAACACATTACAAGTTATGAAGCTAACATTACAGTAAATCAATAATTTGTGTTTACAGCCTTCACACCTATAGCAGATTAACTGCCAGGTAGTGACAACATTGTACACACAAAAAACACTTGGGAGTCCTTAAAAGTGAACTCTTAAAGGGAGGTACACACACACACACACACAACGACCCATTGTTTGGGAAGTTCTGTACCACAGCCTGACAATGCACACCTCCATCTCAAGTAAGTGTATGCAGCTCATTAACTTATATATAGCTAAGAGTGAGAATATCCAATTAGCTGCCTCTATTTCATGTCCTTCCCTTAGCACACTGGCTAAATCTGCTTTAACGTTACCCCACCACTATCCTAACCCTGAAATTGCATCTTTGTATAGATTATCTTCTACCTCCATTCACACTGAGTGGAGGCCTTGTGATCAACTGATCCTATTTCTACCTAATTGCTGACTGTCAACTTTCCTCCCAAGGCCGCATGTTAGCACAAATTGTAAACAGCCCTTTTCATCTGTTCTCCCTCTCCTTTAAATTTGCTGTTATCACTTCTCCCCACAAAAGAAAACCCGATGACCCCACTGGTCTTATAAATTACCCGCCATTTCTAAAGTCTTCCCAATTCACTCATTGTTCCTGTAATATTGTTCAATTCCTTCAAATCCAGTTTCCACCTGGACACAGTACACTAAAACAGCTCTCAAAGTAACAAATGGCATCCTGTGCGATTTTAATAAAGTAAACTTTTACTCCACATCCTTCTTGACCTGTTGGCAGTCTTTGACATAGCTAACCACACTGCCATCCTCCTGTACCTCAAGATTTTGTCTAGTTAACTAGCTCTCACCCAATTCCATTCTTACCTATCTAATCACAGCAGAATGATCCCTTGCAGCGGGCTACACTTTGTGTTCCATTATCTCTGGTGTTTTGCAAGGATTGATTCTTGGCCTCCAATCCATTTCTCCTCTACATACTGCCCCAGAGACACGACATGAAGGGCAACCCCAGTTTTTTTTTCCTCATGCTGAAAACCTACGGGTGTCAGATTCCTGGTAAATATAAGGAAATTGTTTCCACTGGAGGATGGATCTGTAACCAGAGAATCCAGATTTAAGAAAACTGACAAAATAAGAGGAAAGATCAGATGTTTTTAAAGTGGTGACTTGTACTGTCTCAAAAAGTGGCAGATACAAACTGGATTGGAACCTTGGAAAAAAATGAATTGGATATTTGTGCAAACAGTAAAAAAGAACAGACCAGAAGAGGAAAAAGGAGAGTGGAACTAATTTGATGCCTTTTTCAAAGGCAGATGGATCAAATGTTATCTTGAAGTACAAAAACAGGTTATGATAAAGTATTCAAGAGTAAGAAAACCGCATCACAACAATTATAAAACTATGAACCAAATTTGGAGAAAGTCAGTATGATCCTTTGGAATTTTTCAAAAGTCCATTGAGACTGCATTAATTTTTCAGCTTAGATTTAAGTGCAGGTATAGTTTAATCACAAATGGATTGATGCAAGCAGAAAGTTTACCAGGAAGTTGTGCTGATTTTATGCAATATTCCATTAAGTCTGTTGTAGAGTCAGAGCACGGAAACAGATCCTTCAGTCCAACCAGTCCATACTGACCATAATCCCAAACTAAACTAGTCCCACCTGCCTGCTCCTGGCCCATATCCCTTCAAACCTTCCTATTCATGTATTCATCCAAATGGATTTTAAACATTATAACAGTATCCGCATCCATCACTTCATCAGGAAGTTCATTCCACCCATGAACCTCACTGTGTAAAAAAATTGCCTTATCTTTTTAAAAATCTCTCTTTTCACCTCAAAAAAAGGTGCGCCCCCTACTCTTGAAATTCCCCATTTTGGGGGAAAGATATCTACCATCAACTCTATCTATACCTCCCATTATTTTATAAACTTCTATCAGGTCACCTCTCAACCTCCTATATTCCAGTGAAAATTGTCCCTGCCTATCCAGCCTTTTCTTATAACTCAAACCTTCTATACCTGGCAAATCTCTTCTGAACCCTCTCCAGCTTGATAATATCCTTCCTACAACTGGGTGACCAGAACTGGCACAGTATTCCAGAAGAAGCTTCACCAATGTCCTGTACAACTTCAACATAACATCCCAACTCCTATTCTCAATGGTCTGAGCAATGAAGGCAAGCATGCCAAATGCCTTTTTAACCATCCTGTCTATGTGTGATGCAAACTTTAAAGAATAATGTACCTGCAACCCAGGTCCCTCTGTTCTACAAAACTACTCAAGGCCCCACCATTAATTGTATAAGCATTAACCTTGTTTTTTTGTACAAAGTTGCAATACTTTACATTCATTCAGATTAAAATCCATATGCCATTTTTTTCAGCCCGTTGACTCATTTGATCAAGATCCCTTTGTAATCTTAGGAAACCTTCTTCACTGTCTACAATGCCACCATTTTTGGCATAACCTGCAAACTTACTAAACATGCCTTCTGTACTCTTATCCAAATCGTTTATATAAATGACAAACAAAAAAAAAAAGGACCCAGAAGCGATCCATGTGGAACACTGCTGGTCAAAGGCCACCAGTCCAAAAAGCAACCCTTCATCATTATTTTCTCTTCTGCTGTTAAACCAATTATGTATCCAACTGGCAAGCTCACCCTGAATCCCATCTGACTTTACTAAATTAGTCTACCATGTTGGCATAATTATTCAGAGGACTAGCTAGAGCTTACAAAGGAAGGCACCATAATTGGAGATCAGAAATTGCCCAAGTACGCTTAATCAGATGCGTAAAGGTAGGTGGTTAAGATCAAGTCAATTTCTTTTAGGTATTGTCGTGGAGAACGTAGAGGAGTCTTCAATAACGTAAACTTTTATTTGCAAGTAAAAGCTGTGACAATCAGAAAGCAGTTTTCAGATCGCCCGCCCCCCTCAGGGCCCCTTCTTCTTTATACCTTTTCTCAATTATCATGTTTTTCTAAAGTTATCAGTATGACCAATTCTGTTAGCTTTTCTCAGTTATGTTTTTCCAAAGTTATCAGTATGACCAATTATGTTCGCCTTTGTTATCTCTTCAAGGTTGCTCATCTTCTGCTTCACTTGTTAGCTACAGTGGTTTTCTACCCTAAGATATTGTGCTTTTTCGATTATTACATTCATGATTAATTTCTGCCATTATGTTTTCCTAGGACACTCCATCTATTTTATAAATTACCTTTCTACACTCTATATTCTGTGTATTATCTTTCTATGTATTACTTCATCTACTTTGCGTCCTCCATATGTACTATGTACGCACCATTTTATTTTCCATATATTCCCCCCTTTGAGACCTAATGGTCTCACAGAGAAAGAAGACAATAAAGCGGGATCCCTCATACTCAAGAAATAGAATATTTAACCCAAAAGCGGGCAGAGCCAATAATTAGGGATCAATCGCTTTAAAGGGTTCCCTCTCCATTCCTGGAGTTCCTGAGCCAAAAACCCGTCCAGTAATAACTAGGACAGGAAAAAAGACCCAGTGACCCGTACAATCTAGTCGCGCGCCTCACACAGGAGTGAGGCAAATGCCGCTGGTCAGACAAGGCTGCTGCACTGTATCAGATGTCAGATCATAATAGTAAAGCGGCGGCGCATCTTCCGGTGGGGAGACGTGTTCCGAGATGGTGGGAACAACCAAAAGTTGTCTTGCAGCAAGACGCACTACAAGAGACTTAATAAGAGGTAAAGCACAGCAAAACGCAAAGGCAATAATCATCAACACAATACCTATGATAATCCCAATCTTAGCAAACCAAGCTCCCCACGCCCCCAACGCATTATCCAACCAGTCAAAAACTTCATGGCCAAAACCAGCATTGTCCTTAAGTTCCTCTCTTAGTTTCCTCAACTTATCCATCGCTTTTGTAAATGAACCTCCAGGGCGAGTATTGTTGGGTTTAAACGTACAACAGTGTTCTCCAAACATTACACAAACTCCCCCCTTTTCAGCTAACATCCAGTCCAAGACCTGTCTGTTTTGCCAGGTCATCTTTGTAGTTGCATCCAATTGTTCCCCTAGGGCTGAGAGGGCATCATTGGTATAATTAATAAATCATTGCTGATTGTAATAGATATAGTTGATCCATTCAGCAGTTTTGCTAATGCCGACCTGCGGGAGGAGAGATTCAAACCCTGCAGTGCAAAATCCCCCCGTGGTGAAACAGCTACCTGTTCGTCTGGACTGGCTGCGGCTGTTGACCCTTCCCCTGTACTCACCTCAGCATCGGAGTCAGGCTGTGCTGGTGAAATGGCTCTAGTACAATGATTAAGATGATACCACGTATGTCTTCCCTCCACTTGAATAGCAGTGGGTGACGCCTTGACCACTGTGAAGGGTCCTTCCCGTCTTGGCTCGTGCCACTTCCTTCGGAAAACTCGCACGTATACCTGATCTCCGGGTCGGATGGGTCCCACCTCTATCAGGTACTGGCTCTTTTTGTTTTTCCTGTGTGTAGATAGACTTGTGTATCATAGTTAGTTGCTGCATATACTGCTTAAGTTCTGTTTCCAACTGTTCCAGGCTGGGGCCTTCGTAGGGACCCCTCCACTTGGGCACCGGCATGGGCCTACCAGTAAGCATTTCATGCGGAGTTAGATTTGTCATGAGGTTAGTTTGCATGCGGTAACTCATCAGCGCTAACGGCAGTGCATCTATCCAATTAAGATTAGTACTTGCACAAATCTTATTCAGTTTAGCTTTTAAGGTTCCATTAATCCTTTCCACCATACCTTGTGATTGTGGATGATAGACACATCCAAACCTTTGTTTAATTCTTAAGGCCTGCAGTACCAGCTTGACCACTTTTTGGATGAAAGCGGACCCATTGTCTGAACTGATCTCTGAAGGTATGCCAAACCGCGGAATAACTTCATTTGTTAGAAACTTCACTACTGTCCCTGCCCCTGTATCCTTTGATGGAGTCGCCTCCACCCACCTACTGAACCTGTCTGTTTGCAAAACTGTAACTTTTTTCTGGACACCTTATGCCCTCCACTGGCTAGCTTTTCCAGGAGGAAAAGGGTATCCTGCTCACATTGCTCCTGGCTTTCTGATTATCGTACTTTTCAACATCATGCCCTCTAAATCTGCCTTTAGGACTTGATTGAATACATGTGGTGAGTGTTTAAACACCTGCGGCATTCTAGTATAAGTATATTGCTGGCCCCTGTATGCGAAAGCAAACAGATACTGGCCGTGTTGTGCCAGTGGAACACTGAAGGAAGCAGAGCATAAATCAACAACTGAAAACCATTTTGTCTGCGGGGGCACGTTGGTTAGTAATGTATGAGGGTTTGGAACCACAGCTGGCCAATCCTCTACCACTTCATTTACCGCTCTCAAATCATGCACAAGCCTCCATTTTGATCCATCTGCCTTTAAGACTGGTAGTGATGAAGTGTTGCAGGGACTACTTGTTTCCCTAAGTACTCCTGCTTCCAATAATCCCTGTATTGTTGCTGCTATTCCTTCCTCTGCTTCCGGTTTTAGTGGGTATTGTGGCCTTCTAGGTGGGATAGCCCCTTTCTTTAACCTTATTTCTACTGGACTTGCTGACTTCACTTTCCCCACATCTGTATCATGCTGGGACCATAGCATAACTGGCAATGTATCCAATCGTCCATCTCTTTGTTGCTCATTTTCTTTAGCTATGACTGGCATACACCGTTGGGGAGTCACTTCGACCTCTTTTGGATTTCCCATCATGTTTATGCATACTGCAATTTTAACATAATCATTGCTCCTGGACTTCCAGACCCCTGACTCTGTTATTCGCCAATCACTGATTGTTTCTGCTTTCTTTATCATGGGTCCTAAATCTTTGGATTGATATCCCTCATTTACCAACAATGTCACATGAGGTGCGACTCCTGGTACACTGTACCATTTTTCCAGGAATTCATTTTTCCTTATTTGCAACGCCGCTCCCTGCTGTCCTACTATTATGGCTTCGCTTGTCAAATGCTGCTGGGTGACAACTGCATCATGCCAGCGTCTTTCTAATGTTTCATCCTGGGTTTCATCAAATATTACTGTACAATGCAGTTCAGACTTGGGTGGTTTAGCTTTGGGTATTAATGTTAACACTGCTGTTTTCCATTTTCCCCAAATGTTCCAGATATAGCACTCAATGTCTCCTATCCAATATACATTAGCATTTTCTACTTTCTGCATAACTAGCTGAGTACTGACTTGCTCGACACTTACCCCCTGCTCAGTGCATTCTAATCTCAGTTCTAACTTCAGTAAAGCATCTCGACCTAGCAAATTAATTGGTGTTCCTTTAGACACTAATATAGGCAAGAATAGTTCTCTGCCTTCCATTTTTAAGCTCACTGGAGCTGTAAATCGTGTTAACTGTGATTTACCTGAGAACCCTATTGTTTTAACAAATTTTCCTGACATGGGAAGATGGGAGGCATATTGTGGTTGCACGCAAGTGTAAGTTGCCCCATTGTCTATCATTAGTGGCGTCAACCGTCCCTCTAAACTAACTGTATAATACAGTCCCTCTAAACTGTATAATAGGTTCCTGTTCGGCCTCCCTTGTTATCATGGGGTATTGTCCCTTCCCATCTGGATTCTCTGGGCACCCCTAGCTCATCCCGTATGGGTTGACAGGCCCCATCGGACCCGCAAGCGTTTGTGTTGGGGCTGCCAGGGGTCCGTTGCGCATTGGTCCATTTTGGGACGGGGAGGTCCAATTCCAGTATGGGCAGTTCCTCCTAAAGTGACCTGGTTGATAACACCCCCAACATATTATTTCTGACTCCCCTTGCACCTGCCCTGTTGTCATATTCCTTGATCCTCCACTCCTTTGTCCCTGTCCTTGGGGACCGCAAGTCTGTCTGGCCTGTTGTTTAATTTTATTTTTTCCAAGGTAGGGTACCTGTGGAAGGGTTCCCCCAACAATGTATATTGCTGGCATGGGGTTTTCCGGCCCTTGTCTGGCAGTGTTAATGAGTCCCCCTTGTGCTGGTATCTTTTCTTCATCAGTGTTGCCCACTGCATTAGTCACTAGGGGCATCATCTTTTGGCCCTTCTCTTTCTCTTTTTCTTTTTTCTTAAGCTCTTCGAGCTGCATTTGTGCCAGCTTTCTTTGTACCTCCTCTTACTGCTCAGACAATTTCTTTTGATCTTTTCGATAATTTTCGACAACATGGACTACATGATCGCTGAATTCCTGGTGGGCCCTTGACATTAGGCCCACCACTTCCTCCAGCTTTGTTCTGACTTGGGTGGGCAATGCCTCAATGATGGCGGTTCTGAACATTGCAGTCAGCATTTGATTGCCCTTAATTTCTTGTTCTGTTTCCAGCCTCCATTTTCTCAGTTGCCTTTCTACATAGGCTGCTGGGTTTTCAGAGTCCCCCAATGGTTCCCCCTTCAGAATCTTGGGGTCAAACTTGGGTGGGTAAAAGTCTCTCAGGGCCTGCCACACCCTGTGTCTGACTTGGTCAAATCCAGCCCCATCGACCATCGGATTGTCTGCCACATTCCTTAGGCCAGCTTGGTCAAAAATTTCTTTTAATTTTGGGACGCCCATTATCCTTACCAGCAATGCCTTCATATCACCCATAGCCAGCAATTTTCCTATGGTCTCATCCTCAAAAGCTCTAATCCATTTTCCTGCCCCTTCGTGTAAACTGGGCAATGCAGTTTTTAGTCCTTCCAGATCCTGGGTCCCCCAAGGAACATACTGCAGTGGTCTTTCCCCTTTTATAAGTAGTGGCAACATTTTTCCCTGTTGGGATTTCTTTCCTTTAGTCTGTTTGTCACATTGTGATTCGCTTTCAGACTCTGATTCTGACTCTATTTCTAATTCCTCCCATCCTTTTTTCTCTGGCTCTACTCTGATCTCACCTCTAACCTGCTCTTCCACATTCCCTTTTTCTGTCACTTCCTTCTCACTTCGTTTTTTCTTAACTCTCCTTGTACAATTCAAATATTCCTCATACTCCCTCTGTTCTCTTAATACACGTAGCACATCAATTTCATGTCTCAATTCTCGCTGTTTACTCCGTATATCCTCTATTTCCTGCTGCCTTGCCTTTTGTTCTGTCTCCCTTTTTTCTCTTAACACATTCTTTTCGCTTTCACTCTTCCCCCATTCCAACTCCCCTTCTATTTCTACAGTCCCTTTTATTGCTGGACACTGTTTTGTGCTTTCACCATCAGAGTAAGGAGGGGGTCTGTTCACCTCTTCCAAATTTGGGTATAAGGACGGGCTCTTTCCCTGTCCTTCAGTTTCCACAGGCTATTTAGTCTGCTCTTTGGCTGCACTCCTGGTTACAACTGGCGCTTGGTAAGCTCTTCTCAGCTTCACTCCTTCTTCCCTAAACAGCTTTAGCATTTCTGCCTCCTTTTCCCTTTTCTGACTCCTTTTCTTAGATTTATCTCTGGGTTTGTAATTTTTAATTAAGCATTCCATTTCCTCACACATATTTACATCAAAAGTTCCCTCTTTTGGCCATTTAGTTAGTAGTTTGTCAGTTCTTTTTCCCCATTTTTCCGAAATTTTTGCTATCTCATCCTTTGCCATTGGAAATTTTTTACCCAGTATTTCAACTGCAGTCCATTTGTCCATGGTCAAATTCAGTCAAGAAAGTTATCAGTCAGTCCTACCTCTAATTCTACACACAAATCCAGACACACTGTTACTAAGATACGCTTTTCTTTACTCGTTTTGCCCTACTTTTTCAGGGCAGTATCCACCTAACCCTGTAGAACTTAGTATTAGAAACAGTGCTATTCTGCTTGTTCTGCCCGTACAGACCCCTTCTTTCCCAGGGCAGTATCCGCAGAACCTTACAGTTATTATTAGAAACAATATCACTCTTCCTGCTCTGCCCGTACAGACCCCTATCATCCCAGGGTGGTATCCGCAGAGCCTTACAAACACTACTAGTAAAAACAATGTTTACTCTACTTATTCTGCCCGTACAGACCCCTGCTCTTCCAGGGCGGTATCCACAGAAACGTATTTACACCACGTGGACTTTTGATTTAACCAATTACTGTACTGTGTTCTATACTTACACACCCCGTTCCCCACTGCGCAGTTTTCTTTGAACAGTTCTCTGCGTCTCCTTCAATTATAATTTACCACCCGCTACTTGGATCTTTTTGAGCGGAGAGACCCTTTGGCAATTTTCCCACACTTCTGAGTCCCTGAGGTCCCCCTTGACTTAACAGAATGCAGTCCGAATTAACAGCAAAACGCTTACCTATTTTGGTTGGGTGCACCCTTATTCTGTCAGTCACGGGAGAGACCCCAGTGGACCGGGAAGTGCCTTGTCGGTGCCCCTTTCGGGGTGGGTCGCTTCACGCACCCTGCTCGCAGCGCCAAATTTGTCGTGGAGAACCTCCAGGAGACGTAGAGGAGTCTTCAATAACGTAAATTTTATTTGCAAGTAAAAGCTGTGACAATCAGAAAGCAGTTTTCAGATCGCCCGCCCCCCTCAGGGCCCCTTCTTCTTTATACCTTTTCTCAATTATCATGTTTTTCTAAAGTTATCAGTACGACCAATTCTGTTAGCTTTTCTCAGTTATGTTTTTCCAAAGTTATCAGTATGACCAATTATGTTCGCCTTTGTTATCTCTTCAAGGTTGCTCATCTTCTGCTTCACTTGTTAGCCACAGTGGTTTTCTACCCTAAGATATTGTGCTTTTTCGATTATTACATTCATGATTAATTTCTGCCATTATGTTTTCCTAGGACACTCCATCTATTTTATAAATTACCTTTCTACACTCTATATTCTGTGTATTATCTTTCTATGTATTACTTCATCTACTTTGCGTCCTCCGTATGTACTATGTATGCACCATTTTATTTTCCATAGTATTTGGAAGTGTCATTTTGAATCAGTTGCAGACTCTTAAGTTTTTGAGGCAGGAGCAGACCAGCAAGTAACTCATTGTATGGTCACAGATACTACAGTAATATTGCAAAAGCTAGTTAAGAGCATGATAATCCAAGGCATCACATTACATAGAACACAGAATAGTAACAGAATGTCACAATGGCCAGCATGTATTGGATACTGTAACGTCAAATCTCGAGATTTCATCCATCTTCCAAACAGCAGTCTAGTAATTCCATTGTACACTTCTTGGTAAATACATCAAAGTTACATTTTATGGTGAATCTCTCCTTTCCGGTTCTGAAATACTCATCACACAGAAATGTAACAATACACTTTCCGTTTAGTTAGTTAAGTGCACTTTTCTGGTCGCAAGGTTTGGTCCATTTCATTCACTACTGGTAAAGAAAAGGTCCGAAAGGGTTGCAAAGCGCAGACAAAACATGGCATTCAGAGGGTGATGCTGAGAAGCTGTCTCAGGCCAGGTTTGCCGCCTTCGGCTGTCGGCAGCAAAGTGGCCACGTGTTAGCCTCGACAGCGAGAGCAGCTTCCCACCCAGTCCTGACTCATTGTAACATCAGCAATTTAAAACATGGCGTTGCGACCAACACACGTTACAAAGGGAGTGAATGGCGAAGTTTACAATTCGACTATAGAAACGGGAAACGAAAATAAGGGCCAAAGCTCACAAAGAAAAATCGTTAAATTCTTCAGCCAGCCGGTGATTTTGTGCGAATATTCAGGTATCTACCAGGCGCCGTCGCCGCTTACCCTGCTCCTTCGGTATCCGGACCACACAGTCAATAATTCCCTTGTATTGTTGATCGACGCTGATCTGCTTGCTTGACGCTTGGACCTGCAACAGCAACTTCACCCGCTCGATGGGCGCAACTGCCGTCTTGGAGACGGCGGCGGCAACACCGCCAGCCATAAGGTCTTTGGTAAAGGACGTTAAGTCGAAAATATTCGACCCAGCAGCCATGTCTAACGGCGGTGGATGTAAACGTTACCAAGCTCGAGGCGTAATCAGCGTCTGAGCGCGAGACAAAGGGAGCAACAACGTGAGTCCTCGGGACTGAAACTTTGAGGTCACGTGAATACCTCGCCGGCTCTGATGGCAGAGCACGTGGCACGGTTGCCTTTTTCTCCCACACTCTCTGCCAAGCCGTGGGAAGTAGAGAACTTCCTGCCGAATTGGGCAGAAAATAATGATTATGCTTAGCAGGTAGGAAAGCATTGTATGTGGAGAGAAGCTGAGATAACGTTTCAGGTGAATAATATTCTGCTCCTCCCCTTTTCTCTCCACTTGCTTGAAGTCTGTTACGTTTTGCATTTTCTACTTTGACAAAAGGTCGCAAGTTTGAAGTGTCAGCTCTAGTTTCTCTCTGCACGGATGCTACTGGATTCCTGCGCATTTCCAGTAGTTTCTAAATGAAGTACCTGGGAAGGTTATAATAAGTTAATGACACCAGGGCAAAAGATGGTGAAGTAGTGGTTGCTGGACAAATAATCTTAAAACCTAGGTTAATGTTCTGAGAACATGGGCTCAAAACCCTGCAGGGCAGCTGGTGGAATTTGTATGGTGAGTTGTCCATTTTGAAAACGAAAAGTTGCTTGCAAATGTCCAACCTGGAAAGACAATAAAGTCAGATTCAAGAATATACAAAGGAACAATATTTCAATAACTGCTTGGCAGAGTAGGAAGCACAACAAAACAGGTTTGTAACAGCAAGGAGTGGAAGACTTTCTGTTTATCTTCCCAGCATCTCAAAAGGTCAGCATTGTTCATAAAGCAAATCAGAGGAACTTATTCACTGAGAATGTGAAGATTCCACAAATTCTGCTACTGTTGAGGATACAAGATATGAAAGTTTAAGTGAGGCTTTTGAGCAAAGATATTGTGGGGTTAAAAATTAATCCTGGAAGCTGAACTTACTAAGTACAAAAGCAGCAAAGCAACTTTATTGTGAGACAAATGGTTCATTCCGGTAAACAAAAATCACAAACATATTTCCCTTAGGACATTCTGCTTAGTACCCACTTTGATCCTACAATCAGATACTCAGTGTTGACGCTATTTCTCCAACTGAAAATAACATATTCCGTCAAAGCAAGGTATCCCTGGCTCCCAAGTTGATCTTTATGTAAAAGATTTTAGTTCCTTCTTTGACAGGGGACGTTGTATGGGCCCATCTGGGTGCAACAATGGTGTCCTCCATTTCTTAATCAGATTAAGATGATGGGATTATCCAGTGTTATTGCTATGTTGTCCCAAATTCCAGTCTTTTTGTAGGCAGCACTGATTGTAGAACAGTTTATAAACCGCTTGAAACTCCATATTCTTGAGGAAGTCTTCTGGTTACCAGTTGACATTGCTTTGCCACCAGCACAAAACAGTAGGTTGCTTGATATTTGAATGAAAGACCCTGCATTGAGTGGCTATACACATGATACTCGTGTTTGTGTATGTATTTGATAATGCATCTTATTATTTTCATGAGATTAGTAAATAATAACCAGTCCTGCCACATCACGTCATGAATGGTGGTGAACAATTAAACAACTCAGTGGAAGAGGAGGTTCTGCAAATATTCCCATCCTCAGTGATAGGGTAGCCTAGCACAGCCATAAAAAAAGATAAAGCTGGACCATTCTGAACAACTTTCAACCAAAATCAAAATCCTGGACCTTTCTCCCTCACAGCACTTTGGGTGTTCTTACAACCAAAGGACTTCAGCAGTTCAAGAAGTCAGCTTACCTCCAACTTCTCAATGGCAGTTAGCAATGGAGAATAAATTCTGGCCCAGCCAGCAATGCCGACATCCCAAGAATGAGTAAAATAATGACAGAATGCACAGGATACAACAAATGTTATGATTCTTGACAATAGTCCAGAAGGTCTGTTTTTCAGAACTAGCTGCACCCCTAGTTGAGCTATTGTAACACAGCCCCAAAACCAGTAGTGTAGAAGGCAGCGCAGGATTTTGCAACCACAAAAAGCAGGTCAAATCCAAATCAGCCAATCACTGTGCTATCAGTCTACTGTCAATTATCAAAGTAACAGAAGGTGTCATTAACACTGTGTAATGGTTACTTTGTGCTTTTAAAGATAATTGGGTGGTGGACTCTTTTTAAAGGAAACAACATGGATTAAAGGACACTGTACTATCTGAAAATGGCTTTTGGATGACTTCTGTTTTGTTTTTTTTGAGATCAAGAAAGAAGTGGTGTTGGGTCTGTTGAAGAGCATTAAGTAGATAAGTCCTGGAGCACTGGTGATTAGCTATGTTGATCCTCTGTTCAAGAAATGAAATAGGGATAAATCGGGAAACTATAGACCGGTGAGTCTCATATTGGTGGTTAGGAAACTATTGGATAGAATTCTTAGGGATAGGATTTATGTGCACTTGGAAAAGCATGGCCTAATTACGGATAGTCAGCATGGCTTTGTGCAGGGCCAGGTCATACTAACTTGATTGATCACCTTTGACACCTCCTCAAAAAATTCAATGATAGTAGAGCAATGGATGTTGTCTACATGAATTTTAGTAAGACTTTCGACAAGGTCCCTCACGGTAGGCTCATCCAGAAGATTAAGATGCATGGGATCTACAGTGACTTGGCTGTGTGGATTCAGAATTGGCTTGCCCATAGAAGGGTAGTAGTGGAAGGGTGTTTTTCAGGCTGGAGGTCCGTGACTAGTAGTGTTCTGCAGTGATCCGTACTGGGACCTCTGCTGTTTGTGATATACATAAATGGCTTGGATGAAAATGTAGATGAGTGGGTTAGTAAGTTTGCAGAGGGTACAAAGATCAGTGGAGTTGTGGATAATGTAGAAGATTGTCAAAGGATACAGCGGGATATAGATCAATTGCAGATATGGGCGGAGAAATGGCAGATGGAGTTTATTCCAGGTAAGTGTGAGCTGCTGCGCTTTGGGAGATCAAATGTTAAGGAAAAGTATACAGTTAATGGCAGGACCCTGAGCAGCATTAATATACAGAGGGATCTTGGGGTTCAAGTCTATAGCTCCCTGAAAGTGGCCACACAAGTAGATAGGATGGTAAAGAAGGTATACGACATGCTTGCCTTGGTTGATTGGGGAATGGAGTACAAGTGTCAGGATGTCACATTGCACCTTTATAAGACTTTGGTTAGGCCACACTTAGAGTACTGCATTCAAATCTAATGTCCACATTACAGGAAGGATGTGGAGGCTTTGAAGAGGGTACAGAAGAGATTTATCAGGATACTACCTGGATTAAAGAGAATGAGCTATAAGGAGAGGCTAGCAAAACTCAGGTTGTTTTCTCTGGAGTGGTGGAGGCTGAGGGGAGACTTGATAGAAGTTTATAAAATTGTGAGGTGCATAGATAGGGTTGACAGTCAGAATTTTTTTTCCCCAGAGTTGAAACGTCTAAAACTCGGGGGCATGCATTTAAGGTGAGGGGGGAAAGTTCAAAGAAGTGAGGAGGAGCAAGTTTATGTTTTAAAACACTGAATGTTAGGAATCTGGAATGTGCTGCCAGGGACGGTGGTGAGGCAGATATGATAGGGGTGTTTAGGGGGCTTTTAGATAAGTACATGAATATGCAAAGAATGGAGGGATAAGGACCAAGGGCAGGTGGAAGGGATTAGTTTAATTAGGTGTCATGCGCGGCACAACACTGTGGGCTGAAAGGCCCATTCCTGTGCTGTATAGTTCTATGTTCTATGTTTTATTCTGTACAGACAGACAAAATATCTAGGATAACAAGGTGTGGAGCTGGATGAACACAGCAGGCCAAGCAGCCTCATAGGAGCAGGAAAGCTTGACGTTTTGGGCCTAGACCCTTCATCA
>JAHRHZ010000218.1:12030646-12045887 GCA_024137785.1 Ginglymostoma cirratum | reverse complement strand
CTGCTTCCTGCTCCTATGATGCTGCTTGGCCTGCTGTGTTCATCCAGCCCCACAGCTTGTTATCTTGGATTCTCCAGCATCTGCAGTACCTTTTATCTCAAATACTGGAAATACTTAGATCAGACAGCATTTGTGGAGAGAGAAAAACAGTATTAACATTTTAGGTTGATTGGGATAAGAACAGATGTTTGATGACTGGCATGGACACAATGGGCCAAAGGGTCTTTTTCCATGCTGTAAATACTCTATGACTTGTGGTCTTGCATCAGATAATCTCAAGCCACTGTTTTCCAGGTACAAGTCAAACCTGAGAAGATTCTCCAAAAGGCCTTTGTTACATATTTTGCCTTTGACAAAAGTTTAGAGCATCAGTGGTTAGGGGAGAAACAGCTGAAAGGATAGCAAATTGACTATAAACTGCAAAGTAAGAGGGAAAGTGTAGTTGTTCAGATTGGAGAAAGATAAAAAGTGATATTCCACAAGAATCGGTGCTGCGACAACTGTAATTCTTAAATTTTACATTAATGACTTGGTCTTGTGTTCATATTTCACAATATAAATATTTGCATAACTGAGGAGTGCAGATAACACAGAAGACTAGTGTAGAGCTTCATGAGACAAATTTAGAGGGCATGAAGACTGGGTAATTAAGCCACAAATAAAGTCTGACACACGTAAATATTAGATAATGCGATAAATGTGAATGCCTTCTGTAATGGCATTGTTGGACTACCTATAGCACATGGACTACAGCGGTTCAAGATTGTAGATTACCACTATGTTCTCAAGGGCAACTATGGATAGGCAATATATTTTGGCCTAGCCAGTGACACCCACATCCCACCAATGAATAAAAAAAATGTTGTTTTCATCTGCTGCAGTGTAGGACTGACTGTATTCAACAGCCATCAGACATTGTCATCTGTGTGTAGAATCCTGACTCAGGACTCCAAGGCTCACAGCCTTGTCCCTGGCTGAGTCTCATCAGCTGTGAAGGCAGAAAACCACTGTAGCGGCAAGATGGTCTCAGTCATTGTAGTCTATCTTGACAGCCAATGCCACCAACCCATCAAGACCATATGAACAATGATGGTGCGTCAAGACTTCTCAAGTCATGTGCAGCCTGTTACCACTCTAATTTCCTAAGCCATGGAGAATTGGCGAAGGGGACAGGACTGTATACTTGAGAGTCCCAAGTTAAGATTCTGTACATCAGTAACAAATGCAGGAAAATCACTGAGTAACTATGTTTGAATAGAGACATCTTTAGAAAGCAGTGTCTGTGAATGAGCAGTCCTCTTTAGGATACCCACTGCTAACCCCAAAGTGGAAAGGAGCTAGAATAAATACTTAAAAAATATTCTGCTCCACTTTCTTTTCCTTGGTAAACAAAACTTAATAGGATTACCATCTTTCTGGTCAAATAAGTTCTAACTTTTGCAATTTGCAATGTTGGAAAACATGGATAATCTCAAGAATTACTGCCTGGAAAGAAGAAATGCAAACATATCACAGAAGTGACCACGACTCCAAATGACATTGACATGTTAAGTGAGATCTACTTTTCTGGTGATGGGCAGCTGTAGGAACAAACAGAGGGGATACACCTTCAGTTGAAAAGGAATAGCTGAGAGCCACCTCATACTCAACTCACACTTATCCAAATTGAATTCCATTTGCCTGCAAAGGTCAGACTGAGGTCGAGCTAGTCTGTAACAGACCCAGTAAACTTAACAATCTAACTTAGAGACAAAAAAAAAAACTGCTGATGCTGGAATCCAAGGTAAACAAACAGAAGGCTGGAAGAACACAGCAGGCCAGGCGGCATCTGGAGGAAAGGAGCAGTCGACATTTCAGGTATTAACCCTTCTTCAGGGCTGGATATGGGGGTAGGAGGAGCTGCAGATAACGGGGGTGGGTGGGAGGGGGGTGGGGATAGAGGCAGAATAGCAGTGATAGGTGGACACTGGTAGAAAGTATGACCTGGTTGGTCAATTGGAGGGATGAGTCCGGTTAGTGGCTGGAAGGGAGGGTCTGAAGGTAGAATGGAAGGAAGGAGGTGGGGCTGGAAGGGAAGGCAGGAGATGGGTCGCAAGGTTATTTGAAATTGGAGGACTCAATGTATGGTGTCCTTTAGGCTGTAGGGTGTCCAGGCAGAAGATAAGGTGTTGTTCTTCAAATTTGCGTTCCGAGTCGCTGCAAGACTGGAGAAGGCTGAGGACGGACATGTCGGAGGGGGAGTGGGGCAGGGAGATGAAATGGGTGGTGACTGGGAGGTTAGGTTGGCTATTATGGGCCAGGTAGAGATGCTTGGTGAAACGGTCACCCAGTCTACGTTTGGTCTCACCGACGTAGAGAAGACCATATCTGGAGCACTGGATGCAATAGACTAGGTTGGAGGAGATACAGATGAAGCTCTGTTCACTGGTAAGGGCTGTTTAAGGCCTCGAATGGAGGTGAGGGAGGTGGTATCTGGGTAGGTGTTGCATCTTTTACGGTCGCAGGGGATGGTACTGGGCGGGTTGGAGTGGAGCATCCCGAATGTCCGCCTTTTTCAAAAGCGCTCTTTTCCCCCCTCTGTCATCCAAGCAGCCCTCCACTTCATCTATGCTGCTCATGATTTTATAAACCTCTATAAAGGTCACCCTCAGCCTCCTAAGCCCCAGTGGAAAAAGTTCCAGCTAATCCAGCCTCTCCATACAACTCAGACCTTCCAGTGTTGGTGACAGCTTGTAAATCCTTTCTTGCACCCTTCAGTTTAATAATGTCCTTCCTACAGCAGGAAGACCAGAATTGTATGCAGTACTCCAAACGTGGCCTTACCAATGTGTTGTACAGACAGAATATGATGTCCCAACTCCTGTATTAAACTGACCGATGAAGGCAAGCTTGTTAAATGTCCTCTTCACCATCCTGTCTACCTGTGACACCACATTCAAGGAACTACGTACCTGAATCCTTAGGTCTTTCTGTTCGACAACACTCCCCAGGGTCCTACCACTAACTATGTAAGTCTTGCCTTAGTTTGTCTCACAAAAATATAACCCCTGCATTTATCTGAGTTAAACTCCATCTGTCATTCCTCGGTTCAATGGCCCAGTTGATCAAGATTCCATTGTACTCAGATAGCCTTCATCACTGGCGACTACACCACCAATTTTGGTGTCATCCGCAAACATACTATTATGCCTCCTAAATTCTCATCCAAATTGTATAAATAAATAACTAACAACAATGGACCCAAATAGTTCAGAAGCTTTCAAACCACAAAAATTAAATCAGTAAATGGAAGAAAGGAGAACCTAACTTATGTTGAAAGACTGGGATGAGGCAGATTGAATAAGGCAAGACCAGAGACACCAAATCAGATCGTTGGAATGAAAAGCCTGTTTTTGAATGATATATTTGGAACAATACTCAGCAATCTTAAGAGCTTAGTTAGTTCTTGTGAATATCACAACTAAATCTCAGAGATGACAGTTAGAATGTAAAAAGAACAAACTAAGAAATTAGAACTCCAAAAACGATAGCTATTTATCAAGGTGACGCTGACTCACCCAACAACCCAGTAGGACATGACTGGTGGTGGTTTCTTTTGATCAGTCCAGTTTTCAGGACTGCACTGGAATAAGACACCATGTTCTTTTACTGTACCAAGTCCTGTGTTATTTTTTCTGACATTAATTTCACTTGAATTGTCGACAATATCTGAGCATTTCCTTTCCTATTGAAAATGATAAGAAGTCAAGAGTTATTAATCAGGTTTTATTCTACAATTGACAATTAACATATATTTTCAAATTGTAAAATACTTTTTATTAATCTAGCTTCTTCACAATCATAGATGATCAGAAATCATCTTGGTGGATATAGCTGAAATTTGTGAGGTGCAAAATAAAAGATGCAGAGCAGGAAGCTGTTAATCACTCAGTTCAGAAACGTATGATTCAAATGCTAGAACTGACCATCACTCATACTATTCTTCCTATCAGGCAAGTTTAGATGGCTGCTTGATAGACCAAATGGTATAAAAATGTCCAATAGAACAGCAGTAACTCGGAGGTCTGGTGACATAGTAAGTCTTCCCCTGAGCCAGAAGTTCCAGATTCAGGTCGCTCTCCAGGAGTTAATGGTCAGTTAAAGAAGGTGCATTCATAACTCTGCCAAAAGGTTTGTGTATCAACTTGTATTCCCTTCTAATACATCAATATTAAGCAGCAACAGCAGAGAGATTCCTGGTCAGCCATGTGATGGAAAGAAATTGGAGCCTCTGCTCTCACTATCCATCACTCTAGGCTACAACATAGATGCCAGAGTGTATGAGCCACAGCAACTTGGACAGCCACTTAGGCTCAGTTGGCTGGATGGTCAATTTGCACTGCATTGTTACCAATTGCATGGGATTCCAGCTGGGATGGATTTGGAATGTGCCTCCTTGCCCTAGCCCTGATAGAGGCTGTGGAGCTGTGGGTCAATCCTACCTTTCGTCAGAGAACTCAAGAAACAGAAACAGAGATTACAAGAGTAGGCTTTTTGACCCCTCAAGCCTGCTCTGCCATTCAATACGATCAGATCTCATCATCCAACTCAGTACCCTGTTCCTGTTTTCTCCTTATATTCTTTCACCCTTTAGTCCTGAGAATTTAGCCTCCACCTTTCTTGAAAGTCTTCAGTGTTTTGGCCTCCGCAATCTCCTGTGGCAGAGAATTCCAGGTTAATCACTCTATGGGTGAAGAAATTCCTGGTCATCTCTATTCTAAAAAGGTCTATCCTGTATCACTAGACTCTGACCCCTGGTTCTGGACTCCCCAGTCAGTGAGAATATCCTTTCTGCGTTTACCCTATCTAGTCCTCTTAGAATTTTATAGGTTTCTATGAGATTCCCCCCACCCCCATTCTTCCAAACTCCAGTAAATACATTCCTAACTGACCCAGTCTCTCCCTGTATGTCAGCCCCACCATTGTAGGAATCAGTCTGGTAAACCTTCTTTGCACTCCCTCAATAGCCAGAACATGCTTCCTTAGATAAGGAGACCAAAACTACACACAATATCCAGGTGCATTCCTAACAATGCCCTGTACAGTTGCAGCAATACATCCTTGCTACGGTATTCAAATCCTGTCGCTATGAAGGCCAACATACCATTTGTCTTCTTCACTGCCTGCTGCACCTGTATGCTTATTATCAGTGACTGGAGTACAAGGACACCCAGGTCCCATTGCACCTCCCACTTTCTGAATCTATCGCCATTCAGATAAATAATATGCCTGCCTATTTTTGCTACCAAAGTGGACAACCTCACATTTATCCACAATATAATGCATCTGCCATATATTTGCCCACTTACTTAACTTGTTCATAGCACACTGAAGCATCTCTGAACCCCCCCTCACAGCATATCCTCCCACCCAGCTTTCTGCCATCTGCAAACTTGGAGATATGACATGTAGTTCTCTCATCTAAATCATTAATATATATTGTGAATACCTGGGCCCAAACACTGATCTCTGTGCTATCCCACTCATTACTGCCTGCCACTCGACAAAAGTCTTATTAATTCATACTGTTTGCTTCCAGTCTGCCAACCAGTTCCCAGTTTTTCAGTACATGACATTCAATCTCGTGCTATAATTTTGCATGCTCTTATGTGGGGACCTTATTAAAAACCTTCTGAAAATCCAAGTAAACCTCACCCAAGAAGCAGTAACAAAAATCTATGTAAAATAACTCGAGAGAGGCCGGAATTCCATCACCAAGTCACTCTTTATGTACACATGAAGAGTCCTTGCCAGTGATCCAGCTCCTGCAGAGCCAGCTCTCAGAGTGAACAGAATATCTGACAGTCCTGTTCTTATCTGTCAGCCAGGGCTCCCTGATTAGAACAGATTAACAGCCCAAATCAGGGAACTCATATTCTATGAGGTCCACCTGGCTGTCCTCATTACAATCACTACATTACCAGATTAAAGTTAAAATTACAGTATGCACCATATCTATTTTGGCTGGATTCAAATTCAGTTCCTACAGAGGAAAGGACTGTGTGCTCGGCCACTCTATTGCACAACTCAGTTGACTGAATATTTAGTGCGTTTACCCACGTCCATACAATACATATGCTACAAATAGCAATACAAACCCAGTTACTATAAATTTTAAACAATCTCACCCATTTGTCCAAGGTTTGTTGGAAGACTGACCGTATCGATAAGCAACAACGATGGAAGTTTTTGATTAGTTGTGAGTGAACGGAACCATTGAGCTGTGAAACTTCTGTATGTGTTGGTGCTATGAATATCCCTTGTGTTGTTTCTATTGAAATATAATAAAATAGAGTGTTTTCTGTGCCTGATGTCAATCTGTAAAACATGAAATAGCAGATCTTTAACAAGACTTAATACAAATTTCCTTAGATATTTATTTACCAAATAAGAAATATTAAATTTTAATTTGTGAAAATACATAATGTACAAGTAATTCACAAATTGCCATTCTCTATGCCCAAACATTCTTCATTGCTCAGGTTCTTTAGAATTGCATCATGTAATTGAAGGAAAAACTTCTGCATGGTTGCAAATCTCATCATAAACTTGGCCATTTTTTTCTCTCAAATTTTTGACCAAACAGTTCGAAAATAGTAAACCACTTATGCTATTAAATTTTCAATGTCTGTTACTGGTGGCCCTTCACTGTCAGCACAGACTCAAAATAAGCATTGCAATTTTACAAGGAGAAACATTTCATCTGGATCAGCTCCATATGGCCATTAAAAGAATTTTTCACTGTCCTCTCCAGTCTTGCAGTGATTGTTACCATCCTCTGCACTTAGTTTCTGTGCCACACAATTTTAATTTTTTACATTCTATTTACATTCACTCTCACTTTTCTGCTTTAATTTCCCATACAGTCTTCCTTTTACATAATACCCATATGATCTTTTCACTCAGCATTGCCAAATTTTTAGGAAATCTCCTTTACTGCCTACATCTCCTTACATACAAAAGGAACTGCATTACAGAGTACTGTGGATCTACCTACACCAAATTGCAGCAGTTCAAGAAGGACCTCACCACCAGCTTCTCAAAGGCAATCTAGAGAAGGACAATAAATACTGGCTCACTCATCAACACTACATCCCATGAATGAATTTAAAAAAAACTTGAAATCACATTGCAAATTAATTTACAGAGGACATGCCACAAATTCATGTTAAGCCGCACTTCAAAGTAGACAAAGAGGCTCTTCTGTAACCTGATTTGTAAATAAGTGTACTCTTTGGCAAAAACAAAATCCCAAATGAAAACACAGTAAAGTAATAATTATGTGAAAGATATCTTTTATTTTCAATTTGTGCACACCTCACAATGCCTTGACTTTGTACAGCGAAAAGCACTGAGCACTGCTGAGAGATAGGTCTAGAAAAACTCAATAATCTTTTCTGGCTTAGCATGTCATATTCAGACATGGTGTTGTATAGTCTGGCATGTCATCAATGCAGTCAAACGCATTCTAAGTTTATGTGCTGCAGCGTGAAATCCAGGAGCATTTCTTTGGCCACTGCAATTTCAGCCAGGGAAACAGACCTCTGAGCATTCAATGGACTCTTCGGCCCATTGGTCTTTTTTGGGTTCCTTACTTGAAGAATGTACTCCATCTACAAATGCCTCATCCATCAGTTCTATTGTGCAGCTTATGGCATTAGACATCTTGGTTAAGTTTCCATAGCTGTCGGAATTTCCATGTTGGTCTCTCACAGCTGAGCAAAATGGGTCTTGTATCAGATGAGATAACAAGGTGTAGAGCTGGATGAACACAGCAGGCCAAGTAGCATCAGAGGAGCAGGAAAGCTGACGTTTCGGGCCTAGACCCTTGGTCATACTCTCGTCCTCCTCACTCTCAGCATCTTACATAGTTGTCTGTTTTTCACTTCATGCCATGATTTTCCACTTGCAATATATCAGCTTCACCTTCTCTCTGACAACTCTTCCAACTTTCTCACAAGTTTAGTCATATTTTTAGTTTTCAATGTCCTTCCATATCCTTCCACAAGTAGATCTTAATGACAGCTTGCCTAGGGCTCTCTGATTTTAGCATGGCCTAACTCTATTCTGATTATTTGGCATTGTCAGATGACAAAGTAGCTAGTCTGGAGTTACTGGTCTTCAGCTTATGGACATCACACTGTTGGAGTTGCTGTTCTGTGGGTGAGAATGGCTGATATCTTTGACAGATCTGGAGTTTGAATTTGATTCAACACATTATCTGACTTGCCCAGTCTTCTCATAACTGGAATCATGACAACTTGCATATCAGTTGAGCCATCCACCATCAGATCTGGCAGCAAAAAATCAATTGCTAGTTGGCATTGTTTCCTTTAGCCAAAAACTATTCATGAATTGCCTGTTTTTGGACTCTGCCACCATCTCCCTACTCTTGCCAAAATGTCCATCCCCTTCATTGGTCACTGTCTCAGGTTGTTTGCAACCTTAGTGTTCTCTTTGAGCACAAGCCAATTTTTCTGATTTCCTCTCCACTGAAAAGGTTGCCTACTTCCAACTTTCAACATTGCCCTTCCCCGTGGCACCTAACTTGCAAGGTGTCTCGCCTGACCTGATGCACAAATGTCCGAGTGGCTAGATGGATCAGCTGGATATTTCCTAACCACTATTTTGATGTTATCTCCACTCTTCCTGGAAAAGATTGCTTCTTCTGTCACTTCGAAAGTTCAATGTTTGAATATCCTCCTAGTTGGTTTTACCACCAAGCAACCGGTATGCAAACTTTAGCTCATCAAAAATATTTGTTGCTTCTGTTCTATTCCATCATAGGTTTCCCTCACCCTATTGTCACTGAATTACTTCGATTCCCAGCACCCCAACATCTTGAGTGTAAAATTTCCAGCGTCATGTTCCAATTTCTTTGCATCATCTCTCTCCAAGAACTCTGCACTTCTTCCGAACTCTGGTGCATCAAGACTTCCTTTACCCAAATGATTACAGACTTGCCTTCAATCTTCTAGATCATAAATTTTGCACAACCTCACTAAGCCTCTTGCCCTATTTTTAACATTTCTTAAAAACAACCTTATTGACAAGCTTTTAGTCACCCATCTTCATGTATCAATCTTCAATTTTTGTCTTTTGCTTTCTCTAATGTTAAGGGGATTATATGAATACAAGTTTTTATTGCTGAATCTCTGGCTATATTTTAACTACTTGTTAACATTTCCTATGTTGTCTTTACTAGCCTGCGTATGTACAGCTCCACTGATAACAGCAATCTAAACAAAACAGCCAGCCTGCACACCCTAACACACAAAGTTCTACTTGCTGTAACTCAGAATTTCTGTTGACTCTCAATGTACTAAATTCAAAAATCCTCAATCTAATTTACTGCTTATTTTATGACCTCAAATTATTTTACCTCTATTACTATCTCTAGCTCTCCACCCCAGTCCAAACTCATTGATTCTATGATCCTAATATTATGTATTTGACTTTTTCTCCTTAGGGACTAAGTTTTCAGTCATCTTGGTTGTACTCTTCGAGAGTTTATTCCTAAATGCACCCCTTTACTGCTTGTCTTTCCACATTTAACAGTTATAAAATGTTTTCTTTTGGTCACATTTTTGATCATCTCTCCTTGGTCTTTGCTATCCATTCTCTCCTTCAAAGAGTCACATAATATTCTGTTCTTTAATGTTAAATGTATTTTTTTTAAAGAAATGCAAAGACCTGCATTATATTTAAAACCTGACGGCACCTTCAATGCTTGTACTTTGCGTACATTCTTTTTAATGTACAGGAGTAATATCTACTACAATAAGTGCAATTCATTAGGAACTTCATTGGTACATCTTATATTATAGAGGGTGCTCATAACAGATCCTTATTCAGGATAGTAAAGAAAACAAGGGACAACAAAAAGAGAAACTGAAACCAAGGTCAGAAACTAAAGGGAAAAGCCATGATCGTTTTTACTTACAATAGCATAAATAAAAGTGTTTAAAAATCTTAAATTAGAAGCTTTAAACTTACTTTGTTATGCTGTATGCTTCCTCAGTCTCTGACTCAGAAAGGCTTTTTTTCATGCTTCCCAGATAAAATGGATTGGGAAAGTTTTGTTTCTTCTTGTTCTGAAATAGTTTAACCAGTTTTTAAACAAATTCATTCAAAGTAAAGGTATTAAAAGATCAACATTAAACAATTTTAATTAAACAGCTACTTTTATATGTAAAGTGTAATTAGATAATATAAATAGACTACTTCTGGTTAGCATTGTTCTACTGTCTTAACACATATATGTGTGTGTATATTCTATATACATATATATCTGAGTATTCAATAGGCAAACCGACACGTTCCTGCTATTAAGCATGGTGATGACAAGCAGAATCAAAATTATTGTTTCCGTTACAAAAAAACATCCAATTGAACAGGTACCTTATCAGAATAATTATAAATTTTACTATCACTAAAGTCTTCCAACTTTATGAAGTTCATTTCACTGTTTAGATAAAATTCATCTGATACTCAAACAGAGCATAGGCACTCTTAATGGCGTGTCAAAGGGGGCACAATTTAATGACCAAATGATGATAACAGTTCTAGGACTGTCACATCATCATTCCACGATTCACTGGAGGCACCAAATGCTTTGTTAAAAACCTGTTTAGTTATTTCATTATTGGGCAATTAGGCAGTGCAGCGACTACTTGTTCTCCAGGTTAAGAGTTTGAGGGCTGAAAACATGCAGCAAACAAGCTTATCTTGCCTTCTGGAGGTTCTAATTTCTAGCCAATGTTCATTTTTCTGAAAGTAATCTCACCACCAACAACCACAAATGGAGGGGGCATTTTACATTCAAGCAAATTCTTTTTGTGAAATACTCAATAATTTCTTGGATCCTAAGTGCTAAAGAAATTGTAGTTGTCATTGACATTAATGTTTTTAAAAAAAGCCTACTACTTCCCAGGCTGTCTAAGAGTTTAATTACGACCCAAAAGTAAATGAAGTTTCTAAGTGAAATTCCATAAATCGTTTGTCAGTTCCAAGATGAACTGCTCTAAGAAATTATCTGGAAAGCATTCTACGTACTCCTCGTTCAGGCTACTACCAACCTAATTTTTCTAGTTTATTAAAGTCATCCAGGATTACTGTTGTCCCTTTGCTACAAGCACTCAATATTTCTTGTATACTTTTTGTGGTTAGTGTTATATGGCCTGTAGATCACTCCCGCTAGTAACTTCCTTCCCCTGATATTTCTCATCTGTACCCAATCTGATTCTACATGGTAATCTCCTGAACTAAGGTCATCTCTAACCATTGAACAAACGCTATCCTTTAATAACAGTGCTATCCCTCCATCATTACCTAGGTTCCTACTTTTATTGAAGCAATATACCCTTTAACATTCAGGACCCAATCAATGTCATCCTGAAGCCATGTTTCAATGGCTATCAGATCATATTTGTTTACTTCAATGTATGCTATTAATTCATTTATTTTGTTGTGAATGTGCATTCAGACACCAAATCTTTTGTTTTATCTTTTCCTTAGCTTTCTAACACCTTGTCTTGTTTGTTGATTTATTGCTAGGTCCTAGGAAATTTGTCTGTACCTCAGGATTTTAATAAAACAGCCTACTGTTTACTGCTAAATCTTATGAAAGACAGAATTCTTGATTGATTATATGACTCCCTTTTCAGAAAGTCTGTTCTGTCGTAAATAAACCAAAAGGTGCGAGGATATTTCACCCCTCTTGTTTGCAATTCTGGGAGCTTGTTCGTGACAAAATTTCAAACTTTCATACTACTTAGGTTGTGCTTAAAATTTAACACTTCAATTACTGGATTAATATAGTCATTACTTTACAACAGGTCCTAGAAAATTAGTACCTTTGTAGAACGAACCCGTTTGTTAAACTTAAAAATGATTTAATCTAACTAGGCATATGTTAGTGCAAGCAGAATGTTCCTGGTGTCTGGTCAGTTAGAAGACTGTATCATTTCTGATTCCATGAAACATAGATTGCGTCAGTAAATTCCCTCAGTTTTGTCAACCTAGGGTTGGATAAGGATAGGTATGGTATAATTTCTGCTTTTGCAATCACCTTTATTGTTACTTAGCACTCCCTTTCAAAGCCTTGCATTTGCTGCTTGTACTTCTTTCTTCATTGACATCAAGATAAATGTTTGTGATAAAGAAAGGCTGCCTAAGTTTAGCCGTCTTTCCTAGAGTTTAGAAAGATGGGGCATAATCTAAATGTAGGTGTTTTAAATGATTAAAAGGTTCAATACAGTAGATTCAGAAAATCTATTACCTTCAATGGAAGAAGCCAGAACAAGACAGCATAAAATTTGAGAGAGGCATTTAACAGTGAAATCAGGAAGTGATTTTTTCAAAGGATGGTGGAAATCTGGAACTCTTGTAGTCAAAACCCTGTTGTTGAAACAGTTGAAATTTTCAAGACATGGATCAGAGGACTTTTATATGGCAAAGGATGTGGTTTGAGGCTATTTGGAATTAAGACACAGGTCAGCTATGACTTGACAAAATGGAATTAATTTCAACTTGCTGAATACAGCAGATGGGACTCCTGTGCTCACAAGAACTCTTGTCTGCTCACATCAGCTGGTTTTCCAGCAGCAGCAGGACTCCCAAATGGGCAGTACTGTGGGACAGGCCCATGATTTTTAATTTTCATCAGCAACTATTGGCACCTAAATTGGGTTACTAAAATATTGTTTCAGACTTAAAACTTAAACGATGCTTGGCACTGAACAAGAAAAAATGATGATATCAGGAAACTAAACTACCAGTTTAAAATTTTTAATTAATATTCATTTTTAAAAAGGGTACTCTAGAACTAACTGCCAACATCCTCTAATCAAAATGCAGAATGACACCTTGTATGGCAAAAATAAAACCGAAGGCATGTTAATTGGATTGATACTACCATACACCTGATCTAGAATTTGTAAAGATTTAAATGCATTTTGCCAAAGCCTTTCACTTTGCATTTATCAAGGCATTTTGCAAGATGACAAGGGGATTCAAGAGGGGAAAAAAAAATCAATATTATGGTGAATGAGAGGAGACTGCTGATTGGTTAGCAAGTGAACTCTGATTGGTAGAGATGTTGTCATGGGAATGCACTTATTAATGCTAGTTGGCAGTCAATAGCCAAGCTGTTAAATTTCAAACCAGGTAGGTTGAATCTGATTGGTTTGAGCATTGCCCTGAGAAATGAACCAACAAATGAATGTCACCTATTTTGTTAAGTTGAAACAGGCACATTATGTGTACATGCTCATTATGTCTGCAAACAACAGTGCCCTGTGTATTAATATATGCAGCTTCGAATACACACAAGCACCAAAACTGTGAGCTTGACTGATAATTTTACATTGTTTGTCAGCATAATTCATCACACATTCAGGATTATCCAGCAAATGTTGTCGAATTTTAGAATCACATCTGCTGTTAAAACATAAGAACATAAGAATTAGGAGCAGGAGTAGGCCATCTGGCCCCTCAAGCCTGCCCCGCCATTTAGTAAGATCATGGCTGATCTTTTTGAGACTCAGCTCCACTTACCCGCCCACTCGCCATAACCCTTAATTCCTTAACTGTTCAAAAATTTATCTAGCCTTGCCCTAAAAACATTCAGCGAGGTAGCTTCAACCGCTTCACTGGGCAGGGAATTCCACAGATTCATAACTCTCTGGGTAAAGAAGTTCCTCCTGACCTCAGTCCTACATCTGCTTCCCTTTATTTTGAGGCGATGCCCTCTAGTCCTAGTTTCACCTGCTAGTGGAAACAGCCTCCCTGCCTCCACTTTATCTATTCCCTTCATAATCTTATATGTTTCTATAAGATCTCCCCTCATTCTTCTGAATTCCAATGAGTATAATCCCAGTCTACTCAGTCTCTCCTCATAATCCAACCCTCTCAACTCTGGAGCCAACCGAGTGAATCTCCTCTGCACCCCCTCCAGTGCTAGTATATCTCGTCTCAAGTAAGGAGACCAAAACTGCACACAGTACTCCAGGTGTGGCCTCATCAGCTGCAGCATAGCGTCCCTGTTTTTAAGCTCCATCACTCTAGCAATGGCAGACAAAATTCCATTTGCCTTTTTAATAACCTACTGCACCTGCAATCCTACTTTTAGCAATTCATGCACAAGGACACCCAAGTCCTTCTGCACAGCAGCAAGCTGCAGTTTTTTACCATTTAAAACATAGTCCATTTTCCTGTTATTCCTACCAAAATGGATGACCTCACACTTCTCAACATTGTCCTCCATCTGCCAGACCTTTGCCCACTCACTTAGACTATCTATATCCCTCTGCAGACTTTCTGTGTCTTCTGCACACTTTGCTCTACCACTCACCTTAGTGTCATCTGCAAATTTTGACACACCGCACTTAGTCCCCAACTCCAAATCATCTATGTAAATTGTAAACAATTGCGGTCCCAACACTGATCCCTGAGGCACACCACTAGCCATTGACTGCCAACCAGAAAAACACCCATTTACCTCTACTCTTTGCTGTCTACTGGTCAACCAATCCTCTATCCATGCCAATACATTACCTGTAATACTGTGGAACTTTAACTTATGTAGCAGCCTTTGGTGTGGTACCTTGTCAAATGCCTTCTGGAAATCCAGATACACCACATCCATAGGTTCCCCATTGTCCACGATGCAAGTAATGTCCTCAAAAAATTCCACCAAATTAGTTAAACATGACCTACCCTTCATGAACCCATGCTGGGTTTTTCCAATGGGGCAATTTATATCCAGATGTCTTGCTATTTCTTCCTTAAATGATAGATTCAAGCATTTTCCCCACTACCGAAGTTAAGCTAACTGGCCTGTAGTTACCTGCTTTTTGTGTACTTCCTTTTTTAAACAGTGGTGTCACATTAGTTGTTTTCCAATCTGCGGGAACCACCCCAGAGTCCAGTGAATTTTGGTAAATAATTACTAGTGCATTTGCTATTTCCCCCATCACCTCATTTAGTACCCTGGGACGCATTTCATCAGGGCCAGGAGACTTGTCTACCTTTAGCCCCATTAGCTTGCCCAGCACTGCCTCCTTAGTGATAATGATAGTTTCTAGGTCCTCGCCTGCTATCACCTTCTTCCATGTTATTTATGTCTTCCACTGTGAAGACTGACACAAAATAACTGTTTAATGTCTCGGCTATTTCCTCAGTCCCAGTTATTAAATTGGCC
>JAHRHZ010000218.1:11845802-12030546 GCA_024137785.1 Ginglymostoma cirratum | reverse complement strand
GAGACTTGTCTACCTTTAGCCCCATTAGCTTGCCCAGCACTGCCTCCTTAGTGATAATGATAGTTTCTAGGTCCTCGCCTGCTATCACCTTCTTCCATGTTATTTATGTCTTCCACTGTGAAGACTGACACAAAATAACTGTTTAATGTCTCGGCTATTTCCTCATTCCCAGTTATTAAATTGGCTTTCTCATCCTCTAAAGGACCAATGTTTACCTTCGCCACTCTTTTACGATTTACATATTTATAGAAACTTTTGCTGCCTGTTTTTATATTCTGAGTTAGTTTACACTCATAATCTATCTTACTTTTCTTTATAACTTTTTTTGTGGCTTTCTGTTGGCCTTTAAAGAGTTTCCAGTCTACTAGTTTCCCACTATACTTTGCTTTTTTGTATGTGTTTTTTTTCAATCAGATACTTTCCTTTATTTCCTTAGACATCCATGGCTGGGTCTCTCTTTTCCTACAGTTCTTCCTTATCACTGGAATATAATTCTGCTGAGCACTGTGAAAAATCGTTCTGAAAGTCCTCCACTGTTCCTCAATTGACCCACCATAAAGTTTTTGCTCCCATTCTACCTTAGCTAACTCCTCCCTCATTTCTTCATAGTCTCCTTTGTTTAAGCACAGGACATAGGTACTGGATTTAACCTTCTCACGCTCCATCTGTATTTTAATTTTGACCATACTGTGATTGCTCCTTCCGAGAGGATCCCTAACTGAGAGATCATTAATTATTCCTGTCTCATTACACAGGACTAGATCTAGGATAGCTTGCTCCCTCGTAGGTTCCATTACATATTGTTCAAGGAAATTATCGTGGATGCGTTCTGTGAACCCCTCCTCAAGGCTGCCATGACCGACCTGGTTTGACCAATTGATATGTAGATTAAAATCCCCCATGATAATTGCTGTACCATTTTTACATGCATTAAGTTTTTCTATGTTTATTGCCCGCCCCACCACGATGTCATTATGTGGTGACCTATCAGTGATGACTTCTCCCTGCTGTTCCTAATTTCCACCCAAATAGATTCAATGTTTAGACAATGTGTTGCGAGGTTTGCTGGTACAGGCTAGTTGGGTGGAGGTTAATACCTTGCTTGCTGCAAACAGCTGAAGGGACATGAAAATATGAAAATGCTGGAGGATCACAGTGGGTCAGGCAGCATCCATGAAGAAAAATCAAGTTAACGTTTTGAATCTAGATAAGTCTTCATAACAGCTCAAGGGACATGGTTTTTGATATGATTCTTCATTCTTTGGGATGTAAGGCCAATATATCTGGCATCACTGGCACTGAAATTCATATATGCTGAGTTAAGGATTTGTATAGTGTAGCTCATTTTCCAGTAGCAATTTATTGCTCTAGATTAGGCATGGAGTGGAAGAACTCATCAGCTTTCCTCCTAAACGTAGTGGAATTGATAGAAATTTTTGCTTATGACATTTCACTCCCTCCTTAGCCCACCCCAGCAGAATCTCACATTTTGACGGGAAAAGTAGTGGAAACTGACTGGAACCAGGTTCAAATAAAAGCAAAATATTTGGAAATCTAAGATAAAACCAGAAAATGCTGGAGAAACATAGCATGTCGGGCAACATCTGTGGAGAGTCACATAGAGTTAATGTTTTGAGTCTGACGTGACTATTGTTCAGAATTGGGTTTTAACCTGAATTCTTCTCCACTTGCTCTGATAACAGTGGCTTTCGTTTGTCAAAAGCCATGGATTTCTAGTTTAATGCTTTGAATATGATCATTAAAGAATTGGGGAACAAAAACATGGACATGTTATGTACATCTTCAGATTTCTCTCCTCACCTTAAATATACTTCCACTACCATCAGATCCACCAGAACCTTGGGATTCTCTTCGAGGAAGCCTCTTGACTGTGTCAGATATAGAATATGGACTAAAGTTCATAATGAAGGAACCACCATCTCCATGCCTTTCACTAGCAATATCAGAGACACTATTGTTCCGGGGAGGACTGGATTTCTGCATCCTTTGGCTGGAGTCTCCAAACAGTGCCCTTCGACTTGTTGGTGATTGAATTGATTTAGTTGCACCTTGAAACTTGCTAATGATAGGAGAAATGCTGATACTTTCAAACTTGTCACGAGAAGAAGGAAGGAACCAATCAGCACATGATAAACATGCAATGGAGGGACAATCCAGCCTTTCTTGTAGTCTGGCTTCTAGTCCTTCAAGCTGAAGTAAGGTTGTTTTAACTTGATCAACATAAACACTGTCGGGTCCTGGATTTCCATTTACTTTGGATGCACATCCTCCTGCTTCCAGCAGCACACACAACATCAAGTGTCTCTGAAGAGATGCAATTGTTAATTATTCTTTTCATTACATGTATTATAAAATGAAATATTAATAATAAAAAGTACTATCAATTAAAGGGAATTTCAGGGCCTACAGATAAACAGTACAGAAGCGACACTAATTTAGATATCTTTCAAAAGACTATTACAGATATAGTATGCTTTTTGACACAATTCCATGTTTTATGATTCTATATTTCTTGAAGTTATTTTGCCTTTTTACAAAATGTCTTAAACTAGCGACAATTGATAGATACATACAGTAGTGGTAAAAAAGAATCAACGATTGTGGTATTTTGGTCAGTAAGGAATCACTTCTAGATACGATAGTAACAAATTATTCCACTGAATATTTGTACGATTTTTCCTATTTCTGCAGTTTGATCATTCCTCAGAAAAATCAATAATAAGTTCAGAATCATTCAATACTGAGAAATTTTGGTAACTTTAAATACAACATCTTGCATTATACATAGAACTCCACTTTAAAATTACAAAATCCTCCCAGTGGTTACAGTCTTCAGTCAGTTGCAGCTCAGTGTTAGCACTCTTGTTTCTGTCATTGGATTGCGGATTCAAGTTCCATTCCAGAAATCTGAAATCCTAGGTTGTCACTCAGTGTAGTACTGAGGGAGCACTGCAGCTTTGAAGCTACTGTCGAACCAAGACCCTACTCCAGTTAATATTTGGGCAGTTAAAATCCTCTTTTATTGCTTTATTATTCTAATATTTCTCTGGACATTTATTACATATTTAATCCTCTCTCTCTCTGTTTGCAGGCTTATAGTACACATCCAAAAGCGTGTTTGATCCTCTTGTGTATCCTTACTTCTATCCACGTGGCCTCATGTGATGATTCCTTCAAATTATCATCCCTCTCACTCCTATAACTGATTTCTTGAACAATACCGAGAACCCCATCTCTTCCATCCCCATTTTCTGAGCACCCTACAACCAGAAATACTGAGCCGCTAATCCTGCCTATCTTTAAGCCAAATTTCAGTCATAGCTATGATATCGTATGTATCGTGTGATCTCAGCTCATCTGTCTTATTCCTCAGGCTCCTTGCATTAAAATATATTCCATATAGCCTTGCTAAATTCACTTCTTTCTTATTTAGCCAAATCATGCTTTAATTTTTAACTCCACTTCAGCTACTCTTCCCTCTGATCTGCTTGTCTATGTCCCACCTCCTTTCAAATTTAAAAATGCCCGAAGACCGTCATTAATCCTCCCCATGATGATGTTGGTCCCATTCCTGTTCCAGTGTAACCTGTCCAACATGTACAGGACCACCTTCCCCAAAAATAGTGCCAATGCCTCAGTAATCTAAAGCCATCCCTCCTGCACCACCTCTTCAGCCATGCATTCATTTGCTCTATCTTCCTATTCCAATACTCACTACTGCATAGCATCAAGAGTAATCTAGAGATTACTATCTTTGAAATCCATCTTTACACTTTTCTATCTAACTCTCAAGTCAGCTTGCCGGACCTCATTTCTCTTCCTTCCAATGTCGTTGGTCCCAACATGGACCATGACCTCGAAGTGTTTACTCTTTCACTTCAGAATGTCCTGGGGCCATTCCGTGATATCTTTCACCCTAGTACCTGAGAGGCAACATACAATCCTGCAGTTATGCCTATGATCTCATAAACATCTGTCCACTCCCTTCACTAATGAATCCCCGACTACTATTCTCTCCCCCACTGAGCGGTTGGACCACCCACATTGTCTCTGCCTTGACCTCAGCTCTGACTGGCCTCCACAGATGAACCATCACATTCGCCATTAATCCAAGGCTGAACAACGGTTTGCAAGCAAGATTCAATCTGATGATTCTCTTGCTAACTGACTGATCTCTTTTGCTCTGGCGGTCACTATTCCCTCCCCACCTGTACTGAGCTGCAAGGTGACCATGTCCTGTCCTGAAACAAACTACCTATGAACCTCCTCCTTGTGAATACAACAGTATCCCCAGATGTTGCTCAAGATCCAAAACCTGGAGCTCGAGTTGCTCCAGTTAGAGATATCTCAGACCACCAGGAGCGTTTAGGATTTCCCATCCTCGGGAATACCTTAAATAAATAATATGGGCTCTTGCTCTGACTTAAGAATAGACTAGAAAAATCTTTTTCTTGTTCATATCAAATCAACAATCAGAACCACTAATGCAATCAAGTGAAGATTAATTATCTATGTAAAACTCTTTCATAGAACATAGAACAGTACAGGCCCTTTGGCCCACGATGTTGTGCCGACCTATTATCCTACTAAGATCAAACTACCCTGCACACCCTACATTTTACTATCCTCCATGTGCCTATCCAAGAGTCGCTTAAAAGTCTCTAAAGTATTTGACTCCACTACCACTGCCAGCAGCGCATTCCACACGCCCACCACTCTGTGTGAAGAACCTACCTCTGACATCTCCCCTATACCTTCCTCCATTCACCTTAAAATTATGCCCCCTCGTAACTGCCATTTCTACTCTGGGAAAAAGTCTCTGACTATCCACTCTATCTATGCCTCTCATCATTTTGTACACCTCTGTCAAGTCTCCTCTCATCCTTCTTCCCTCAACCTTTCCTCATAAGGCCGGCCTCCAGTCTAGGCAGCATCCTGGTAAAACTCCTCTGCACCCTCTCTAAAGCTTCCACATCTTTCCTGTAATGACGTGACCAGAACTGAACACGATATTCCAAGTGTGGTCTAACCAGGTTTTATAGAGTTGCAGCATAGCCTTGCAGCTCTTAAACTCAATTCCCCTGCCAATGAAAGCCAACACACCACACACCTTCTTTACAACCCTATCAACTTGGGTAGCAACTTTGAGGGATCTATGGACGTGGACCCCAAGATCCCTCTATTCCTCTACACTGCCAAGAATCCTGCCATTAGCCCTGTATTCTGCATTCAAATGTGACCTTCCAAAATGAATCACTTCACACTTTCAGTTGCACTTACGGCCTTAAATCAATATCCAGTCATGAGAGTAAGAAGAAAACCCACCAGTTACCTACTTGCTGTCCTGTGATGTCACACTTTGAATTTGTTGAAGGAGCTCTGCCGCCTGTCTGCCTGCTCCAGAACCCCTCTACTCTCAATGCTCCTTTTAACCTTGTAGCGCCACTCCTGAGTCTCACAGAGGTCTGCTGTCAGTCTACCTGCTTCTGGGGTTTCTCTGCTCCTTTTGACCGTGCAAACTAAGATTTTAATTCAATTTTGATTGGTGTAGCTATAAAGATAATTTCTATATTTTCAACAGCAAATGATTATGAGCCATTGCCACATAGAGATTTAAATATAACCAGCCAGAGTTGAGTAGCAAGTGTTTTGGGATTGGACAGATATTCTAAATGCCTTCAACTTTTCTGCCAAAGTGCGTAATCCTATTTTCTTGACAATTTTATATGTAATTCACTTCTTATGTCTTATTACGCAAGTTAGGTCAGCCCATGATACTTGATGAGACAAGTGGCCTTCACTCTACATTTGTGCTGTTAAAACTTGTACTAGTGCATTAATCCTTTTCAGTTATAAGTGTTTCCTACTTATGAAGTCAACTAGTGACTAAATAGAAGGAACATATTTTAATTAACATGGAAGTTACACATTAAGATCTGAATACTTGTATAATAATGGAAATGATGTCAGTAACAGAATCACCACATGAAGGACTACAGCTCAACAATATATGAACAATAATTTTTCTTATCTTGCTTATTTTGGAACTGCACTATATTACATATCAGAAGAAAGCATATATGAAGTAATAAGTAATGCATACCAAACCAACAATTAGTAAAAAGCGTCTTCCTTTTGGCTCTTGATAGTCCTCAATGATCAGTTTGTGACGTGACGGAAAGTATCTACACGGGAATGTCTCACGCCAAATGATCAGCTGACCAATCCTTTGCTCTGCTGCTAGGGGTAGTAAGCAATAATGCTGGCAGTAAAGTGCAATGTCAAGGAGGTCATCTTTGGGCAAATGACTGCCAATCAAGTAACCCTTAAAAATAATACAAATCCACAGTAAGATGAGCAAAGTATTGTCATAGAGTTCTAAAGTAAAGAAAAATAACCTGTAAAAATACAGCTTCACTGAGAAGCAATTCTAGCTATCTGCTATGATGCAACAAACATTTTCATTTTTCAAAATTAGTACAGGTTGTACACCAACATTAAATATCACAACCAATTGTATGCAAATTATAACTACATACAAATACTTCCACCTAGGCTTCCCAACACTCATTCATGTCCCTCCCAGTACTGTGTGTGTTGTGGTCCTCTTGCTGAAGTAAAGATACACTTGATACAGAGGGAGCATAGCGAAGATTCTCCAGACTGATTCCTGGGAGAGTGTAAATGTTTTATGGGAAGATACTGTGGGGACCATATCTGTATTCTCTGGAGTTTAGAAGAATGGGAGGTAATCTTGTAGAAAGTGTTGAAAGGATAAGACAAGATAGTTGGGCGGCACAGTGGCTAGCACTGCTGCCTCACAGCGCTAGGGATCTGGGTTCGATTCCAGCCTTGGGCGACTGTCTGTGTGGAGTTTGCACATTCTCCCTGTGTCTGCATGGGTTTGCTCTGGTTTCCTCCCACAGTCCAAAGATGTGCAGGGTAGGTGGATTGGCCATGCTAAATTGCCCATAGTATTCAGGGATGTTTGGGTTAGATAGGGGAATGAGTTTGGGTGGGATGCTTTTCAGAGGGGCAGCATGCACTTGTTGGGCGAATGGCCTATTTCCACACTGTAGGTATTGTATGAAAAAGATGCAAAAAGGATGTTTCCCCTGGCTGTGGGGTGTAGAACTAGGGGATAGAATCTCAGAATAAGGAGCAAACGAGTAAAATGAGATGAGAAAGAACTTCGGAATTTTCTACTCCAGCAGGTAGTGTAAGCTCATTAATTAAGTTCAAGACAGAGACTGTTAGATTTCTATTTAAAAAATACTTCAAATGTGGGAAATTGGAAAGAAAAAAAGTGCTGGAGCAACTCAGCAGATCTGGCAGCATTTGGGGAGAGACACAAAGTCCAATATGACTCTTCTTCAGAACCGTTTGGGTTCTGTAGAAGAGTTACATTGGACTCAAAATGTTAACTCTCCACAGATGCTGCCAGAATTGCTGAGTTTCTCTAGCCCTTTCTGTTCATATTTCCAATTGGATTTCTACTTGCTAATGACCCCAGTTTCGGGTTTCAGGATATTTGCTTTGGGCTGGAGAGAAACTTGGAATGGCAAAGGGACATTCCTGTCACTTGTGGTCCACATTGGTACTGAAAATATATGGAGGACAAAGTAGGAAGCTCTGCATAGTAGGTATGAGGAGCTACGCACCAATCAGAACTTATAAAGTTAACAGTAGAGCTCTGGGTAGTGTTGTCAAATAGAGAGACCTAGGGGCTCAAGTACACATTTCTTTGACAGTTGTGTAAACAGGGTGGTTAAGAAGGCATTTAGCACACTTGTCTCCATTGTCAGACCATTCAGTATAGGATTTGGGATGTCATATTGAGGTCGTAAAGAACATTCATGAGGCCACTTCTGGAGTGCTGCGTACAGTTCTGGTCGCTCTGCTAATAGGAGGGATGGTATTAAATTTAAATGGGTTCAGAAAAGGTTTACTAGGCTGTTGCTGGGACTGTTATAAGGAGAGGCTGAATAGGCTGGGACTTTTGTCACTGGAGCATGGAGGTCAGGGGGTGAACTTATAGAAGTTCATATAATCTTGACAGACATGGATAACGTAAATAACAAAAGTCTTTTCCTTGGGTGGGGAGTTCAAAACTGGGGGACATATTTTTAAGGTGAGAGGAGAAAGATTTAAAATAGCCCTGAGGGGGTAACCTTTTCCACACAGAGGATGGTCCGTACGTGGAATGAACTGCTGCAGGAAGTAGTAGATGGAGGTACAGTTACAACATTTAAAAGACATTTGGACAGGTGTATGAATAAGAAAGGTTTAGAGGGATATGGGCCAAATGCACACAAAGTGGGATACTTTAGTTTGGGAAATTTGGTTGGCCTAAACCAATGGACCGAAGGGTCTGTTTCCGTGCTGTATGACTGTAACCTCAAACTTTATAATCTCTACATAACTGTATAAGCCATGTGTAAATTAGCATAAGACAAATCAGATTACAGAAATGAATGCATAGCTCAAAGACAAAGACATTGTAGGAGATGTGGGTTCTGGTCTACAGGGCACCAGTACTGATGAAAAAGGATTGATGGGACAGTCTCCACCTGAGTCATGCTGGGGCTGCTGTTCTTGCCAACTACATAACTAGAGAAGTAGACAGGATTTTAAACTATAGGGGATGAAAGTTCAGAAGAAGTGGCAATTCAAAGAGTAGAGTCAAGGCCAAATGGAAAGGAAGTAATACAAGAAATTATATACAGACCGTGACAGGAAGGGATAGTCAGTATGAATCTAAGCGTCAACCAACAGATAAGACTAGACTAGATAAGACAGTGAATGATAAAACTAAATCTATATATTGACTGGAGAAGTCAAATGGGTAAAGGTAGCTTAGATGATGAATTCATTATATGTTTTCAGGATAGTTTCTTAGAACAGCATGTTCTGTGGCCAACTAGAGAGCAGACTATACAGAGCTGGTATTGTGCAATGAAATAGGATTAGTTAATAATGTCATAGTTAAGGGTCCCCTAGATAGAGGCAACCATAATATGATTGAATTTTACATTTAATTTGAGACAGAGAGGGGAGTGGGTCCACGACTACTTCTTAAAATTTACAGAAGGGTAATTATGAGTATATGAAAGATGAGTTGGTTAAAGTGAATTGGCTTTTTAGGTTAAAGGATGAGTTTATAGAGGTGTAATGGCAAACATTTGTGCTGTGCCACAGGGATCATGGCTAAGACTCAACTGTTTACTGTTTATATAAATAACTTGGATGAAAGGATGGAATAAAGGTTCCAAATTTTGCTGATGACACCAAGATAGGTATGAAAGTGAGTTGGTATGAAAGGGGTTGGCTTGCTCTTGATCAGGGGGTTGTAAGCCCCCTGTTATCCTTTAGTCACAACAGCTCACAGTCCAGTCTTTTCAAACTTTCTTTGACACTAGGTGTTACATTCCATCAGTCTCTCTCTCTGTCTCTGTCTCTTCCTCCCTCTCACTCTTTCTCTCCAAACAGCCACATAACTTATATATGCAACCATTTTTGGCAGCATCAGCCTTCTTTTGAAAAACACACTTTGGAATTACAAGTAAAAAATGTCCACAATACTTCAGGCTTCTGACAATGTATCATGACACACAGCACTAACATTATATTCAATTTTAAATTAACTTGCTCTTTTATTTATTAGTATATATTCAGTCATTTTACATTGTGTATATATAACTTTGGACAATTTTTAAAGCTATTGGCACCTGCTTATCAACCAGGCACAAGTGATATTGCAATTCAAACGTGGAAGCATAAAATTCAATTTGCCATTACTTTAAGAAATTTTTAAAAACATCAGGGATCTGGAATAAATATATAGTTTAACCCCAAATACATGTGGCAATTTTGGGTGCTATGATTTAATATTTTGGAATTCACGACTGACTTTGACACATTGTATGCTTAAAAACTGAAAATTTCTACTTACATCTTTCAACGTCCATCGATTTTATTGTATATCCCAGCATGCAATACATTTAATAGTTAATGAGATTTCAGCATGAAATTTGACACAGAATCTTTCATACTGGTTGGGCATTATTTTCTTACAATAATAGGAACTTCATTATATAGCAAATCTTGGTCTATTGTGTACAAATGGTTTAACACGCTGAGAATATGATAATTTTCTTGAAGCAGTAATACAATCTTAGCATTCTATCAAATTACATCTCGACTCCTTCTCTCAACCCTCATCTCCTATCATCAACAGACTTACCTTGAAGAACAGACAAGAACCCAGTATCACATACAGTCGTCGAATGCCAAAATAATCCTCAGACTGTAACAAGATAAGTAGGTTCCTGGTTAGTAGTCGATTAAATATCAAACAATAAGTTTGTGACAAGATAAACTAATATAGGAGAATGCATTAATTCTATTTAAACTTTATTTTGCAACACACCATCGCTAATGGTTACTTTTCAAACAACTGTAAGCAAACAATCCATCTTAGACAAGTAAATGAAAACAAGTTTAATTCTGGCAAACCGCTCACTGGTACGTATTATTCAGACATCTGTATTGAGAAGAGCAGATCGCAACTCTGACTCAACTCTTGCACGATGTTTTAGCATTGCATATGACATTTTTAAAAACCATACCATTATAATTTGATCTAAGCCGTACTGTCAGTGTGAAGTTTGCACATTCTCCCTGTGTCTGAATTGGTTTCCTCCCACAGTGCAAAGATGTGCAGGTTAGATGGATTGGCCATGCTAAATTGTCCGTACTGTCCAGTGATGTATAGTTTGGTTGGTAAATAAGGGGTTACGGGGAGAGGGGGTGGGTCTGGATGGGATCGTCTTCAAAGGGTTGATGTGAACTCGATGGGCCAAAAGGCCTGATTCCATACTTTCGGGACTCTATGATTCTAAAAATATAGTGGTGATGTAATTCAGCCCTTACCTCACCAGTACATTACATTTTTAATTTAAATCTAATCCTGTATGTATACCGAGACTGTCCTTACTCTAACATAGCTTTTAGCCTTTTCACAAAATCATTGACTTCTGCTGACATATGATGTAATTTTCTAAATGTGAGTTCAGAGCACAGAAATACACCCATCAACAGCATTAGTCGGGTATTTGGGCATATGATCAAGACAGGTTTTTATTCATCAAAATGTAGCCAGTAGAAGATCCCATGCAGAGGAAAAAAAACTCTCTCAACATACCACAACACCAGTATTTCAGGAGGCCCAGGTTTTTGCATCAGTTAGTCAGACATTTTAAGCTCACTGGAATAATAAGGTCTGGTTATCTACATTATAATAGTGGTAGACAAGTCATCAATGCCTTTACTTCTTCTACTCTGCATCTTTTGGGGACTCTGCTGGAGACATTTGAAGTTAGCGGGTAACAGTGTGTAACTCGGGTGACTGAAACATTTTTCGCCAGGAAAAGCAATTATGTCGATTCTTCTATCTATTTACACCAGTCAGAAAGTGTGGGTCTTTGAGTTTGCAGCTCCAGCAAGCTTCCCAGCAATATAGAGACATCATCAGCTATATGCTTACAGCAATTTAGGCAATACTCAGACCATGCCAAATTATACATTAACTGCTTACAAAGGAAGTTGAGTATGACATTTTCAGGGAGCTGTCATAATGCTTTCATCCTTCGGCAGACCACCCCTCATCTCTTCGCATTTTAAAACTAACTTACAGGCCAAAGTATATCCACTTAAATATTATTGCTTTTATCTATAGGGTTGGATTTTGTGTTCTTCAGCAGAGTGAGGGAGGTGGAAGGGAAATAGAGTGGTCCACTCACTCTTACTGTTGTGAACCAGACCAAACTTGCTTCAAATATATCATGGAGGTAGCTTGGAACCTAACTTTTATCTTATTTAAAGACAAGTGTAGGGTGCTATGACCTAGATGTAACTCTATTGGTTATTTTACTCGGCTTTAAGCAAAAGACACTTTATTCTTAACTTGGAGTTAAAATAAAAGAAAGCAGAATTGTATAACTTTAACTCCACTGGAAAACTTAACAGAAAAACAGATTATTTAACCACTAAACAGCAACTGTTCTAATATATTGGCAAAGGCAAATTCAGTAAAATAGACTGGCTCACACGCGATTCTGGCAGTGGAGAAAGAGAACCCTAGCCCTTTGCTGTAGCCGAGGGAGATGTACAGCAGCTTCCACAACCAACTTCAAAACCCAAACGACTACTGAAAGCTAAACTAAAACCAAAACCCTGGGAGTCTGGATCTACCCATTCATGCTGCTTCTACTGTTCCAACTTCAAAAAAAACGGCCTCACAAGCTGTTTATTCGTTTGGAAGAGACAACTCTGCATGTATGGCTCAAAACCACCAAAAAAAAAAGGACAAAATATACTTCTTAAAGCCATAGTACTGTCACATTACTCCATCTCAGCTTATTAAATCAAGCACTGGGTAGCCAATCAGTGGCAGCATGGCAAGAAGGCAGCCAATTAACAGTCAAATGGAGGCGGGGAGGGCTTCATGCCTAATCAAGCATCTTGGTCAGGGTGTCATGTCTAGACTACGCTATCATATAACTGAGAAGTTACACATCAACAGGAAGTCAGTCACAACTACAAATTTAAAAGCCTCCATTATTTCCTCTGATAGAGGTGTACAAGATGATGAGAGGCATAGATAGAGTGGATAGCTAGGGATATTTTCCCAGGGCAGAAATGACTATCACGAGGGGGCATAATTTTAAGGTGACTGGAGGAAGGTATAGGGTAGATGTCAGAGGTAGGTTCTTTACACAGAGAGTGGTGGGTGCATGGAATGCTCTGCCAGCAGTGGTAGTAGAGTCAGATACATTAGGGACATTTAAGCGGCTCTTGGATAGGCACATGGATGACAGTATAATGAAGAGTATGCAGGTTAGTTTGATCTTAGAGTAGGATAATAGGTCGGCACAACTTCATGGGCTTACGGGCCTGCACTGTGCTGTACTGTTCTATGTTTTATTTCAATCTTTCGTCTTTTGCACAGTATGCCCCAAAAAGTTAATAAAATTAATTCAAAACACATACAGATGCTGGCAGGTTCACCAGCAGAATCCATTGTTCCTTTCATCCTCAATCCTGGTGGGAGGCCTTTTCTTTCACCCTGTGTTGACTCATCATTGCTGCTATTAAGCACTGCCAAACTTTATGTTGCTTAATCTCTGCCTAATGCCTAATCATCCATCGAGTGATGAAAAATTACAGATAATTGGGTTGTCAGTTAACAAACTTAAAATTGCATTAATTAGTAATTTCAAAATAGTGGTGACCATCTGATTTCCATGCTCACTTGCCTTCGATAACTTTGGAGTCCAAAGTGATGATGATGTGTGTCAAACTGATGTCATCACACCGTATGAGATAAGGGGGCACCCATTTTGGGGCCCTATAATCCAAGCCATGAAGCGTTGTGGATCAGTAGAATTTGATGGGCTATGATTGAGGTTTTTCCTCCTGGTCTAAACTGAATGCACAGCCCGGTTAATTTGTTTATTTGAGCCCTGAGTGTCCTGAACATGAGGTGACATAAGTAGTTTTCCACATTGTGTAGACATGTATTAAATGCGAATATTTTCATTATTGTGATACAAATGTTTCTTTGATTCTGTATAGCTTGTATGCTATTTTACAACCACTAAGGTTTTAGAGTAGATTTATAACTTGGGTTGTGGATGTTATGGTTGGTTGGCTCACTGAGCTGGTTTGTTGTTCCGCAGACGTTTCATTACCCTGCTGGGTAACATCATCAGTGCAGCCTCCGATGAAGTGCCTCTGTGTTTTCCCACCTGGTCTTTGAACTCTGGAGTCCGTTGAGCCGGATTACCTCACTTCTGGTTTTCCTTCGCAATGGAGTGTATTTGGGGTCAAGTTCTATGTGTTTGTTGATGGCTTTCTTCATGGAGTACCAGGCTTCTAGGGACTCCTGTGCCTGTCTCTGCTTTGCTTGTCCCAGGATCTTGTTGTTGTCCCAATCGAATTGGTGGTTCTCCTTATCCATGTGGATAGAGATTAGTTTGGTTGTGTCTTTTTGTAGCCAATTGGTGTTTGTGTGGAGTGTTGTTAACGGCCTTCCTGTTTGTCCGACGTAGTGTTTGTCACAGTCTCTGGAGGGAATCTTGTATATGACATTGGTCCTGTCCATAGCGGGTAGTGGGTCTTTGGTTCGGGTGAGCAGTTGTTGTAGGGTTGATGTGGGTTTGTGTGCTACTCTGATGCCCAGTGGTCGTAGGAGTCTTGAGGTTAGTTCTGATTCAACGGAGGCTGCACTGATGATGCTACCCAGCAGGGTAACGAAACGTCTGCGGAACAACGAACCAGCTTGGCGAGCCAAACAACTACAATATTTTTCAACCATTTTGTTATGTTTCCAAATAGATCGGCAAACACTTGTGCAAACTTTCAAATGCAAATTTGAGTGGCGAGTTGTTCTTCAGACATTACATTATGGAGACAAACAGCCGAACGAAATCAGCCTTTCTCCCTCTGTATTTGTAATACAGTAACATGAAAATTTTGAAGATCCCCAAACAGTACTCCAATGATTCCTAGCCAGACTTTTGAATAACTAATCCCAGACTTTGTGAATGATTAATACACAAATACTGCGTAATCTGTACCAACAGCAGCCTTTCACCCCCAGCACTCCACCCCAACTATTGCATAAATGCTGCCCCCTCCACACTTCACATCGACTCCGATGAAGAGTCAGTCTTTCTCTCCATGGATGCTGCCTGACCCAGTACGATTTCCGGCAATTTTTGTTTTCAGTACACAAATACCAGTTTTGTATCTTAAACTAAGGACATAATAATTTATTAAATATAACATTAGCGTGGAGAAAATTAAACATCACAATAAGTTGATTAAAGTCTGATGCTTTCCACCTGAAACATTTGTTTCCAGCCCACTTTCACACAAAAGGCAGACAGGCAGTTAAGGGATATATATATATATAAATGGCTTTCACGCTGTGTTTTCTCACAGACATAGATTTGAGCTCCTTGGCTGTTTTTCTGAAACACTGATCAGGGTCGCCTCTCAGTTGACCCAGGCAAGGGCTATAATACATCTCTTTATACTCTTTGGGCTTCCGGACGATGGTGTGTCACATTAGGCAGGAAGCTTTCAAATCTTCATTCTGTCTAAGCAGCATCCCAAAGCCATCTCTCAGAAAACATAGTTCAAAAAACAGCTTTAATTCTGGCTCTGCCCTGATAAACTCATAGATTCTGCCCAGACCTCAATCATCATTCATCGACTGCCATCTGCTTGAACAAAGTGTCTCCTCAGACTTGCTGGAACGAACAACCAGATACTGACCTTGTGAATAGCCAACTTCTGGTACGTGTTTAAAAACAACGCTCTTCCCAGGTTTGCTGTGTTTGTTAGAACCTTTTTAAGGCTCAGCCTGCAATTAGCCGACAGCCTGGACTCACAAACAAACAAAACCGGTTTGGTATGCTCTTCTCCTTTAACACAAGCTACCCCAAAGTCCACCTGTCATTTCCAGCTCATAATTCAAAATTATTAAAAAAATAAAAATGAAAATAATGAAAAATCAATGAGGGTTCTAACTCAAGAGGGAAATAAAATGATATAATGTTCAGATATTATACATTATTATAATTTTATTACCAATTCTCCAAAGTCTGCTGATTCGAGATCACTCAATGTTGTATCAATGTCCACCTGAAATTAGAATAATTTGAATTTAGGACGCAATGAGGAAAATATACACCAGAACCACCAAATTTATTTAAAAAAAACTTTGGGAGGTACTGCTCCATTCAGCATGTGATAAGCAGCAAGTGACTGCTTAACTAATTAAATTTATATGTGAAATGTAAGATTTAAATATTTGCAAGGATTATTACATATTTATAAAGACAGCAATGCCATTCTATCTAACTCTTGGGGGTGAATTTTATGGCACCCCGCCACTATGCCCACAGGTGTAGGGGGATAGAAAATAAAGCAGGTTGTCAGCCCACTCCCTACATGGCCATCCCACTTATGGGCAGTATTTCCACCTTTGCCACAATTGCTCAGTTGTGGGAGAAGGTGTGCAACCTGGTAGCTTACACTGCTGGAGGGCACTAAGGTGGTATTATCTTCCATGGAAGACATTCCCATTAGATGCCCCTTTTCCCTCTTCTCCACCTCCTCCCATCTCGGAGTCCTCAATGCAGGTTCATCCAAAATGCCTGGATTTACTTGACATCTGGAACACACCTTCACATCTCCTGAGGGATTGCTTGTAGTCGTTAATCTCTTCAGAAGGCATTGGCCAATGAGATTGGCTGGCAGTGTGCTAATGAGGACTTCCTTCCCCAGGAGGGGCAGAATTTTCACTTTGATCCTATTAAGGCTGCCTACAGCGTATTATTGCTGCTGGACAGTTGCATTGACACTGTGGTGACCGCAGTGTCAATGCACTATTTAGCTGGGGACATGGGGTTGGGGGGGGTAAAAGAGGGAGAGAACAGATACTCTGTCCTCCTTAAAACTCCTCCAGGTTTATACTTCACAAACATGGTATGTCTGGCTGATTGTTTGATTGAAAGCTATCCATTAACTGTGTGCACAGAGGAATACAGTTAGTTAATTGAGATAAATATTTAGAAAAATCCAGAAATTAAAAATAGTCAACTGTAATATGGTGCAGAATTAAAAATCCACTATTTACTAATCACGATCATTCCGCTGTGGAAAAGCAAGAATTACTCTTCAGGAAGGGTTTAAAATTCAATGCAAGTTACTGTGGGCTGTTTTTCTAAATTTCTAAGAAGTGAATCACTGTCTTGAGCAAATAATATTGCTGCTTGGAAGCCAAAAAGGTGGAAGCTGAAAACTTCTTGGAAAAAAATGGACATACGAGAGAGGAAGCAAGCAACAATTTTGCCGAAATACCTGAAGATAAAACAAAGTTATCTAAAACTGACTTTAGTTAAGCTTCAATTCAGTTAAAGGTCCTTGAAACAATCATTAGTTTAAAGCACAAAGCTTCAACTGTTGCAAGGGTTTGCGAGAGCACTTCCATAGAACTTAGCAACAAAAGCTTATAACAAGTGTGGTAAATTTTCAGACAATCCACACCTCACTTATTAATCCACCAGAGAATTATCTCATTTGTTTACGATTTCCTAGCTCAGATTTCATGGGCTTACAGATTGTTTTATTATATTAGAAAGTAACTCAAAGAACTGTGGATGTTGGAGATCTGAAACAAGCAAAAACAGAAATTGCTTGAGAAACACAGCAGGTCTGGCAGCATCTGCGGTGACAAAACAGAGTTAACATTTCTGCCCATAAAATGACTTTGAACTTCAAGTTGCCTACCACTTCAACAACATGCAAGCTGCAGGAATAACACCTCATCTTCCGCTTTGGTACCTTACAGTCTTCAGGGTTCAACATCGAGTTTAACAATTTCAGAGCCTGAACGTGTCCTGCCCTTATCCATAACCCACCCCAACAACTCCAGATCCTGTTATGAAATCATATTTTCAACTACTCCTTATTATCATGTATCTAGCTTCTACTTTCCTGGTTTACAATGTGAAATATGCACACCTCTTGTCCTCTCTCTCTCACTCTCTCTCTGTGCTGTCTCCACCTATCCATTCACTCCTTTTCCCTCCCACCCCTCCCCTGCCACACCCCAACCCCATACCCCATCATCAGTATAAATATCACACTTTCCTAGCTGCTTCTCCTTCTGAAGAAGGATCATTGGACTCAAAATGTTAACTCTGTTTTTTCTTAAGAGATACTGCCAGACCAGCAGAAGTTCTCCAATTTTTTTTTGTTTTGGAGTATTTCACTGGTTGATAAATCCTAAATAAATTCTAAGCAATGTCAGTATGAGCAACCGGAGATATCTGTAATTTACTGGATAACAGTGACTTCATACGTGGCTTTGAGTTCCACAGTAAATTCTTGTGTTGATCACAAAGAGAAAAAGCTTGAACGTGCCAACCAAAAAGATTTCTGATATCCACTTGGGACATCGTTTTCTGAAAAAAAAGTCAGAGATTGCTCAAGTGAGGTGGCAGCAATTCTGGAGTTCTCCTTGGCTAAAGTATTAATGAAGAACTTTTTTTCCCAGGAGACTGACTACAGCAAAGTCCATGTTCAGGATTACATGATAGTGTAACAAGTGAACCAGTGGTCTTAGTGACCCTTTTCTCTCCGAGCCATACCATTTTAAGCTCTTATTAGGAATTGCTAAATAGTGCAAGGACTTCTCCTTCCCACTCTCAAACTAAAATCAAAATAGATTTAAATGCATTGATTGCATCACATCAAACATACATTCCACAAAACTACACCAAAGCAAAATGAAAAACGCATTTCAGATCCAAGATTTTCTCAGAAGCATGGAAATCTTCCTTGATTAATTAATCATGCTTGCACTGAAAAGACATAAGTTGGATTATCCCCATTTAATGAAATATTCACTGAATTGAGATCAGAGGGACTTTGGTGTGCATGTGCCTTAAGGTATCAGGACAGGTGGATAAAGTTGTTTAGAAGGCATAAGGTATATTTGTCCTTACTAGTTGAGGGATAGAGTTTAAGAGCAGGGAGGTTATGCTGGAACTGTATAAAAAGAGTTGCTTAGGCCACAGCTACGGTATTGCGTGCAGTTCTGGAATCCATATTATAGGAGGATCATGATAGCACTGGAGAAGGTGCAGAGGCGATTGACCAGGATGTCATACAGTCATACAGCACAGAAATAGACCCTTTGGTTCAACCAGACCATGCTAACCATAATCCTAAACTAAAGTAGTCCCATTTGCCTGTGTTTGGCCCTTATCCCTTCAAACATTCCTTATTCATGGACTTATCCAAATGTCTTTTGGATATTGTAACTGTACCCGCCATCCACCACTTCCTCTGGAAGTTCATTCCACACAACAACCACACTCTGTAAAAAGGTCATCCCCTGTAGCTTTTTTAAATCTTTCTCCTCTCACCTTAAAAGTATGGTCCCTGGTCGTGAAATTTCCCACCCTAGGGAAAAGTCACCTGCCATTCACCTTATCTATAATCCTTATGATTTTATGAACGTCTATGAGGTCACCCCTAAACCCCCTATGCTCCAGTGAAAAAAGTCCCAGCCTATCCAACCGCTCCTTATAACTCAAACCTTCCATACCTGGCAACATCCTGGCAAATTTCTTCTGAACTCTTTCCAGCTTATTAATATTCTTCCTATAACAGGAGTACAACAACTGAACACAGTAAACCAGTACAGTACTCCAGAAGAGGACTCACCAACTGCAACCTCAACATAACGTCCCAACTCCTATACTCAATGGTCTGAGTAATGTAGGCAAGCATGCTAAATGCGTTCTTAACCACCCTGTCTATATGTGACACAAACTTCAAAGATTTATGTACCTGAGCCCCTAGGTCTCTCTGTTCTACATACTAACCAAGGCCCTACTTTTAACTGAGTAAGTCCTGCCCTTGTTTGTGTTACCAAAACACAACACCTCAAATTTATTCAAATTAAACTCCATCTGCCAATCTTCAGCTCATTGACCCAATTGATCAAGATCTCTTTGTAATCTTAGATAACATCCTTCACTGTCAACTATATCACTAATTTTCATGTCATTCACAAACTTACTAATCATGCTTTCTATATTCTCATCTAAACCATTTATATAAAGGACAAACAAATGTTTCAGTTATGAAGAGACATTAGACAGTCTGACAGTCTCCTTACAGCAGAGAAAATTGACAGGGGCATGATCGAGATGTATGAAGTTATGAAGGCCATGAACAGGATAGACAGAAAGAAACTTTATCCTTGATGGAGGGACCAATGACAAGGAGTCATAGATTTAAAGTAAGAAGCAGAAACTTTACAGGAGATGTGATGAAAAACTTTTGCACCTTGAGGGTAGTAGGAATCTGAACTCACGGCCTGTAAAGGTGGTAGAAGCAGAGAGCCTCGTAACATTAAAGTATTTAGATGTGCACGTGATGCCAAGGCTACAAGGCTATGGGCCAACTGCTGGAAAATGGGATTAGAATAGTTAGGTGGTTATTTTTGACTAGCACGGACACGATGTGTCGATGGGCCCTTTTCTGTAATGTAGATCTCTACAACTGTTTCTTCATTGTGCTTTGCAAAGGATTTGGGATAAATAAGATGCAATAGCAGCAAGAGGCCAGTGAGTGGCACTGTAGATTACAAAAAAAATTCTACAATTTTTTTTGGGACAGCAAGAGCCGTTGATGCTGGAGTCAGAGGTAACACAGTGTGGAGCTGGAGGAACACAGCAGGCCAAGCAACACAGAAGCAAGAACACTGATGTTTTAGGTCGGGACCCTTCTTCAGAAATGGGGAGGAGGAAGGGAGCTCAGAAATAAAGAGATTGAGGAGGGGTGGAGCTGGGAAAGGTGAGATGGTGATAGGTGAGTGCAGGTAGGGAGTGGTGGGGATTGATCAGTGGCATGGGATGGGCGGATAGGTGGGAGAGAAGATGGACAGGTTGTGTCAGGTCAAGGAGGCAGGAAATAGAGGGAGGGTTGGATACGGGATGAGGCGGGGGGGTGAGGAAATTTTAAAACTGGTGAAATCCATGTTTAGGCCATCAGGCTGTAGGGTCCCGAGGCAGAATATGAGGTGGTGCTCCTCCAGTTTGTGGGTGGTGGGAGTCATTGTGATACTGGAGGAGGCCCAGGATGGAAATGTTGCCCAGGAAGTTTGGGGTGGCGGGGGGGGGGTGGGGAGAAGAGAGTTAAAATGGTTCGCGGCCAGAATGTGTTGTCATTTGTCGGGTACAGAGAGCGTATGCTCTACAAAACGGTCTCCGCATCTCCACTTGGCCTCACCGACGTACAGGAGGCCACATTGGGAGCAGCGGATGCAGTAGACCAAGTTGACAGATATGCAGGTGAACCCCTGTCTCATGTGGAAGGTTTGTTTTGTGTCTTGAATGGAGGTGAGGGGGGAGGTGTAGGGGCAGGTGTAGCACTTTCTGCGGTTGCAGGAAAGGTGCCGAGGGTGGTGGGGTTAGTGGGGAGTGTGAAGCAGATGAGGGAGTCGTGGAGAGAGTGGTCCCTACGAAAGGCAGATTGGGGTGGGGTCAGATTGTATATGACGGAAGTGGCGGAGAATGACACATTGGGTGCAGAGTTGGTGGGATATTATGTGAGGACAAGGGGGATTCTGTCTTTATTTTTGTTGTGGGGAGGGGATGTGAGGGCAGAAGAGCGGGAAATGCGAGAGATGCAGTTGAGAGCATTTTCGATTACCAGAGGGGGGAAGTTATGGTCCTTGAAATAGAACGACATCTGGGATGTGTGACAGTGGAACACCTCATCTTGGCAGCGGGAGCAGACGCTGCAGAGGCAAAGGAGTTGGGAGTAGGGGATCGCATTCTTGCTGGAAGGTGGGTGAGAGGAGGTATAGTCCAGGTAGCTGTGGGAATCAGTGGGCTTGAAATTGATGTCAGTTTCGAGGTGGTCACCAGAGATGGAAACAGAACTCCAGGAAGGAGAGAGAGGTATCAGAGATGGTCCAGGTGAATTTGAGGCTGGGGTGAAAGGTGTTAGTAAAGTTGATGAACTGTTCAAGCTCCTCACGGGAGCATGAGGAGCACCGATACAGTCAAAATAGTTGAGGAAGAAGAGGATAGTGCCAGTTTCTGAAGAAGGTCCCAACGCGAAACATCAACTTTCCTGCTCCTCTGATACTGCCAGGCCTGCTGTGTTCATCCAGCTCCACACTGTGTTATATCTACAATTTTGTTTTGTTCCTTGCAGATTATCTTGTGCAAGAATTATGAAGCTTTATGTTTAAGAAGATGCATTAAATGAATTTTCCTTTGATAGCAAAAGGGAGATTTATTATTTTTAATGTTATTAGATATTTACTCTGAGATGGTACAATATTATGATATCAGTTTGAATATCATAGATGGTAACTTTCAAGCAAAACACATTAAAAATTAAAAAACGACATGGGAAATATGATTCAAAAAAAATTATACTCAAAAACTGTATAAGCATGCACACAAGTCACACTGAACTGGTATGAAATTGACTCACTTGAAACTTTCTGGTTATGAAAAGATCATTCATTTATACAATTAATATACACCACATAACATGAGCTGAAATAATAAGATTACAAAGTATGTTCTCTAGGCATTTCAAGGCTCAGTACTTTGCACTTGATAAGTTGGTTTATAAAAGTAGCAAAAATTATATATTTCTACTGTAACAGAAGGCTTAAAGTAACCCGAACAAATCATGACAATCATTATAAATAAAACTAAGTTTGATGGACCGTGCAACTTAGCGAGGTCTTTTGATTATTACGTGCAGTGACAGCATTAACAAGTTGGTCAGAGATGGTAGGAACTGCCAATGCTGGAGATTCTGACATAACAGTCAGCTTTCCTGCTCCTCTGATCCTGTTTGCCCTGCTGTGTTCATCCAGCTCTACACCTTATTAACAAGTTAGTGATGATTTCCTCCAATCCTACTGCAATATTTGTGATGAAATGGAAACCATCTTTAGAAGAATACTAATTGCCCACTTGTCATTAGTAGAAAATTGAATTTAAATAATTGCAACTCTGAGCTACATGTTTAGCTACCAGCACAGGTGACCAAAAAGTCTGGTTAAAGAGATGGGGATAACTTTAAGGAGGGGAAGCAGATAAGCAGAGTAAGTCACACTACTGAGGAACTGACTTGTGTTAAGATGGTTGAAACCGACAATGTGCAATACATTCCTTGCCTGTAGGGGCTGTCAGAGATCAAAGGGAAGTTTGGGAAAACCACCGAGAAAAAGGTACAGTAGACTTCCCTCTTTGTTTCAGTGCCATTTTAATACCTTTGATAACGGAAGTGTGAAATTCCTTTGTCCCCATTGAGTTTCACTAATCAGCTGTCACATGACTGAAACTCCGCCTTGTGAATAGCTGAATAATCACTTCTTGAGTTCTTTTTTTAAAAGCTTGGACCCTATCTCTACTACAAGTTGAAATACATTACCGAAGTCGAACATTTAAAAATATAAGGAACATAAAAGGTGAGGCATGGTGGCCCAGTGGTTAGCACTACTCCCTCTCAGCACCAGAGACATGGGTTTGATTCATCCTCATGTGACTGTCTGTATGGAGTTTGCACTTCCTTCCTATGTCTGCGTGGGTTTCCTCCGGATGTTCCGGTTTCCTCCCACAGTCTAAAGAAGTGCATGCAAGGTGGATTGGCCATGCTAAATTACCCATTGTGCCCAGGGATGTGCAGGCTAGGTTGATTAGCCATGGGAAATGCAGGGCCACAGGGACAGGGTGAGGGGGTCTGGGGAGGATGCTTTTTGGAGGGTCGGCACAGACTCGATGGGTTGAATGGCCTGCGATCACACTGCATGGATTCTATGGTTTAAGGTATAAATTTAGCACTGAAGGTACAGCTGCCACTGATGCAACAATTAAAATTAGGGCTGTCAAAGAGCATGGAACTAAAAAATAACAGTGATCTCAATGGCTTGATGGGCTGAAGAAGGTTACAGAGAAAGGAATAGATGAGGCTTGAAGAATGTTAAAGCAAGAATGAGACTTTTTAAATTCAGGTGTTGCCAGTCCAAGAACCAAATGAAGATCAGCAAGCACAAACAGGATAGAAAAATGGTATTTGGTGAGATATGAAATATACAGAAGAGTTTTGGACAAGCTCAGACTTGGAGAGGGTACAGGTTGGATGCAGGCTGGGAAAACAAATTTAAATACAAAATCATAGTTACAATTTCCCAAAAGTTATCAGTTCTTGCTGGGAACATTTTCTTTATTATTTGTCTCTCTAAACAGTTATCTACATTTCTCACAGCTTCTGATATTTTTTAGGAAAGCCGAACAGAGAAAATCTTTATAAATTAAGTTGCAAGTTTTCTACTCACTAACCAGAGGAATCCTTGCCTTGCTAACAAGACGTGGGGCTGGATGAACACAGCAGGCCAAGCAGCATCATAGGAGCAGGAAACCTTGACGTTTCGGGCCTAGACCCTTCATCAGAACTAGGGGAGGGGAAGAGGGTTCTGAAATAAATAGGGAGAGAGGGGGAGGCGGATAGAGGATGGATAGAGGAGAGGATAGGTGGAGAGGAGGCAGACAAGTTGAAGAGGTGGGGATGGAGCCGGTAAAGGTGAGTGTAGGTGGGGGGGTAGGGAGGAGATAGGTCAGTCCAGGGAGGACGGACAGGTCAAGGGGGCGGGATGATGTTAGTAGATAGGAGATGGGGTGGGGCTTGAGGTGGGAGGAGGGGATAGGTGAGAGGAAAAACAGGTTAGGGAGGTGGAGGTGAGCTGGGCTGGTTTTGGGATGCGGTTGGGGGAGGGGAGATTTTGAAGCTTGTGAAATCCACATTGATGCCATTGGGCTGCAGGGTTCCCAGGCTGAATATGATTTGCTGTTCCTGCAGCCTTCGGGTGGCATCACCGTGGCATTGCAGGAGGCCCAGGATGGACATGTCGTCTGAGGAATGGGAGGGGGAGTTGAAATGGTTTGCGACTGGGAGGTGCAGTTGTTTGTTGCGAACTGAGCGCAGGTGTTCTGCAAAGACATTTTTCCCTCCCCACCCTTATCTGCCTTCCGGAGGGACCACTCCCTCCGTGACTCCCTTGTCCGCTCCACACTCCCCTCCAGCCCCACCACACCCGGCACTTTTCCTTGTAACCGCAGGAAGTGCTACATCTGCCCCCACACCTCCTCCCTCACCCCAATCCCAGGCCCCAAGAAGACTTTCCTCATCAGGCAGATGTTCACCTGCACATCTGCCAATGTGGTATACTGCATCCGCTGTACCCGTTGTGGCTTCCTCTACATCGGGGAAACCAAGCGCAGGCTTGGGGACCGCTTTGCAGAACACCTACGCTCAGTTCGCAACAAACAACTGCACCTCCCAGTCGCGAGCCATTTCAACTCCCCCTCCCATTCCTCAGACGACATATCCATCCTGGGCCTCCTGCAATGCCACGGTGATGCCACCCGAAGGCTGCAGGAACAGCAAATCATATTCAGCCTGGGAACCCTGCAGCCCAATGGCATCAATGTGGATTTCACAAGCTTCAAAATCTCCCCTCCCCCAGTCGCATCCCAAAACCAGCCCAGCTCACCTCCACCTCCCTAACCTGTTTTTCCTCTCACCTATCCCCTCCTCCCACCTCAAGTCCCACCCCATCTCCTATCTACTAAAATCATCCCGCCCCCTTGACCTGTCCGTCCTCCCTGGACTGACCCATCTCCTCCCTACCCCCCCACCTACACTCACCTTTACCGGCTCCATCCCCGCCTCTTCGACTTGTCTGCCTCCTCTCCACCTATCCTCTCCTCTATCCATCCTCTATCCGCCTCCCCCTCTCTCCCTATTTATTTCAGAACCCTCTTCCCCTCCCCCAGTTCTGATGAAGGGTCTAGGCCCGAAACGTCAAGTTTTCCTGCTCCTATGATGCTGCTTGGCCTGCTGTGTTCATCCAGCCCCACGCCATGTTATCTCGGATTCTCCAGCATCTGCAGTACCTTTTATCTCTGAATCCTTGCCTTACTGTTTTTCTACTTTACAGAAGTCAGTTTAACGACCACAACAGATGATATCAGAATTTTTCACATGATAATGTAACGTATAATATGTATTTGAAGTCTAAAGAAAAAGTTGTAAACAAAATAGGGCACCAAAATGTTCTGACTGCACACAAAGGTTGTAATTGTCCTTTGAACAGAGTTAACTTACTTTGATACCCTGGGGTAATGTAAGCCACCGAACTCCAGGCAGACTGTCTAAAAATAATGTGCTTGAAATACTGTAACACTGGGAACTGGGACTTGCGTTGCAGTTTAACTTAGCTGGCTGAATGGCTCGTTGGAAGTACAGAGTGAAAAAGTGATCTAACTGGGGAACATTCTCCAGCTTGCAAAAGGCACTGAAGGAGGACAAGACATAGAATTAAAAATGCAGAACATCAAACTGGTTCATTAGTTGTTCAAAAGCAGAATGGAACATTAAAAACAAAATCAAAACTAACATTACAATAACTGATACAAATATCACTTCTGCAATATTATTTTAGATGTTTAGAAGTCACTTTCAATCTTTCATTAATGTAACTAGGAGTAAATAAATACCCAAGCCATCTACTCTTTTGTCTAGAAAACAAGCAAACCATCACAGATCATTATAATTAGTAGTAAATTCAGTACTGATTTCCATCTTGAGCTATTTTTGGTTGGTCTGAACAGTGAATGCTCATATGATCACGGGCAAGAGAATTAATCAAAAAAACTAAAATCAACAAGAGATAGTAGGAACTGCAGAATCTGGAGAATCTGAGACAACAAAGTGTAGAGCTGGATGAACACCGCAGGCCAAGCAGCAGAGGAACAGGAAAGCTGACGTTTCGGGCCTATACCCTTCTTCAGGCTCTACACCTTGTTATCTATTGTTTCCATCGTTTTTGCTCCCTCACCACATGCTTCAGAGGCAGTCTAGCAGCTATGTCCTTTAGGATTTGGCCAGCTAAGTCAGTGGTGGTGCTGCTGAGCCGCTTTTGGCAATGAATGTTGAAATCCCCCACCTAGAGAACAGATCATCCACAAACTCGGCTTGATGATTCCTATAGCTGCTAGACTGCCTCTGAAGCATGTGGTGAGGGAGCAAAAACGATGGAAAAGCTTAAGAGATCTCATCCTCATCAGTCTACCTGTTGCAAAAGCATCTGTTAGGGCCAATGTGTGAAGTTACAAAACAGGACCTCACAAGCCTTATGCTAAGTCTAAGATGTCTTTGAAATGCTCATAAAATTATCCGACTAATGACAAAGCCTTTCAAAAACCTCTAAAAAACTGGGAACCCCTTAGCAGCTCATAAAACAGTCATTCAAATAGACAACCTTTTAAAACCCTTCTACAATAAGATAACTGTTCATACAATTGTAAATCAAAACAAAACTCACTGTTCCTCAGATGGCTTTAGCAACAACCCCTGAAGAACCCCATAACAGAGGTTCGGAGCTCAGTAAAGCATTCATGATGTTATTCCATGGCATAACTGATCAAATAAAGCTTTCATAGCTGACTAAATAAAAGCCTTTTGAAGTGGCCTTAGCAGATCTGCTGCATTGCTTCAAAGGCTGATCAGATGACTGAACTGTGAACCAACATATAGATTAATGAACAGGTACATCTCAATAGTGCCAAATTCAGAAGTGTTCCATCCAGTGATTGATATACTCTGATTCATTCCACCATTTTCACAACACTAGTCAATGTGACTTATAAATGTTACTTTCCAATTACGTCCACAATGGCTTCAGAAACCTATCCACCTTGCTAAAAATGTCAAGCTCCAGGAAATACAAAACTGAAGTAGGCAGTGATGTGCAAATCCTGGCATTAATTTTCATTTGTGTTGGTCATGAACCATCATGCTTTATAAGCCAATTAAAAGATCAGCCAGCAGATTCAAAAATAAATTTTGGAATTCCGGTCACCACACCCCCAAAGAACACAGGTTTGCCCAGCTCAACAATGACAAGGTTTCCACAAGCTTGCAAAACAATGATGCAACTCAATTGCGTCTGTATCAAGATAGTTTCACTTTCTATAGTGAATTAATACTCAATCATACTTGGAACTTATGACGTATATTGTGCTTGTCACAATTTTGTTTGCGTACTTGCCTGTCTAATGAGTTGTACATAAACTGCAAGGTTCTCACAACATTCTTGATCATGTTCCTGAGCTGTGGAAGAGGTACCCTTTGAAGGAAAGAACAATCTGTCAACTTGGCATGTGGAAATGCTCAAAAGACTAATAATTGCTTTTGTAAGGAAAGAAAGCTATCATGCAAAACTTGTGGAGGAGGAGGAGAAATGGGTAACAACCATTTATATACCATCGTTAATGCAGCAAAACATTCCAAGGTGTTTCATAAGAGTGCTATCAAACAAAATTTGACACACAGACATATAGGGAGATATTAGGATTAAGAACTAAAATTTTGGTCGAAGAGGAATGTGTAAGAAATATCATAAAGGAGGAGAGAGATAGAGTACTGGACAAAGATAAATGGATAGAGATGGTGTCTTTAGGAAGGTACTTTCAGATTAACGGCCTGTGCAGTTTTAGGCACAGTTCCAATTGGTGGAGCACTGAAAATTAGGGATATGCAACAGGTCAGATTTGGATGAGTGAAGAAATCACAGACCACTATACGCCTTAATGGGTTTACGTATATAGGGAAGGATGGCACCATGGTTGAAAACAAGGATGATCACTTTAAAATATAAATCTCGATGAAAGAGAAGTCAACGTATGTCAACAAATAGAGCAGAAAGACAAGGGGACACGGTGCAAACTAGCACTTGGCCAGTGGTTTATTTTGACTCAAGTACATGTAAGGTGCCAGGTGGGAGGCCAAGCCAGACAATTAATTTAATCTTTTCAGTATCGAGTTAGAGGAAACTTTTGGTGCTCAGTACTGGATACTGGACAAATCAGATGCAGGGGAGGTGCTCAGAGAGGCGATGGTGATGATGGGACACAGTTGAGTACTAACAGCATATATATCTGGAACACTGTTTTTGGATAATGTCACCGAGACACAGTAGATAAATAAAATATAAGGAAGGTATGGGGAATCAGAGGCAATGGTGCAGGAATTCAGGTAGCTTAAACAGTCAATTGCTTCCTATATTAAACCTATGATTACACTTCAAAAGTACTTCACTGGTTGCAAAAGCACTCAAGACAAAAGCAAATCCTTTATTATTAAGTGCCACAAGTCATTCAAAACTCTTAGTATTTACAAAGCTAAATCCTGTAAACCACATAGATTTGGGTATGTCAGTTTGAACGTTTGGGCTTTGAACATCTGAATACAATTCTTTTAGAGTGCAAAACATCAATAGGCAAATTCCTTTTCTAAAAGATTTTCGACTGCATTAACTACATTTTGTTAATACTTGCCTTTCAGCTGGTAGTCCTATCAGCAACAAATTGCTACCTTCCTTCCAGTAACATACGTTAATAAGTTTTCCATTCAGCAAGAATGACGAACTAGGCAAGAAAATTGCACAAAGGTAAACTGTTAAAAACATTTAAATAAATATTACACTTCTTTTTGATTTTCTTTGGTTATATACATGACCAAGTATTATACTAAAACATTAGACAAATAAAAGGACTGGTTGGTCCTTTTAAGCTACTCTATATAATTCTGATGCATCCCACCAAGAAACTTCATACTCTCTAGGGTCTGTAGCAAAACGGCTGCATTGTAATTCCTACACTGAACGAGAATGGTTAATAGCCAAGTCTCTACAAGGATGATGGGAAAATGTGGCCAACTTCACAGGTACAATAGCCTATTGTGCAAGGCAGAGGCAGGCACTGCTCGTTAATCAGGAATCTGGTAATAAGGAGCACTATAAGTCTGCTTGACCTTTGTGGTTTACAAGGTACTAAATTAAAGACAGAAAGGAGGACAATGTAACAGATGTATCTTGTCTATATGACTTTTGGATGGACGATCTTAGAGTCACAAAGCTCCTGGGTGGGAGTTGAACGTTCTGGAACTTTCAAGTGAAAACATATGAAAGTAAGTGATTTGCAGACATCAGCAACAAAAGCTAGGAACACCATCGTAGAATCAGGACCTTGAGTTTGGGGTTCAGAGAAGAAAGATAGACCCAGCTGAGAGGCTGAAGCCTGGCCAGCTATCCTTCACCAGTGTGGCTAATACCTAAGTGCCAGTAGTGATTCTGAGGCAGTTTTCTTCGTAACCGGGTGCATACTACCTTTAGCAGCACAAATCATAGACTCATAGTATCACAGAACTGCTACAGTGTAGAAGCAGGCCATTTGGCTCATTGAGTCCACACCAGTCCGCTGAAGAACATCCCACCCAGACCCAACCCCTCCCCTAATTTGCATAACTGCACATTTCCCCTTGGGTAATCGATCTAGCCTGCACATCTCTGGACACTATGGACAATTTTAGCATGATCATTCCACCTTACCTCCACATCTTTGGACTGTGGGAGGAAACTGGAGCACCCAGACGAAACCCATGCAGACAGTCACCCAAGGCTAGAATCAAATCTGGGTCCCTGGCACTGTGAAGCAGCAGTGCTAACCACTGAGCCACCATGCCAACCCCCATACGATTTTATGCCGTAGTGTTAAACTGAGCGGTAAATAAAGAAGTAGGTTGCTGTAACAGTACAGGCTGCAATCATTGTGTTCTCTAGCAATGATCCAGGAAGGGAACAGTCAATGTTTTGCTGTCCCTGGGTGGGTTTGAGCTAAAGGGGTCGCGTTACAGCTAAAAGTCAAGTTAGAATCACCTCCTAAATTTACAGGTCACAATGCATCACGTGGAAGAAGCCTAGTCTGAGGTGCCTCAGAAGTACCTAGATGGCAAGTGGGCTGATTGTATAGTACAAAATTTTATGAGCTCCTGCTAGAGGGTCTGGGACCTGTAGGAAGTCAACTTTGGGAAGGAGCCAAAAGGTGGTTAGATAAAAAGGCGAAAAAGGTCAAGAAGACACTGGTAATTGCCTACTCAGTCAGATTTCTGCATGAGGTAGAGAGATACAATCATGTCCTTTGGGAGGACAACAGCGCCCTTGACAGACAGGTAGTTGAATTAGAAATAAAGCGCCGAAAAACAAACTGAACTTAGTGCATATGGCTCAGTTCCAGAGTCAGTATAAAAGATTCTATTTGGAAAAACAACAAGCAGACAGAGCAAGAAATATGGCGGAATCAGAGGTCCATCATTTAACCCACAAGAACACGGATCTTAAAGTAACAATTGAAGTACTATACCAGAATACTCAGGAACATTGTGTGGCGGCGGAGCAAAAGAATATCTCTTACAGCAGCTTGTGGATTTGTACAATTAACTAATAGCATATATGCTGATGCCAGAATTTGACATTTCATTTAGTTTACCATAAGTGATCTCTGATCATTATGATGACCATAATGCTTTACTTCAATTTTCAAAGTTCTGATCTTGTTTAATACAGTCATCAGAAACCACAAGATCAATATGCACATTTGGTCTACTGAAATTTCCTTGGCATTGCATAATATTGACAAAGATTAGGTTAATGTTTTTATTTTAATTCTGATACTGTAACATCTTGATCTTGTTGGTGTGTGCGGTTTCATATGCACTACAATTTTCATAGAATCATTGAATCCCAGCTGCGAAATTAGAGGCCATTCGGCCCATCGAGTCTGCACCAACCCTCCGAAGAACATCCCACGCAGACCTAACCCCCAGCCTTACTTCCTGCATTTACCATGGCTAATCCATCTAACCTGCATTATAGGGAAATTTAGCATGGCCAATCCATCTTGGGACTGTGGCAGGAAACCAGAGCACCCGGTGGAAACCCACGCAGACATGAGGAGAATGTGCAAACTCTGCACACACAGTCACCAAGTTGAACTCGGATCCCTGGTGCTGCGACGAAACAGTGCTAATTTTCTTCCACGTATCTTTGATTTGTTTATCCTATAAGAGCTGCTGAAAAGGAAGCAATAGTATTGCAGAAGGCATTTTAAATATTCTGCCACAAACCAACATCTTCCATCAGTTTTCTTTGCCATAAGAAAACAGATAAGAATAGAATAATAGCAACCTACAGGTGAACATTGATATATTGTTTGTTTGAGTGTCCTGAACTGGTTTATATCGTTTTTGTGCAAACTTTATTCTAACCAATATATCTAAACTGAAGCATTCTACAAAGTAGAATTAAATAATGAGAAACACTTACACTAAAACAGATTAAATCTTCTCATCCCTTAGCTGATTTCTAAAGAACCAACAAATCTACAGTGTGCAACATATGTGTGCTTTTAGTCATATCATGCTTTATGAAATACCCACAAGCAACTGTGATCAATGAAGAAATACAGCATGCTAAATGAGAATAAATCACACATACACTCTAGATATTGAGAAAAAAAAGCTTCATATTGCACAACTCCTGCACTTGAACTCAAAATAGTTGACTGGAGAACTGCTAATAAAAATAGTTTCACAGTGGTCAATCAACAGCTATTGATCAACAGAAGCTCAACAAGTAACTACATAGATCTTTCATTCTAATAATGAAGTGACAAGTTGTGATTACCTTATAATTTGCGCCCCAGTTATATTCTCCAGCATGTCGCAGAGCGTGAGAAATATTCCCCGAACATTAATCAACTTTTGGGATACATTAGTCAATGGATACTGGTAAAGTATTTCTTGCTGTTGAAAATAGGTAAAGTTTCACATTATTACAGTTAAGTGCAAAATGCTACTTCAACAAGTAGCAGGCCACATCACCAATTCATCATATTTCAATGTTGTTTTGTGCATTATTTGTGCATTAACTGAGTCAATGATTTTTAGAGTTTAAAGCCTCAAACTTCAAGATATAGACAAATGTACACTGTATTAAAAATTTTAGTACATTTAACATGAGCTAAACAACAGCATGATATAGACCCCATCAGTGATGCTGGTCATACCCAATTCATACCTAATTCAAAAATGTACTGTGAATATTAAATTTAAACTGAGATACCTAAATTTCTAAACATTTGTTTTTGCTGCAAGCTGTTTTAGTAAAGCAAGATGTAAACATGGCTGCAGTAGCAAAGGTAAAAATCATATCTTGGTTGGCTGACATTTCTACCAAACTTGAGGCGCTCATAGAACTAAACAATTCACATGGACGTAAAGATATTTTTAACTTGAGAAAGGCAAATATTTTAAAAAGCACACACAAAGCATATCAGCATACAGATGCCCCTCAATGTCTTAATTGGAAGTGATGGCATTAGGTTCCACCGTGTTTGCTGACGATGCCCAATTCTACATCACCACTACCGCTCAATCCCTATACTGCCTCTATGTTATTAGACAGCTGAACTACCCCGACGATAACCCTGCCTCCTACTGCAGCAATTATGTATTGTGTCTATGTTGCTATTTCCTCTCCCCTTACCTCTGGTATCTGAGTGTACACAGCACAGAATAGTGCAATAATAGAGAAACTGAGGTCAGTGATTCCAAATTTCTCCAGGATTGTGCTGTTGAGGCACCCTTCAGCTGCAATCATAGGAAATCAACTGATTTGCTACTCTTATGCTGTTAAGTTTAATGTAAAAACTACATCTTGTTTATTGTATAACGGCTATTTTTAAACAACATATCAAGTTCATAATTACTGCTCAACAGCCCAAGCCTGAAAGCTAACTTTATATTTGTGAAATGTCAAATTTCTTTATAATGATAAAAAACCCCACAATTTCGAAATATTAATTTTAAAATATTTTTTATCCTTATTAGAGATCCTTCTGTAATCCCACTATAATGATTTATTCCGTTGACTGAGCATTTTCAATTGAAACTGAAGGATTTTAAACATTTTTAACTTTCTGGTTTATGTGAGAGTACTGCAATCTGATTGACTGTGTACCCGATTTGCTGACGTCTCTGCTGATGAATGCCAAGACATTGATGTGGAAACTACTTTCAGGAAAGGTGAAAGTATACTATAGTGATCCAAAGTCATTGTGAGAAGCTTTGAGGTCAACACAACTGCCACTGGTTCTTTATGTACTTTACCTAAATGGGCAAAATACACAGTTTTATTCGTGCTTCATGTAACATTTTAGTTCAGGTAGTCTGCATTTAAAGTTGACCTATTTAGAACATTATAGAATCCCCACAGTGTGGAACCAGGCCCTTCTGCCCAACAAGTCCACACCGAACCTCAGAGCATTCCACCCAGGACAATCTCCCTATAACCCACCTAATCAACACACCCTGAACACTACAGACAATTTAGCATGGCCAAACCACCCAGTCTGCACATCTTTGGACTGTGGGAGGAACTGGAGCACCCAGAGGAAACCCACACAGACACAGGGAGAACGTGCAAACTCCACACAGAGAGTTGCCCGAGGGTGGAATTGAACGCAGGTCCCTGGTGCTGTGAGGCAGCAGTGCTAACCACTGAGCCACTGTGCCGCCCCAAATTAGCATTTTACTTTTCATTTTAATGCTGCTGGATTTTTTGATTCAGATTTCACTTTGAAATTTGCATTCACCTGTTTATAGGGACTTTAAAGCACTTCCATGTTTGCAAGTTGCAAAGTATCAATTTTGTGCGCACATTAGTCCAGTAAATGGTGCAAGAAAAAAAACGGGCTGTAAAGTGCTTCTGGGTTAACGCAAAATGAGGTGCAATTTCTCATAAGTGTCAGGCTCACTGGTGTTATTTTGTCAGTTCAGACAATTTGGTGTACAGGTACTGTAAATCTGAAGGCGAATTTAATTTCAATTTGAAGACTCTTTAAGATGCATCTCCCGTAGTACAGGCAATGTACTGAAATTTCTGCAGAAAAACGTTATACAGGTACAGTACAGAACTTAAAAAAACTGACTTTGCTGATGGTCTGCTACTCTTCACATGAGTGAGGAACCATTTTAAGTCAGTCAGAGAACAAATGAAGCAGTGAGAAATGTTAAAGTCCCTTCTTCCTGATGGTGCTGTGATCCCTTTAAACATGGACTAGAAATACCCAGAAAGTAGTAGCAGCAAGCCTACAGCTGCAAAGAGTTCAAGAAAAGCCATCTGACTTGCAACAAAACGGTTTTTAAAGATGCCTTGCAACAGGAGAATTAGCAATCAATAGAACCAGAGCTTAGTTTAGCCCTACAACAATGAGAGCAATTCTTGATAATATTGACCTCAGCAGAAGTGACTTCCAGTCTGAACTCCAAACCAGAGAGTTCAGGTAGAAATCTTCAAGTTGTGAGAACTGAGAAAGTTTAGGCCATCAGAACTGTGAAAACTTCATGCCTCCAGACTTTGAAAGGAATTGTAAAAATAAAAAAAGGTCTTAATAGTCACTTCCTTGTTTATTTAAAGAATATCTTGCTGTCCATCTGATATCATGCGCTAGTTTTTCCTCAACGTTGATTTTCTGCCTTTTAAGTCATGTCATGACATGCTTCAGCACTTCACTACTGCATTTTGAAGCTCACTGACACCTTACATTACAATTTTCCTGCAAGTCATGCACCAAGAGGCACACAAATATCTTATGCATCTGTAAAGGACGCATCTCATAGCTCTTAGCTTGCTTTCTTAGCATTCATTCCCTCACTTAGTGTTTATTTTAATGCATTGCTGCTTCATTGAGAATTTACAGGTTCTCAGCAACTTGACTTGCTTCTTAGTACAGCCAGAAACCCAGGCAGCTCATCATCATTGACAGTACTGAACTGTCAATGGAGTAGTCATGTTGCTGTATGGTAATATGCTACATTACTGACCCATCTACAGCACATGCTAATAGCTAAAGCAGCAAACAACTTCATGAGCTAAACCAAATGGCTATGCCTGAAAGTCTAAGAGGAGTTGTCCTTGATAACAAGGTGTGGAGCTGGATGAACACAGCAGGCCAAGCAGCATCATAGGAGCAGGAAAGCTTGACGTTTCAGGCCTAGACCCTTCATCAGAAATGGGGGAGGGGAAGAAGGTTCTGAAATAAATAGGGAGAGAGGGGGAGGCAGTTTGAAGATGGATACAGGAGAGGATAGGTGAAGAGGAGACAGACAAGTCAAAGAGGCGGGGATGGAGCCAGTAAAGGTGAGTGTAGGTGGGGAGGTAGGGAGGAGATAGGTCAGGCCAGGGAGGACAGACAGGTCAAGGGGGCGGGATGAGGTTAGTAAATAGGAGATGGGGGTGCGGCTTAAGGTGGGAGGAGTAATCTAGTAAGGGGAGAATGGGCAGTCAGCAGGTACTGCCACACTCAGTCAAGGACATTGTGACAACCTCCTGTGTTGCTATGATCAGTCAGTCACTTCGGGGTGATCAGGCAAAGTTATCCTCCCAGGTCAGTTTGGAAGCGGACAGGGGACGTGGGGTGGGAGGGTGGTTGCACAGTCAGTCCTGAGAGTTTGGTTGGTAAAACATCAGGAGAATTATCAGGCAGCAGAACATGCTTTCTTTATTCTTTATTCATTCACGGGATGAAGGCATCGCTGACCAAGCAGCAGTTATTGCCCATCCCTAATTGCCCAGAGGGCAGTTAAGAGTCAACCACATTGCTGTGGGTCTGGAGTCACATGTAGGGACCAGGTAAGGATGGCAGTTTTGTTCCCTAAAGGACATTAGTGAACCAGATGGGTTTTTCCAACAATCGACAATGGATTCACTGTCATCATTAGATTGTTAATTCCAGATATTTAATGAATTTAAATTCCACCATCTACCATTGCGGGATTCGAGCCCGGGTCCCCAGAATGTTATCTAGGTCTCTGGATTAACAGTCCAGCAATAATACCACTAGGCCATCGCCTCCCCCTAATGCTATGCTGAGGAAAACTGAAATGTGGGGACCGGATGCATTACCCTGGGATGCAAGCTAGCCATGTCTGGTGTCTTGGCCTTCTTTGCCAGTCCATAGGAAAGGCCCTGCTCCTCCGCACAAAGCAAACCTCCAAATGTCATCAACTAATTTAACATGTGATGCTACATAAATCCTCTCAAATAGCAGCGCTAATAGTCTTCCACGTTAGAGCTGAATAAATAATCTCATAAAATTCTTCAGCAGTGTTAAAGTGTTATCAATTATTAAAGATTTAACACTTGGAAGCTGTCATAAGCTCAAAAGCTTTAATTTACTTGCCTGAATGAACTACCAGGAAACATCTAGTAGAATTGATTAGTAAAATGTTTTCTCTCAACAGTTTACCATGTTTGATCCAGAAAACTATGCCATTATATCATCATCTTTTTATCTTTTAATCATAACAACTTCTGTCCTCATTTCTGAACTAATGAAATGAAAAATAGTTAATTTCGGTTGTTGAGCCAATTCTTTCCTAACAGTGTAAATTGACCAGGCTTGAAGGAGTTGGGTTTAAACATGGTGCCCATGGTATAAGTGCTGGAGGGTCCTAGCAACAGTGAGCACCTCCACCTCTACTGACACGTGATTGAATGAGAATGGTTTCTTGAGCCCGGATGCATAATTAATAAGGTGAGCAGAATAGTGCGTGAGAAAAATCGCCATAGCAAAAAGTCCTCCATGAGACACCTTGGAAATAACATTTAGCCAAAAAAAAAGGGAAAATTCAGCTAAGTTTTTCAACTTTTGCATTTTTTAAAATGGGAAACCATGTTTCATTTAAAGTCTTTCCACTTAAAGAAACATGGAATGTAACACCACCTTTACTGAGAACCACCTGCATTCTAATTGTGAGTTCAATGCTCAACTTCTATTACCACCAACTATGCTGTTAAGCTTTCTCTTTCAGCAATGTCTCAAATATTTACAATAGTCTCAGTCACTAATTAGTTCATTGGTTCTTAAAAATAAATTAAATATCTTTCTTAAGAACATGATTGAGGAGAGCAAGAAGGAGGATTGACACTAATAACCAATATTCCAAAGAACATAACGATTCCTGTGTTCTTAAGACAATTGACATAACATCTCATTGTTAAAACCCAGTCAGAGTAAACAGTGTAAAGTTGAGGTTTCGGTTGTCTTTTTTTTATAGAGGAGAGTCACATTGAAACGTTTCAGGGTTAACTTTCTTCAGTGTAACAGCGAAGACAGCAAACACAAGAGATGACTTACAGTCTCAGGAAAAGAAATGAGCATTTTTTCTTGTTTCATTAGTCCAGAAATGAGGCCAGAAGTTGACATGATTAAAAGGTAAAAAAGTTAATGATATGATGACAGAGATTCCTGATTCAAACAAGGTAAACAAACAGCTGAGAACAAACATTTTACAAGTCAGTTAGAGACGATACACTACACTTTTCCCCATAGTCAATTCAGATAAGTAAATTAAAGCTATCAAACTTAGCCTGCATGCAGTGATAAATCTGTAATATTTGATTTGCAGAAGTTACGCTACTGAAGAATTCTATGAAATCATCTCATTTATCCAGCTCTAATGTGGAAGAGGATTATTGCTGTTACTGGAGAGGGTTTCTATAGCAATGTATGTTAAATCTGTTGATGAAAATACTGTACAATGCAGATTTATAATCACACATACTTAAGTCCTTCAAAAAATGCCTTTCAAATAGCTAACTTAATTGTAAAAACACTCTTGTCTACCACTCAAATAAAAGCAAAACATTGCAGCTGCTGGAAATCTGAAATAAATTCAGAAAATGTTGCAGAAATTAGGAGGTCTGGCAGCATCTGTGGAGAGAGAAGCAGAGTTAGCATTTGGTATTCAGTATGACTTCTTCAGAGCTGAACTGAACAGATACTGCCACAGCTGCTGAGTTTCATCAACATTGTTTACGTTTGTTTCTCAATGGCCACTCTTACTTTCCGTTTTAAAATAGGTTTTTTAAAAACTTCATTCCTAAAACTGTTATACTGAACAAAAATGTCCAATAAAGTATTTTTCAACTGAAGCATTAAAGAATGACCAAATACAAAGCCTGATATTAATCACATGTCTCAATACAGAGGAAATATTCTCGTAAGATGGTTTGAAAAGAAACATTTCAAGGATAGAGAATCACTACTTTCCTTCCTGCCAGAACTCTCCCTTTCTCCAAGGGAGGGAGAGTTGCAGAAAGTGTCGATGCAAAAATTAGTTCAAAGTTTACAACAATAAAATAAATATATTAAGAGCTGTGGAAAAGAGCCACAAGCTGAATTGGCACTCAAAGCTTCCTCGCTGAATCTCTTTTAATCCTAACTTTCATTACTTAAAAACCAGTATTCAACATTACAAAGCCCACAGCTGTAAAAAAAAATACAAGGTTTTAGTATCTGCTGTCAAAGGGAAGGCAATTCAGAGGAATAACAGTATTTTCCCAGAGGGACTAAAGGCAAAACGTGTCAAAGGTCCGTCATGCTCTCTTGTCCTTTTGCTGTGCTCTTTTCAATGTGCAACAAAATAAGAAATCAATTATTCAACTCCAGCTTTCATTTGTCATTTTGCCCTAAACAAACAAAAAGCCTGCATAGTTCACCATACAAGGAAAAGTGCAGAAGCAAAGACTTTCTTTCCCAAAATAAAGAACATTTAATTCAATGTGAAAAAACCAGAAGAAAGTACTGCAGTCAAAGCAGAATCATGAGACTTATTTCAAGCCTGTGAAGTTCACCTTACCACCACCCCTCCCCCGCTTCTCCCAATTTCCATTACAGCACAGAGTGAACAATGTCTTTGGAAATCTTTGCTTAAACACAGCAGTGCCTTGGCACAGATTAAGTTATTAAACAGTCCCTTGGCAGATAAATGATGGTACTTCTACAATGCTGATAAAACTAAGAAGGGCTTTAGACTTGTACAAACATCACACTCAAGGAGGTTATTGTGCTTTTCATCACAGAATGCATACAGAGTTACCACATAAAAATGCAATATTCAAAGAATTTATTAAAAGGTTTCCTAAGTATGGCTCTTGAGCCCATTTTGATTTTTATTTCTACTTTAGGTTTCTTCGCACTAAATGGTAAATGAAAAACTTGCTCTCAGGTCTCTAATTAATTTCACTTTTGAGCTAGGTTCCAATAGTGTGACAACTAGATTTATTCTCTCCTCTCAATTCCCCTTCTAGTATATCTGGAGAAGCACCCATGTTTTCTAGATACTAAATTTTTATGACTCATTCACAACAATAATTAGGAAATCATAAATACAATCTATCCTTCAATTTTGTGGCAAACATTGTTCATTGAATGTGAAGAGGAGGATAGAATACATGACTGTTACCCACAAGGTACTCTCTGTGCAAAAGTAAGGAAAAATGGCACAGACACAAGTAATAGGGTTTGTGCTTTTTTTGCATAAATAGGATTTCCAGATCAAGTGTTAGGTCCATACCTAAGGCACCTGGCCTTTGTCCTGGTTCCTTTGGAGCTACTTGTTGGGCAGCCCAGGGCAGAAGTGCTGAAAGACATTTTAGTCCAGAGGTGTGAGACAGACTGAAGACTTGACAGCGAGCTGTGAAACGAAACGTCACAGCATTTGCAAGGTTCACCAGGAGTTAAAAGATGTTGATCATGAACCAAGATGTAGCTTCTGTCTAGCGCTGGCAATTTATATCTTTACGCTGCACTAAAACATTGTTGGCAAGGCTATGTTATGCATTTTCTAATCGCTAAGACCAGAGCCTGTGCAAGGCTCCCCACTATATTACAGTTCTAGACAGGATACCTGATCCTGTTAGGTTTTCGGATGAAGAGGGATGAACTGGTTCTCTTTCTCTATTCAACCATTACTTCAGGCAGTTGCAATAAAGTTAATCTATTAAGGATCCTTTCACTTGTGGACACCTTCCAGATCCAAGTGAATTTGTATTTTAAAAGAAGCCAATTTAAACAGGCTTTCTTGAATTAACAAATAACCTCACTCTATTAGCTACTAGGCTCGAGCAGAAATACTAATGAAACACACAGATTAGAAATTGGAGGCGAGTACAAAAAGTTAAAAGTTATATGAGTCAGGCTCTGAATTATTTATGAAGAGCAGACAAGATGATGTGGAGACCGTTACTGGGTAGCACTGGTAGCATTGACATTGGCAGTTGATCAAGCGATTATTGAGATTCTGTATTTTATAGACTGGTGGAAATTCCTTTCTACTGGTTCATTTTTTTTAGACCAACTTGCAGGACTCTGAGTCAGAGAGAGCTTTAACTTGCAACACAGGGAATTAAATAAGGGAAAGTCCTACGACTTGAGATCTTCACAGCAGTGTTCATCCTGACTAGTACACTCCAGTGGAGCTGAAATTGGCTTTTTAACTCCTGTTCCTAAATATTCCTCCGAGGGAAAACAAACAAAATGTGTCAGTTGTTAAAGACCTAGTCAGTTGTTCAAGACCTAATCTGCATGGGTCATCAGCCTCTCATTGTCTTTGTAGTCACAAAAGATCACAGTCCAGTCAGTTTGAAGTTTCTTTCACATATAATTTCTTTCAGCAGCCATAACTGACCGATCGTCTTTCAAGAAAACACATCTATGAATTCAGAGGTTAATAAAGACACACAGTAGTTTAGGGCTCTAACTTCTTCTTGTACTTGTATAAATTTTCATTGTAATCATGGCAAATCATACAATTTAGTACCCTGTTCCTGTTTTCTCCCTATACCTTTTGATCCTTTTAGCCTCAGTAACTATAACTAAGTCCTTTCTGGAAACATTCAATTTTTTTTCACCTCAAACACTTTGTGGCAGAGAATATCACAGGCTCAACAATCTGAATAGAAAACTATCTCCTCAACTCAGTCTTATATGACCTAGCCTGTACCCTTAAGCTGTGACCCCTGTTTCAGGATTCCCTGATCATCGGAAACATCCTTCCTGGATTTACCCTGTCTAGTCCTATTAGAATTTTATACATTTCTATAAGAACCCCCACATTTATTTGGAATTCCATTGAACATAGTAAGCAATCCAGTCTCTCCTCATACATCAGTCCTGTTATTCCAGGAATCAGCCTGGTAAATCTTTGCTGTTCTGCTCCATAGTTAGAACATTTTCCTCAAACACAGAACCAGAATTGCACACAATACTCTAGGTGTGGTCTCATAAATCCCTGCAATAATTGCAGCACATCATCTCTGCTCCTGTACTCAAACCCTCTTGTTATGAAGGCCAACATACCACTAGCCTTCTTCATTGGCATGCTTACTTTCAGTAACTGGTGTACAAGGACACCCAAGTCTCATTACACCACCCCCATTCACGATCAATTGCCATTCAGATAATAATCGGTCTTCCTGTTTTTGCTACCAAAGTGGATAACCTCACATTTATCCACATTATATTTAATCTGCCATGCATTTACCCCACTCACTCAAGTTGTCCAAATCACACTGAAACATCACTTCAACCTCCGCACAGCTCACCCTCCCATCCAATTTTGTTATCTGCAACATTTGGTTCTCTCATATAAATCATTAATATATATTGTGAATAGCTGGGGCCCAAGCTGTGATACCCCACTCATCACTGACCACTATTTGAACCTGTTCATTCCTACTCTCTGTTTTCTGTCTGCCAGCTAGTTCTCTGATTATTCAGTACACTATTCCTAATCGCACGTGCTTTAATTTTACATGCTAATCCCTTATGTGGGACTTTACCAAAAACTTTCTGAAGGTCTAAATAAACCATATTCACGGGCTCCCCCGATCAACCCTAATAGTTATCTCTACTCCTCAAAATATTCCAGCACATTTGTCAAGCATGATTTCCCTTTCATAAATCCCATCCTGACTCTGTCTGATTCTGTCATGGTTTTCCAAGTGCTCTGCTATTAAATCATATGTCACGGACTCTAGTATTTTTCCCTTTACTGATGTGAGGCTAATGGATCTATAATTCTCTGTTTTCTCTGTACCGCCTTTTTAAAATCATCAAATATAAAATGAACCAAGACAGAGATGTACCCCAAAAGAGTCTGCTGTTACAAAAAAGTCATATTACTATCAGCAGTGCAAAGGCTGCCTTCTGTTTGGAGGGTGTAGATTGTAAACAAATAGTCAGCTTTGGCCATTATTTGCCTCTATAAAAAATGACAATGCCAGGGTCTCAGCACATGCAAATTACACAAGAATCCTGGAGTTGCAGTCAGTCACTTAGGGCTCCAACATTACTTGCAGTGTGATTACCACTCCAGCACTATCCACATTGTTAGAAATCCCTGAAATCAGAGATCCTTTCAACCTTCCTGCAATAACACTGTTGTTAGAAATGCCATTTCAATCACAATCGATTCATAAATATTGGTGAAGGACAAAAGTTGCCTTCAAAAAATTCAGCTCACAACTAATAAGTGTCACCAAACAATTAATTAGAAGGTTTTAAATAGACAAATCATTTTAAAAATTATTTTTCTAGAATATTTTAGCTTTTACCTTAACACGTGTTCGACATTATCTTTGATTTGTGATTTGTAAACCAATTAGTGCTTTTATTTTACTCTTTTTCCTTTTTGTCTGAGAGGCTATTAAAAACCTTTAACGTGATTGGACTTGCAATTTAATGCTTGGACTGCCAGCTCCACGCTAGGAATGGCCAGTTAAAAACAAAACTAATTACTTGCAGTGATGGAGGTGAATTCTTTTTTAATCAAAGAGATTGCTAGATTTGACAGCAACACTTACCGTGAGGTTAGTGGTGAACACCCCAGCCCTCATCTCTGATTCCAAATTCTGAGTTATCGAGCTCCTACACTGTTAGGTGTTCCCACTAGTTTTCAGCAACCAGCAAATAAAAACTCACCCAGCAGCGGAATACAATTTCACAAATGCATAGAAACACTTTACTCTGGCACTCAAATAGCAAAGAAAAATTACTGAGCATTGTTTCTACGCTTGAATTGATCAAATGCGTCCACTAATATATCAACGCTTGCAATGCAATCATGCATTCATATTTAGTTGACGCCTAATTGTGGTAGACATATCCTTACTAAGCCAATGTGTACTTCCTATAAACAGTGAAACAACTGAATAAAATCAGTTCTCCAGATTTTTAAAAAATCTAACCAAAACAACTATTATACACATACCTTTTCCTTTGAACTTTCTGATTCCAGCTTTAAAGTTAGATACATAGCAACATGAGGAACGTTGTCAATTTCCATTTGGAAATCGGTGGTGTCTTCACCCCACAAGAGTTTCACTAGATTGTTATTAGTGGGAATCGGTTTAGTAAGAGGTGTGAAAGACAGACCAGTTCCTACGGGGTCAGGGTGCAAGGTTTCAACAGTCAATTTCACCTGTTAAAAATTATACAAGACAAAAATTGAAATCACGCAAAGGAAACAAGTTAAAAACAACATTTATGTTGAAGAAACTGGCGAATTATTAGATTTAATTATTCGTTGCAGCTGCACCATTCATTTCTTGTGTTTCCAATGTACTGCTCAATCAATCTTCACTAACACCTATATTGTAAAGCAAGTTTGCCACCATATTACCATAAAATGTAGGAGCAGTACTAGGTCATTCAGTCCATTGAGGCCCATTCGATCATGACTGATGCATCTCAATCCCATTCTCGTTCTTTCTGCTAGTACTCCTTGATCCTTTACCAATCAAGAACCTATCTATCACTGTCTGAAAGATACTCAATAAATTGGACATCTTCTCCATATCCAATCTATCCAGGTCTCTCAGTATTCTGTAAGTTTCAACAAGATTACCCCTTCATCCTTCTAAACTCCATCAAGCATAGACCTAGAGTTCTCAATGTTCCTCCTATGACAAGCCCTTCATTTCTGGATCATTCTTGTGAACATCCTCTGGACACCCCACCCTCCCCCAATACCAGCACCTCCTTCATTAGAGACAAAGCCCAAAATTGCTCACAATATTCCAAATGCTGTCTGACCAGAACCCTACACTACCTCAGCAGTATGTCCTGCTCTTGCGCTCTCAAAATGAATGCTGCCTTTGCATTTGTCTTCCTTTCTGCCAAACGAACCTGTGTGTTAACCTTAAGAGAATCTGAACTAGGACTCCAAAGTCTCTTTGTACTTCAGCTTTCTGAAATGTTTCCCCATTCAGAAAATAGTCTATGCCTCACTTCTTCCTACTAAAGTGCATAACACCTCATACTTTCCCACATAGTATTACATCTGCTACCTATTTGCCCACTCTCCTAGTCTAAGTCCTTTGCAGCCTCCCTGCTTTCACACTACCTGTGCCCCCACCACCATCCTTTGTGCGACCGGTAAACTGAGCAACAATGCCCTCTGTTCCTCTATCCAGTTTGTTAATATACAACGTGAGCAGCTGTGGTTCCAACAATGACCCCTGCAGAACTCCACTAGTTGCCAGCTGTCGTTATCTCCATCTCTGTCTTCTGCCAGTCAGCAAATCTCCCTGCATGCCTGCACTTTGCCCCTAACACCATTGGCTCTTACCTTATTTAGCAGCTTCCTGTGTAACACCCTGTCAAAAGCCTTTTGGAAATCCAAACAGATGATGTCCACTGACTCTCCTTTGTCTAACTTTCTCATTACCTCCTCAAAGAATTCTAACAGATTTGTAATACATGTCCTCCCCTTAACAAAGCCATGTTGACTTAGCCCTATTTTGCTATGCACTTCCAACTGCAATTCATCCTCAGTTATGGGCTCTTAAAATCTTATCGATGACTGGGGTTAGGCTAATTTCTCATCTTCTGCCTCTCTCACTTCTTAAGGAGGGATTTTACATTAGCATTTTCCAGTCCTCTGGGACCCTTCAGAGGGTGATTCCTGAAAGATTGCCACCAATGCCTCCATAATCTCCGCAGCTATTTCCTTCAGAACCTTGGGCTGTAGTCCATCCAGTCTGGTAGATTTATCCACCGTCAGACCTTTCAGCTTTCCCAGCACCTTCACCCTAGTGATGGTTACTACAGGCAGTGGCTACTACACTTGTCTCTGTCCCCTGACTTTCTTGAAATTCTGGTATGCTACTGGTGTCTTCCGTCATGAAGACTGATACAAAGTACCTATTCAGTTCCTCTGCTGCTCCTCTGTTCCTCCATCACTACCTCTTCATTCTCATTTTCCAGGAATCCAATGTCCACTCTTATGTCTCTTATCTTTCATACATCTAAAAACACCTTTTGCAATCTTCTTTTATATTACTAGCTAGCTTACCATTACATTTCATCGTCTCCGACATTATTGCTTTTTTGGCAGTCTTTTGCTGTATTTTTATAGGCTTCCCAATCCTCTGACTTCCCACTAATTTCACGCCTTTTCTTTTGCTCTTATACTCTCCCTGACTTCCCTTATCAACCATAGTTGCTACATCTTCCATTTAGTATGTTTCTTCTTCCTTGGAAAGGATTTCTGCTGTACCTCCTGAATTACCCCCAGAAATCTCTGCCATCGTTGCTCCACTGTCTTCCACATTAGGCTCCCCTTCCAACCAACTCTGGCCAGCTTGTCCCTCAGGCCTTTGTAGTTACTTTTACTCAATTATAATGCCGTTAGATCCGATTCCAGCTTCCCTCTTTTAAACTCTATCATACCACCGTCACTGCTTTCTAGTGGTTCATTCACTTTAAACTCCATAATCAAGTCTGCCTCATTACACATCATCAAATCCAGAATTGTCTGTTCCATAGTGGGCTCCCTAAAAGCTGAACCAAAAAAAAAGTCTCACAAGCATTCCATGAATTCCCTTTCTTGGAATTTGCTATCAACCTGATTTTCCCAGTCCACGTGCATATTGAAGTCCTCCCCTTTGATTATTGCAATACTGCCTGTTCTTTCTCCTAATTTATTTTCTGCCCCACATCTTGACTATTGCTACAGGACCTGCACATAACTCCCATCAGGGTCTTTTTTTTCCCTTCGTGGTTCCTCAACTGTAACCACACAGATTCTGATTTGTCCTTCTTTTAAATCATAGAATAGCACAGCACAGAAGGAAACTATTCATCTCATCCAGACAGCTCAGGTTCTTTTGGCAAACAAACAATCTAGTTAGACACTATTCCTCATCTCTTTTAATATCTTTTTTAATATTTTTTCTTTTATTCTTCAAAGTAGAAAGATTTCCTCATGATACATCACTTTTTGCCAATCGTTTTAAATCCATGACCTCTTGTTATTACCTCTTCAGCCACCGGAACTGCTTATTTTCCCTGGCTAAACAGTTCACAATTCTAATGTCTGTCAAACTTTTTTTTTAGCCTTCTCTGTTCCTGTAACTTCTTTAATTTCTTTAAGTAACTGTATTGCCTCAACCCTAGAACCTCTCATAAAACAAAAACAGAGAACAGGTCTGGTAGCATTTGTAGAGAGACATACTATGTTTCTCCAGCACTCTGTTTTTGTTTTTGTTTCAGATTTCCAGCAACCACACTTCTTTGTGCATACCTTTTTCATGAAGTTATTCAATAGCCTTTCTAAAGCCTTCACATTCTTCCAAATTGTGGCACTCAGAACTGGGCACAAAAAATTCTAACTGATTGATTTAACTTTTCTGTTAGCTAAGTTCAGCATAATTTCATGGCTTTTGTACTTCATGTATTCAGCCTGTGTGATGCCAAGCATGTTGTATTATACAGCCTAGAACTGGTAGATCGTATCAAACAACGCATTCTTTTGGCTATTCACAACAGAGTACTGACTACACACACCTAGCATGTGCATGCAAGACTCAGAATATAATGTTAAACATTAGAAGTGGTTCTGCAACGGGACAACACTCACTAAACAATGTTGATTAGCTAGGTCATTATTAGCCATCAACTTACAAATATCAGGTGGTTTTGCAGTATGATTCAATGACATGTCCAAGAAGTTACATATATTCACAGGCAAAGCTCTGCTCTTTGGAAACAGAAATAACACATCTATACATCATGCCTCCTTCAACTGAGCAAAATCTTTTTTTGTGTGGCGGGAGGCAGCCATTCCCTGCTGCATTTCCCATGGCAATGCCTTGATAATTGACATTTATTTAAATTCAAACCAGGTAAGTCAAAGATTGGCAGTTAACTGCTCCCCGGTGCATTCCCTCAGCAATGCCTCATCCAAATAGTATTCACTTGCCAGCCAATCACTACCCTTTCCTCATGCAGTGTTAATTGTTGTTCCCTTTGTGATTGGTATTCTTGTGGTTCTGTCCTACGAGTGCAAGATGAAAAATTTTGATGATGTGTCTCTTCTCTTCATCAGTACTCAAGTCCTGTACTACAAAACAACTCTTACTACGATCGTGCAGTTGCACATCCACAATATCACCCACTTAAAGCTCAAGTGAACTGGTCCCAAATTTTGTTTGGCAATGTTCTGTTGAAGCTTCAGCATTAAAAGCACATTATTATTGTTGTCTTCATTTAGTAGTGGCCCAGCACTTCACCTCTTCTAATATAGTAGTACTTGTTCAGTAATGGGCTTAATAGACAACACTAAGATGACGTTCAGGACTAGTTCATCTCAACTGTTAAAAAATAGACTAACTTGTCATTCATCTATTTGTGGAAAATTGGTTTCCTTGTTTGCCACATTTCAAAAGGGGGAAAGAGTGGGTTGAGTGATTGGGAGGTGTTGAGCTACGTGTTGCAAAATAGTTGTTCAGTGGCACTTTCAATAACACAATTTTGAGTATAGAGAGCATAGGGGGTTGCTTAAAAAGGAATTTAGGGGGTCAAAAAGGGGCCATGAAATGGCTTTGAGGGATTAGATCAAAGAATACCCAGGCTTTTTATAAGTATGTTAACAGTTACAGGATAACCAGGGAAAGAGTAGAACCTGTTTCAGTCCAAAGGGGCAATCTGTGCTTGGAAATATTCAATGTGAGTGAGGTTTTAAATGAATGATTCTCATTTGTTTCAGTATAGAGGAGAATCATTGGAGCCAGGAATTTCATTTGGATGGTGAGGTTCTAGAACACATTAAGATTAATAAGAAAGAGATATTAAATGCTTTAGCAGGCATAAAGGTGCATTAATCCCCAGGGACTGATGAAGTATATCCCAAGATGCTATGGTAGGCAAGGCAAGAGATTGCTGGGGTCCTGGCCGGTATACTCACTACTTCGCTGGCCACAGGTGAAGTGGCAGATAACTGGACATTAGCTAATGTGGTTTCTTTGTTCAAGGGCAACAGGGTAACCCAGGTAATTACAGACCAGTTAGACATCAGTGATAGGGAAATTATTAGAAACATTCTGAAGGACAGCATTAATCAATACTTGGAAAGGCAGAGAGTGATCAGGGATTGTCAGCACAGATATGTTGAAGGGAGATCCTATATGATAAATTTAATTGTGGTTTTTGAAAAGGTGACTAAATATATTGATGAGGGTAGTGCAGTTGATATGGTTTACATGGACTTCACTAAGGCCTTTGACAAGGTTCCAAATGGAAAGCTGGTTCAAAAGGTAAGACCCCATTGGATCCAAAGAACGTTCATAAACTGGATTCAAAATTGGCTTACAAATAGGGGGCAAGGAGTGATGATGGAGGTTGTTTTTGCATTTGGAAACCTGTGACCAGCGGTATACCACAGGGATTGGTGCTGGGGCTCTTGCTGAATGCTTTGAATGCTACATTTTGACGACTGGATGTTAATCTAGAAGATGTGATTCGTAAATTTGCAGATGACATGATAATTAGTAGCGCTGTTGATAATGAGGAGGGTGGTCCCAGGCAACAGTCTGATATTGATCAGCTGGTAAACTGAACAAAGAAATGGCAGATGGAATTTAATCCTGATAAATGCAAGGTGATCAATTTTGAGAGGTCTAATAAGGGAAGGATATCCACAATGAATGGTAGGTCACTAGAGACTGCTAAGGAACACTTTAGGTAGACAGGGTGGTGAAGAAGGCATACAGCTTGCTTGCCATCATTATCCAGGGTGTGCAAATATTGGAGTAAAAAAATCTTATTACAACTTTATAAAACATTATTTTGGCCACAGGTAGAAAACTGTGTACAATTCTGGTTGCGACACTATTAGATGGGTGTGATTGGACTGGGGAGAGTGCAGAGCAGATTCATCAGGATGTTACCTGTGATGGAAAGTTTCAGCTATGAGGACAGATTGGATGACTGGGTTTATTTTCCTTGGAGCAGAGGAGGCTGTGGGGAGATCTGGTTGAGGTATACAAAATTATGACAGGGATAGACAGGGTAGGTTATGAGAATCTTTTCCTCATGGTGTGGTGCGTCTAAAACCAGAGGGCATAAGATTAAGATGAGGAGCAAACAGTTTGGAGGACATGTGAGAAAAATATTTCTTCAACCAGAAAGTAGTAGAAGTATGGAATATGCTGCCTGAGATGGTGGTGGGAGCAGGTGGTCGTGCAACATTTAAAAAGCATCTGGATGAGTATTTAAAATGCTAAAGCATAGTAGGCTATGGACCAAGTGCAGGTTAATGGGATTAATATAGTTTGGTGTTTGTTAGTCAGCATAAACACGATGGGGCAAAATGCCTGTTTCAATGCTGTCTGATTCTCTGATCTCAAAAAGTTAGCTCGAGAAAACTTCAAACAAAGCATTCAAAGCTGTATGCAGTATAAAATATGTATTATAATTAAGAGTATTGCAATTGCATTGCACTGTGTAATATTCAATTTGAAACATTTTGTAATGTATTTTTACAAATTTTTGAAGAATGTAACTTTTTGAGAAAACAAATTAAACAAACTAATGCCCACTACTTTGGAACGTTATTCAAAGAACATTAAACTGATAGAAGCACCATAAACTGAATTTTAAAAAACGATCTTCACTTTATCAGTTTGTATGGAATGGAGATTCATCAGCAATTCTTTGAGACAGAAGCTTCAAAAACTCAAAAAAGAACAGCTGAAACAAAATGACAAACGTTGATACCCTGGAAGTGCAATTTTTGATCCTTGAATGCATTGTCTTAGATGCCAGAAATACAGGGAGGAAAAATAACTTTAGTGTTTAACAATCAACATAATTAATGGCATTTAAAACATCAATGAAGAAATTAATGGCAGTTAACCATCTAACTAAAAAGGATCAACAAGAAGCAATGATAGTATCATTTTGTTGTAATCACTTCCAAAGGCAAACAAAAAAAGCACCATCTGTAGCATGTTCATGCATTGAGAATGGAGGGAGCAAAATAATTTCTGTAAATTTAACACATCTTACATCATTAAACCTTTTATTATATTGATATGAAAGGGCAGCATAATTGGGAACTATAGAAACAAATTAACAACCCCCCAAATACTGATGCAAATAAGCCTTACTTTCAACATTACTTTCTAGATTTGACCTAGTACTGGGATCTTTTAGGAATGGCAACAAATGTGCAACATGACAACATTGATAAATACTAACTACTCAGGACAGCAACTCAACAGGAAAAATGGATAATTTCTTTTTCTGTTAAAGAGCATTAAAATATTTCTGTGCTTCCAGGACAGGGAGAAGCACTTTACACAAGGGGAAACTTTGAGATTCTATACCCTCACTTGTAGGGAACGCCAGCTAGCTGTAGATATAAATTGCAACCCTGAAAACTACAACTCTTAACTGAAGTACTGAATTCTTCTCCTTATGCAGTCCATCAGGATCATAGGTGACTTGCTTCACACAGGTTCAATGGGTTCAGAGACAGCTGATAAGTCCAACGTGTGATCTGCAGACTCTGCCACATAAAGGTCAGGAGGTTTTGAAGTGTCTGATAGATGAGTTGTTTGGAGGTTTGTGTTTTTTTTTAAAATGATGTTTCAAATTTGCCACTGCTCACTAAGTGCTGTGGAGTGTTTAGTACCTTTCTGGTCACAAGCCGGGGATTCCCAATTCGACAGGGATGTTTGACCTCTTCTCTGATACTTTGATCACTGCCATTTTGATGTCATCCCTAAAGTGCTTCCATTGTCCTCCTGAGAGTCTCCTGCAGCAATCGAGTTCTGAGCAGAGCAATTGCATCAGGAGTCTGGTATCAGGTATACAAAAATCTGGAATTACCAATTTACTCTCCTCTTAATTGTTGCCATATTCATTAAAAAAAAGTGGGTGGGGAGTGCAAGAGAGCGGAGTGAGCACACAATGTGAGGTTCCACTGGAATCAGATGAGCAACAACTAAATAAAGGAAATTAAGGAAGTTGAAACTGAAGAAAACAATGGTTTACATCTGATACCTACCCCCCAGAAGGGGCGATAGAAAAAGTCAAATTCTGAGGTAACTGAAAATAAAGTATCAGAGATAAAAGGTACTGCAGATGCTGGAGAATCCAAGATAACAAGCATGGGGCTGGATGAACACAGCAGGTCAAGCAGCATCATAGGAGCAGGAAAACTTGACGTTTCTGGCCTAAACCCTTCATCAGAAATGATGACTCGTCCTCACCCTCAACAACCCCTGGTTGACCCATTGTCTCCGCCTGCTCCTGCCCCACCAAACTCATCTCCACCTACCTAGACTCCATTTTCACCCCCTTGGTCCAGGAACTCCCTACCTACGTCCGTGACACCACCCACGCCCTCCACCTCCTCCAGAACTTCCAATTCCCCGGTCCCCAACACCTCATTTTTACTATGGACGTCCAGTCCCTATACACCTGCATTCCCCATGCTGATGGCCTAAAGACCCTCCGCTTCTTCCTGTCCCGCAGAACTGACCAACCCCCTCCACTGACACCCTCATCCGCTTAGCCGAACTCGTCCTCACCCTCAACAACCATTTCTGATGAAGGGTTTAGGCCTGAAACTTCAAGTTTTCCTGCTCAACCTGCTGTGTTCATCCAGCCCCATGCTTGTTATCTTGAAAACAAAAGTAATGAGCATTATACATATATATATATATATATATATATACACGCACACACACACATATATATAAAAATTGATTTTCCACGGACACAATTAGTAAGTATGCAAGAATATCAATCCATTCAAGCTACAATTCAGCAAGTTAGCAAGGACTTTGTGGGCTTTTATAATCTGTAATCAAAGGATTTACCTCAACTGCATTTATTAAATATTGTTCTTAGAATGTAAAAAGAGCAAAAACTGAAAATGCATACAAACATTCGATAATAAGATGGATGTGTGGTGCGGGGGGGGGACAAAATACCCAAATTTTAAACATTTATTCATTTTTGTGACATCAAGTGACATTGCAGATCATTACAAAATGTGGGTTTGCTGGGAATGTACACTTTGGTTTATTAGTGAGTAGCTCTCTAAAGTGGATTGATGGGAACCTTGGGGTTTTCTGTACCATATGTCATGGAAAGTTTGCACAAAAATGAATAAATGATTAAAATTTGGGCATTTTGTTTTGCACCCACCCCCTCCTCCACCACATATCCATGTTATTCTAGAATGTTTGTATGCATTTTCAGGTTTTGCTGTTTTTACATTCTAAGAGCAATATTTTCACTCTATCGACTTTGCATTCATCAAACATATCAAGAACAAGTTCAGGACAAAGGCAAGGCTCTTTCAGCAGTACACTTGGGTTCTGTTTAACTACTGTTACACTTTCCTGTCTCTGACCACTTACCAATCCTGAACCACTGACTAACTTAAACAGACAATATAAATTCACCAGGGCAATGCAAAATTGGAAATTATAATTACGAAGAGACCCGAGATGAGCCATGTGTCCTCTAATACGTCACAATGCTTCCTATGTTCTACAAGAGACAACAGAACTGCTGGAATTATAAAGATGCTTCATATTTAATACTGCTTTCAGGACTTACGTTTTGAAAGATTGTGGGACAAGAATTTCTTTCGAGTTTTGTGGATCTACCTGGAGGGGCATTTTTTTTAAAAAAAAGGGTCGTTGAAAGCTCATTGCAGCTGCTGGAGGTTTTTTTTTAAACAAACACTAGGCTTGCCAGTGGTGATAGCCGCATCCTTAGCTGTTGACCCTGCTGGGGCTGTTCTGAATAGTAACCAGTTCGGACACGATCTTGTTCCATCTTGTTTAGTTGGTAGAAGCCTGCTAAAAACATGCAGAGGAGGAGGAAAGCCTTCTGAAAACAATCTGGTTGGAGAGAACCTGCTAAAAACAAGCTGGAGTGAGAGGAAAGTGACCGAAAGAACAACTCAAGATTTATATTTTCTGAGTAAGCTGTGTGTGCAAGACTTCAGAGACAACTGTGGATAGTTAATAACTTAACCATATTAGTAACAACACAAACCAGAACATTCTACACTGTATCATTTTGCTTTTAACCCATTAGCCAAGGTGTTTATTTGGTTTCAGAATGCTAATCTCTGCAAAGAAATGTTTTCTTCAAGACTGTGTGCATGCATATTCAGTGTGTGTATGCCTGGACATGTATTTTAGAGATATTTTAAGGGAAATGGTTTTATACTTCCATATTATTCATTGTGTATACTAACCAATTATTGCCTCTTTACTGAATAAGTTTTGTTTTGATGAAAAGTAGTGCTTGTTACAAAACCTGCTTCATAGATCTTTTCGTCTAAAACATGTGAATAAGGTACTTAATTGATCAGTTTGGTAGCTGGAGAAAGTATTATTTTGTATTCTATTATTGGGATAGAAAATCAAATGAGATTAGCCTTCCTGTCATCGGATTTGCAACAGTGAAATTAATCACCTTCAAAATTGCTCACTAGTTCCTAAGCAAACTTTAATGATGGATCTTAGACATCAAGTTTACATCTTAAACAAAATTAACCATTTATTATTAATAATGTAACTTTAGCAGAACACAGATAAAATAATCGAATTAATATCTATGATCTAAGCCCAATCTTCACTGAATACAGAACTCTCAATTCTCACACTAACAGACATATACACAATTAAGGGCTAACTCAAAAAAGAAAATAAAATCACAATTTGCTAGCTTGATAACTTCTTCAACAATGAATACCAGGCCTTCATGAAATCATTTGACAATGGGTTGTATTACAGACACAAAAGGACTGTGTATCCTGTTTAAATTACAAAGACACCAGTCAACGCAAACAGATGCCACAGATCTCTGGAGACGTTTACTTATTTCTTATAGATTGGGTTTTTTTCTCAGGACTTTCAACAAGTTGGTAACAAGTTGGACAGTAACTAGAGACAGCAAAACCAAAAATCAGCTTCCCAGTCCAGCAGCTTATAAAGCTCAATGCCTCCTGCTCCAAAACCCAGACAGAGCCAATTCACTCTTTGTTTTCACTTCCTTTTTCAACTTTCTCTCTGGGTGGCTGGTTAGCACCAGTCCTCCCTTGACTAACTAATTCAACATGCAACTGGCTGTCAGTCCCTGAACCTAACAAGACGTCACTATTGAATTGTCTACAGCGTCCTCAGAACAGCAATTAACCTGTATCATCTTTCCAGGCCAATTCCTAACAACAAACATCAGTCTTTTGCTTTCTTTTTAAAACAAACTGCAGTTCAAAGTTCTGTATTCAATTCTCAATTGCAACGCACATTTCCAAATCAAAAATGAGAAAAATGAAAGAAAAATAGTGATTGTCTCAACAGCTGCAACCCTTGGAGTAATGAGACTAGAGCGATGGTGCACTCCTTCAGTCTTGGTCAGAATAAAAGGATAAAACAAAGTTGTCAAGTTTTGTTTTAAAAACAAAAAGATGTATGAAGGATTTTGCATACAGCAGAAAAGGAAATACTATTTCTTCTAGCTGGCAGTCAAATACAGTTGGTTGTCAATTTACTCAGATCACTAGGACAGTGAGGGAAGATGTTAGAAGAAATTTCTTTTTGTAGAAAGCTACTGGACAAATTGAGGCAATGGTATTGCATATTTGAAGAGAAAATATTAGAAATAATTAAGCAGAAGATACAGAAACAACCATTCATCAGAAGGTTAGCTTTTGACTACATTCAGAAAGAGATGGCATTGTCATGAGTGGTTCAAAGGTTTCCTCAGTTAAGGTTCTATGACATTAACATGATACCACTCTTCAGAGATTAAGAAGCCTAGTTAAATCATTTTATGGAAGACACAGCTTGAACACATATAAAAGAATTGATATAGGTGTTCATCACAACTGCAGCAATGCAAGGTGTTTTTTTTGTTTTGGGAAATCAATGGTGCAGTGGCTGCAAGGAAAAATCAAACCCAGAAATCAGCATTGACAAAAAAGAAACCCAGCAATATAGTAATTTTTCATTTTAAAGTTGTAGTTGCATTCCTGAAAAGAGTAACTTTAAGTAAACCAGTTAAATGAATAGATTTTCCCATTAAATCCAATATAAAAGCTACAGTTAAGTTCTTGATGTTTTAAAGGTCATCTGTCATAATTTGAGTGCCTCTGTGGTTTTAGAGTAGTTTTGTATATTTTACAATGCACCATTAATGCCGTTATCATGCAGGAAATCAAGCCCTGCTACTCCCGGATTCGTCACAGAGTTAAAGATTTTATACAAGTACACAAAATTCTCTAATTTACCTGATTTTCATATTCAGATTGACTCTGTACCAAACAAGAACTTATTTCAAGTAAATAGACTCTAGTTACAGGTAAACAATTATGAACTGTCAGCATATAACCCTACTAGTTCAAACACTAGTATCCTCATAAACTCCTCTTTACAGGCATACAGATAGACAGGGTAAGAAATGGTGCTATGGGCAGTGGGAAAGACTGGGAAGGCAGCTGAGTGGTCCTGAGATAATTCTTATCATTGTTGTACTGGTCAAAATGCTGCTTCTGGTCATTCTTCTCTGATGCTTTCATTGGTTTACAAGAGGCACAAGGTGGCTAGTTCAATTCATTTGCATATCCTTCAGGTTCTACACTCACTTGCACATGGCAACTAATCCAGAGATTGCTACATTTAAAGTCCTGCTTGCTAGCTTTCTACCTAGCTCCCTAAACTCTGACTGCAGGGCCATATCCCACTTCCTACCTAAATCTTCAGTATCAATGTGTACCACAACCTCTGGTTGTTCACCCTCCATCAGAAGAATGTCCAGTAGCTGCTCTGTGACATTCTTGACCCTGGCAGTGGTGAAGCTACATACCATCCTGAAGTTATGTTGGTGGCCACAGAAATGCCCATCCTATCCACTAACTAGTCAGGGCTGGCAGCTGGTTGGATTTTGAATCAGTCAATCATGGGAGGACCAGTGATAACCAATCAACCATGGAGACATTGATTGAAAAGAAGAGAGAACCAGTTTTGACTGAGTTTTTGCAGGAGGAGAGTGATTTTTTTTTAATTTCCAGAGACTGCTGTTGTGTTTTAATCTCTCTCTTCTAGTTTTCAAATTGTTATCAAACAGTTTCAAACAGTTTCAAATTGTTTCAAACAGTTATCAAATTGTTGACTTTTGAGAAAAGAATCCCAGTCTTTAAGTAATAAGTAAATAATTCTAGGAGTCTGCTGAAACTGTTTGAATTAACCAGCGACTTTGAGATTCAAACAAAATATACAGTTCTGCCTGCTCACGAATAATCCTTTGCCCAATGATTTCATGAAGGCCTGGCATCCATTGTTTGACACTGTTTACTGCTCTGGCAAATCCCAATTACTTTATTTTCCTTTCAATTTATCCTTCAACTATCTCTGTCTGCCTCTGTAAAACTAAGGGTTATGATCAACAAAGATTGGGCATACATCATTGATATTCATTAAATTATCTTGTTTATCTTTGTTCTGTTAAAGTTACATTATCAATCATAAATTATTAATTTTTGTGTAAGTTGTAAGCTTGGTGTCCAAAATCTGTCATTGGTAAAGTCTGGTTAGGAACTATTGGGCAATTTGATGGGTCACTGAATATTTTAATTTTTCTGATTTGCAAATCTAGTGATAGTGAGGTTGATTTGGTTTTGTTGGCTATCCCTGTTTTGTAACAAAAGGGATTTAAACTAACCTACAGGGGTATGGGAACCAAGAGAGAACAGTACAGAACACCAGGGTTTGCAAGTTACTTGGGATAAAGATGGTATTAGCATGGAGGACAGCAAATTAATTGGTGAAGTCACAGTAAGGGACAAAGAAATTAAGTTATAAACAGAGTTAATGTACGTAGATGCAAGGAGTATAGTAAATAAGGTTGGGTTAACAGAAGGTTAAGGTTAACAGAACTGGCTCATGGAAGAGAATGAGTGGATGTTAAATGTTCCTAGGCTTTCTTCACGAAAGATAGAAAAAGGAGCAAAGGAAGAGGGGTAGTATTATTGGTTAAGGAGTATATTGCAGTGTTGGAGAAAGAGGATGTCCAAGTTTCAAGGACAGAATCATTTTAGCTAGAGGTAAAGGAATAAAAAGGGTACAATTACATAAGCAGCAGAGGTTACAATCAAGCACAATGAACTGGACACCTAACATTTTGCTACCCTGGGTGACATTTCCACTTTGGTACGAAAACCATCGAAAGGCAATGTAACATTAGGGGTACAGGAGCAGAGAGACTTTGGTGCACGTATGTACAGATCATTGAGGTGGTAGGACAGAGAGAGTGATTAATAAAGCATATAGCATCATTGGCTTAATTAATGGAGCATAGGGCAAGGAAATGATGTTGAACCTGGATAAGACACTTATTAGACTTCAGCTGGAGAACTGTGCCCATTATGGGTGCCACATGATACAAAAGATGCGAATACATTGGAGAGACTGCAGAAGCCATTTACAAGGATGGTTCCAGGAATGAGAAACTTCAGTTATGAGTATAAAATAAAACCCTGGTTAGACCACACTTGGAATATTGTGTTCAGTTCTGGTCACCTTATTATAGGAAAGATGTGGAAACTTTAGAGAGGGTGCATAGGAGATTTACCAGGATGCTGCCTGGACTGGAGGACAGGTCTTATGGAGGAAAGGTTGAGGGAGCTAGGGCTTTTTTCATTGGAATGAAGAAGAATGAGAGGTGACTTGATAGGGGTGTACAAGATGATGAGAGCATATAAAGAGTGGATAGTCAGAGACTTTTTCCCAGGGCAGAAATGACAATTACGAGGGGGCATAATTTTAAGGTGATTGGAGGAAGGTATAGGGGAGATGTCAGAGGCAGGTTCTTTACACAGAGAGTGGTGGGCGTGTGGAATGCGCTGCCGGCAGTGGTAGTGGAGTCAGATACTTTAGAGACTTTTAAGCGACTCTTGGATAGGCACATGGATGATAGTATAATGTAGGGTATGCAGGATAGTTTGATCTTAGCAGGATAATAGGTCGGCACAACATCGTGGGCCGAAGGGCCTGTACTGTTCCATGTTCTACGTTCTATGAGTACAGATTGAAGAAATTAGGACAGTCCTCCTTGGAGAAAAGAAAGCTAAAAGGAGATTTGATAGACGTTTCCAACATCATGAGCAGGTTGGGTAGAGTAGATAGGGGAATGCTGCTTGTGCTTGTAAAAGGAACAATGAGGCACATAGATATAAAGTGATGTGCAAAAGAAACAAGATTGATGTGAGAAATTCATTTCATACAGCAAGTAGTTAAGGTATGAGATGCACTGCCTAGAAGTGTGGTGAAGCCAGGTTCAACTGAGCCATTCGAGAGGGCATTGGATGATTATTTGAATGTGAACAATGTACAGATGTACAGGAAAAAGCTGGAGATTGGCGTCAGGAAATACTGCTTGTTTGAAGAACAGGTGCAGGCATGATGGGCCGAATGGCTTCCTTCTGTGTCCTGTCAATTCTGTGATTCTATAGCAACAGAGTAATTTTTCTTCTCGTTCATTAGATTTTGAAAAAGAACGTATCATGAAACCAACACAGAAGCAGAATTTACTCAAATCATACATGTATTCAAATAATCAAATAGGACGCTTGTCCTTTTACTTGTCATTACAATTTATTTATCAAAATAAATGGTTAATCTCGGATCGAAAACAGTATGCCACTGCAATGAACCATAAAGGCAGTAAGATGCAAACTATTCAATTATAATTTTTAACCTTAGTAGTCTTATGATCAGGTGAGGAAGAGTGAATCAGCTCCCCTCTTTCCAATCGTCTCGGTCGCTAAAACAAAGATTTTGAAATCTTTTTAGGAGAAGGCCACGTCTCTCTCTAATAAAAATGCAGTTACCCAATGTCTTTGTACCAGTAAGAAGCCAATTAAACAGCTTCACTGGGCTCAAGAAATAGCAATATTAAAGAATCCTAGCAAAACTGGAGTAAAGAGGACAGGGAAAACTCTCCATAGGTTGGATTCATGTCTGGCACAAAAGAAGACGGGTTGTCATTGTTAGAGGACGATCATCATAGCCGCAGGGTATCACTGTAGGTTTCCAGTATAGTGTCGCAGACACAACCATTTCAGTTGCTTCATCAATAACTTTCCCACCATCATTACGTCAAAAGTGCAGATGCTCGTTGATGAGTACGCAATTTTCAGTACCACTTGTGACTCTTTCGATACCAAAGCAATCCATGTCCATACGCACGGACAACATCCATGCTTGGGATAATAAATGGCAAACAACATACATGCACACAAGTGCCAGGAAATGCCAGAAAGTACCTTTCTTTTCCTCTCTATTTCTCTTTCTGTAACTAATGGCATTAAATTCACCATGTCTAATTTACAGTTAATTTACATTTGGTTCTCTGTTATTCCCCAGTTTATATTTTGATCCATAAATGAGATTGGTTAAGGAAATGCATAGATCCTTCCCCTGTTCATTTAGGGTCCAGATACCTGTTTAACTTGCTGCAACACTATCATCTGGCACTTTCTGTAACCTATCACCAAAATATTTGCAAACTTAAACATGCATGGGCAAGTCTCATTGACGGAAGGTGCTGCCAGAAGTCCTTGCGCAACAAAATCTGAACCATTAACCTTTAAATCTTAGAATACAGTAGCTGGTATTTAAAAAAAAGTGTGGTTTCAGAGTCGATCCATTCCGCTGCTGACTACTTGAACTTATGGCCTGGACCGGACTGTTTCAGCTGCAAGGCTCGAGGCCTGCAAGTTTACATGGAGATCTCCTCCAAAAGCAAGTATGCATGTTTTTGTTTGATCAGGGTCAGAAATGGGTTTCTGATCCTGATCAGATGATCTGAGCCTCTATTCTTACTTAATCAACATTTTGTCACCATTGGGAACAGCTTTAATGGTGGCCAGCAATGACCATTAAATTCAATAGAAACAATGAATACAAAAAAATCAGCAATGCAAGAAGCCTGCAGTGATCACCAGAATAACAAACAAATGAAACAACATTCTCAAAATGCCAGCATCACAATTATAAAATGTCATTGAGGTAATTCTCTAGTTTCACCATGAGCCAAAATCTGGCTGATTGCATCACCTACCTAACCTTCATTCCAATGATTTCGATAAAATGAAAACAGGCAGGCTACATAATGGACAGTCCAATTCAACAGACTTCCAACAATTTTGTGAAAACAAATATTTAATCATAATGGGCTGCTGAAACCAAAGTGAAATAATGCAAAATAGTTTCCACGACAAAGTACATTATTTCAACATAAATGAGACGGATCATAAACATACCTGCATTGGACCTGGAATACATGATAAAACCCGCTCAATGTTCTCAGTGGTTACTTCCACATCATTCACAGCAATTAGAACATCACCTAATGGCAGAATTCCAATGTTAGTACTTGTTAGAATAGCAACAGTTTAAACAAATTCACACAACTAAACAGTTGCTAATAGTAAGCTTTAGGGTTAGGTGCATTGCAGTGGAGTCAACATTGGATTCTCACCTAAAATTCTGTACTGAACTCTCAATTCGAGTTAGATCGATTTCAGCCAAAAAGATTGATCGTTAATGATGTAACGATTTTTGAGATCAACAGTGTGAAAGAATCAAACTTTCTAAATGACCCAATGGAAATACCTAGTGGACAAGATTCCAATTCTTAAACTTTTTAGTATTAACAATCAAAGCTAAAGTTAATATAGATGGCATATGAATTAATAGGCAAATTGCACTCTGTGGAAACTACAGAAATATGCCTTAAATAGCTGATTACAATAAAGATAGATTTCTTCAGTAGTCTCTTCACTATAATATGTGTCTGAGATTATTGGCAAAGTTCTGTTCTTGCCAGGTAGAGTTTCATTTGTTTTATTGATGAAGGATTTACGTCTGGAGACATGTTCAAAAACAATTTTACCATCCCAGAGTTCCATGGGTGTTATGTCCACCAGAAGACACACTTTCAGATCTTTCACAACATATGCTCTTATAATCAGGCTTTTAGTCTCCTTCACCAGCTGTGTTGAAGGATTAATATTGCACAGGCATGTCTGGGCCCGTAAAGGATCGGGTGAATTCTAATCAAAAGGTTAGCATAGCACAAACCTGTTTGGACAAACACAGGAAGTAGGAGAACCCTGACCAACAAAAGCTATTCTGATGATTGTCTTGCAAAAATTTGGTTGTAACCTCTTATATCATTAATGGATCATGTGAACTCTGAAATCTATTGTATTCTGATACAATGAACTATGCTGTAATCATTATTCTGGGAATCACAGGAGAGCTGTTGCTCTATCCTTTAGCTCCCCAGCATATACTTGAATAAAGAGGACCAAATAAAACATACCTCAGGCATCTGGACTGGGTTATTCCTGCTGCCACACAACAAATTGACGTAGTCAGCAGGACATTTACATTTGGAAGGGAAAAAATGGATAAAGAATTGTGGATGATGACCTAACAGCTCTGATGCAGGGATAAGAGAGCGCACAATTCATTTCACACAGAGAAGGGCATGGCATAATGTGGAGTGCAGGTCACACCATGAAGAAGCATGGGACCAAGAAGCGTCGATATAGCACTATGTGTATGTGAAACACAGGGGGTGATAGAACAGGTGAGAAAAGACAGCTGTGATCTGGAGGACTTGCTGGAGGCTCAGCAGGCTTGGTGGAAGGGAAACTTAAAGATCAAACCAAAAAAGTATTCTTGTTCCTTTGCTGTCTGTATAAGCAACAATTAGAAAACAATTAGCAGCCATAAGAAACTTGCCACAAGGGGATGCCTGTCACAACAACAACCAGACAAAACTGACTGTGGAGGTTTAGATAAGGAAGCTGGAGAGTATGGACACCATGATGACATTTGGGAAGATTCCTTCTCCATACTGTCATTGACACTGGATTTTAAAGTCATCAAAATCTGAGGAGTTTCAGTTCTGACAAAGGGGCACTCGACCCGAAACATTAACTCTGATTTCTCTCCACAGATGCTGCCAGACTTGCTGAGCCTTCCTGTTTTTTGTTTTTCTGTTTTTGTCTCTGATTTACAGCATCCACAGTTCTTTCAGTTTTTACTTGGTAGCTCAGTATGGTTCAGAGGCTAAACTAGCTAAATCGGACTAACCTGGCTCACATGCTGATTTAGACCCCATTACTGACTATGACTCCTTTATCCTGGAGAAAAGCAGATACCCCAGCATCCTGCTCAGCCCGACAATATATATCATGGGAGGATTAGAGCCAGAAGCAGGAGCAATCCACAGATTGGATTGCAGCAGGACTAATATGCCCCCTCCGGAGCTGCAAGTCTCCTCCATGGACTAAACAGCCAATACGTAATATGTAGGGAGGCACTAGAGTCAGTAGGGGAAATAGAACAGGAATTGTTGGCACAATGAGTAATCTGAGAAGCTGTGTAACTCATCCATTTGGCCAGTAAGGAAGCTGGACTGGTCTTACTACTTCAACGTAGATTATACAACCCTTAAGGAGGTGACCCCTAACAGCATCCCATCGCTGTTAATTGTACCATGATATTTAATGGCTTACGTCCAGAACACTGGATATACTGTCCTGGAAACTGCTAACTGATTCTTGGCCATACTCCGGGTTCTGGAATCTCAAGATTGGTTTGGCTTTGAGGTTGGACAGCATCAGTACTCGTGGAACTGTCTGCCCCAAGGGTTCTTCAATAACCCAGCTATATTTCACAGGGCTATGGTGATAATATGGGATCAAACATTAAGAAGAGGAGGGAACCTCTTGATTCAATATGTTGAATACTTGCTCCTGGCCTCTACAATGATAAAGAAGCATGTTGGGACATTATTAACCCTGTTGGAAGCATTAATCCGGAACAGATTCAAGATTAGCTTAAAAAAGATCAGAGTGAGGGGACCTCAGGTATCCTACCAAGGGCACGAGAATTCATAAGGGAAATGCCTGAAACCCAGAAATGGACCATTTGGGAGATGCCTTGACCCGCAAATGTGAGGAGTATCCAGAAGATATGGAGTTATTTAACTGTTACGGGAAATTTGTTGAGGGATACGCAGAAATGGATCCTCCCTTACAGTCCTTTATTAAGGGAGGGCACCCTGAAGAAGAAGTGATACCCTGGGAGCAGGACTGGAAGAGTCTTGTATCAAAATAAAGAAATCCCTCTTGAAAGCACCTGCATTAGGACTCTCGCATCCTTGAAGACCTTTCACCTGTATATCCAATATGAAGAAAGGCATAAATGGGGCTAAACTGGCTCAGGACACGGTGACTAGATGCAGGCAGTAACATACTTTTAAGCCAGTCACACACTGGGAGGCATGGCATGTTGTGTAGCAGCCACAAACTGTGCTGCATGGGTGGTGAAGGCTTATGAACTACTCACAATGAATGGGAAAGTAGTTTTAAACACTGAACGTATTAGTGTGCAGGGGGTGAATCAGGGACAGTATTGGAAAGCTGATGGGCAGCTTAGAAAGCCATATTACTATCCCAGGATGGGTCTGTATGAGTGATGTGGGACGTAAGACATAACCCAGTTCAAGGAATGGTGGTAAGAGATGAAATAACCCATGGGTGACTTTAGTGTTTAAATGAGGACCAGAAGGGGTAGCCCAAGTACCACTTAGTTAAAGAAATAAAGGAAGGCATAGAGAAAATTCTCATATCACAGTCCTGGTGGGAGTAGATTTAGGACTGGGGAATGAACGTAGCTTTTCAATCATAGACAGGAACGACATGTCACATCTTATTGGTACTACATAGTTGACTAGTAGAGGAGAAAAAAGTGCCCATTAGAGAAAGGAAGCTGCCAACTGGCTGAAGGAGATTAGGAGTAACTAAGAGATCCATGTATTAATGACAAGACTAGCTTCCTGCTGCCACTAGGGAAAGGAGTTAGGTACGTAGAGATAATGTTAAGGAGGCATGGCTGTCCATCTTGGAGGTCTGACCAAACTACTGTACAGACACTAGGCATAAAATGGCCATACTGAAGATCAAGAGTTTTGGGTATGCCAGTGAGGACTGAAACGGTTAACAACACAGACATGTTTGAGCAAGCACAGGGAGAGCGAATTTTGACCAACACGTGAGGCATACAACCAAGAACAGGGAGTAGGTGAACAGCGACCAAAATATCTACAGTCAGCATTGCAGTCAAGCAATCTACGAACAGTGTCAAAAAGTGGTGCAAGGTACGAGAAAGCAGCTGATTGGGCAAGCATTTATACTTTTTTTTATTGCTTATAGTTTGCAAGGTCTTTGTTTTGGCTTTATAATTTAAGCACAATAATGCAAAGGTCCAGAGAAGAAGGGCCCTAAGACTACTTAATATTATTTGAAGTTAAGGGCAATCTAAGAGTTTAACTTAAAGGGGTAAGTCATGGAAGGAAAGCACAAGGCCGTGGTGTGTTCCTCCTGCTCTATATGGTGGGCCTGCTCTAAAGTTGGGCACAGTTGGGCCCATGACCAGAACATGTGCAGGAAGGGTCTCCAGCTGCAGAACTTGAAAGCCTGAGTTTCAGAGCTGAAACGATGGCTGGGCGCACTGTGCAGCATCCATGAGGATAAGAGTACTGCGGATTGAACATACAAAGAGGTGGTCACTCCACAAGCAGGGAGGGAACAGATATGACCACCAGGCATGGAAAGAGGACCAGATAACCAGTGTATGCACCCTGCAGACATTCCAAAGCAGATATACCAGTTTGGATACTTTTGCAGGAATGGCCTCTCAGAGGAAAGTAGCAACAGTCAACTTTGTTGTCTGGGATCCTAAAAGAACATTGGGAGTTAGGAATCAAGCTTAAAAAAAGTACCTCAAAAAGGTAGTGATCTAACTAGCGTAGCAATAGCAGGATCTCTCAGATGAACACATGGCTGGAGAAATGGTGCAAGGGTGAAAGTTTCAGATTCCTGGGACACTGGGACTAGACGTGGTTTGTACTGCGGGGCAGTACCTGGTTCCTGAGGCATTCATGGAGAAAGTGAAGTTGTTCACGAGTAGTACTCAGTCGGTTGGTGAAAGTTTTCCCTATGTCAGGCTACTTTGAACATGTTGCGCCTGTAGGTATTTAAGGTTCTTGCGAAGATTTGTAGCTCGGGTTGTGGACGAGGTTGTTGGCTTGCTTGCTGAGCTGGCTGGTTATCATATAGACGTTTCGCTACATTGCTACATAACATCATCAGATGTTACCCGAAGTATACAAACCAGGAATCCCCCTCAGACCCACTGTCTCCCTACCAGGCGCACCAACGCACAATCTGGCCAAGGACCTACAGAGAGTGAAACACCTGGTCGACGGATCAACCCACTCCATCCACTCAACCCAGGAATTTCTTAACAAGTTCAAGAACATTAAAATCAATGACAATGAGATTATGGTATCCTTTGATGTCACAGCACTGTTCACGTTCATTAACATACAACTAGCCAAAGAAACACTTGCCACATTACTGGATATAGCAGGAACACTGACTCCAAACATCTCCATCAGCAAGAACAACATACTCAGATTCCTGGTCACATGCCTCACCACACATTTCATCTTTTATGGCCAAATATACAAACAAATCAATGGCACACCTATGGAGTCACCCATCTCAGGACTTATTGCAGAGGCAGTCACGCAAACACTGGAACGCATTACCCTCCCCCTCATACAGCCAAAATTGTGGATCCGATATGTGAACAACATGTTTGTCATCATTAAACATACCAAATTAGAAGAAACACACCATCTCATCAACAATGTTTTCACAGTGATCAAATTTACAAGAGAAGAGGACGACAACAATCAACCTCTGTTCCCAGATGTCGGGGTAGAACGAATGACCAACGTTAAGTTCCAAAGCACATTATACAGGAAGGCAACCCAAAATGACCAAATTCTCAATTTCCACAGCAACCACCCCAATGACAACAAAGTTGTGTTAGGACACTCTTGAAATGAGCCACAACACACTGCAACATGCCAGAACTACGCAAGAAGGAGGAGGAGCACCCTATACAAGGTATTTGTTAACAACAGATATCCCAATAACTTCATCCACAGGTGCCTACTAGATAGAAAAGGCCAAGAGGACACAGTATGCCCCAAGACACTGGTCACACTACCCTAGATCAAGAACATATCAGAACTGACAAAGAAACTCCTATGACCACTACGAACCATGGTGCATTTGGACAATGAAGGCCATCAATTTAACTGGAACAACGTGATCATGCTAGCTCAAGCCAACCACAGACATGCACGGGAAATCCTAGGGGCCTGGTTTTCAACCCGTAATGCAATTAACAAACATGTGGAATTAGACGCCATATACAAACCCACGCAAAAAAAGCACCGGAAATGACACAACCCAACTTAACAGACCAGATCATATAAATTCCAAGCGGACTGGAATAACATTGCTTCATCAGAGGCTGCACTGATAATGTTACTTAGCATGGTGACGAAACGTTTGTACGATAACCAGCCAGCTTGGCGAGAAAGCCAACAACCTCATCCACAACCCAAGCTACAAATCTTCGCAAGAACCTTAAACTTTAGAATCCTCTCTTCTGGTTGTCAATCTACGCATGAGTGAAAAAAATTTTTCTCCCTTTCCAATGTGTCCAGATCCCTCATGATTTTGATATTTTCTATCAAATCTCCTCTTAGCCTTCTTGACTCTAACAAAAACAATCCCAATTTTTCTAATGTTTCCTCATAACTGAAATGGATCATCACTGGAACCATTCCCATAAACCCATTCTGCACTCTTCAATGCATTCATATTTTTCCTATAGCATGGTGCCCAGACCGTACATAATACTCCAACTACAGTATAACCAGTGTCTTACACAAGTTCATCATCATAGCTTCCCTGCTTTTGTACTCTATGAGTCTATTTATGGAGTCTAAGATTAAATATTATTTCTTTTTCTATTTTGTCTGAAAATGTTGGCAGGAATCTATGACTACCGGTAACTAAATCATATATAAGACAAATATTATTTGGATTAACTCAGTGATTAAAATCATGTACTAAGTATAAGATGATTCATTCCAGGCTTGGACCTGTCCATCAGTAATGCAAAAGGAAATTTGTTGATTTGAATTAACAATCTGTTGCTGCACTGAAGGAAGTGACAAGAGAAGAGTGATGCCTTTTCAGTAATGCAAATATTTCTGCAAGGGGTCTCAGAATTTACACCCTTACTTCCAACAATGTTCTGGGTTACATTTGATCGGGTCTTGGAGATTTATCCACCTTTGTATTATTTAAGACCTCCCAAACTTCCTCTTCTGTAAGGTGAACTGTTCCTAAAACGTCAAAGTTTATTTCTCTGCATTCCCTAGACTCCATTTCTTTCTCCACAGCAAAAACTGACACGAAATATTCATTTAGTATCTCTCCCATCTCCTGGAGTTCAACACAAAGATGATCTCCTTGATCTTCAAGATGCCCTACCTCTCTCTCTAGTTACCCTCTTGCTCTTAATGTATTTGTAGAATCGCTTTGGATTATCCGTAACCTTATCTGCCAATGCTACTTCATATCCCAGCCTTGCCTTCCTGATTTCTTTCTTAAGAATGCCCCTATACTCCATATATTAATTAAGATATTCAATTGAACCAAGTTGTCTATATCTAAAATAAGATTCTCTTACATTCTTGACTAGAACCTCAATACCAATATTCATCTGTTGTTCTTTCATCTTACCAGGCTTACCCTTTACTCTAAAAGGAATATAATGCCTCTAAACCCTCATCATCACAATATTGAACGCTTCCCACTTGTTGTGGAACCATATCTCATCATTCTGAACTCCAGAAATTGCAAACACGTTTTACCTAATGTCTCAATAATGTACAGGGTTCATCCTGTGAACTAATATACTGAGCACTTAAGGAGATCAAGGGTGAAGGACTGGGATTGTTGTCACCTGTGCTTTGGGCACAAAACGTGCCCTTTGCTTCAAAATACATCTGCATAGACAGGCTTGTAGATGAATTGCATTGGATGATACTTTTAGGGGGACATTAATGTCTACCTTAAGTACATTAAAGCAGACAGAGCACAATGCTAGTAGAGCCACTTTGGCATTCAATGTTTCAGCTAAATTCTCTCAACCTTGGATAGCTGAGCACAGCAGAAAGAACACTACATCTTAAACAGACACTGTTACTTAAACATCAAGTACTTACAGATGTGCTGACTGATTTATTTTGGTTGCTGCTTCAATTTTACAATAATTTGGTACTTTTTTGCAATTTGAAATAATTGTACAATGTACAGGGAAAGAGTGGCAGCTGCTGCAGTACTTTTTGTTGTCTTCAAGACTTCTGCACAAACCAGCTGCTCCCAGATATGGGTATACTATTCTGTTTGAAATGTGCCATCACTTGGCTAATGAACAGAGGCCAAACAGAGCAGGACATGCAGATGGTAGATGGAGATGAGGAACAAGGTTTCTCAGAAGACCATATCCACAAAGTGTACTCAAGGGATAATTCACCAATCTATACCTCAGAAGAATGATATGCAAGATGTCTGCACTTCAGTAAAGGTGTCTTCAAATCTACTGCAGGTGTGACTGAAAGCTCAGTGGTTGTGAAATTGGCCATGGCATCAAACTTTCACGTACTTAGCTCCTTCCAGGTTGGAGCTAGAAAAAATTCCAACATCTGTATTTGTCAACCACTGTTGCAAAAATGTTAATGAGGATCTCTACTTAGTGAAAGAGAATTAATCTCTTTTTCCAAAGAGCAGCAACTGGAGCAAGGACTCATCCTTGTTATGATCGCAGGCTTGTCCAGATGCATTAACTGCATACATATCACCTGTGGGCACGTGTCAAAACTGCTTTATTATAAGTGAAAGGAATTCCACTCTCTCAATCTCTAGCCTGCAGGAGATCACAGACCGTATCATACCCCCAGTATTCTGGTAGCAATCATGGTGCCTTCGCTCTGCAGAAAGCCCTATGCCGAGATGGTTCCTTTACGCTTTGTCTGGGACGCTTCCTGAATAATCAAGCATTTTACTGTCCACATGTCGCCGCATTCTTTTCTTGGTTTCCCAGTGAAGTGTTCATGTGAGGCCTTGCTCATTATCTCACCATGTGCAGATACACCTTCTACAGCACATTCTGAATTACATCATGTCAATAACTAAGTAGCTGACAACAATGGTAAAATCAAGAGGCAATGCAGAGCCTGGAGTCCATCTTTTCCATCATACAAATGGTTGCCAATTCAATTTACAAACTTTTGGACCCAATTGATGTTCCAGCATGTGTTAGCTTATGAGCTACAATATTATTGAGCTGTTTACGGCTGACAAGCAGTAGCCACTCAACTGTGTCTTCATGGTGCTTCTCCATTGTCTTAGCAGATTGCACTTTTTGGTTATTTGAAAGCAGAAATGCACAGATGTTGTGGTGAATGGATGCAAGAGATGTGTACTTGTCTAATTTACACACTAGGGATGACAAATTTGTGAATCGATGGAGAAGTTAGATGAGAAAAAGAGAGGTTAGGTGGCAGGACATCGTCAATCTTGATTGTTTCAGATTTAGCAATGGCTGGCCAAATAATGGAGCAGGGCATACAAGTACACCCTCGCCCCAAGTATTAGATCCTGCTGCTTTGGTAATGCACCACTTTGTCTTGCAAGAGAGGGAAAGCATGCTGTGCAATCTGTTTAGGTGATGTGGCATTCATGGTCAAATAACTGACAGTATACAGAACCTGTGAGAAGTAGATGTAAAACTTGTGACAGGGCCAGGTGTGAGGGTGGTGTGAAATGTATGAATGTTAGGTATGAGGCCTAACTGATGGAAATTGTCGATGAGTGTTGGGGGCTGGATGAATTTAGCAGTCTGAGACTACTGGTGCAGTTGATACGATACGGCAGCAAAGAAACATTCATTGACCACATCGAATCATATAAGGTCATTGAACTTCTTGTGGTATTGTATCTAAGTCTTCAGGGTTGCACTCCTGTCAATGACTTCCTCGGCTATCTGGTCCCTCTGCCTTCTGCTTGGTCCTCTGCAAATACAGGACATTGTCCCTACTTTCTGCCTTCTCCATCAAGACATCCAGTATGGAATGTCATCTTGTCATTTTTAGTCATAGCCAATTTAATTATTTCTGTGCAGTCTCACAGCATGTTTTGGTTGGAAATGAAATGGCCAACTATTCTAAGCAGTTGTTTTTATTCAATCATAAGTCATTACTAGATTCACTTTCATCGTAAAATGTAGACCATATGTCAATTTCGGAAGTCAGCCTCAGCTTTAAAGTCTAAAGTAGGCATAAATTGCAATGCTGCACATTAGATTCCACAGATGTTCTTTAAATTGCTATATACTGCTAACATTGACAACTTGTTTAAAGCAATATGCAGTAATTAAGAAAGCTGATCAAATTTCTTCACAGAACCAGATGGTTCAAGAGAAACAAATAGTCTGAATTCAAAAACAGAAAAAACAGAATCTCCTGCTGCTTGGTAACCATGATACTGAAGGCCTCCTGCAGCACTGGCTTGCTGACCTGGTAACCTTCACCTCCCCAGCTCTCCTTCAAAGTAGTATCATGGGATAATTTTTATGAAATTCACAGTCTGGGTTGTGTTCGGTCCCAGGATAGCTTTATTCAGTGCCAGTAGCAACCGCTGTCACTATACAACTGACCGCAAAATCCAGGCCAAAGGTATCAAGCATTTCCAGATGCTTAGGAATCAAAGAACCAAAAAAGGTTACACAGTAGAAAGTAATTTGCTCCATTAAATCGGTGTTGGTGCTTTTATGTATAAGCCCCCTTGCATACAGCAATTCCACGTATACAGTGCCCGTAACAAAGTAATATGTCCTGGGAATTCAGAGAAGCCTACTCAGCCAAAAATTGACAATGTACCAAAGAAAGAAGTAAAAAGATTAGTTAAAGTGATGAATTTTAAGAAGAGACAAGTATATAGATTTCAGGAGGGAATTCTAGAACTTAGTGCTGGACAATGATGGAACATTGATGGACGAAGTGGGAAATGTGTGAAAGACAAGAGTTAAAAGGAAAGAAGTATTCTGGTTAAAGTTGTAAGAAGTTACAGAAAAAGAATGGGATGAGCCATGGAGGAATTTCAACACAGGGACAGATACTTTAAAAATGGAGACACTGAACAGGAACTTGTGCAAGCAAAGAAGCACAACAGTGATGATGCGCCAGATTGGTGTGGATTAGGATACAAGCAGCAGAGTTTTGTATCATTTGAATAATAACGAAATAATGAGGTCTGGAGGTAACAAAAGCATAATGACAGCTTCGGCAGAATTGGGGCGGAGCTGTGGTGGAGGCTGGCAGTATTATAGAGATTATAATAAGTGGTCATTGGGATATATTCAAATTAATTAAAAGGAATCACAAAGGATTCAAGAAAATTACAACCATCCAGAGAGTGTAACTGAATAAACTGTTGCAGCTGTGAGCTGACAAGTCCTTTGGTCCTGATGGACTCTATCCTAGGGTCTTAAAAGAAGTAGCTAGTGAGGTAGTTGATGCATTGATATTTATTTTGCAAAGTTTTCTGGACTCAGGCAGGTTTTCTTTTGAATGAAAAATAGCTAATCTAACTCTTTTGTTTAAAGTGAGACAGAAAGCAGGAAGTTATAAGCCAGTTAACATATAGGGAAGATGACGTTAGAAGGCATAAGTAAAGTCATTACAACAGGACACTTGCATGATTTTGAGAAACAAAAGTCATGTTCAACCAAATTAGTGGCACTCTTTGTAGTAACATGTGCTTTGCATAAAGGGAAACTGGTGGATGTGCTGCACTATGATTTCCAGAAGGCATTTGATTAAGCTACCACAATCAAGGTTCTCACTGTAGTGGATAACATATTGGCACGGATAGAAGATTGATTAGCTAACAGAAAGCATACAGTAGGCATGAATGGGTCATTTTCTGGTATATAAAGGTATAATCAGTTGTGTGCCACTGGGGCCTCAACTTTTTCCAAGTCATTTATGTAAATTATATGAAGTGATTGAAGATATGGTTGCTAAATTACCTGACAATACAGAAACAAATAGGAAAGCAAGTTCTGAAAAAGACAAAAGAGGCAATAATGGAATATAAATAGGTCAAGTGAATGGCCAAAGATCTGGCAAATGGAGTATATTGTGGAAAACTGTGAAATTGTTCATTTTGGCAGGGAAGTGTTTTTTTTAAAAGTGACCTCATGGTAAAAGATCACAGAGCTCCAAGATGCAGAGATGTGAGTATCCAGTGGACGAAATTGCAAATGGTTAGTACACAAGTACAGCAAGTAATTTGGAAGGCTAATATTATTGTTTATTATGAGAGGAATTAAATACAAAAATAGAGAAGTTTTATTTGATTTGATTTATTATTGTCACATATACCAGAGTACAGTGAAAAGTTGTGTTTTGCATGCAGTATAGTCAGATCATAACATACAAAGATCATAGGGCGATTGAACAGAGCGACAAATACAAAGTTATTTGGGCGGCACGGTGGTTCAGTGGTTAGCACTGCAGCCTCACAGCGCCAGGGACCCAGGTTCGATTCCAGCCCCAGGTGACTGTCTGTGTGGAGTTTGCACATTCTCCCAGTGTCTGCGTGGGTTTCCTTCGGGTGCTCCGGTTTCCTCCCACAGTCCAAAGATGTGCAGGCTAGGTGGATTGGCCATAGTGTTCAGGGGTGTACGGGTTATAGGGGGATGGGTCTGGGTGCGATGCTCCAAGGGTCGCTGTGGACTTGTTGGGCCGAAGGGCCTGTTTCCACACTGTAGGGATTCTAATTCTAATTCTTATGGCTGCAAAGAAGTTGCACAAAAAGCAAGATCCACATTAGATTTGAAATTTGAGACATCCTTTCAGAAGTGTAATAACAATGGGGAAGAAGCTGTTCTTGAACCTGTTGGTACGTGTGTTTAAGCTTTTGTTATCTTCTGCCTGACAGAAGAGGTCGGTGGTGATTATAACAGGGGTCGGAGGAGTTTTTGATGATGTTGGCTGCTTTTCAGCTGCAACAAAAAGTGTAGATGGTGTCAATGGATGGAAGGTTGGCTTGTGTGATGGTCTGGGCTGTGTTCACAACTTCTTGTAGTTTCTGAAGTTATGCTTCAGCTGGACAGGACACTGGTGAGACCACATCTGGAATAGTGGTCTCCTTATTCAAGGAAGGACTAAGTGCATTGGAAGCAGTTTGAAGGGGGTTTACTCGACAATTGGCTATTTTAGCAACTGCTTCGATGCCATATTGATCTAGTCTGCCAATGGTCTTTGCTACTTAATTCAGGAACCACCATGGAATTGGGAGTTTTCTGTTGTGTAAAATTGGAGGAAGAAGAGAAATAAAACAAACAAAACTAAACACTTGCAATCTGGAGTGCCACTTGAACCCAGGACTTTCTGACTCTGATGATAGCATGATCTGATGGCTAACATAGCTAAATACAGGCAACAAATCCACTTTGACAGAATACAACTCTTACCATAAAGTAGCACATGGAAAATTTGCAGAATAAAAGACTGCCAGATGGTCTGGAATCCGTTTTCATAATGTACAACCCAAACTACTTCTAAATCCACAACCAAATTATAAGGACCGTTATAAAATTATTCTCTGGCAATATCTACAGTGTACCCAGTATTACAATGCATTCATCTGTACGCACTTCAGAACAGTTATAACAGACTTGAAATGTCAAAATTGTTTCTTTCTCCCCTGATGCTACCAAACCTTAAGTTTCTCCATCATTTTCTGCTTTTATTTCAGATTTACAGTACTCGCTGTATTTTGTTTTTCCACAGATATGTTAATTGCATAAATAAATATTTTCACACTTACCAATTAATATTTGACCACTTTTCATAGCAGCACCGCCATGGGCCAAACTGTGTACAACAAGTCGCTCTTCTGTTGTTACTTTTGTGTCTGTTAATCTATCAGTCTGCTTTCCTGCCACTGGCTTTCTCCTTGAAGGCTGGTGAATAATCCCTACAAAGGCCTCCAGAAGCTTTGTCCCTTTGCTCGGCGATTTGTCACTTATTTTGTTTGGATTAACATAAACATATACATCTTTATAAGTAAATTGCACTGAAACACCAACTTTGGGATTTGTCTGATGCTTCAGTATTGAAGCAGGTACCGGTGTGTGACTACTTCTCCGTTCATTGGCTCTGCTGCAAGAATGCGTACGCATTACCTTTTTCTTCTTTAAAACATTAGCAAGCTTTTTAAGTTTGTGTTCATGTTTGCAGGACTCCCTTGGTGTGTGGTCTGAAATTACTTCTGCCTCGTTCTCACTAAATCTGACATGATTGATCAGATGTGCCGAAGTTGAATTAGCTTGGATCAGCACGTCTTCCTCTCCTTCACTCAGCTCCAGGTAGAATAGCTCACCGTTCGTCTGCACATCATCCAGCCACTCTGGTTCAAGATCACTGCAAAAAAAAAACATCCAAGCAACAGGGATGAAAGAAAAGGAATAGGGCGAAAGCATCAAGTTCATTTGCTGGGCAGTTCATGCTCTGGTTCATAATAGGCTGCCTAATTCATCAAGTTGTCTAGAACTATGAGAGAAGGAAAACACAAATACAATTGTTTAGAAAACATATTGCTGAACAACAGCTTCACAATCAATATCAAAGTTAGAATAATTCAACAAACGCTATTTTGTCCTGTATTTTGTTCCCCATCAAGAGCATCTCTAACTCACTTCCAGTGCTGCCAGTTGTCACTCTGCACAAGTGTTAAATAGCTTGCAGACAGACAACAGTAAAGTTCTCATTATTCAAATGATGCGAAGAATTTAATATTTAACTAGCACGGTCTTCAAAAACAGCTGCATCCTTTCTTTCTTTTTGACTATCGTTGCCAACAGGAAGACAACTGTGTTAAATGCACTTGAACTAACCAATTGAAAATTTAGAAAACATACAATTGATTCTTTTTGTTACAACTGATTCAAGCCTTTCAAAATCACTACCATAATGTCAAAACTGGGGATGTTCACTGATGACTGCATAATATTTAATACTATTCACAACACTTCAGATACTGAAGCAGGAACAAAAACAGGAGTTGCTGGAAAAGCTCAGCTGGTCCAGCAGCATCTATGTAGAAACAATCAGAGTTAATGTTCTGGGTCCGGTGACGCTTCCTCAGAACTGATGGTAGCTGGGAAAATATCAGTTTACATGCAGAAAATAGGGAGGGGGATGCGGTAGGGAGTAAACGAAAGGATAGAGTCCAAACAGAGAAGAGAGCAGTTGGATAGACAAAGGAGTTAATAACAATCTGGCTAGGATGGTGAATAGCTGTTAATGGGGACTGTTAGTGACTAACAATAAGTAGTGTGTAATGACAGGCTGTGAGACTACAAGGCCTGATGTGTGGGGTAAGGGACCAGGACATGGGAGAGTTTAGGCCTTAAAATTATTGAACATTATATTGAGTCTGGAGGGCTGCAGGGCCCCCAAGTGGAAAATGAGGTGTTGTTCTTCCAGGAACAAAAGCCGACGTTGCTGGAAAAGCTCAGCAGCTCTGGCAGTATCTGTGAATAAAAAATCAGAGTTAACGTTTCGGGTCCGGTGGCCCTTCCTCTGAAGTTGCTGTAGTTCTTCCAGTTTGCGCTCAGCATCGCTGGAACACTTCAGCAAGCCAGAGATGGATGTTGGCCAGGGAACAGGGTGCTGTGTTAAAGTGGCAGGCAACTGGAAGCTCAGGGTTCTTTTTTTACAAGCAGAATATAAACGTTCCGTGAAGCAGTCACCCATTCTATGCTTCATCTCCCCAGTGTAGAGGAGACCACATGGTGAGCAGCGAATGCAGTAGACTAGATTCTGGGAAGTGCAGGTGAAGTATTGCTTCACCTGGAAGGTATGTTTGGGCCCGTGGATACTGGGGAGGGAGGAGTTAAACAGTCAGGTGTTGCAGAGAAAGGTCCTGTGTTGGTGTGTGTGTGTGTACATGTGTGTGGAGGGGTGGTGTTCGGAGTGAAGGAAAAATGGACCAGGGCGTGCTGCAGGAAATGGTCTCTGCAGAAGGGGAATGTGTGTCTGGTTGTGACATCTCACTGGAGGTGGCATAAATAGATGCTGGTGGGATGTTAGGTAAGGGCAAGGGAAACCTTATTGCTGTTGCGGGAGGGAAGAGAAGAAGTAGGGAAATGGGTTGGACCTGGTTGAGGGCCCTGTCGACAATGGTGCTGGGGAATCCTTTGTTGAGGAAGAAGGTGGACATTTCAGAGGCTCCCTTGTTGAAGTTCACCTCATCTGAACATATGCAATGGAGTCGAAGGAATTGATCTAGTCTGCCAATGGTCTTTGCTACTTAATTCAGGAACCACCATGGAATTGGAGTTTTCTGTTGTGTAAAATTGGAGGAAAAAGAGAAATAAAACAAACAAAACCAAACACTTGCAATCTGGAGTGCCACTTGAACCCAGGACTTTCTGACTCTGATGATAGCATGATCAGATGGCTAACATAGCTAAAAACAGGCAACAAATCCACTCTGATAGAGTACAACTCTTACCATAAAGTGAGAATGGGATGGAGTCTTTGTAGGAAGCAGAGTGAGAGAATGTATAGTCTAGGTAGCTGTGAGAGTCAGTAGGTTTATAGTGGATATTAGGCACCAGTCAATCGCCAGAAATGGAAACAAGAGATTTCGAGGAAGGGAAGGGAAGAGTCAGAGATAGACCAGGTGAAAGGTTAGGGCAGGGTGGAAAATGGAAGCGAAATCAAATGAACTTTTCCGAATCCGGACAAGAGAGGGAAGCAGCACCGATGTTATCATTGATATACTGGAGAAAGAGTTGTGGCTGGGGGCCGGAATAGGACTAGAACAAAGAATGTTCCACGTACCCCACAAACAGACAGGCATAACTGGGGTCCATATGGGTACCCTTCGGACCTGAAGAAAATGAGAGGAGTTAAAAGAGAAGTTGTTGAGGGTGAGAACAAGCTCGGCCAAGTGGAGGAGTGTAGTGGTGGGGGAGGATGGTTTAGGTCTTTGCTCCAGGAAGAAGCAGACAGCCTTAAGACCATCCTGTTGGGAAATGGACATGTAAAACGGACTGCATGTCCATGGTAAAGAGGCGGCAGCTGGAGCATGCAAACTAGAAATTTTGAAACCGGTGTAAAGCATCAGAAGAATCATGCATGAACATGGTCAGGGATTAGACCATGGGAGAGAAGACTGAGTCAAGGTAGGAAGAGAGAAGTCTGTGGGGCAGGAGCAGGCTGAAACAATGGGTCAGCCCGGACAGTCCTGTTTGTGGATTTTTGGAAGGAGGTAGAAGCAAGCTGTGCAGGGCTAGGGGACGGGTCACCAGATGAAATGAGATCAGTTACCATTGTTGATACAATGGCCTGATGCGTCATGGTGGGGTCATGGTCCACAGGAAGAAAGGAGGTGTCTGAGAGCTGGCACTGAGACTCTGCAATGCAGAGGTCAGCACGCCAGACTACAACAGCACTACCCTTATTGACAGGCTGAAAAACAAAGTCAGGGTTAGATCTAAGTGCACAAGTTCACGGAGGGAGATAGGCTGGATTTGGTCAGGGGCAAAAAAATTGAGGCAACCAATGTCACATGGACAGTTCTTAATGAACAGATCGAGTGCAGGTAAAGTCCAGAGGGAGGGGTCCAGGTGGAGGGAGAGTGTTGGAACTGGGTGAAGGGGTCTGTGGGACAGGGAAAAGACTCTTGTCCAAAGAAATGGGCATGGAGGCAATAAGCCTGCTGATAAGGGTGGTGCTGTTGTAGTCTGACCTCGACATTACAGAGGGTGAGCGCCAGCTCTCAGATACCTCCTCCTATCTTGCCGTGGACCATGACCCCACCATGACACATCAGGCCATTGTATCAACTACCTTCAACATTCCATTCTTTCACCACGAATGCAGAGTGGCAGCAGTGTATACCATCTCTAAGATGCAGTGCAATAATTCACCAGGATCCTATAATAGGGCCTTCCAAACCAGAGACCTTTACCATCGAGAAGGACAAACACAGGAGATGCATGGGAACATCACCATCTGCACATTTCCCTTCTAAGTCCACCATTGTCATGACTTGGAACTATACTGTTGATCTAAGGTTTAGGAGTAGATCTGTAGCTCGGGTTGTGGGTGTTGAGGTTGGTTGGCTTGACAAGCTGGTTTGTTGTTCCGCAGAAATTTTGTTACCGTACTTGGTAACATCCTCAGTGCAGCCTCTGATGAAGTGTCGGTGTGTTTTCCCGCCTGGTTTTTAAACTCTGGGGTCCGTTGCGACGAATTGCCTCACTTCTGGGTTTCCTCCGTGGTGGAAAGGAGATGGGGTCCAGTTCAATGTGTTTATTAATAGCCTGCTTCGTGGAGTGCCATGCTTCCAGGAATTCTCGTCCTTGTCTCTGCCTAGCCTGTCCCAGGATCTTGGTGTTGTCCCAGTCGAAGTCGTGGTTCTCCTTGTCCATGTGGATTGAGATGAGTGAGTATTGGTTGTGTCTTTTTGTAGCCCGTTGGTGTTCATGTACTCTTGTTGTTAGTTTCCTACCTGTTTGTCCGATGTAGTGTTTCTCGCAGTCTCTGCAGGGGATCTTGCAGGGGAAAGGGTCCAGACCCAAAACATCAGCTTTCCTACTCCTCTGATGCTGCCTGGCCTGCTGTGTTCATCCAGCTCCACACCTTGTTATTGCAGCTTTCTCTGCCTGCTTCCAATTGTTCTAGCTCCATACAGTAACTGCCTATGCTTGAGAAAACAATAAAACTTATCCCCATGGCAACATGCCCACACCGTAATGTACCAGATAGAGGCATTGGTTCTGGGAAATGAATAATTTATGAACCCAACTGCAGACATTTATTTCCCACCAAGACTTAAAAAACAGCCATTGTTTAATGTTTTCCCACATCGTCTGACCTTACTAAATAAACATAGAATACTTTGGAATTCCAATCACTTTAAGTCATTTTACAGGCGCCTTCTCCAAAGCAAATATTTGATTATCTTATTTTGACAAAACTTCAATCCCCAAACTTAAAAGTTATATTCTTAGAACATTTCAAACATGAAATTAGATATTTTTACAACAAATGTACCACAACTGCTCACATCTCATGATTGAAAAGTATTTCAAAATTCTGACATTGATTGAAGCAAAGACAATAATTTCAAATGGAAATTACATGGGCACTTGAGGCAAATCCATACAGGGCTATGTGGTTAATGCAGGAGGATGAAACTAACAGGACTGCTTGACACAAAGATGGCATGGACTCAAGTGGTTCAATGGTCTTGTCCTGTGCCATAATTATGCTGACTCTAGAAGTTTCAACTGCCATAATTTTCACTAGTTTGGCAGATGCTCATAAATCCCCACTTGTAAAAGTCGTAGGAAAGTCTAGTTATCAAGACCAGAAAAAAAAACACAAGCAAATACCCAGTTCTTTTGTTTTGAAATCTGCTTTTTTCTGTTGATATCTGTAGTGCAGCCAATTCATGCAAAATATACTGACTTCAGTTGTTTTCTTCCAAATTCTGTATCGTTGTTTCAGACGTTCAAAGTGAAATGACTTGTAAATTCCATCTCCTAAACTACTTATTATTATTTCGGTTTGTACTCAAAGGCTGGAATTTCCACTAATTAACCTGTTAAACCTACTCCCTTAACCCATTAGAGATTTGCAGTTCCAACGTTTCATTGGGTTACAGGAGTCACAGAAATTTGCTTACAGTAAAAGTTCCACTGGCCTAATCCATTTTAACATTAAGAATATATAATGGAAAATTGCGTTAAAAGAATGGAAAAGTAACAGGATTCATATCCACAGTACTCCATTCGAAATTATTTCAAGCAGATGTGGAGTAGACTTTTTAAAACCCACAGAATCCAAATCAAAGTATGGTTTTGAAAAAAACAAAGAGATTTTATGGTGAATAAACTTCAGTTTGTTTCGCCAATTATAATCATGCATTCATCTTCTGGCTGGTTCAACAGAGCCACAAAAGTAAATCACTATCTACCGTGTCTATCCCAGATTTGCAGCATTTGATAGATATATCAGATATCCACTGGTTTTCCCTCATCCAACCTACCAGTATCACCTCAAAAAACTATATTTAATCAAACTTGATTTCCTTGTCATTATTCTGTGTTAACTCTGCCAATTCATAATACAAATTTCCAAGTGTCAGTTACCTCGTCCTTATTAATGATAAAAACATTATACATATTACTCATTACTATGATTTCCTTTTTGTTCTTTTCCCTCTTTCTTAAATAGTTGGATTACATCTGCATCCAATTCAATGGGATCATTCTAAAATCTCAGGAATTTTGAACGATCAAAACCAATGCATTAGATACTTCAGCCTTCATTTCTTCACTGTCACTGGTTAAAATCTTCATACTCCATTCTGAACAGCGCTGTGAGTGTACCTACACTACATGGACCAAAATGGTTCAAGAAAGCAACTAGCCATCTTTTCCCCCACCAAGGCAATTCAGGGTGGGAAATAAACGCTGGTGTAGCCAGTGATGGTCACATCCACGAATAAGTTTTTAAAAAAGCCACTCCTTTTTAAAATGTTAGGACATAATCTAGGGGTTTTGTTAGATTTTAATCCTATTGATTTCTCCAGTTTTATCTCTTCACTAATGCTAAACTGCTCTCACCTGCTTCAGGAATACTTTGTGTTAAAAAATTTGTCATTTCCTTATTCACAAGGAAGTTTTCTGGTCATCTGTATCAAACCACATTATTTACACTGATGATCCTTATATATTGATAGCAGCCTTTACAATTTCTTTTAATGCCTCTTGTTAGTTTACTCCCATAACATTTTATTTCCATAAATTCAGCAAAAGATTACTAAGATATTACAAAATCTACCCAGTCCTCAGGTTTATAACATTTTGGCAATATTACAAGTTTTTTTCTGCAATCTAACAATATCTTTAATTTCTCATGGTTGGACTACTTTTCCATCTTAGATTTTTTTAAGGGATTGATTATTTATTACAAGTTATGAATTCAGTCTTTAAACATTTGCGACTGTTAATCAGCCATCGGTGTTCCCAATTTCAGCCAATTCAGTACACATATCTTAGGCAGTTTACTCTTTTCAGATTTAAGACCATAGTTTTGGATTTAACAGAGTCACTCTCAAACACATTATAAAATTCTCAGGTCCCTGATCCAGCTGATTTTTACTCAAGTTGTTAGCCTGCGAACTGTAGTTTGCGAAACATTTCTCTGCACAAATTGGTTATTGTATTTCCATTTGTTGCAAGAGACCACACTTCGAAAAAAAATACTTCATTGGATGTCACTTCACAAACACAGAATTTCTTTTTTTGCTCATGCCAGGTAGTAGGAAAAACAAATAGCAAAAGGGACTCATGAATCATCAGGAAACTGACAAATGTATTCAATTCAAAAAATAATTATTTTCAGAAAGGTCACAGTAGAGGAAGCAATGTAGTAATGTAGCAAAAGTGAAAATGTACCAGAAAATGCAGGAATTATACATTAGTAAATTGCTATTCATTCTTAGCATTTATAATGATCCCCTACATCTTCCGATTACCTGTGCACTACCTAGAAGGCACAGGTCAGAGATGTAATGGAATGCGTAAACAAAAACATAAAATGCCAGAGAAACTCACATCTAGCAGCATCTGTGGTGAGAGAACCAGAGTTAATGTTTCAAGTCTGATATGACTCTTCAGATTTCCAGCATACAGAGTATTTTGCTTTCACTTGTGTCATGAAATAAAATCCACTTGCTGGATGAGTACAGCTTCAACAACATTCAAGAAATTTCACACCATCTCTGACAAAACAGCCCACTTGATTGGCCTCTCCATCCACCTCCTTCAACATTCACCACCTTCATAAAGCACAGTGATAGCACTATGTACCATATACAAGTTATATTACAGCAACTAACCAAAACTGCTTCAAAAGCATCTTATAAACTAGTGGCCATTCCACCTAGAAGGACAAGGGCAGCAGATGAGAACACCACCATCTACAAGTTCTACATCATGTCACACACCAACTAGACTTGGAGCTATAGTGTCCTTGATAAATATGTACCTGTCAGGCAGGGACGAAGTGGTCGAGCGAGGGAACCGTGGTTTACTAAAGAAGTTGAATCTCTTGCCAAGAAGAAGAAGGAGGCTTATGTAAAGATGAGGCATGAAGGTTTCTGATGAAGGGTCTAGGCCTGAAACGTCAAGTTTTCCTGCTCCTATGATGCTGCTTGACCTGCTGTGTTCATCCAGCCCCATGCTTGTTATCTCGGATTCTCCAGCATCTGCAGTACCTTTTATCTATGAGGCATGAAGGCTCAGTTAGGGCGCTTGAGAGTTACAAGTTAGCCAGGAAGGATCTAAAGAGAGAGCTAAGAAGAGCCAGGAGGGGACATGAGAAGTCTTTGGCAGGTAGGATCAAGGAAAACCCTAAAGCTTTCTATAGGTATGTCAGGAATAAAAGAATGACTAGAGTAAGATTAGGGCCAGTCAAGGACAGTAGTGGGAAGTTGTGCGTGGAGTCCGAAGAGATAGGAGAGGCACTAAATGAATATTTTTCGTCAGTATTCACAAAGGAAAAAGACAATGTTGTCGAGGAGAATGCTGAGATACAGGTTATTAGACTAGACAGGATTGAGGTTCATAAGGAGGAGGTGTTAGCTATTTTGGAAAGTGTGAAAATAGATAAGTCCCCTGGGCCGGATGGGGTTTATCCTAGGATTCTCTGGGAAGCTAGGGATGAGATTGCAGAGGCTTTGGCTTTGATCTTTATGTCGTCACTGTCTACAGGAATAGTGCCAGAAGACTGGAGGATAGCAAATCTTGAACAAGGGGACAACAAGGGGAGTAGAGACAACCCTGGTAATTATAGACCAGTGAGCCTTACTTCGGTTGTGGGTAAAGTGTTGGAAAGGATTATGAGAAAGAGGATTTACAATCATCTAGATAGGAATAATTTGATTAGGGATAGTCAACATGGTTTTGTGAAGGGTAGGTCGTGCCTCACAAACCTTATTGAGTTCTTTGAGAAGGTGACCAAACTGATGGATGAGGATAAAGCGGTTGATATGGTGTATATGGATTTCAGTAAAGCGTTTGATAAGGTTCCCCACGGTAGGCTATTGCAGAAAATACGGAGGCATGAGATTGAGGGTGATTTAGCGGTTTGGATCAGAAATTGGCTAGCTGTAAGAAGACAGAGGGTGGTGGTTGATGGGGATTGTTCATCCTAGAGTTCAGTTACTAGTGGTGTACCGCAAGGAGCTGTTTTGGGGCCACTGCTGTTTATCATTTTTATAAATGAGCTGGATGAGGGCATAGAAGGATGGGTTAATAAATATGCGGATGACACTAAAGTCGGTGGAGTTGTGGATAGTGCGGAAGGACGTTGTAGGTTACAGAGGGACATAGATAAGCTACAGAGATGGACTAAGAGGTGGCAAATGGAATTTAATGTGGAAAAGTGTGAGGTGATTCACTTTGGAAGGAGTAACAGGAATACAGAGTACAGGCAAATGGTAAGATTCTTGGTAATGTGGATCTGCAGAGAGATCTCAGTGTCCATGTGTACAGATTCCTGAAAGTTGCTACCCAGGTTGATAGGGTTGTTAGGAAGGCGTACGGTGTGTTAGGTTTTATTGACAGAGGGATTGAATTTCGGAGCTGTGAGGTCATGTTGCAGCTGTACAAAACTCTGGTGCGGCCGCATTTGGAGTATTGCGTGCAGTTCTGGTCGCCGCATTATAGGAAGGATGTGGAAGCTTTGGAAAGGGTGCAGAGGAGATTTACCAGGATGTTGCCTGGTATGGAGGGAAGGTCTTATGAGGAAAGGCTGAGGGACTTGAGGCTGTTTTCGTTAGAGAGAAGAAGGTTAAGAGGTGACTTAATAGAGACATACAAGATGATCAGAGGAATAGATAGGGTGGACAGAGAGAGCCTTTTTCCTCGGATGGTGACGGCTAGCACGAGGGGACCTAGCTTTAAATTGAGGGGTGATAGATATAGGACAGATGTCAGAGGTAGGTTCTTTACTCAGAGAGTAGTAAGGGCGTGGAATGCCCTGCCTGCAACAGTAGTAGACTCCCCAACTTTAAGGGCATTTAAATGGTCATTGGATAAACATATGGATGATAAGGGGATAGTGTAGGTTAGATGGGCTTCAGATTGGTTTCACAGGTCGGCGTAACATCGAGGGCCGAAGGGCCTGTACTGCGCTGTTACGTTCTATGTTCTATGTTCACTGTTACTGGGTCAAAATCCTGGGCCTTCCTTCCCAACATCACATCATTTTATCTCCACCCTAAGGACTGCAGCAATTTAAGGCAACAGCTCATTATCACTTTCAAGGCCCATTAGGGATAGGTAATAAGTGCTGGCTCAGTTAGTGACATCCATACCCCATGAATGAATATAAAGAAAAGTGCAACCAATGTTTACATCCCCCCGCAAATAAATAGTTTGTTTTCAAAGAAAAATATTGTAAACAGTGAACAATGCTTAGGAATTGTACCTTTGCACAATATACAGATCAGGAAAGAGCAGTTATTTTCGCAAACATAGAACCATGAAACAGGGATAGTAGGAACTGTCGATGCTGGAGAATCTGAGATAACAAGGTGTACAGCTGGATGAACACAGCAGGCCAAGCATCATCAGAGGAGCAGGAAAGCTGACGTTTCAGGTCTGGACCCTTCTTCAGAAAATTTCATCCAGCTCTACACCTTGTTACCATGAAACAGGTAGGTCATGCATCACCTCGAGCCTGTTATGTTTCACAATTGTTGTTAACACAAGTCTATTTGGCCCATTGTGCCCAGGTCATCTCCCTGCAAAAGCAAGTCCCCTAATTGTATTCACTTGTCCTATTCCTGAAATCCAGCATTCCCTTTTACAAGCCATGACTGAATCTGTCTTCATCTCTCACTCGCGCAATGCATTCCAGAGCCTAACTACCTGCATTGTAAAACAATTACTCATATCTTTTACCAATAACCTTAAATCTGTCTAAAAAAAAAGACTCGAAAGAACTGAGGATGCTGCAAATCAGAAATTGCTGGAAAAGCTCAGCAGGTTTGGCAGCATCTGCACAGAGAAATCAGATTTAATGTTTTGGGTTGACACCTTAAATCGGTGTCCTGGTTCTCAGCCTAGTATTTCATCTATTCTGTCTGCACTCAAGTTTGAACAACGCAGTCAAATCTCCCCTCAGAATAACCCAGATAACTGTAGGTTCACAATTCTGAAACTTCCTAGTAAACCTTTTATCCGAAGCCTTCACATCTTCATAAAGTGCAGTGTTCATAATCGGACAGGAACTCAAACTTGTCTCCAACGCAGCAGCCATGAGTTAGCACTGGAACAGCCTTGTCCATGCAGTAGCCATCGGGAACCCAAACTCACTTCCGATGCCGCCACCATGAGTCCGCGCTGGGCTCATTGGTCATGGCAACAGCATCAGCAAACTCTTCAACAAGAGGCAGGTTAAATTAAAAAGAGGGAAAAAAAAACAGAGCAGATGAGCCCCAGGCTCAGAAGCCCCTTCTACCGCCACCATTACACTTTAGACATTTCCTGACAACATATGTTAGGCAAAATGGTCCACAATGCTCCCGCATTTCCCCAGTCATTCTTAATAGCAGAGTGACACTTGCAATTTTGTAATGTGAAAGGGACAGTTCCCTAAGAGAACATTTTGTAAGATTGTAGTTAGGTAAGAAAATAGTGGACGTCCAACTACTTTAAAAACCATGGAAAAGAAACAACCGGACATCGGGGATCTGTCATTCTTTCGTCTCATTTTCATTAATGACTTTCCTTATATTAATTTTGTTGACCCCTCGTCCCTGACTTGTCTTGATCAAAACGTACCAAGATCCTGAGCAGTCTTGACAGGGTAGATGTGGAGAGAATGTTTCCGGGGGAATCTCGACCTTGTATGTATGGTAATGGTTTAAAACTAAACTGCCACACATTTATAATTGATGAGGTAGAAACACTTCTCATAAAGGGTTGTGTCTCTTTGGAACTCTCTTAAAATTGGCAGTGGAAGCACAGTTCTTGAACATTTTTAAGGCAGAGTAGATAAGATTATTGGCAAGCTGGGTGGGGGAGCTTGTCAAGGATAAGCATGAATGTTGGTTTGTCGTTATAATCAATTTACCAGCTTATTGAATGTCTGCGTGGCCTACTGCTGCTCACTGTTCAAAAGTAATACCAATTTTATTGGGTTATCTCATATGCTGACTGCGACATTCCAAGGACCATGAGGCCAAAGTGTTCAACATGGCAGGAGCTTTTTTAGGGAGATGTTTGCTCCACAGGCAGCAAGGTTAGATTAAACTGTTTCCAGCTCAAAATGACCAAAGGTATCAACATGATGTCGTGTGATCAGACTTCAACTGACAATCCACCATAGTTACAGAAATGCAGTGGTTCCTGCAATGAAAACATTCACAATATTTACAAGTATACGTACAAGTCAATAAGTAAAATGTTTCAGAGTATGGAGATTCCTGGGAGGCAGCTGGCACATCTTGGGCGTCTGTTTTTTTTTTTGTTGGCTTTAACTTCTAGAGTTTTAGGTGCACGAAGAACATCATCTGTAATTGCCTTTTCCAGAGACAACTGAATGTTTGGAGATTCACACAATGTTGTGGTTTTCCCTACTAAGGCACTGTCTTCCTCAGGTGCTTCAGTTACTGTTCTGTTCTCAGGTATATCCAGGTCTCTATTTTGCACAGTTATTTGTGAATCTTCAATTAAAGTTGTCCCTGGCACATTCATTCTAGTTGCCTAGAGTTAATCTGCATGTCTTCTCCATACTACATCACTTCTCATCTGATAAGTGTAAGCAACCAGTCCAGTCTATGCTACAATGATAGTTGGTACACACTTCTTGCCAGTGTGTAATTCTTTGCCAACACTTCTTGACTTATTTTGAAAGAGACAGCATTTGGCCTTGTTCTCTCATTGCTGACAGGAAACAACAGGTTCTGGTTTTCCAATGTCTTTTGTCATGACTGATTTCAGCAAATCAACTGCTTTTCACAACTGATGCTTTACCATGACCAATGGTAAAGAACTCAGTCATCCAGTGGGCCATGTTCCAGTGTGTTACCGAAAACTGGCTCAGTCTTTTAGGTAGTGATTCTTGTTCTCAAGTTACCGTTAAGGAATGCTTCATTGAACAAACCTTTCTGCCAACCATTTGTGGCTGGCTGTAAAAGGGTGTGATCTGATATGTTGAATTCCTCTCTGCTTTAGATAACACAAACTCTCATGATATAAACTGTGGACCATCATCACTAACAAGTTGTTCTGGATACCAAACATCACAAAGATCTCCCCCAGTCTTTCAACAGTTTTCTCTGAAGATGTCATCTTCATGATGGCTACTTCACTCCATTTAGTATGTGCGTTCAACCACAGTGAAAAACATTCCCCCTTCAAAAGAGGTCTGGTATAGTAAATATTAATTCTGCACTGGCGTAATGGCGCTAACGGAGGTAGGTTGCAAACTTTTGCACAAATAGCATATATTCCCAACTTCTCATTTTTGGAATTTAGCCCTAGCCACCAAACGTAGCTTTTGCCTATCTCCTTCATTCTGAAAATGCCATGTGAGGGAAGAGAGCATCACATATTCATGCCAAGAATGCTTCTCTGTCATTCTTCAGTATTTTGGTGGGGATTTCCAAGAATTGAGTTTCAATTGAAGGGACCCAAAAGTTCTCCTTCCAATAAAAACTAACGGCCTCACTGTCCTTGATGAGTGCCATTCTGTGCTTAGCTCTTTGCGTCCAGTAGGTCTTCGCATATCCAGGCGGTAAGTCTTTCCTTCAGGTTTAGTGGTGTTTCCAGATCAGAAATGCCTTGTACTTGTGATTTACTATTCAACAAATCACTTGGGTCTGCTCATTCTTGTCAAACCAGTCTTTGTATTTCTGGCACAGAAAGCAAGAGTCTCCTCACAAGTTCTGTTTATGATAGGGGCGGCACAGTGGCTAGCATTGCAGCCTCACAGCGCCAGGGGCCCAGGTTCAGTTCCAGCCCCAGGTGACTATCTGTGCGGAGTTTGCACATTCTCCCCGTGTCTGTGTGGGTTTCCTCCGGGTGCTCCGGTTTCCTCCCACAGTCCAAAGATGCGCAGGCTAGGTGGATTGGCCATGCTAAATTGCCCATACTGTTCAGGGGTGCGTGGGTTATAGGGGGATGGGTCTGGGTGGGATGCTCCAAGGGTCGGTGTGGGCTTGTTGGGCCGAAGGGCCTGTTTCCACACTGTAGGGATTCTAATTCTAAAATTTAGCAGCAGATAAAACACTGGACATTGTGGTTCCTGTTCATTGATTAATCACTAGTATAAACTGATTCAATATCACAAGTTCAAAATTACAATATCATCTTCCACTGATCTTCTGTCATTTTATCCCTGAACCAATACATTCAGTTTACTCTGTACAATTACAGTCGCACTGCATTGAAATCAGCCTTACCCAAGTCTAAAATCTAAGCTGTGCTTTTGAAAGCGAGAACCACAAATTATCTATGTTAGTTTGATCATCAGCATTAGAACAAAGAAAGAACAAAGAAAACTTACAGCCCAGGAACAGGCCCTTCGGCCCTCCAAGCCTGTGCCGATCCAAATCCACTGTCTAAACCTATCGCCCAATTCCTAAGGATCTGTATCCCTCTGCTCCCCACCTACTCATGCATCTGTCCAGACGCACCTTAAATGAATCTACCGTGCCTGCCTCTACTACCTCTGCTGGCAACGCGTTCCAGGCACCTACCACCATTAGATGAATGTTCATGCACTGTTCAGCTGTTAACTAAATCTGTCCCTTTACCCATTAAAACTAACAGCATAGGAGGCTATTTAATACTCATGGGAAATTAAACATCAAGTACCCTTTTTATAAGACTACTGGTTAGTGGTGCAAACCGTTCAGCAAATTGTGTATTCGTGCATTGCAGACTGACTACAAATTTGTACTAAATTTTGTAAATATTTTTCTAACAAAATCCGCATTTTCAAACGAGGACATTATCTGCATCATTAAACCACCGTTAAAGCTGTATATTTTGCAGTAACAGGAACTTGCTAACACCTTCCATTTGAAAATGCTGCAACTAGATTACCACCATGAACAAGTATTGTATCAAGACGCAAGACTTACGATGTTCACGACAAACAGCACTCGAATTGTGCATCTACTTTTCTAAATAAGATAATACTACTGAAATCAGCGAATATAATTTGCGACGTCCGGTGATTATGTAATCTAGCAAAATCCCCGGCCAAATATTTATCATAGTTATGCCAGAGCTCCTGAACATCGTGTTGCTATAAACTGCAGCAATGCTATTGTAAAGTAGCAAAACTATATTGGGAACGTGCACAGTATCCGCCGAAGCTTGTAAAAGGATTTTTGTCAATCTCCACCTCAGACACCAGTCTCTCTTCCTGCACTTTGACAGTATTGTCACGCTCCGGCTGACGTGCAGCCAGCGCCCGCCGCGCTTCAACTTCGAACTTACAGCGAGGAGCACGAGTCCGTGTCGGGGGTGAGCGCCGCGGACGACGTTGACTCCGTGTCACCCTCACTTTCCGGACTCGCATCCTCCACGGTGTAATGCGTCTCGTAGCTCTGCTCCCCGGTGCCACCGACGCCCGTGATCCGGGAAGACATCCCGTCTCGTCACTTTGGCGGAAACTCTGCCGTTCTCCAGGAGAAATAAGCTGTCAGTAAAACTACTTTCCTCAGTACGCCGCCATGTTGTGAGCATCCGGGTTTCCAGGCCCCGCCACGTGTCGGGCACTCTCCTGCCGTGATTGGCTTCAGCTCGGTAGCCATAGAAACGAGGAAGCTGTTAAGGCGGAGCGGTTGTCACCGGTAAGTCATAGAATCATACAGCATTGCCCAAGTTTTACTGAATTGATGAGTTTTAACCATTGATCCTTTTCGCTCTAATGCTTAGTCGTGAGGACGGAAAACGTTCATCAAAACTCAAAAAAGGTCCATGAGGTCAGCTTTTCTAAAATCATCCAGCCCCACGCCTTGTTTTACACAGGTATGGGTTAACCCCCTGATACCTCAGACAACAGCGCGCGTCAACAATAAACACGATAGAAATTTTATTCAGAAACTGCTGAGATATCTCAGACAATTCTACACCTCAAGGTACATTTGCTTTTATTTATCTAAAAAAAATTTAGCATTGACGGGAGACTATTTGGCGTTGGACTAACGTCAAACTCGTGCGGTGCATCTTAAGACTTGAAAAGATTCACTAATAAATTTGGACAAAAGTATTATTTGGATTACCTTGCTTACTCCAAAGTCACAGTGGAATTTAGTCTACATTTACACTGTTATCTTTGGGCCAGCAGGGATATAAATTCCCTCTCATGAACATTATACGTGGTTGTAATATTAGACATCATTAGAATCCATTTATGTCGAGAGCATTGTAACCTAGTGAATGAACATACTATTTAGGAGACAGATTTATGGGATACTGATATACAAACATGATATCAATACAGTTTTTGGCATCATAACAGCACCAAAAGGTGCCCTGGATGTTTACAAATTCTGTCTCCATTCATAGCTATTCACAATAATATCACAGAAAATTTGCAGTCATATCGATAAAAAAAGTTCAATTTTTATGTTTTATGGCATACTTTTGTTTCAACTTGATGACATTATGCATTTTATACTATACACACACTTGTAGAATCATAGAATCCTCACAGTGTTGAAAGAGGCCATTTGACCCATCGAGTTTGCACACCCCTAAAGCAGCATCCCACCCTATCCCTGTAAACCCACTTCTACCATGGTTAATCCACCTAATCTGCACATCCCTAGAAACTACAGGGCAATTTAGCATGGCAAATCCACTTAATCTGCACATCTTTGGACAGTGCGAGGAAACTGAATGATCAAACTACTTACTAAAACTTGACAAATTGTAATTGTGAAATCTCAACAATGATGGTGCTTCACTTTTACATTTCCTAGTTTATTAACCTGCACTGCAGAAAGATTGTTTATGAGTAATCCAACATTTGCATACTTGTCCCAACTACATGTATCAACTGAATCCATTGCAACTAGGACTAGATCCTAAATGTACAACACTATTAAATATTGACTAGCATAGATTTTACTGCATTTACACATAAACACCTAGAGTACATTTTTGTCACTCAAGTTCCACATGTCCTCATATAAATTTCTTTGTCATTCTTTCATGGAATTTATTATGCAGCCTTGTAGCTTTGGTAATCACCTAATAGTGCAAATTATATGAGCTTAAATCTCACAATGGACAGTTGTGAAAAAGTAATACTCAGTAATTCTGGTCAGGCACCAATTAAAGAGACAGTGGAAGATGCCAAAATGTTGTAAATCTGAATTGTATAGCAGTGTCCGGCTCTCCAAAATGCACAGGGTCAATTGGTAAAATTGCTCTTGAAACTGGCCAAATTGCTCTGGAAGTCAACAGGGGAAACCAATCAGAAAAAAAGTTACCACTCTCCATGGAACTGATATCTTTTGAAAGGAGTTGCTCCTTCCATGTTTGCTGCTGATAGGTTCACTAGTGCTGAAAGGGAACATCCTGTGATGGGAGAAGGAGCAAGGTGACTAGTGGCTGTGAACAAGACTAGTGAACTAGTGATGGGGAGTGTCAGTCTGCTTGGCAAGGCTGGGGGACATCAGTCTGCCAGGGAGAGTGAATCTGCCAGGCAAGGCCGCAGGAGGAACAGATGGATTGCCAAACAATGTAAGTCCTGGGTGGCTAGAAAGGGGAGGGAGAAGAACTAAATAACTCAAATTTAATATTTAAACACAAATCACAACTGAACTGGTAAGGACTGTACCAGTGCAAATAGCAGCCAAAAACAAACAACATTACATCATAATATTCATAAAATGCTGTGCTGCAAAAATGGGCAATCGGCAACACCTGCTGATAAAGAAAGAAAATGTGATCTAATCAAATTCTTTCCTTAAAGGTCCTTCTTTACCTCTAATTACCTCTTTCAGAGATATAAAACAAAAAAGTGTACTTAATTGTATTTGGAATGAAAATTACAGAATGCCTAGTTATAGTCTTCCAACTTCCTGTAGAAAAGTAAAGTTATCATAGTCCTAACAAACCCTTCCTATTCATATACCAGGGCTGCTGTCTCATTAGGGCAAGATGACTGGAGGTGGCTTAACCTGAGGGTCACTATGCTTCAGGCAAGGGGAAATATTAAGGACAGTCTTCCTGGTGGTGCAGGAATCAAACCAACTGCCCAAGCACTGAACTAACCGCCGCATGGGCCCAAGCTATGCCTGCCTCTTTGTAGGTTATGTGGAACAATCCCTCTTCCGTACCGACACTGGCCCTAAACCCCACCTCTTCCTCCGTTACATTGATGACTGCATTGGCGCCGCCTCGTGCTCCCACGAGGAGCTCGAACAGTTCATCCACTTCACCAACACCTTCCACCCCAACTTGAAGTTCACCTGGACCATCTCCAACACTTCTCTCTCCTTCCTGGACCTCTCTGTCTCCATCTCGGGCAACCACCTAGAAACAGATGTCCATTTCAAGCCCACTGACTCCCACAGCTACCTGGAATACACCTCCTCCCACCCACCCTCCTGCAAAAATGCCATCCCCTATTCCCAATTCCTTCGCCTCCGCCGCATCTGCTCCCAGGATGAGACATTCCACTCCCGCACATCTCAAATGTCCTCATTCTTCAAGGACCACAACAACCCCCCCACAGTGGTCAAGAACGCCCTCGACCGTGTCTCCCGCATTTCCCGGAACACATCCCTCACGCCCCGTCCCCGCAACAATAACCAAAAAAGAATCCCCCTCGTCCTCACGTACCACCCCACCAACCTCCGGATCCAACGCATCATCCTCCGACACTTCCACCATCTGCAATCAGACCCCACCACCAAAGACATTTTTCCCTCCCCACCCTTATCTGCCTTCTGGAGGGACCACTCCCTCCGCAACTCCCTTGTCCGCTCCACACTCCCCTCCAGCCCCACCACACCCGGCACTTTTCCCTGTAACCGCAGGAAGTGCTACACCTGCCCCCACACCTCCTCCCTCACCCCAATCCCAGGCCCCAAGAAGACTTTCCACATCAGGCAGATGTTCACCTGCACATCTGCCAATGTGGTATACTGCATCCGCTGTACCCGTTGTGGCTACCTCTACATCGGGGAAACCAAGCGGAGGCTTGGGGACCACTTTGCAGAACACCTGCGCTCAGTTCGCAACAAACAACTGCACCTCCCAGTCGCGAACCATTTCAACTCACCCTCCCATTCCTCAGATGACGTCCATCCTGGGCCTCCTGCAATGCCACAGTGATGCCACCCAAAGGCTGCAGGAACAGCAAATCATATTCAGCCTGGGAACCCTGCAGCCCAATGGCATCAATGTGGATTTCACAAGCTTCAAAATCTCCCCTCCCCCAACTGCATCCCAAAACCAGCCCAGCTCATCTCCACCTCCCTAACCTGTTTTTCCTCTCACCTCAAGCCACACCCCCATCTCCTATCTACTAACATCATCCCGCCCCCTTGACCTGTCCGTCCTCCCTGGACTGACCTATCTCCTCCCTACCCCACTACCTACACTCACCTTTACTGGCTCCATCCCCGCCTCTTCGACTTGTCTGCCTCCTCTCCACCTATCCTCTCCTCTATCCATCCTCTATCCGCCTCCCCCTCTCTCCCTATTTATTTCAGAACCCTCTTCCCCTCCCCCATTTCTGATGAAGGGTCTAGGCCCGAAACGTCAAGTTTTCCTGCTCCTATGATGCTGCTTGACCTGCTGTGTTCATCCAGCCCCATGCTTGTTATAACTGACATTCTTGTCCTCCTTGTATCTGGAAGTGATGTCAAATGACAGGAGGATTGAAAATTTTTCTTTCGAAGTAAACCGAGATATTTACATACGTTTTCACATCATTTCTTGCAAGTTTTCATTTTCGTTTTTCAGTTAGTAACATGTGGATTTTCCGTATGCCTGAAGTTAATTATTACCATGTAAATATTTCCATAGCCTTTCTTTCAAAACAGTTTTTTGAGGCCTAGATTTAGAATTAATGTGTCTTTTTGTGCACTGCTATTTGATTTTTGTTTACCTTAGATTGTCTTGCAACACAGCAGGGTAAATAATACATCATTAAAGTTTATTTAAGATTTCTAGGACCTTTTTTTAAGAAACCTCAAGGGAAACATTCATGGCTTACAGAGGCAAGTTTATTTTCTAAAATAAGTTTCTTGGCTGACAATGACTGTGTAGACAGTGCTCCTGAGATGAGAAGGCTATGATAAACAAGATTACCTTAGAGTGAAGTGTTAGTGTTAGTCACAGATCAGAAGTGTTAGGATAAAACCCTGAAGAGATAAAGTTGAGTACAGTCATAGAGTCATAGAGATATACAGTACAGAAACAGACCCTTCGGTCCAACTCGTCCATGCTGACCAGATATCCTAAATAAATCTAGTCCCATTTGCCAGGATTTGGCCCATATCCCTTTAAACCCTTCCTATTCATATACCCATCCAGTTGCCTTTTAAATGTTGTAATTGTACCAGCTTCCACCACTGCTGGCAGCTTATTCCATACATGCACCACACACTGTGTGAAAAAGTTGACCTTTAGGTCCCTTTTAAATCTTTCCCCTCCCACATTAAACCTATGCCCTCTAGTTTTGGACTCCCCCCACCCTGGGGAAAAGAGTATATTTAAGTTCAGGAAGAAGTTGCCTGTACTTATCATCCATGTGTCAAACTTCCAAATGATTTAAACTTACTGAAATGTTAGAAACAGTAATTCTGTTGTGTTTTGGGGTATTGCACTGGGAGTGTGTTTTCAGTACTATACAAAAGCTGTTATTTTCTTCCCCCAAATTATAAAGGAATGTTTTGGGATTAGTGGGATTATGCTTTTACTGTAGGTTCTTTTCTTTAGTTAATTAACTTGTTTTATTGTTAAAGTAAAATCTGCAGCACTGTCTGCTTATATTTCAGCAAGAGACTAATTTGTTAAAACCATAAATCAAAATATGATCCATCAAGCCAGATTTTAGTCTAGCATCTGACTTGTCCAGTAATAGTACCAGTTGGGACTCTAACATACTTTTGCTTTAAAAAAAAACGAACAAACCTGGCAATCGTAGGCCAGTTAGCCTAACTTCAGTGGTGGGAAGTGTTTAGAGACAGCAAACTAGACAAAGTTAGTTTGCACTTATAAAAAAGTGATAATAAATAAGCTGGTTTTGGTATTTGAAAAACAAATCATGGTTGAACGACTCAATCAAGTTAGTTAGTTGCACAATGGAGTGGGTTGATGTTGCAGAATCATAGGATCATTACAGTGCAGAGGGAGGCCATTCAGCCTATCATGCCTGAGTGGCTCTCCGAATGAGCAATTCCTTTAATTCATTCTCCTACCCTCCCTATAACCCTTTTCAGTTAATAGTCTAATTCCCTTTTGAATGTTTCATTTAAACTAGTCTCCAGTACGCTTTCTGGCAGTGCATTCCAGATCTTAACCACTCACTGCATTTCTCATATTGCTTTTGTTTTCTTTTTGCAAATACTTTCAATTAGTGCCCACTCTTTCTCAATCCTCCCTATCTGCTCCAGATTCAAGATTTTTAAAAGCTATCAAATCTTCTCTCACTCTTCTATTTTCCAAGGAAAACAGTCCTAACTTTTCCAATCTATTTTCCAAACTGATGTTCCTGAGCCCAAGAATCATTCTCAAAAGTCCATTCCACACTCTCAAATGCCTTTGCGTCCTTCCTAAAATTCAGCACCTAGATCTTTGCAACTCTCAATTGAGTCTGAATCAGCTTCCTATACTATTTTAACATAACCTTTTTGCTCTGTATACTTTATTAATAGGGGCACAAAGTACAAATGTCCTAGGCTTTGTTAACTGCAATTCAATCATTTGAAAGTGGAATTATATAAATAGCAGAAGGGGAAAGATTTGCAGATGTACGAGGGACAAGAGCAGGGGAGTGGGAGTAATTAGAGTTAGTTTTTTTTCTAAATACCTAGCATAGCACAGATACAATGGATTGAGTGACCAACTTCTGTTCTGTATCACTTTCTGATTCTATTTCTTGCCCTCACTATCAGACACTCAACCTGAATAGATGGAATGTAAAGAAAATACACTTCTGCCGTTGTTACTGATGGAGATTTAGTGTATTAATCTTGTAAATGGCGCTCTGTTGTATCTTGTTCAACAAGTTCATTCCCATTTGTGAAAAAGTACTCTCATCCTTATTGCTAAGTATTTGGTAGTACATCAGCCTTTTTAAGTTTATCCAATACATTTAATACATTGAAATGTATCTTATGTATCAACTCATAATAATGCCTTTTAGTGTTATTACCTATATTGTGTTACTATTAAATGCTTTTGTCTTCACAGCAATACAATGTATCATAATGAGTTAATTCCAATGTAGGTTTTGTGACTCCATCACTAACATTTACATTCTACCAATTCAGGTTAGGTATCTGAAAGTAAGAGACAAGAAATAGCATCAGAAAATGATACAGATCAGAAGATGGCCATACAACCCATTGCTCCTGTGTTAGTTATTTGTAATAACCATCTTCAATTACTCCCACTCCCCTGCTGTATTAAAATAATTATAATTGACAAAGAATATGAGGACAGTTATTCTAAGTTTATTGAAAAGCAATTGTACACAGACAAACTTTAGAAATTAGAAAGAAGCTATCATTGATGCTGAAAATCTGAAACAAAAACAGAAAAAAGTATTGGAGAAAACTACTCTGGACCTTTCTCTTTACTGCTATTACCACTCCCTATGCTTTTTGTTCTAGGCACCTTTAATGTTCCCCCGAATTTCTCTGATATTCACTTGCTCCTATCTACATTTTACTAAAGTATAAAGCCATCACTTTTCCAGTTCTCTCTTCAGTTCTGAAGAAGTCATATTGGACTTGGAGTGTTAATTGTTTCTCTTCACAGTTGCTGCCAAACCTGCTGAGGTTGTCCAGTACTTTCTGCTTTTACTTCAAACTTAGAAATTGCTGGGACTATCTTGGAACTTTCTAAACTTAACAAAAGGAGTTGTCTTATCAGTACTCTGTGAGTATTAAAAATCTCATAAGCACTTGGGTTCCAAATAATGTAGCTCTGCAATAATAGACAGATTAATTGAGAGTGATTCACACTGTATCACTGGTTCATGCCACTCGAAAATGGTACTGGAAACCAATATGTGCACAAAAATGGCCACATAAACAGTAATTTCAATAAAAAGACCAGTTGATTTGTTTTTGCTGGTGAAGGAAGCAATGTTGAAATGGAAGCAGAACTCCCTTTTCCCTTTGTATCAGTGCCATTGAATCTAATCTGCCTACCACAGCAAGTAACTAGGACCTCATTTCATGTAAAGGGCGGCCTATCAGATACAACAGGACTTTCCAAAGACAGCACTGACCTGCCAGCTTTCTTTAGAGCTGAAATACAAAATATTCCAGACTGGTTGGAAAAAAAAATCAACATCCAATTCCAATCCCCAAAACTTGGGCAATTTTTTTCCCCAATTGCATAAAGCACCAAACTAGCCAATGCTTCCTTAGTAATAGGTAATGCATCCCTAGATTTTTGTTTACATACGAACCTGTCCGAAGCATCAACATTATTAGGGATAGCAATTTAATAAGGGTGACTCACTTCAATTGTTAAATTTCGTAGTCTACTCCTTCAGTATTATAAACACTAGTTTCACACTTTAAATTCTGTTATCAGATTTCCGTTAATTTGGTCAGCTCGACTATATAGAACATAATTTCATCAAGTAACGGCATTTATATGTATATTACATTTGCCCGAGGTAATACCATACAATCACCCAGACACCTTTTATTGCATCATGTATCTCTCGATAATGATGAAGTTTCAAATTGATGTAATGATTGAACGTAAAAATAAAAACTCAAATTATTTACTTAAAAGTGAAGGTTAACATTTTAATGTGAAATGTAATATACATATAAATGCCGTTAGAATCCGGCAGGAAATCGTCTAACGGACGTTTCGGAACTTAGTACAACTGTGATTGCTCACATCATTCAAAACAAATGTTTGTAACATTACTAAAATTACCAATACTGCAAATATTACTAAGTAAAGGAGGCAATGATCACTGACAAAAAGACAGGAGTTACTAACAAAGGCCCTTTTATTTTAATGTGAACTCCAATAGTCAAACATTTATGCGGACCTTTACAAAAATGCCAAATCAACAAAATGGGAAAAGATATTTCTCCCGAATGTAAACGTGCACAGAACAACTTGTTACTTGATTCAAGTGAAGACGATCATCATGGATCCGAGGGAAGGCGCCAAAATATGGAAACGTTGTCCTCAATATAACCCACTTCGCACCCCGCAAAAATCTAAAATCTTCACCCTGCCCCGGAATTAATTGAATCAAGGTATACACGTTTCTATGGTACGCTAGTTATCAAGCACCAACTTCACAACTCGAAACATCGTTGTAAGATCTGTTAATATATTTTGACCTCCATTAGCTACCAGAAGAAATGGTTCCAATTTAACGTGAAAAGATTTCAAATCGTCCCGAACGCAGCGAGACTCTCTCACCGAAAGGCCACTAGTTTTTCACTCGGTTTCATTTATTTATTGTGACTCTGAAAAGTTTTGATGGGCGAGTAGGTAGGGATGATATTGTCAAAGACACACGAGTTCCTAAATTCTCAGGAACAGTAAACGGAGAGATTTTAATGACAGAATCATAGAATGGCTAGCCCCACTCATCTGCTCATTCAACCGCAGCTCTGCAATTCTCTCTCTCCAGGCAGTTATCCAATTCCCTTTTTGGAAAACCACGATTGTATCTGCCTCCACCGCATTCTCAGGTTGTGTATTTCCAGATCCCTAACACAATATAAAAAAAAACACTTTTGTCTTTTGCCAATCTTATTAGTGTATGCTTTTTGGGTTAGGACCTTTATGCCAATGGAAATATTTTCTCTCCATTTACTCTGACTCCGTGACTCGAACACTGCCATTAATTATTTTAACCTTTTCCAAGGAATGCAGCTCCAGTTCCTGTAATCAGAAATCCCTCATATTGGAACCATCCTCTAAATCTTCAGTCTTTCACATAAAACCTAGACAAGTGTCCAGAATTAGATACAATGCTTCGACGGAACCAGAGATTTATTTTGGAAAAATGTTGGTTCATGAGAATGTTAAAACATCTAAACTCAACTGTTGGTCAGCAAATGCATGGCGTGGTAAAAATCAAGTCAAAAAAAACCTATATTTCCCATGATTATTTTAACTGAAGCTGTGCAAGTCGTTTGCACTAGGTCAGACTCTTGCCTCCAGAAGAGGAAAGCAAATAAACCGTTGTAAACGTTATATTTACGCTGATTTTAGCCTTGAGGTCGACGTTCTTTAAGTAACCGTCTTACGCTGTTAGATGACAGTAGTACAGGCAGATTTCAAATTCTTAAATAATTTGTTCAGTTCGGATTCATAAATGTAGCTCTGCTTCCTCCCTCGGCTGTTAGGCTGAGGCATTATTATTGACCCGCAGTTGGATTAACTTGAGAGTTGAGTTGCCAGTAAAAGATCACTACAACAATGCAATACGACCTGTTATTTAAAGAAAAACAGACTTGTCACCTACTGCGTTTTGTGTAATTTGGCTTGCGTTGCATTTGTGCTCCAGGCACACACTGTATTGCATTTAACATTAGAATATTAAACAAAAGCAGAACTGATCTCAATTAAATAAGCTGTCATATTTCAGCAGAGGGGAATATATTTTGTTTTTTTACGGAACTTAAAAGAAGTCTCCAAGTCACGAGAAATGACTGCACTGTTCGTTGAATTGCCGGAGCTTGGTCTTTTCTAAGGACACGTTCAACAGATTTCGAGGGAATTTCAGAAATGTAAAATCCAGTAATCAAATATCCTTGACATGACGTAACCTTCAAATTATATTTTGGGAAATCGTGGAAAACTAATACCAGTTTAAAGTTTCCGACATAAGTCATTTCCTTTTTTAAAAAAAACATTTCCATTAGATGTTACTCTTTATTATGCTCACCTGTGAAAAATGATACTCTGAACCGAATCCAACTCATCCAGATTTCTGGCAGGTCTTGTGATACCGTATCTCTCACCAACATTGAACATTATTCGCTTCAGATCATTTTTCAGTTGAAGGTCTGGATTCGACCAGGAAATATCAATTTAACAGTATGCAGCTCCCATTATTGGGTTGGATTGTACTATTTTGCAAAGAGCGGAAGAGAATGCCTGATTTCCAAATTCCAGATTTACAACTTGCCGAGTTTGTAACTATAGATCTTTCCAGCCGAGCTGCCCCGCGTGTCTTCTAAAGATTCAGAGGCGATAATCATCCTCGGAAACCGGTCAACGAGCGTTTTTCTTAGTCTCACTCACTCAAGCGAATAAAAGCTTCCTCTCGCCTGAGTGAGGTAAAAGTTCGACTGCCAATCACCCAGGGACACAGCTTCCCCCAGTTCTTTGAAGATTTAGCCCCGAGAAAGCACTAATCTTCGCAAATACAGCTCTTGAAAGCTCGCGAAACGTGGGAGAAATAAACGCCTTCACTTTCCAACTGCAAAAGAGCAGGTGGGACCGTATGCAAATCCCACTCGTCCAACCACATCCCCGAGGGTCTTAATGCCCGAGCAGGATTTCACGCGCTGTTTCTGCCTCATTGGCATTCAACAAAACTAAATGCTTATTGGAATGGTCAGAATTAATGTTCCCTCTTTGTTGAAAGCCAGCTACGAAAAAGATAAACCAACAACATAAGATAAAAATTGCTCCTAATATAAATTGCAGATACGATTAACTCAAGTCAGTTGCTTGTAATGCAAACAGCCGACTTCATGATGCCTGCTTATTTGAAAGACGTTGTCATGCAGCCTCGCCTAACCACAGTGTTGATTGGCTGACATATGAATAGGGGGGCCGTAATACGTTAAAATAGCGGAGAATGTTGTTACATTGCCCTCTATGTTGGAGAGGTATAAATAAAGTTCTTTAATTATGGCTGTTTGCACTTAAGCATATGTTAGTCCAACTTAGTGCAATGCAGAGCTCAAAACTGTAATTTGCTTACGCAAGTTAAAATTGCCTGCATCTCTTAAAAAAGCTGTATTGTAGCTGGAGCTGCTGCTGACAGTTGGGCAGGAAATTAATTCGATCCGGGAGTACAGCCATTAGAACCAGGAGGGTGCGGGCCCCGGGCAACTCACATTGTGTCGGAAGGATGGCGAAGCCCCTTTCCCAGTCTACACTGAAAGTGTTCAGAAGGTGAGAGGGAGGAGGTTGGAATAGTCCCCACTCCAGAAAACATACAGAATAGGGTTTAGGCCCGAAACGTCAAGTTTTCCTGCTCCTATGATGCTGCTTGACCTGCTGTGTTCATCCAGCCCCATGCTTGTCATCTCGGATTCTCCAGCATCTGCAGTACCTTTTATCTCTAACATACAGAATAACTCTTGCTGCAGACAATAAGGGGAGGGGTCGGACGATCTTCCTGAAATGAAGAGGTATCAAATCTCACTTTTCGCTTTGAGGGCTTCCAAGGAAATGGTCTAGTCAAGGGAGCAGACGGAAACATGCTCACATTTGTTCTTAGGGAAGGCGCACAGAAATATCTATGATTAGCGGTTTGAAGGATGATGGTAACTCGGTAACATCATCTCAAACTGACATTTTGAGGAATTAACAAATCCTTTTATGTCAGACTGTATGACATGAAGCCCACATACACCATGGTCTCTCAGGTTCCTGTCGTCTGTCATGAAGATCTTTGATGACATTACATTAAAGAGTTGGTCAAACCACTAACTCCATATCAGTTGACTAAGGCCCTCAAGTCCTCAGGGAACAGGAAATCACCCAGATTTGACAGTTTATCAGCTGAGTTGTATTGGACTTTGTGCAGCTTGATCAGCCAGGACCTGCCTGAGGTGTCTGTGAATATGCTTCTGGTTGGCTGTGTGTGTGAATCCATGAGGAAGGTCAATATCACCCTTTTCTATGCAAGGAAGTAGAAAAAATAATAGAAATTAGCAACCAATAACACTGCTGAATGCGGACTACAAAATTCTGTCCAAGATCATTGCCAACTGGATCAAGTCCACTCTGGAGTTGGCAATTAACTCTGACTAGGTCAGCAATGTACCTGGCAGGAAGACTTCTGAAAACCTCCCACTACGAGGGGATATTATTGCCTATGTGTAGGACATGGGACCGGACACCTGAAACATCAGCCTGGATCAGGAGCAGGACATTTACAGAATATTACTCACTTGCCTCATGGATGTGCTGTCTAAAGTGGGATTTGGAAAGAGAATCTGCAACTGGATCCAACTGCTCTACAGAAACATCAGTAATGCAGTTTCAAGCAATGGTTGGCCTCTCTCCCCTGCTTTATTTGTGCATTACATAGAGCCTTTTTCCAAATCCATCAGGAAGGAGATGATCTTGTCGAGGTGACAATTTCAGGCAGCAGAGGTCTGTAGTGGAAAACCTGCCTGTACTTTGTCAATGTCACTATCTTGCGCTTGGATCTGCTGTCTGTGCATTTGCAGACAGTTCGAAGTAGCCTTGCAAGCTAAGGTAAATTAAGGCATGAGTGAGACCATGTTCTTTGGTAAATGATGGACCATTCCTTTATCACCCTCACTATGAGATCAGATTACCTGAAAGCAGTGGGAGGATGGTTTGGAGGGACAGGGCCATGCCCTGAAAACTAGAAGTTGCTTATCATAAAGTGCAGGTAGAAACTGGACATGTGGAAGTGACACTTCCTCTACATTGTGGGTAAGAATGATCATCTAGTGTAAGTACTCTTGATGTTGTTGTTCATGGCACAAGTCTGGTATATTTCCAAAGTCTGTGCTGCATTGGTCACCTACCATATCTAGAAGTCAAAGATGGATCATACACACATGGACACCAGCTAAGTTTGGCTGTGGTGATGAGGCATTCTGCCAAATGACTTTGACAGTCTGGTCAAGGAACCAGCTGACAGGGAAAACTGTCTCCTTTTCCCACAGGGCCTTGAGGAAGCCACATGCCGACCACTCCCTAATGGACCTGTGGTCAAATGTGTTTTGCTTGTTTCCACGAGGGACAGGTGATACGATGTGGTCCTCTACTTCTGTGGCAATGTGGCCAGACACATCTTTTGCAATACCGGGGACAGGGAGAACCTCAGGATTGGGAGAACCTCAGAGAGAAGGAAAGGGTTTTTGAAACTAAAGTGGTTCAAGCAGAGGGACAGTAATTCTCCTGTGTCACTTGAGGACTCTGCTAGCTCAGACATAAGGGTTAAGGCACCCCAGTTTGCTCATTTAATCTCTAAGTTTGATGAAGCTTTCTTTACCTCTTTTGAGCGATTAGCACAGTGATTAATGTGGTCAGTTCAATATCAGTCCTTGTTACTGCAGAGCAAGATTGCAGAGTAAAGTTATTATCTCTTTCCAGAAGTAACTGCCTTTGGGGGTAGCATTTAGGGCTGGAGGCATACCACTGGAAATGCCATACTCTCTGAAAACAGCCTGACCAGACATATCTGATATTAGAGAGGCTGAAGCTTTAGACCAATGAGAGCAGGCACAGAGAATGAAATCCATTTAGGTAAATCTCTGTGAAATTAATTCTGCTTGAGGAGTTTAAAATTTCTGTATTCTTCCTTATAAGAACGTACCTCGAGGAATAAAGAATGACAGGGCCTTGTCAGGTAGCCACATTTTGGCTGATGATTATGAGTTGATCCACAAACTCCTGTTGCAGAGTCAGTCCCAACCAACTGGAAAGGTCAGAGGTGGAATGAGTAATAGAAAACTGAGTGAGCATGGGAGAGAGGAAGATGCTGGAAGCCTTCGTCAGTACAGAAAGGATGATGCTGAGATGAAAAGTGAGGCAAAGAAGCCTGGGTCCTTTAACAGCCAAAAGGTAGGGCCTGTCTAAACTAACTGCTGAAGACTGTGGAAAAAACCCAGTGGGGTTTATTGGGGCACATGGACCCCTTTTTTACCCCTTTATTCATTAATGGAATGAGGATGTCGCTGGCTAGGAGCATTTATTGTCCATCCCTAACTGCCCAGAGGGCAGCTCAGAGTCAGTCACATTGCTGGGTCTAGAGTCACATGTAGGCCAGACCAGGTAAGGATGGCAGTTTTCTTCCCTAAAGAACATTAGTGAACTAGGTGGGTTTTTCCTGACAATCAACAATAGATTCATGGCTATCATTAGATTCTTAATTCCAGATATTATATTGAATTCAAATTCCACCATCCCGGGATTTGAACCTGGGTCTCTAGAATGTTATCTGGGTCTCTGGATTAACAGTCCAGTGGTAATACCACTAGGCCCTTGCCTAACCCCATGCATAGAATCAGAATCAGTTAGAGAAACCTGGCAAGCCAGGCTAGTTTTGACTGTGGCTGCAAATCCTTGCGGAGTCAATCCTTTGAGTGTGGGTAAGGTTACACAAATACAAGAGTTACCAGGACTTTATGCAAAGGAAGTAGCTTCTTCCCAGCGTGAGCTGAACAAGCCTCTGATACTGGGGGATACCAGGGCCAGCTAAACGCTCTTGCTTGAAGGTCTTCCAACTAGAGATTACAGTAAGTGCCAAGGTGCTGGTAAAGGGAATTGAAGGAGGATACATTCCCATCTCTCTTTATGGCACTTCTGGAATTCAGTCTTGTTTTGGAGCTAGTAAATCACCCCCAGATTGAACCCATCCACAAACAATCTGTTTCTCAGCAATGACCTGATGGATCAAAGATAATAACATCCCCAATGGTCTCTGAGAAGCTCTGCCAGGTCAAGGAGCCAGCTGCAGGAAAAGGTCTCTGACATTTTCCCTGACTGCTTGGTCACATGGTCTGACCAGACAAGCTCCACCGGTGGAAGTTGAAGTGGCACTGCAAACAAAGACTATCTAGCTTGATTATCTAAAAATGTTTTCAGGAACCTAGATGACCCTAAGGAGGTAATAAATCGTTCCTCTTTAGTAGGGGGCTGGCAAGTTGACCTGCTGTTAAAACCGTTTGCTCAGGCTGTACTCACTGAAGCTGAGCAATGGTCCAGTGGTATTATTGTTCGACTATTACTCTAGTGACCCAGGAAGGTGGGCCTCTGGGTTTGAATACCACCATGGCAGCTGGTGAAGTTTGAATCCAGTAAATCTGAATGATTACCATGAAATTGTTGCCAATTGTTGGGGGGGTAGTGCGGTGGTGTATCATATCTGGTTCACTAATGTCCTCTAGGGAAGGAAACTGCTGTCCTCACTTGGTTTGTCCTACATGTGACTCCAGACTCATAGCAATGGGGATGATTTTTAACTTCCCTCTGGGCACTAAACATTGGCCCAGCTATTACCATGTACCATGAATGAATTTTTAAAAAATCCCTGAAAGCTACTACATTAAAATGAGGTGCTGATGAGTAATTGGAGACCCCATTACAGGCCTGCAAAAAAGTTAGTGGTGCTGCTGAGTAGGGAAATATGGCGCCTAGCTCATTCTGGTACCTGGGCAGTATATGTAAAATCCAAGCCAGCATTTTTATAGGTCACATCTCTACAGGGATGTAGCACAGTTTTGCAGAACCTGCCACATCTGCCAGGCTGCAGGAGACCCCAAACTATAACAAGACGTGCAGCTATGATTCCTGTGTTATTTTTTGGGGAAGCATTCAACAAGATGTTAGTGGACATGTGGCCCCTGCACAAAACAAAAACCTTTAGATCCTTACCATTATGGATGTGGCTACCCATTTCCCAGAAGCTCTTCCCTGGGAAATATTTTTGCCAAAACAGTGGTAAGAGGAATTACCAAATTCTTCACCAGGTGTGGTCTGCTTACCAAGATGCTGTCAGAGCGGGAAGTCATGGGTAACTTGGGCATGAATCAGTGGATGTCTTCAGCAGAACACCCATAATTGGAGGGGCTGCTAGAATAATATTACCAAACCCTGAAAACATGATCAGGGCATACCACCACAAGTAGCCCCATGACTGGATCAGGTATTGTATTTTCTTCTGTTTGCCGCTAGGAACTCAGCCAATGAGTCTTACTCTGTTTTACTCAATTTGAATTTGTTTATGGGCACACAGTGCAAGGGCCTGTGAACCTGATTAGGGAGATGCTTTTGAAACAGAAGCAGGAAGTCTCCTTGATAAACTACAAGGGAATGTTCCAAGTGTGTTTCCTAAATGCCTGTGATGTGGCCTAAGAAGTCTTAAATATCTTTCAGATGGCAATGAAAAAGCAGGCTGACAAATATGCCAAGGCCTAAAACTTCCAGCCAGGAGACCACATGTCAGTGCTCCTACCAACACCAGGTGAACACAGAAGTCCAGTTCAGCAGCCTATACAGAGTAGCAAAGAGGCACGGGGTGGAAAACTATCTAGTTGATACCAAAATTGGAAGATAAAACAAAGACTGCGTCATGTCAACAAAAAGCAATATCACTGCCGAAAAGGGAGCAAGTAGATACAGGTCTGTCCCATTGCCACTGACCAAGAGAATGAGGGTAGAAATATGGACTTTCCAAAAGGCTTTTGATAAGGTACTGCATATAGGGCTACTTAATAGGATAAGAGCCCATGGCATTGTGGATAGTATGTTAGCATGGATAGAAAATTAGCTAAGTAATTGAAGACAGTGAGTTGAATAAAGGAGTGATTTTCAGGATGACATTCTGTAACTAGTGGAGTGCCTCAGGGATGAGTGCTAGGACCACAATTTATGAATGTATGACCAAGAAACAACAGTAGTTTACTTGGTCCTTTGAGCCTGCTCCACCATTCAATAAGATCGTGGCTGACCTGATTTTAACCTCAACTCTGCATTCCTGCATTCCCCAATAATCTTTCATCCCTTGGTAATCAATAATCTAAACACACTGTGCCACAAAAATATTTAAAGATTCTGTGTCCTCTACCTTTCATGAAAGGGAATTTTAAAAACTCACAACTCTCTGAGAGAAAAAATATTTAAATGGGTTACCCCTTATTTTTAAACTGGGATCCCTAGTCGTAGATTCTTGAGAATTCATGAGAGGAAAACATCCATCTGGTCAAGTCCCATCAGGATATTATATGTTTCAATTCACCTCTGACTCCTCTAAATTGTAGAGGATACAGGCCGAGCCTGTCTAGCCTTTCCTCATAATGCAATCCACTCATTCCATGTACTAATCTAGTAAATCTTCTTTTGACTGCTTCCAACACATTAAAATCCATTCGTTAAGTAAGGTAACTAATACAGTTCACAGTACTCCAAAAGCAGTCTCCCCAATGCCCTGTAAGACTGAGAAAAACCTCCCTACTCTTGCATTCAATTCTGCTCGCAATAAAATGCAGCATTTTATTAAATAAAAACCGAAAGAACTACAGATGCTGTAAATCAGGATCAAAAACAAAAGTTGCTGGGAAAGCTTGGCAAGTCTGGCAGCATGTGAAGAAAAAAATCAGAGTTAATGTTTCATTCTCAGTAACTTCTGAGGAAGGGTCACTGGACCTGAAACATTAACTCTTGATTTTTTCTTCACAGATGCTGCCAGACCTGCTGAGCTTTTCCAGCAACTTCTGTTTTTGTACAGCATTTTATTAGTTTTTTTCATTACTTGCCGTGCCTGCATATTAAGGTATACTATGATGTCTGCATGCTACAATTCATGCAGATCTTTCTGCATCTCAGAGCTCTGCATCTCTCACCATTTAGATGATATGCTTTTTTATTCCTTCTGCCAAAATGGACAGGTTTACACTTTCCTACATTGTACTCCATTTGTCAAATATTTTCCCACTCACTTAACCATTCTATATCCCTTTCTAGCTCCTTATGTCCTCTTCACAACTCACTTTCTTTTCTATATTTGTGTCATCAGTGAATTTAGCTACCATTATGTTTGGTTTCTTCATCCACACCATTTACATAAATCGTAAAAGTTGAGATCCCGGCATCAATCCCTGTGATACACCATTTGTGACATTTTGCCAGCCTGAAAAAGACCCATTAATTCTACTGTCTACTTCCTGTTAGCAAGCCAATCTTATATTCATGCATTTTCTGCACTAACCGTGATGTGGCACTTTATCAAATGTATTTAGTTTTACAGAAGGAAATACATCCAGTGGTTCCCCTCTGTCTACAGCTCAAGTTACTTCTTCAAAGAATTCCAATGAGTTCCTTCAACATGATTTCCCTTTAACAAAACCATATTGGCCCCGCCTGATTATCTTGAACTTAGCCAGGTGCCTTGGTCTCTATGGCAGATGTTAAGCTAATTGGTCTGTAGTTTCCTGCTTTCTGCTATTTTGTAATCAAAAGGAGCCTCTGAATCTAATGAGTTTTAGAACATTAAAATCAATGCATCAATTATCTCACTAGCACCGTTGTTTAAAACTCAAGATGAAGTCATCAATACCTGGGGACTTGTCAATTCTCAATTCCAACAATTTACTCAATCTTGCTGGCAACTGTAATTTTCTTGAGTTCCTCCCTTCCTTTCAATTTCCAATTTACAGTTATTTCTGGATGCTACTTAAATGCTCTATAGAGAAGACGTGCAAAATAACTGTTCAATTCATCTGCCGTCTCTATCCTCCGTTACTAATTCCCCAGGAATTTATCATTTTCTATGGGACCAACATTTATTTTGTTAACTCTTTTTAAAGTATCTGAAGAAACTTCTCCTCTCTGTATTTATATCTTTGGCAAACTTTCTCTTATACTGTAATTTTTCCCTCATTAATCTTTTATTAATTCTTTGCTTTTTTAAATATTCTATCCAATCTTCTGATGTGCAAATGTAATTGGCACAATTTGAGTTTGATACCATCTTTGACATTCTTTAGTGAACTACAATTTTTTTCTAATTTGTTGGAATGTATCTATTTTGTGTTTTCTGCGACAACACCTTAAATGTTTGCTACTGCATCTCTATTGAGCTATGCCTTAACCTAATTTACCAGTACATTTTTGCTAGCTTTCATGCCCTCATAAATTCCCTTGTTTAAATTCAAAATAGTAGTCTTGGATCTGCATTTCTCTCCCTTAAACTGTATAGAAAATGCGATCATTGTGGTCGCTGCTGTCAGGGACACTTTCAATATGGGGGTCAGTAATTAATCTTATCATATTGGTCAAAACCAGATTTAGTATAGCCTGTCCTGTGGTTGGTACCTTAACATATCTGTCTAAGAAATTTTACTGAAACAGTCAATGAATTCATCATTTGGACTACTTTTTCCCAAATGAATTTTCCAGTCTATATGTAGTTTAAAATCTCCCAAGATAATTGCTGGTCCCTTTTGACAGCATGTGTTAATGATTTGAATAACAGAACTGAATGTATTATCACCAAGATTGCAGATGTCAAAAAATAAATAGGGAGAAAGGAGCTAGCTGTTTGATGAGTGTCTGTTTTCTTGTCTTAAGTTTTAACATAATATACAAATTAGTGGAAAAGATAAGTTAAATATAAATAGGTAACTTAAATATATGAATAAGTTAATAAAATAACTAATTAAAACTCATTAATGATGGCAGGACAGGTGATGTGTCAAGATTGAAGCATTTGGGAGCTCTTGGATTCCATTGTGAACCATTGTGATCGAACACAAGTACATCTACATTCAATGTTTCAAGTTGGAGCAGCTGCAGCTCAGAGTTTAGGTGCTGAACGGTCAACTGCTGTGGCACATAAGGGATAGGGCAAGTCATCTGGATTCTTTTTACCAGGAGGAAGCTTAGAAGAAGTCCTTTCCTCCATCATAAGGTCAGAAATGGGGATATTCATTAATGATTGTACAATGTTTAGCATTATTTGCAATCTTCAATTAGTGTTGTAGTCCATACCAAAATGCAGCAAGACCTCGATAGTATCTAGGTTTGGGCTGACGAATGGCAAGTAATATTCATGCCACACCAGTGTCGGGCAATGATCATCTCTAACAAAAGATAATCTAGCCTTCACTCCTTGATATTCCATGCCACAACCACCTCTGAACTTCCCATTATCAACATCTGGGGTTACAGTTGACCAGAAACTGAAGTGCACTAGCCATATAAACACAGTGGTTGCAACAGTAGGTCAGAGACTAGGAATCCTGCCATGAAAACTCAACTCTGGACTCCCCAACTTCTGACTCCTCAAAGCCTGTCCAGCATCTAGAAGGCATAAATCAGGAGTGATGCGGAACACTTTCCACTTGCCTGGATGACTGCAGCTCCAACAACAATCAATAAGCTTGACACTATACAGGAAAAAAGCAGACATCTTGATTGGCACTGCATCAACAAGCATTTGCTCTCTCCACCACCGCAGCTCAGTTGCAGCAGTATGTACCATCTACAAGATGCACTGCAGAAATTTATTAGTGAAACAACACCTTCTGAATCCGTGACCACTATCATCTGGCAAGTCAAGGGCAGCAGATACATGGGAACACCACCACCTGCAAGTTCCTCTCCAAGCCAGTCACCATTCTGACTTGGTTATACTTGGCTGTTCCTTCGATTTTACTGGGTCAAAAGCATGGAATTCCCTTTGTAACACATTGTGGGTTACCTGCAGCAGTTCAAGAAAGCAGCTCACCATCACCTTCTCAAAGTCATCTTGAAATGGGCAATAAATGTTGGCTCAGCCAGCGATGCTAACATCTCATGAATGAATAAAGAAATTCTTGTGATTTGGTCACTGTTCCAAAATGAGTTGATTTGGAATTCTCAGTGATAAATACAATTCAGACTCCCATAAACCATTGTTCTGAGATATGTACTGAAGTAAGAAACAAAAAAAGCTTTGATTTACTTAAAAGGCTTTGGATAACAAGCCGTTTTGGAAGCTCAACACATTATTAAAGCACAAGCAAAGATCTGTCTGATGAGCTGAAGGGCCTCTACTGTATAATTATATGATTTTATGATTTGTGTTGAGGGAAATGCTTGAGATCAGCTATTCCTTATAGAGTCAAAGAGTCATACAGCATGGAAACAGACCCTTCAGTCAAACCAGTCCAGGCCTAACATATCCCAAGCTAAACTAGTTCCGCTAGCTTGCTCCTGCCCCATGTCCCTCCAAACCTTTCCTATTCATGTATCTATTCAAATGTCTTTTAAACGTTGTAACTATACCTGCATCCACCACTTCCTCAGGAAGTTCATTCCACATATGAACCACCCTCTGTGTAAAAAAATTGCCTCTTATGTCTTTATTAAGTCTTTCTTCTCTCTCCTTAAAAATATTCTCCCTAGTCTTGAAATCCTCCATCTTAGGGAAAAGACAACTACCATTAACAACTGTATCTATACCTCTCATTATTTTATAAACTTATATCAGGTTGCTTCTCAGTCTCCAGTGAGAAAAGCCCCAGCCTATCCAGCCTTACCTGATAACTCAAACCTTCGTTACCCAGTAACATCCCGGTAAATCTCTTCTCTGCATGCTCGAACTTGATAATATCCTTCCTACAACCGGATGACCAGAACTGGACACGGTATTCCAGAAGGGGCCTCACCAATGTCCTGTACAACCTCAACATGACTTCCCAACTCCTAGACTCAAAGGACTGAGCAATGAAAGCAATGATTTCTCATTGAAATGAAGAACAGCACTGATGGTGTAAACACTACTTCTTTTACTTCACCTTTCTCTCTAAGAAATTTGCATAATCTGAATTGTAGTTTATATACTTTGAAGCAGAGTAACATTTAATCTAATTCATACACAATCAACTATGTAGAAGGAGTTTAAATAGTAATGGGCCAAATCTGAATATGAAATAAACAGTTTAAATATGGAACATTTTGTCCCTGCAGTCATGATGCCACAGAAAAGGAACTGTAGTAGATAGAACTTGTGCTTATTAAGTACATTATTTTTGAAAGATGGCAAGTGTTAGTTCTCTGCTGATGTGAATATGGATCTGCAAGGATATGAGGGGGTTAATAGTTGACTGAGTGTAATAAGCACCACCCACTGTGATGATGTCATGAGGACTTGGTGGAGTAAGGAATTAAGTAGAATTTTGTGGGAGGCTAGGTCCTCTCAACAGTCTTTGTAGTAATGCAGAATTTATAACCTGTAAATGGTTGCAGAGATGCAATAAGCTACATTTTGTTTAGCCTATAAGATTCTTCCTGTTAGACCAGATGGTGGATACCATTGTGCACAAAAGATTACGTAAGCCTTTAAAGAATCCACACACGTGGAAGATACAGACAGCATCACCAATAGCTTATGAATCTCTTTCTCCAATTCTGCTATTTTCACATTTATAGTCTCCCAATGTTTCAAATGTTTCTGGTAGTTGCAAAATCAAAACAATGCCTGTTTCTTGGTCCAGGCTTTTACCTTTTGCTTACACTCTGCCAGTGCTTGGAACATTTCCCTCTTCCATGCTTTTTTTCTGCTTGATGTGTCCATCAAGAACTTGTCATGAGGTTTCACTTCTTGAACCAAAACTACTGCCTGGTAGACCCAAATTTGGACATTCTAAATTGACCACAGCTGGACAAATTGGATCTGATAGAAAATTGATCAAACTAAATTAAACAGCAACCAGCAGCTATCAGCTACAGGGAAGAGTAGAAACCAAGAACAAAAAGGCTACAAAGGTTCAAGGGGAACCAGTTACAACCAGCCCAAGGCATGTGTATTAGAGAAGTCTCACTCAGACTTCCAGACGTCTTGACTGCCTGATTTTGTACATTTCCCAACCTCTTCCATCAGGCAGAAGATACAGAAGCCTGAACACATGCACAAACAGTTTCAGGAACAGCTTCCTTCCAGCCGTTATCACAGCTGTTGAATGGATTCTAGCCTTAAATAATGTAACCTGTATGCTTCTGAGTCTTTTTGATCTGTACGTCTTTTGCTTGCTGTGATCTGCCTGTACCGCTCATTAACAAAGCTTTTCACTGTATTTCGGTATATGTGACAATTAAATCAATCAATGAATCAACCAATTCACATCTCCTGGCATGGCAACAGTGAAGAGTGTTGGCATGACCCCATTGGATAATTTGAACTCAGCTCATGGTCTCATTGACCAAAGTCCACAGAACATTCTGGAAGATCTGTGGTGAGGGAGATAAAAACACAAATCTTGAAGCTATCGCCTTAGCGGAGACACATGGTGAAGACTCACAGTAAAGACTTGACCAGGCCCAGCAGTGGAGCTCTGACCATCTGGATAGAGAGAGATCTGCCATCAACTGAGAAACCAACCTTCATGGAAGAGAGCCAGCCCTATGTTGGAAAGGAAGGAGATTCCAATGGCCTTGCTTAAACATGTGGATTGTTGCGGATAATATCCTTTCTCAAATGCATAGAGCTAGATAAAGAGTAAATATTGTGGGAATATGGGAAATGCTCATGTGGCATATTTTAAAAAATATATTTTGTTAATAAAATCAAGTTGAACCACAAACCATTTTTGGTGTCCCTTTATCCACCACATCAATGATTGTTTGGGTAAAGTGCTTTTAATACATAAACTGATCAAAGTGCCCAACACGCGGGACTGCAGGTTGTTTGTTCACTAATGTCATCATTTTCCCTGTCAGGATTGGGTTCTAGGTAACATTGTGAGGTCTTATAAGAAGGTAAAGATATGGTTCAACTCTTGCGACTTTTTTAAACAATTGTTTATTTACATTATGCTCACAATATACATTGTACTCACATGAGGTCAAAATTATTGCCTCTTCACTAGAGGCCCTCCCTTTATCATCTTTCTATGTGGTTTCCATATAGTTATGGCATATTAAATAGTATAACTTCCTATGCACTTTTTCAGGAGTTAACCCTTTACTTTTCATAACAGCATTAACTACTGTAACAAATAGTGAAAGACATCAGTCTGTGACTCAACTAATGGGTAAGTCATCATTGACATGAATTTTCCAGATCTTGCTGCTATGGAGATGAAAGGCAATGTGGTGTAAAATTGACGTTTCTTCCAGTATGAAAGGCAGAATTCTGAGATAGCCCCAGAATTGAACAGAAAACCTTAACAAATGTAGCAACTCTGTTACCAGTACTGGAGAAACAATGCTACAAGTTGTATTGTACCTTAAACTTCACTAAGGAGAAGAAAAGCCACACTGGAAAAACATTTAAGGCATTGCAGACTGATTTTGATTTCAATACCAATATTATTTACGTACCGTATGTTTTTAGCTTTAGATCTTGGTAAAAGGAGAAAATTGATCAGTGTGTGACTGCACTGAGACAGTGTAATCACACTCCTGTGAATTTGGACAACTGCAGAATAATCTCACCAGGGAGAGGATTGTCTTTGGAATAAAAGATCCTGCTGTGACAGCACAACTACAACAGAAAAGATAAACATACCTTCACAAACAATATTAGCATGTTCAAAAACTCAAGTTGAAATCATCAGCTATAGAATATTGTAGAACAGATGAGTTTTTGCACAATGCTGAGATATAGTCTACAGCTAACAAGAACAAAAGGGCAAAAAGTAGGAAATATTTGCAGAAGGGTCAGCAGAAAGAGAAAGGTCAGTGTACAGAGCTTGGGATTTACAAAGGACACTGTGTGAAAAAAAAAGTAAGTTCAGTGTTGGGAAAACATTGCAGTAAACTCAAGAAGCTGAATCACTTTGCATGCAAGTGTCTTGTTGGAAAGGAGCAAAGCAAACCTATAGAGATGGTGGCTGGAGAGATTTCAGATGATGATTCTGACAAATCATTACACTACAGAACATGTTGGCATGACCTCATCTCAATGCAATAAGTTGTTTGGAACTGTTGGAAGGATGACTACAGAAGGCAAGCATCAACTGAATGTGAAATGTCAGCTAGGGACTTGTACAATGTGAAATATCAAGAGCTTCACAAATTTGCGTGAAATGGTTGAGGATGGTGACCAAAAGTGAATGAAAAGTAGACTGATGCCAAAGGACAAACTAATCTGAGGCCCCAGTTCAATGGGAAGAGAGAATATCTGCAGTTCCAGAGATTAAATATTAAGTAGTATCCACTTATCGAAGCTGAAGTAAATCTAAAGCTTAGATTGGTAACTTTACAGTTGCAAGAAGTGATGTATTTCTGAAGGCCAATCTATTAACTGGTGATTAGATCCTATAAAGTTACAAAGATGTTCTCACTGGTTTGATTATTTTTCAGGTGAATATCATCTTGAAGTAAATGAGAGTATGCAACCAACTCAGCATCTTCTGAGGTGAGTTCCAGCTGCTTTAAACCCAGCCTGAACAGCTAGATAGAGAAAAAGATAGAGTAATCAAGACAAATGCTACAGACTGGATTAACACATGTGAGCAGTGAAAAATCCCTGCAAATTTGTGAATATGCATAGATCCAAAGGGTCTCAATAAAGCTTTGAAAAGATTGACAAGATTCTGCCACAACTAGTGAAGGCCAAGGTCTTTACTGTAAATGGATACCAGCACATGAAATTGAATGAAAGCAGCACTTTCTAAATATATTTTGGATTCCCATTTGGGAGGTACAGATGTTTGCATATGCTATTTTGTATTTCCACTGGTCTGGAAGAGTATCAATGCATACAGCATATGACAGTAATTTAGCAAAGGGTTCAGCAATTAAAGCCAACATAGATTTGCTAAAAGCAAATCATGATTAACTAAACTAAGTCTAAGTCTCCTGATCAGCAATATGACAAAAGGCAACAGCAAACTAATAGAGCACTTTACCAAACAAAATTATAGAAAAACGTAAAAAGAGGTCCATGGTTGCCAATAGCTCCTTGGGCGTGATACTTAGTGACAGAGAAAGTGAGCACAGGAGAACATTTAGGATTGTTGGGCATAATCCAGTTGATTTGGTTACATGGATTTCAGACTGGTGTCTAATGCAGCTTGTTAGCGAAGTGGAAGCACATCAAATAAAGGGGTCAGTACCAGCATGGAAACCGTGATGGCTGAGTGACAGGAAACAGGGAAGAGGGTGAATTTTTTTTCTGACTGGAAAATGGTATTTAATGTTATTACCTAATCGTCAGTATAGGATTATTATTTCTCTTGATTTGTTATGATGAGGGATCAGAGGCTCAAAGTATTTATGGGCATTCTTTTTATCTTTTAATTCCAAAATGTTTTATCTTTAAAAAGAGGACAGCTACAGAAAACCTGGAAATCTGATAGAGATTAAATTGGAACATTCAAGAGGGAATTAGGTGAAGTTTTGGATAGATAAAGTTTGTAGGGATATGATGAAAAGACTGGAGATTTGGAAGTAGGTAATGGTGCTCGTTTGAAGAGTTGGTGTAGGCATGATGGGCTGAATGGCATCTATCCATGATGTAACAATTCTGTGATCTTTCCCTCACCTGTGCCCCCCACTCAGTCTCCTACACTACTAACCCTGCAAGCCCTCTGTGCTGCCTCCTCAATTCTTAGGTACATCTCATCACCTTAACCCCAGGTGCACCAGCACTAAGAGTCGTGCAACCCACTGTAGTCTTTCATTCCCGCCCATTTTCTAATTACAAGAGAAGACAGCCCATAACAGGTTGCAGCCTGGAGGTTTGGGGGATACCCAACATCTGTGTCCTCACCCACTGTGAGGAGAGAGAATACTGGTGCCACAAGAGAAGCCATGGACTTTTCCTGCAGGGATGCTGAGACATCCATGTCCCATCAAATGATTAAGTACCATTCTTCATTCCACTGCCATTCTCCCATCTTCCCTGCTGTGACACTCAATCATTACACACTACACCTAAGTACAAGCTGCGACACCTACTCTCTCTTTTGTCTTGCAGGTTCCACCAGCTCACCAATGACATCAGTGGAGGAACACCCAGTTCCAGAAGATGCATCTCTGAGGATGGAGGTTCCAAGGCCTCAGAGGAAGAACCAGCAAGACTGCCCTCCTGCACTTCCTAACAGCCCAAATACTGACACCTCAGAGGGAAAAGTTAAAATACAGAGTTTGGAAGCACAATCAGGTGAGCACATCACAGCAACAGCTCTGTACCTGCCCAAGGAAGAAGTGTCCCAGGCTGCAGGCGCTCGGAGAACTGCTGGAGATCAGACACCTGCTCAGCTCCAGGCAAGAGATGACCCTGTGCTGTCAGGATTCAGGAACTTCATCCAAATGCACAGGGAGGAACAGCAGAGGGCAGACAGGTATTTGGGATGGAACAGTCCTTATTGCCTAGAATCCAAATCAGTGCGGCAAATTATGCAGCTGCAATGCCAAGCAACTTCAGAGGCTGCGAGAGAGGTGCACACACCAGCATACCATTGCCTCAGCCATTCATCCTCAGGATGAAGGCAGGGCAACATGGCTATAGGGAACTTTGATCCCAGTCCAGATGGCCTAGAGTCATACTTTCCATTCAAGACAGCGTAGAGGTAGCTCAGCCCTCCATCTCCACCCTGAAATATCCACCACCCCCACTTCTACTTCTGACTCTTGGAAGTTCAAACCAAGGAGAGTCAGCTTGTGTTTTGCAAGAAGATCTTGGATATGTCTGGTCCATCTAGACACAAACCCCATGGGGTCACCCCACTAAATCTCCAGGGTCAATGGGAATCATAGCAGAGCAGGCTCCCTCCATCCCAGTTTCAGAATCAGGGAATGTATTGAGACATTGTGGGAGGAAGTGAAAGAGAAACCTTCCTGAGGGTACATTGTTTTCATGTGTGAGTAATGTTTGTTTGTAAATATCGATCTTTGCAAAACGTTTCCTGATGTTATATTTCATGCATATCATTGCAAGTCTCTTTTAGGGGCTGAAAGGACTCTTTCACTACTCAGCATCAGGTTATGGTCATGCACAAGGTTCAATGGATGGAGGTCTGAGCTTCTAGGGCCTGGCAATGCCTTTGAGTTTCCTCATTGAGCATCCCTAGTGTTTGGCTCCCACTGTGTGCAAGGATGTAGATGTCACCGAGTTGTCCTTGTCAGGTTATGCCAGGAAGGTGTGATATACAGAGAGGATCAAGGTTGAAGGATGATCAGAGAGTAGGTAGATGCTTTCCTGTATGCTGTACATTTCATGGACTAGTGACCAATGTTCTTTTTCTTTAAAATCCTTATGAATGGAGCGTACTGCAGCCCCCTCCCTCACAGGTCGAGTCACTCCAATTGTGCTCACAGCCATTTTCTTTAATGTGATTTCCAGTATGATGGACGATGACAATGAGTGCTCCTGTTCGAGACTCAGCCTGACCATGCAGTGTGCCCCCAAATATGAGGCGATCGTGCCTGGTGTGTTATTCAGTGTCTCTTTTGAGACCAGAAATTCCTGCAGTCCCCTGCAGGAAGACTGAACTGCTGAGGCTCGGTGCAGTAGCAATGGCTACAACTGCCTCACCCCAATCCCCTTGTCATTCTCCTTAATTTTTGCAGAACAATGAGATGGACTTGACTGGATGTCCTGAGGCAAAATATGTCTAAAACCCTGGACTAGTGCCTCTTCCTCTCCTTAATCATCTTATCCCTATCCACTGGATGTGCCACTATGGAGTCAGTGGATTGACCGTGACTCATTCCCTGGACTTCAGAGGCAATGGATCCCCTGAGTGAGACTGCCCCCAAACTGAACACCTAACTGGTATGGGAGGCTGCATTTGATTCACTGTGCCTCCATGGACTTCAGTGAGGACTACTTCCCACAGACTTTGAGGCATCGCTGCCTGCTTGCTGCACATGCAGTGCATTTGTAATACAAGCTGCTGGCACGTAGACTAGATGTAAGACTGACATTGCACGCTGCAATACACAAGATGTACACCATTAGACTGAAGACTACTTATGGTTAGGCAAGCTGCTTGCTTGTTTAACTGTGCTGACTGGCTTGGCAAGACATGGATGATGTGAACTGGCTGACGCTGTGAGCATGCATTAAGAAAGCAAGTGAACATCCTTGTAGTGCAGCATGGTCCAGCCTGCAAGCTAGGTACCTGTCTCTCTGCAAAGTGTCCCCACTGCAGCCTTTCAATGTAAGTTGATATTGCACTCAGTGCCAGAATGATTGTGATGATGGGCAGATGCTGGATGCCAATGTCCGCAGAGGAGCAGTATGAATGGTTAATGCCCCCGATCATTTCTGTGGTTGTGGTTTGGTTTCAGATAACATGAATGTTGTTTGGAACAAGCAGTGATCTGAATCTGCCAGGTTTAAGCTCTGGTTTTCTTGTTGAGTTTTCTTGATGTTGTGATTGTTTGGCAACGATGGGAATCTGCACATTAATGAAGCGAGTGGAGACATTAACAAGACATATGACAAGCATGAATCCCCATCAGCTGGCATCTTGCCATTACTTGGCAAGATACTCACTACTCAGAGTATATGCTGTTCTATAAATTACCAATATTGTTACAACTGCAAAACTTTTGGCTAAATTTTGTAGTTCATCTGTGCATGGGAAAACAGGCATATGGATCTGTAAATTAAGGTAACGTACATCAGCGGTGTAGGGTGCTGACCTGAGTGCAAATAGGGGCCTGCCTGAAAAGTTAAAGTGGTGTGAGCTGGCTAATTGGAGCTGCATTCACTCCAGATAATTATACTGTCCTCTTACCCCTGCAAAATTTTGTCTCATGATCTTCAATGCCAGTTTCAACATTTTATTTATAAAATAACAACAGCCACAAATATTTTACACAATAAGGATTGGATAATATTTTCAAAAGTTTAATGTTAAAATCATAATTTAGTAAGGCATTAAGTGAAAAGCTATGATTCAGCAAGATGGATCTTTGCATTCCAAATTCACTATCATTTGCTTGATACAAATAGACCAAAATGTGTAAACAAAAGTCTGAAGCGGATTATGGGTAACTTCACAAAGACAATGTTTACTAAATGATGCTGTTCTTCACAACATGTTCTATTTAACATTTAAATCATTTATACTATAATTACTGAAAAAAATACACTTGTGATCACGTTTGTGCTTTTTTCTGAAACAGAAGAAATGTAGTGGAAACTGCACCAACCTCTCCTCCCTGCTGTTACACACAGAAATTGTAAAAGTTTGTAAGGCACAGTTAATATTAGCAGGTAATGCAGTGTGACAATGTTGGTAGGTTCAGATACCTCACAATGCTTCAAGGCCAAGGTGTTATATACTTATGTTTCCTTTTCAGTCCTGCAGGAAGACCTTGCCCTGATGTCTCAACATTAATTTTGGAACTCATTCTGGATTCAAGTGCCAAGTGGTATCTGGGTTATGTTCTCAAGGTTGAATGCTACATTCAAATAAGATTTGCTGACTTTTGAATTCAATGCAAAGTACTATCATGTTTATATTCTGTTTTCAATTAGGTTGTTTCACATCAGAGGAAATAATAAGTACAAAGCTGACAAGGACATTAAATACGATAAAGACAAATATGAAGGGCTTACTGGTAGTGAATGAGCCTCTATCCCATCTAAACTGGTAAGTGCCAAGTTTTCTCTCAGATATAGGTGAAATCTAATGATAGGTACATATACGACTGACACAACCAAAAAGAAATTGAAAGCTGAGTTTCTGCAGTTTATGACTTTGAAGTGAATTTTAAAATAAATTAACAATGATCAAAATTTGCAAAATAGAGGTCTTATTATGTGATCAGGATTATTATTTAATCTCAAATAGGAAAAAATACACAATCTTATCAGCCTCACAACAGAAAATAATGCACTAGAATTACATGCTTTAGGAAAATAAAGTTACAACACATTTTGGCTTAGGCACTCAATAACTTTGCCTATTAAGTTGACTTGTTTGAATACTTTGTTCAAATACTGAAATCTATCAACAGGAATTCCATGTTTATGAGTTTACCTTTAAAAAGGCCAAATATTTCTTGCGGTTTTAAAATGCAATCAAATTCCTAAGGTTGTAAACATTTTTAAGTTCAATTCTGTGAAAGCATTGAGCAATATATACATTATATGAAAAAAATCGCTGATCCAAATTACACCACGATTAAGCTTTGTCTTTGGATATCTTAGCCCTTTACCGACGCATGTGGGTATCATGAAGTAGCATTGAAAAACACAGCTATGTTCAATGCATAGTTAGAGTTTGCTGTAGAGCATGTTTGCATAAATTGTACAGCAATTTTCGCCCAAGTGCACTCTTTCGATAAAGAAGGGTTAAAATAGGTGCTACAATGTTCTACCATGAAAGACACCACTTATATCAACAGTGCAGCAGTCTATTGTAATTGTTATAACATAGGAAAAACCTCATAACACTTGATTAGTCACATCATATTTACAAAAAATACTTTCAGGAATCTCTCATGCTTAACCTCAAGGAATTTCATAATGTCCAGTTTGACAGTATTAGTTTTGTTTCCCTGACTTGTGAAAATACTAGACAGCTGCACAATGGGAAGGATCTTAATCCAAACATACCAGGAAGGGAAACCATGCAGTTGCACTGAATGATTTAAGGTGAGGGCCTTACTTGTGTCCTGAATTTTATTAGCAGAATACTTCAAGCTGTGCGGCCCACCCTACTTTTATCTGGTCTACACTGTCACTGCTTTTCAGGTAAAGGCCAGGTGCAAATGCATAGTTAGTACAGTAATAGCAGCTGATTGACATTATGTATATCCAGGACCCTGGACAGGGGTTGCATACAGTGTTAATCACTGGGGCACCTCTAGGGGCAGCCAGGCACAAAGCAACACTCGGAAACACAGGAAAAATGGAAGGAGAGAGCAAGAGATTGAGGATGCAAAAGGGTTGGGGGGTGCGGGGGTGCGGAGAGAGAGAAAGAGAGAGAGAGTGGAGTTTGTAAGGATAAGGATGTTGACTTGCTTGCCGAGCTGGCTTGTTATCGTTCAGATGTTTCATCACCATGCTAGGTAAAATCATCAATGAGGCCTCCAATGAAGTGATGTTGTTCCACTCCACTTTCTGGTCTGTTATGGTGAGTTGTGCCATTTCTGGTTTTGTTCTGTATGGGTTTGTATATGGGGTCCAATTCTATATGTTTATTGATTGCACTATGGGTTGAGAACCATGCCTCTAGGAATTCCCTTGCATGCCTGTGTTTGGCTAGGGTTACTATGATTACCTTGTCCAAGTTAAGAGGAGTTTGTAAGGCAAGAGAGAGAGGGAGGTTGCAAAGAGGTTGGAGAGAGAAAGGCTGCGAGAGGGGGGAGAGAGAGAGAGAGAGAGGAGGCTGCAAGGTGGGGAAGAAGGAGGCAATTAGAGGAGGGGAAATGGAGAGATTCTGAAAAAGGAATGGACGGAGGGAGGAGGCAGGTTACTAAGTGTGTGTGTGTGTGTGTGTGTGTGGGGAGAGAGAGACTGCAAATAGCGTGAACAGTTTTAAACCTGACCAAAAAAATCCTCATCTAACTAGGAACCATGAAAACTGAAAAATCACTGAGTGACTTGTTTGCAGATGAATGTGGAATTTCAAGCTTAAGGCTGTATTTGTTTTGGGACTATCATATGGTGGTGGGAGTGTATTGGTTATTGTTGTAATGAACCTAAGTCATTTTTTAATTTTTAATTTTAAAATTCAGTGAGAAAGGAGTTAACTGCCTAGTTAAGATCTTCCAGCTTTGTGCATATGTGACATTAACTGTGACTTCAACAGTGTGTGGTAAGTGGGTTTAGGTTGATGGCTTTTAGTGTGTAGAAGTGTCAGTTAATTTTGAAAAAGATATTTTTCTTGTTAAATTATTCCTGTTATCTGTTGCCAGTTTAGATACTGCCAAGAAATTAGTGCTTTCTTTCTGTGTTGTGGCTTTAATTTTAGCAGAGGTTTAGAAATTATTGAAGATATTGAAGTAAATCTTCTAATTCTTCTTCTGTGTGAGTCCAAGATCCCCATCTGGCAATATAAATACAGAAATTTTGAAGAGGACACAGATCAAAGTTAAAACATTTACTTTGTTTCTCTCTCCACAGATGCCGCTCGGACTGCTGAGTTTCTCCAGCAATTTCTGTTTTTATTTCAGATTTCCAGCATCCTCAATATTTTACTTTCATTTAAACACAATAATGCTGTTACTATGTGACTGTAATAAATGAGTTAGTGAAAAAGAACTATGTCCCTGAAAATCAAAAAAGAGCCCACGAGGAGACATGCAGAGGGGAAATATTTTGACCCCTTTTCCCAATTCTGAAGGATGAAAGAGGGAGGGTTAAAGGTGGGAGAGGGAAGTTAGAAATAAATAGCCCAAAAACAGGAGAAGCACCTAGACCCATGACTGTTCTCCCAACTTCAATCCTTGATTCTCTTCCAAAATTAGCAGGTTTGTTGTATTACAGTAATACATCTTTATATTTTTCCTGAAACAGTTGAAATTATTGGGATGATGTTTTAAAAAAGTAAAAATGATATTTGTGCTTCTACTTTAATGAAAGAAAATCTGATCCAATGGCACAAATTCCACACTGTACTCAGATGTTACACAGCTCATTCAGTGTGTTAAGTTCATGCTCCTTCTGTGGGTCAATAAGGTGAAAGAACTCCATCAAGTTCAGTTTAATGCCCCTGTTGAACAGGTTACGGAAGCGCCCTTTTTCATCATAAAGATAACTGTATCTCTTCTGGTTCATGTGTTCATTTATTGTTATATTAACTGTAGCTGTGTAGAACTGTAAAAATAAAACCCACCATCAGTAAGTTCAATGCAAAATAAGTCTTGGCGTTTTTGTAAAGCCTTAATTCTCCAGAATTTTATACATATATGATGCAGATGAATTAAAATTCCAGTTTGTCAGTTACATTTTGATTGAAATAGTCAGACTAACAACTTGAATTACTGTGCTCTTTGTATAAATGGAGGAGAAAGGCATACTCATGGTTGTGTCCAGCATAACAGTCTTTCACAAAAATGAAAAATGATTATTTTCCACTTTGCACCCAATGATATCAAAATGTACTCTTAGTTTAAAATCAATATAAAATGCAATTGAGAACGTTATCTCCAAAGCTTAATAATAGCAATTACATTTTAATTTTGTCTCTTATAGTTATAATCCTCAACCTATAATTTAGAGGTGAAAAGCAAAAAGTAACAAAGACAGGGATGAATCTTGTAAGATTCAGAAAACAATGGAGAATGAAATAAATAAAAAAAGTAGAAGGCAATGACGAAGGAGAAGGATTCAATATTATTACAAAGTAATCAAGTATTAATTAAAGTTTTACATCAATATCTCAAGTTTTCTTTTCACAATAGTGTTTTCTGAGGCAGTTTATAGAAATAACATAGTCAAGTCAGATCACATCCAGTAACAAGTGTATTCTCTAATGAATTTAGAGATGACGTGAAGCAAGTTACGTGATCCTAACAACTAAATAGTCAGACCATAATGTTCATTGGATGTACGCTCATCAGATAGACCAAACAGACCTGCAAATTAGTTAAACCGGAGGACCTGGTTATTCCAAACAGGGTTGGAAAGCTTTAAGCAGAATTTCACCAGAAATTGGCTAAGTGGGGTATCAGGTGGCTGAAGTAGATATGTTTCCAGGACGGTAGGATGTTACGGTGCCAGATAGGTGAATGAGTATGTAGGGTAGTTATGCCCAAGTGGGTAAGGAGTAGAGTGGAGTGGAAGGTCAAGCCCAGCATGTGGGCAGAGTTGTTGGTTTGGGTGAGGGGGTGTAGTTATTTTCAGTAAAGGGAGTGCTAGGTTATGCTGTAGTCTGGTCGGGATGAGGGGTGTCAGGTTTAACAGCTAGGAGAGTTCATGAGTTTTAGGGGTTCAGGCCCACAGTGGGGTGAGTATTGGGTCTTGCAAGGTCATGTCAGCGGGGGAGCAAAAGTTGGGTCCAGCACAATCAGGTGGAAGGTGGAATCATGTTGTGGATGATTCAAAGGGGTTTTCCTTAGGGTTCTGGCGGAGGTAAGGATCAGAAGTCATGTAGTTGAGGGGATTGTATCAGTAATGTGTTGGGAGTTCAGGTTTATACTTACCCAGGAGTGACAGTAGATTTTTAATCCAATATTGTTTCCTGTGTAACTGTTAAGTCTAAGTGAGTTGGAACCATCTAAATTGAATGCCTTTAATGGACACTTTCAGACTGTTCCAGATGCACTGTAATTCTTTGTTGGAAAATTCAGCTTCCTGAGCAGTTACCACGGAGTCATTTGTATTGGGGATTCCATATGGTGCTGACATGTAAGTCCATTTTGCGCTGCTTAACCAACTCTCTGGTTAGAATTTGAGCCAATATGAGAAGCTAATGAATTTTACTAAGTTTAGCCAAAGTGAAACACTGGAGGGCAACAAAATTAACATTAAATGTATCCAATTCACTTAACTATACAGGTTACAGCTTGTAATTTAACTTTATAATATACAATTAATTTTTCTTAGGATACAACTAAGTAGCATTTCTAGAACAAGTACAGTAGTAGAAGAATTACAATGATTTTGTAACTAAAAGTGCAGCATAATTATGGTTGAAGTAATAATAATGCAAGTTGTACTCATACTGACACATCCTATCTACTACTACCATAAATAAGATTTATTATTAATGTTTAATGTAACTCCTGGACAATTAGAGCAAGAATAAAATATCATTATGTAAACATTGTTTTAAAGTGGTTTCTTCAAAATCATCTCATGACTTTAATAGAAATCGATTTATTTCAAAAATTAAACTAACTAAATAAAATTTACAGCACAGTGATAGAGCATTCAGTTTGGTCCATGCTGGAATTTGTGCTCCACATGAGCATCTTTCAACCCTACCAGCACTTTTTTTACTCATTTCTCTATTTGTTCTAGAATCCCTATAGTGTGGAGACAGGCCCTTCGGCCCAACAGGTCCACACCGAACCTCGGAGCATCCCACCCACACCCGTCCCCTTGTAACCCACCTAATCTACACATCCCTGAACACTACGGGCAATTTAGCATGGCCAATCCACCTAACCTGCACATCTTTGGATTGTGGGAGGAAACCGGAGCACCTGGAGGAAACCCGCGCAGACACAGGGAGAATGAGCAAACTCCACACAGACAGTCACCCGAGGCTGGAATCAAACCAGGGTCCCTGGTGCTGTGATAAAAGGTACTGCAGATGCTGGAGAATCCGAGATAACAAGCATGGGGCTGGATGAACACAGCAGGTCAAGCAGCATCATAGGAGCAGGAAAACTTGACGTTTCGGGCCTAAACCCTTCATCAGAAATCAGTACTTATTTTGCTTTTTCTTAAATGAGTGAGTGTTGTTCACCTCAACAACTCAGTGTGGCAGCACTTGCTACATCTTAATTACTCAATTAATTATGGCATCTCACAGCTTTAACAAAATGTTGACAGCTGCAGGAGTTAATTTTTTTAGTTGTTCCTGGATTGTGGATGCTGCTGGCTAGATCAGCATTTGTCAGCATTTATTGTCCATTCCTAACTGCCCAAAGGTCAGTTGCAAGTTAACTACATTGCTGTGGGTCTGGAGCCACATGTAGGCCAGATCAGGTAGGAACGGCAGATTTCCATCCCCAAAAGGAATTTAGTGAATCATACTTTTTAAAACTATAATCAACAGTGGTTATATGGTCACAATTAGGCTACCTTTTAATAGCAGATTTTTAAAATTGAATTCAAATTTCCTCATCTGTCATAGTGGTATTCAAATTCATGTTCGCAGAATATTAGCCTGATGCTGTGGATTACTAGTCCATTAATCCAATAAATAAAAAGGAATTATTTTGCAGCATTGTATCTTTGCTCCCATCTTGGGATTGTCCCTATAAAACAAGAAACTTTTCCAAATTGAAGAATATCTGCTTAGGCTTCTCTAATAACTCTCTCTACAATTGGCATTGAATTCCTTAGGCCCAAATCTCCTTCTGGGGTTTCATTCTTTATGCCTGTTTGCAAAGTGCCACATCTATGCTGAGCTCCTACAATTATTTCTGAAATATGCCATTGAATTTGTGAAGAATATAGAGCCTAGATCTAATGATCCCTGCTGGAAAATGTATGGGAAAAATCGATGATAGCCTGATTATGCTCTGGTATGATACCATTTCAGAAGGAGGAAGAATAAATATATGAGACTTGGTAAAAGAAAAAGTAGTAAAAACTATAACCTGAAAGATAAGAACAGTACATACATATATGCAGGTCATTATTGCTGAAGCGAATGCAATAACAGACAGGAAGATGAAGCCGATTCCAATGAATATGCTACGACCCATCTCGTTAAACCAGTCCCAAGCAAAGTAGACTCCCATCACACTATTAAGGCACATTGTGGCTAAGAAGCCCATAAAATAAATCCTGTAAAAATAACCATAAATAAAATCTGCAACATTCTGAATATGAATGTTAGACACATATGTACATATAGCGGAGATAAAAGGTACTGCAGATGCTGGAGAATCCGAGATAACAAACATGGGGCTGGATGAACACAGCAGGCCAAGCAGCATCATAGGAGCAGGAAAACTTGACGTTTCGGGCCTAAACCCTATTCTGTATGTTTTCTGGAGTGGGGACTATTCCAACCTCCTCCCTCTCACCTTCTGAACACAGTCTCGTCTCCCGCATTTCCCGGAACACATCCCTCACGCCCCGTCCCCGCAATAACAACCAAAAAAGAATCCCCCTCGTCCTCACATACCACCCCACCAACCTCCGGATCCAACGCATCATCCTCCGACGCTTCCGCCATCTGCAATCAGACCCCACCACCAAAGACATTTTTCCCTCCCCACCCTTATCTGCCTTCCGGAGGGACCACTCCCTCCGCGACTCCCTGGTCCGCTCCACACTCCCCTCCAGCCCCACCACACCCGGCAGTTTTCCCTGCAACCGCAGGAAGTACTACACCTGCCCCCACACCTCCTCCCTCACCCCAATCCCAGGCCCCAAGAAGACTTTCCACATCAGGCAGATGTTCACCTGCACATCTGCCAATGTGGTATACTGCATCCGCTGTACCCGTTGTGGCTTCCTCTACATCGGGGAAACCAAGCGCAGGCTTGGGGACCGCTTTGCAGAACACCTGCGCTCAGTTCGCAACAAACAACTGCACCTCCCAGCCGCGAACCATTTCAACTCCCCATTCCTCAGATGACATGTCCATCCTCGGCCTCCTGCAATGCCACAGTGATGCCACCTGAGGCTGCAGGAACAGCAAATCATATTCAGCCTGGGAACCCTGCAGCCCAATGGCATCAATGTGGATTTCACAAGCTTCAAAATCTCCCCTCCCCCAGTCGCATCCCAAAACCAGCCCAGCTCATCTCCACCTCCCTAACCTGTTTTTCCACTCACCTCAAGCCACACCCCCATCTCCTATCTACTAACGTCATCCCGCCCCCTTGACCTGTCCGTCCTCCCTGGACTGGCCTATCTCCTCCCTACCCCCCTACCTACACTCACCTTTACTGGCTCCATCCCTGCCTCTTCGACTTGTCTGCCTCCTCTCCACCTATCCTCTTCTCTATCCATCCTCTATCCGCCTCCCCCTCTCTCCCTATTTATTTCAGAACCCTCTTCCCCTCCCCCATTTCTGATGAAGGGTCTCGGCCTGAAACGTCAAGTTTTCCTGCTCCTATGATGCTGCTTGACCTGCTGTGTTCATCCAGTCCAATGCTTGTATATATAGCGACCTGTTCCAACAAGACTAAAAGAGCATGAACCTCCTTCCAATGCCAGTTTTTTATTTGTCCTCATGACAAGTCTTAATAAATCAATACCCACCATTTATATACCTTTAATCTTAATAATTCAGCTCTGTGAGACTTCCCAATTAACGCAAAGGACAATAGACCTTTGTGTACTATAGGAATTAAGGGGTATGGGAATAATGCAGAGACATTTAGCAGAGATAGAAAATCAGCCATGATGTTGTTGAATAATGGAGCCAGCTTTTAGGGCCAAAAGGGGCCATTTAAAGAGGAAATGAGTTAGTTCAAGACTAGTATTTTAACATAACTAATTCAGCTCCAGGGCATCTCTGCAGTAGTTCCAAGGGTAGTGTCCTAAGCCCAACCATCTTCAGCTGCTTCATCAATGACCTTCCCTCCATCATAAGGTAAGAAGTGGGGACGTTCACTGATGATTGCACAATGTTCAGCACCATTCGCGATTCCTCAAACACTGAAGCAGTCCGTGTCCAAATGCAACAAGATCTGGACAATATCCATGCTTGGGCTGATGAATGGCAAGTAACATTTGTGCCATACAAATGCCAGGCTATGACCATCACCAACAGGAGACAATCTAACCACCACCCCTTGACATTCACTGGTGTTACCATCACTGAATCCTCTACTATCAACATCCTGGGAATTATCATTGATCAGAAACTCAACTGGACTCACAACATAAATGCAGTGGCTACAAGAGCAGGTCAGAGGCTCGGAATACTAGGCAGTAACTCACCTTCTGACTCCCCAAAGCCTGTCCACAATCTACAAGGCACAAGTCTTTAATGTGATGCAATACTCCCCACTTGCCTGGATGGGTGCAACCCCAACAACATTGAAGAAGCTTGACACCATCCAGAACAAAGCAGCTTGCTTGATTGGCACTGCATCCACAAACATCTACTCTCTCGCCCACCGACGCTCAGTACACACTGCTGCTACTATCTACAAGACGCTCTGCAGAAATTCACCAAAGATCCTTAGACAGCACCTTCCAAAACTGGGACCACTCCCATCTTGAAGGACAAAGGCAGCAGACATATGGGAACACCACCATTTTCAGGTTCCCCTCCAAAACACTCACCATCCTGACTTTGAAATATATCACCGTTCCTTCACTGTCACTGGGTCAAAATCCTGGAATTCCCTCCCTAACGATATTATGGGTGGACTGCGGCGGTTCAAGAAGGCAGCTCACCACCACCTTCTCAAGGGCAACTAGGGACAGGTAATAAATGCTGGCTAGCCTGCGGTTTCCACATCTCACAAAATGAGTTTTTAAAAAAATGAGCATGAAGATAGAACTGGCAAAGGTGAACTGGGAAATCAGGCAATGAAATTAGTCATTAGAATGCAGTGGCAGATTTTTAAGGGGGCATTCCATAACATTGAGCAAAGGTACATTCACGTGAGAAAGAAAGGCTTCAGGCTAACTAAGGAAATTAAAGATAAAATTAAATTAATATGGCAGTATATAATAAATATCAAAAAATTATTGAAAAGTAGTACGGGGAAAAATAGGGTATGAGATAATGAGAGCTAGAAATAAAGAAACAGTTAAGTCGAGTTTCTATAGGTATTTAAGTGAGGAAAGAGTAATTAAAGTGAGGGTTAGTTCTTTAAAGAGTGGATCTGTGGAATTAAATGGAAATATTAAATGGAAAATAAGGAAATGTCTAATGAATTGATTGGGTATTTTGGAGCTATTTTCACTGTAGAGGATACAAAAACATCCTAATATAATTGTAAATTAGGACATGAATGAGAGAGAAGGGATAAAACAATTATAATCACCATATAAAAGTACTGACAAAATGTTTTGAAAACAAAGAACTGACAAGCCCCCAGGTACTTCATCTGAGCATCTTAAAAAGAAATGACTGTTGAGATATAGATTTTTAAAAATTCTTGATGAGTTGTATTCTCCAGAGGCTGGATCAGCATTTATTGCCCATCTAATGTTGCTCTTGAGAAGATAGTGGTGAGCTGCTATCTTGAACCACTGCAGCCCATTCGGTGCATTAGTTTTAATTTTCCAAAATTCTCCAGATTCCAGCAGATTGGAAAATGGCACATGTAACTCCTTTATTAAAGAAAGTAGGGAGACAGAGCAGGAAAATACAGGCCAGTTAGTTTAACATCTGTCATAGGGAAAAGGCTGGAATCTATTAATAAGAGTTTATAGCACAGCACTTAGAGAATCTCAACACAATTGCGCAGAATCAGTATGAGTTTGTGAAAGGGAAATTATGTTTGGTTAACTTATCACAGCTCTTTAAGAAGTAGCAAGCATCATGGATAAAGGGAAACATGGAAATGAGGTACACCTGGATTTCCACAGGCAAGATGTTATGTCAAAGGTTACTACAGAAAATAAAACCATGGTGTAGTTGGTGACACATTTGTGTGACTAGGGGATTGGTCAGCAAACAGGAAACAGGGAATAGGCATAAATGGGACATTTATGACCTGGAAAGGTGTGACAGTGGAGTGCCAAAAGCATCACTGTAGAGGCCTCAACTATATACAATCTATGATACTTGGATGAAGAGACTGAATATATGGTTGCTAAATTTGGTAGATCTGCAGGCGAAATGTTAACTGTTCTTCAGGGAGAACAGAAAAGCAGCATACTACTCAAATGGAAAAGATTGCAGAATTGTGAGGTTAAGAGGTTCTGGTTGCTCTAGTACATGAATTAGAAAATGTTAGGATGCAAGTATAGCTAAGATTGTTGTTTAGTGCAAGGTGAATGGAATGTAAGAGAAGGAAAGACTTGCTACAGTTGTTCAGGACATTGATAAGATCACAAACAGACTCTGTGTACAGTTTTGTTCTCTTTACTCAGGCAAGGATGTCATTGTATAGAAATAGTTCAGAGAAGATTCACTTGACTGATTTCTGGGAGTTATCGAATGAGAGAGTTTAGACAAGTTGGGTTAGTATCCACTGGAGTTTAGAAGAATGAAAGACGGTTGGATTGAAATATACAATACAAGAGGATTTGACAGGATGGATTCTGAAAGGATGTTTCCACCTGCCCCTGAGATTAGAACCAGATAACATAGTTTGAAAATAAATGTATCTAATTTAAAAGAAGGTGAGTTTTTTTTTCCTCTCAGAGGGCCGTGGATCTGTGGAATTTCAATCTTCAGGGAACAGTGTTGTCAGGATAATGGATTATTTTTAAAGCAGAGGTAGCTGACTAAAAGAGGTAAGCAGGAAACTAGAGTTGAGGCCACAATCAGATCGGCCATGAAATACATTCTTTCCACTCAATTCAGGTATCGTATTCGTCAATGTTTGTTCTTTTTCATTGCATCCACATTATTTTTGGAATATGGGGAAAGAGAACTATCCACAGTGTTGGAGATGATTGGCACAAAGCTTTTGAGTGGAAATTTGCACTGCTGTTTTTTAGTACTTTTTAGATTTAAGATTCAGAATAAATTAGAATAATAGAATCACAGGACTTCATTTTTCCCTTTTATTTTGACAATGTATTTTTTTAAATGAGAGATTCATGGCTATCAGTCCACCATGGCTGGTGGCACTTTTCTCATGCATTGTCTGATGTTCATCATATTAATGTGATCCAGTCTCTGGCTCATGGAATCGTACAGAGGGAGAGGAGGAAATGCTCTCACTGCTGAGACTTTGCAACATTTATGCCAGTGGTGCCATATTTAAACCCCAGCTCTACAGTATTTTAGACACTGCAAATCAGGAACTGCCCTTCACACTGTGGCCTTGCTCCATTATCCCTGAGGAAATAGCTGAGTTAAGCAAGTTAGCAAGTCCTTGGTTTACTGACGGAGCTCGAGGTGCCAGTGGATGAGATGATGAAGAGAAGTATCATGTTATCTAGCAAACCAGGCTATGCCACTGGACATGTTCAGCTTGGACCCAGAAATTAGCTCTGGTCAGGGCAGTATCCCAGGAAGAACGTTAATGATTTTCAGTGCTCTGCAAGGATAAGTGCCACCATCTTTTCCCTGTTACCTCACATTCACAGTGCCACCTCCCACTCTACCTCTGCTAGGACAAATTGCCTCATATCAAAGCTCATGGCCAACAACTCTTGTTATTGCATACATCGTGTCTAATCAAAGGCTTTCCTCTACTGCATTCTCCCAACACATAACCCTTCCTTTTTTTTTGCACTTCTTACTCAATCACTGGGGAAACCTCTCCTGGTCCTAGCCTGCATGGATATAATAAAGACAGAGTTGGATAAGAAGTACAGAGAGGCAAGCAGCAAGCTGCTGCTGCCAGGTAAGTGCTTTGACTTTTATATCAGGAATTGGTGCTGTCTATTTTCTCAGGGCAGGGAAGAATTAGGAGTTATATAGAAATGTGATAAGTTGGGTTATTAATGAAATGCAAATGTATCGAAAAGAAGTAGTCGCTATTTATTAGCAAGATTCTAAATTTGCCATTTAAACCACAAGGTGAAAATTATTTTCTCAATGTTGAGATTGTGGTTTTATCATTTTCATAGCATTTTCCAAAGTCTCTTGATTTTGCCCATGTTGCCTAAGGGAATGAAAATTTCTATCTAAAGAAATTTTACATCACAGAAAAGGGCCACTGAGACAATTGTGACTGTGGTTCCCAAAAGTGAGCCATTCTCTCTAATCCACCAAATTATAGAAAGCTAATTATATCCAAAAATAAACATATGCAACATAAATTATAAAGAGGCTCTGAACTGTTTTGAGTGTAGGTTAATTAGTAAGTTAAACTTACTCTTATTGAGAATGCCGCCAAAATTGGTGACCAGATAGTTAATTAGTTGTAAAATAAAAGAGCATTTGAAATTTTAGACACGTTAATCACATGAAAGGTCCGCATGACTAAGGTCAAAAGATTGTGTCTTGAATCAAATGTTTATTTTAAGTTGGTTATCCATCAGAAGTTTATCAATAGTTTCTCTCTCACACCATCACCATCACCCAATCCTAACATCTGCTCTCTTTGGAACTCTCATGAGCAGATCTGAGTTGTGAGAATAAGGGCTGAATTTCCAAAGAAGTTTGTATTTAGGGTCAGAGATGGGCAAGGCTGCCAGCTGTCTGGTGCCAGCAACCATCATGGGCAGTGGATTGTTTGGGATGGTGGTAGTGGGATGGTGCTGATTTCCAACCTTGGGAAAAGACCCTGGAATAGCAGTGGTCCTGGCTAACTTTGTGGAACCTAGAAACTTAAGAACATCAAATTGAAAAAGAAAGTTATCAAAAAAAAAAGGAGGGTAGAGAGGAATAAGTATTGATTAGATGACTGAGGGGAAGGAAGGTAGGATGGGGACAGTAATATTGTCCTGTTCTGATATTCAAATCCATCTTTTTAAAGAAAAGGAATCCAAAAGAAATATGAGTAACCAACATATACACTTAAATGGCATATACATTTCAATCATATTTTTGAAATCAAGATCACTGTACCGGTTTCTGTAGCCTACGTCATTATAGATGTAAGGGCAGTAATGGTCAAAGCACCTCACACAGCGGTTAGTTACATGACAATGCTTAGACCGAAGCGGCTTCACAAGGTGACAAGTATGGCAAAGTCTGTTCAGAGGATTCTTTCCCTGTTTCCACTCATCAGAATAAACTGCCTGTAAATACAAATGTTCATAATTACATGATCAAAAACAAATACTGTTACAAACTACGAACTAAATACGCAGCACGTCCATCGGCAGCTGTAAGGAAAAAAGACAGATTAAGTTTTTGGACTTAAGATCCTTCCTTAGATTATTAAACTTCCAACTTCTCTCCACAAATGTTGACAAAAATGCTATGTTCTTCCAGAATTTTGTGTTTCTTTCATACTTCCAATTTAAATTTTATTTTTGTTGTTAAAGTGAAGGCTAAGGCTAGTAAGAGTAGGGAACAATGGATGATTAAAGATATTGAGGCTTTGGTTAAGAATAATAAGTTGTCGTATATAAGAGACAGACAACTGGGATCAAGTGAACCTCTTGAAGAGTATAAGGGGTGTAGGGACATTCTTAAGACGGAAATCAGGGCCCCAAAAGGGGATATGAAATTGCATTGGCAGATAAGATTAAGGATAATCCAAAGAGATTCTACAAGTATATTAAGAGAAAAAGAGCATCAAGGAAGAGAATAGGGTCCTTTAAAGATCAACAAGGTTGTCTATGTGTGGAATCACAGCAGATGGGAGAGATACTAAATGAATATTTCACATCAGTTTTATTGCAGAGAAAGAAATAGAGGCTGGGGAACTCTGGGAAACAAATATTAATGTCTTGAAAAGAGTCCATATTACAGAAGAGAAAGTGCTGGAGATCCTTTAAAAAAAAAATAAAGGTGGATAAATCTCCAGGACCAGATCAAGTGTATCTCAGGGCATTGTGGGAAGTTAGGAAAGAAATTGTGGGGCCCCTAACAGAATACTTGGATCATCTACAGCCAGGGATGAGCTGCTGGAGGACTGGAGGGTGGCTAATATTGTGCCTTTATTTAAAAAATGCTGTGAGGAGAGGCTTGGGTACTGTAGACCTGTGAGTCTGACATCAGTGGTGGGTAAGTTGTTAGAGAGGATTTTGAGAGATAGGATTTACAGACATTTGGTGAGACAAGGACTGTTTAGGGATAGTCAGCATGGCTTTGTGTGTAGGAAATAATGCCTCACAAACTTGATTGAGTTTTTTGATGCCGTAATCAAAAAGATTGAGAGGGCAGAGTGGTAGGCGTTGGCTATAAGGACTTTAGTAAATACTTTGACTAAGTTCCGCATGGTAGACTAATTAGTAAAGTTAGATCACATGGGATTCAGGGAGAGCTGGCCCATTGGATACAAAATTGGCTTGACGGTAGGAGACAGACAGTGGTGGTGGAGGGTTACTTTTCAGTCTGGAGGCCTGTGACCAGCAGTGTTCTGCAGGGATCTTGTTTGTCATTTACACAAATGATTTGGATGAGAATTTAGGAGGCATGGTCAGTAAGTTTGTGGATGACATCAAAATTGGTGTTATAGTTGACAGTTTAGAAGGTTATCTAAGGTTACAAAGGGATTGATCTATTGGGCCAATGGACTGAGGAGTGGCAGAAGGAGTTTAATTTGGATGAATGGCAGGTATTGCATTTTGGTAAAACGAACAAGGACAGCACTTATACAGTTAATAGTAGGGCCCTGGATAGTGTTATTGAGCAGATAAACCTGAGGATTCAGGAACATAGTTCTTTGAAAGTTGCATCACAGGTAGACAGCATAGTTAAGAAGGTGAATAGCACGCTCAGGCCATTGAATATGGGAGTTGGGACATCGTGTTGAGGTTTTACAGGATGTTGGTGAGGTCACATTCAGAGTACTGTGTCCAGTTCTAGTCGCCCTGCTGTAAGAAGGATATTACTAAATTGGAGAGTGTTCAGAAAAGATTTACCAGGATGTTGCTGGGACTGGAGGGCCTGAATTATAAGGATAGGCTGGGCCTTGTATCACTAGAGGTTAGGGGAGGTTGAGGGGTGACCTTAAAGAGGTTGTATAAAATCATGAGGGGCATAGATAAGGTGAATAGCAAAGGTCACTTCCCTTGGTTAGAGGTATTCAAACAAGGGGACATATTTTTAAGGTGAGAGGAGAAAGATTTAAACGGGACCTGAGGGGTAACTTTTTCACACAGGGGGCAGTTCATCTGTAGAATGATCTTCCAGAGGAAGTGGTAGATACAGGTGCAGTTCCAATGTTTAAAAGACTTTTAGATAGGTACATGAATAGGAAGGTTTTAGAGGGATGTGGGTCAAATGCCAGCAAGTGGGACTATTTAGTTTGGGAAATTTGGTTGGCATGACTAGTTGGACTGAAGGGTCTGTTTCCATGCTGTATGGCTCTAAAAAAGAAAGAACATTGCTTCAGAACATTTTATACTGGCAAACGTTGAACAAAACTTAACTAAGTTAATTTGCAGTAACATTAGGGATAATCTTCTAATCCTGGAGGTGAAATGCTTGGAAGTGAATTTAATTAAGGGCTGGTGGTAAACCAGAACACCCATTACACCTTGTCTGATTTAAGTTCTATGGTGAAGGCCTAAACTTCCTGCCCCACTGCCGATTGAGACCTTTAAGTGGTCAATTAATTATCACTTGATGCCTTCATTTTTCTTGGGGTGTAGTTGTGTATTTGATAAGTATGGTAGATTGTCACTTTAATAGTCTGATCATGTGACATCATAATGACATCAGTCATTTTAGGCAAAAAACAGCTCAGTCTAACTTTACTGCCTGCAGAGTGAACACCTCTTGAATAAAGCTCCTGTTGTTATTTAATGCTTTAGGCTCTTGGTCCTTCTTAAAATGTAACAGGATGCAATTACATTCAGCACCTGGTGGGGGCATGAAGGAGCTGATATTGCCTGACAGTTTAACCAGTGCTGGTAGGTGTTTGTGGGGAATGGGGTGGGGTTGTCCCTTAATCTACACTAATCTATGTATAATGGTGTGACTTGGACCTACTGCAAAGGGTTGGTTACTGAGCAGGGGTCAAGACATTTTTTTTTCCAAGGGATGTTCTTGAAAGCTACTCTTTAAATTCTTGGGAAATCCTCCTTTTTTGGTTTTCAGGGGCTTCCTTTTCATTCTCACTAATTCATATCCTAGATAATCCAATCATGTAACATTATCTTCAGTATACACTTTGAGATGTGATATATTTAGGCTTACGCAGAAACAGAATTAGAATAATTCAAAATCCTCAAGAATCATCAACTCTCCATGAAAGTTAAAGTCACAAAACACAATGAGGATACTAACTTCTTAGACAATGCAGGATTTAAAATTAGCACAAGATGACAAGTTAGGTTAGCAACAAAAGATTTTTTTCAAAAAAAGCTAATGCACACACTTACACACAAAACCATCACACTAAACATAATCATCTGCTGACATGTAAGGTCACAGCTAATGGTTTCCACTGCCTGTGCTCAAAGCTGGAAGATTTTAACTAGGTAGTTAGGATTGCATCTGAGCTCTGAATCTTAGGTTTAAATCAAACAATTGACATTGTATTCATTACAATAGCATTCACTGCATCCTCTCCCCATATGCAGCCATAAGCTAGACAGTCCACATTAATTATCATGTAATTTATTACCTTGGTAATTTCAAATTTTCCCAGTAAATTTGAGTATTACTTTGTTAACAGGTTTGAAAATGTTCTTTCTCTCCTTTGCAGCCTCACCCTTGCTGTCTCCTTGTCACCCCATTCCCGTTTACTGATTTGATTCTTTCAAACCCTCCTTCACATCTAACTCTCACTCTCTTTGGACCCTCTTGCAGGTCTTTCTTCCCCTCCTAATCCCCTCTTGCAGCTTTGTTCTCCATCCAACTCACTAGTGACTGATCAGCAGCAAATTTGCAAGACAACCAGCCTGCGATTGGAGGAAAAATCTAACAGTTTCTAGCATTTCTACTTAAGGGACTGACTGTTCTCTGGTTATTCTATGACTGGCAACTTTAGCTGAACAGTGCTTCCTAGTTCGGGACCCTAATTTTGGTAGAAAGTCTGCAGCCAGCCAAACATATTTTGATTGCTGGAAGATCTAACAAGTTTCTCTATCTGGTATGTTACAAGTTTCCCTCCTGGAACCTTTTCCTACTTCATACTTTGTCACACAGCACAGTAAAATTATCTTTAAATTAAATATGCAATCACTGTCCATCAAATTGTTCCACACAATTAGAATAAAGATGATGAGAGAGATGGTGATTCTGAATAATCACATGGGTCGTTTATATGATTGGGAATTTCACAGTGAACAATCCTATGTGTACTGCTGTAGGGACATTCTGAACAAATGTTTCTTTAAAGAGGGAGAAGAAACATTATGAAGAGAACTCCTCCAAGGCTCATCTAATACAGAAAGATCATAGCTAATCTGTACCTTAACACTATTTACCCACCAACACTCATTATCCCTTGATATTCTTGCCATGAAAATTTTACTGTTTCCAGTCTTGGACATTTCAATTGATCCATCATTTAACCTTTTAGTGAAAGAAAGAACGTTAAGAAGTACTTATTTTACTTCACTCACAGGAAGTGATGGATGTGGGTATAATTACAGCATTTATAGGACATTTGGATAAGTATATGAATAGGAAAGGTTTGGCAGAATATGGGGCAGGAGCAGGCAGGTGGGACTAGTTTAGTTTGGCATTATGTTCGGCATGGACTGGTTGGACCGAAGGATCTGTTTCTGTGCTATATGACTCTATAAATGATATATTGCTCTAGTTTTAAAACATTTTGTTCTGGATGCCCTCCATAGGGAAAGAATGTATAGATTGGACCATGAGCACACATTTTAGAGGCGTTTAACATTAACAACAAGGGCTACTTCTGCACATCAAAGACATCTAAAAGTTACCTGACCCAAATCTAGATTGGAAGACATCCCTGGTGGCCGTGTAAAACTGGAATTAGTTTACACGTATCTAAGTGAGGGGTTTGGGCAATAAAAGTATTAGGATCTCACTACCCAAACTGTTTGTGCAGGGTGGAGCAGGTGCCAGATTAATTCTGTCGAAGATTCTTCATAGGCTGCTACAGCCTTAGCAGCTGCTGTCTGCAAATGATCAGTTCAAAACAGAATGATTTAAAAAAGGTTCATTCCTGGGAGGCAAAGAACTTTAGTGCCTTTGGGTGATGCACATAGCTTGCATAGTTAATATCATTGAGGTCAAAGCCCAATTTCAGATCGTCCTTAGGCCTCCTGATTGGGGAAGCATTTAGTATGCAGCAACAACAACTAATATTTATAAAATGCTTTCATTATAATAAAACATCTAAAGGTGCTTCAGAGGGCCATTATAAAATTACATTTGACACTGACCCCCATTAGGAGACATTCAGCAGAATTCAGTTGCAATGTTGTGGATCCTATAGACAGGACCAGCTATTGACTAGAATCCTGAGGCACTGGGCAGACGTGTGTGCAATTGAAGCATCCATCCAGGGCATGGGCTCTGTCATAACTCAGGTGGGTGAGGGTGAAGAGGTTGGTAACAGTCCTGGAGAGGGAGATTCAGGAGACCATGCAGTTCATGCCTGGTTTTAATACAAACATTCAGACCATTGATGTTGCCATTACCTCACTGCAGCAAATGACTATGGGAGGTGGGTCGTATCCCTGGACACCCCTCAAGGTGCATCTTCATCCATAAAAATCAGAAAGAAGTACTATTGTGCTCCTGAGCCCCTCTGCCAGTGACTTGAACTCCTCCATCAGATGATAGCAAACAGCTTCCTCCATGCCGCTGGACCACATTAGTTCCCTGGATCTTTTGGGCAATAGGGTGCCAAAGGACCATGGTCAACACAGGCCATGGGGCATTGAGATCACTGCCTGCCTCCAATTGAATCAATGATCCTGGGATGCCACGACATTAGGAACTGATGGTGATATTATTGTTCAACAATAATATATTGCCGTTCCATTAAAATATGTCTGTGCTTCCATTATTATTTGATGTATTCGTTGGAGGCTTACTAATGACAGGTATGCAGAAACACCCATCAACATGTGTGCATGGAGCATTATGTATTGTGACTTCAAGTAATGTACAGAATACTTTATAAGCTTTACAAGGCCTATGCAAGTGACTTATTGGAAGAACATGTCTATCCATGGCTAGAGAAGAAAATATTAGCTGCTGTTCCTCATTGGAGACCAGGGCACTGGAAGAGTAGGGGATGTGGTTTGCTACAATGAAAAACTGAAATACTTAGTAGACAACACTACCCATTCCGTCCACTCCTCCCAAGAATTCCTCAACATCATCAAGGACACCAGAATAGAAGAGAATGAGAAAATGATATCCTTTGATGTCCTCAACATCATCAACATCCTCAACATCGTCAAGGACACCAGAATAGAAGAGAACGAGAAAATGATATCCTTTGATGTAACAGCACTATTTGCATCCATAAACATCGACCTAGCCAAAGAGACAATTGCCACACTGCTGGACGAATCAGGAAGGCCGGCACTCCATGACACCAACAGCATCAACAAGGACAGCACCCTGAAACTGTCCCTCACAACCCATTTCACCTTCAATGACTGTATATTCAAACAAATCAACAGAACACCAATGGGATCCCCAATATCAGGACTGTCTGCAGAAGCGGTAATGCAAAGCTTAGAACGGACAGCGCTCCCCACTATACAACCCAAATTTGGGTTCGCTGTGTAGATGAAACCTTCATGATTATCAAAAGCACAAGACCAGAAGTCACTCACCGACATGCAAGCAACATCCTCACCGGAATAAAATTCACAAAAGAAGAGAACAATAACTGACGAGATGTAATGATGGAACGTAAGAACAACGGGGAACTCCAAACCAGTGTTTGCAGAAAGACCACCCATACGGACCAGATACTTAATTACACCAGCAACTACCCCAACACCCATAAACGGAGCTGCATCAGGACATTATTCAAATGAGCTACAACACACTGCAGCAACCCGGATTTGTGCAAAGAACAGGAGCACTTATAAGGAGGTGTTAAAAGGAATGGATACTCCAAAAGCACAATCTGCCATTACCTCTGCAACAGACCACAACAAGAAAACACAACATGGCCAGACACACTAGTCACCCTACCATATATCAGAGACATAAAAGAGATGACCACAAGACTATTCAGACACTTAGGTATCAGATTAGCCCACAAATCAACAACCACCCTGTGAGAACTACTGACGAACGTAAAGCATCCCATACTCACAACCAATAAAACTAACGTAATATACAAAATGCCATGCAGGGACTGTGAGAAACACTACATAGGCCTAACTGGAAGAAAACTGACAATAAGGATACATGAACACCAACTAGCGACCAGGAGATGTGACCAATTCTCACTGGTCTCAATACACACGGACAAAGAATGGCATGAATTTGACTTGGACAACACATCCATAATAGCAGAAGCCAAACGGAGACATGCCAGGGAATTCCTGGAGGCCTGGCATTCCAACCAGAACTCCAACAAACACATTGAACTGGACCCAATATTCAAACCACTGGAAAACATACTGGAAGTGATGACAACCACCCCAGCAGATAGAGGTATACAAATAACAAGCGGGACAGAACACAAACGCTTCACTGGCGGCGCACTGATGATGTTACCTAGTAGGGTGATGAAATGTCTGCAATGAGACACATCAGTTCGGCGAGCATGTCCACAAACTCATCTGCAACATGAGCCATGAGCCTTCTCAAAAACTTTGGATATGGTTTTCTTCAGCCTCCCCAGCATCTACCGCTAACCTTCTGGTCTTGGCAGCAGGGGGATGTTCTGGTTCTCCTTTCTGCTTAGTTTCCTCATCCCCGATGTCCTCATCAGATGAGGTTTATGTCTTCTCTTTGTCCTCTGTTCAGATTGAGATTCACACTATTTTGCATTGCCAGGTTACACAGTGTTTAGTTTACTGATGCTCCAAGAGACCCTTGCTGGTTCATATTGTACAGCTCACCCTGACAGGTCAAACCTCAATCACCAATGATTACCAAATACGGCAGCTGTGAGTTATGAAGGGCTTGGTTTCATGGCTGCAGCCTGGAAATAGTGCACACACATGCATAATGCACAATGATTACATACAATCCACAGGTTGACTGAATAAAAATATTTCCTTTTTATGACTGTTTTCACTGGTCTGATAAAAATTTGATGGTCATAGGGGTGCATTTAAGGACATCCTGCACTTGTGGATTATCTACCATGGTAACAAATCCCATGGATCTTTCAGCTGGGAGTCATCAGTTGTATGATCTGATTAGTCACATGCACTCCTGAAGAATGTACTGGTGACCTCCTTTACACAGGTGGACGTGGCTGCCTGGGATATCCAACACACATAAGAACATAGGTCATGCACTTTGGTAAGAAGGATAAAAGTATGGACTATTTTCTAAATGGGGAGAAAATTCAGAAATCTGAAGTGCAAACAGACTTGGGAGTTCTAGTCCAGGATTCTCTCAAGGTAAACTTTCAGGTTGAGTCGGTAGTCGGGAAGGCAAATGCAATAGAACATAGAACATAGAACATAGAACAGTACAGCACAGTAAAAGGCCCTTCGGCCCACGATGTTGTGCCGAACTTTTACCTTAAACTTAAGATCTATCTAACCTCCACCCCTACCTCATACTACCATCCATATACCAATCTAATTGCCGCTTAAATGCCCCTAATGAGGCCGACTCCACTACTCTCTCCGGCAATGCATTCCATGCCCCTACCACTCTTTGAGTAAAGAAGCTACCTCTGACGTCTCCCCTATATCTACCTCCACTCACTTTAAAACTATGGCTCCTCATATTAGCTACCTCCACCCTAGGAAAAAGTCTCTGGCTATCCACTCTATCTATACCTCTGATCATTTTGTACACCTCTATCAAGTCACCTCTCATCCTTTGTTGTTCCAAAGAGAAAAGCCCTAGCTGTCTCAACCTTTCTTCGTAAGACCTTCCCTCCATTCCAGGCAACATCCTGGTAAATCTCCTCTGTACCTTCTCCAACGCTTCCACATCTTTCCTGTAATGAGGCCACCTGAACTGGACACAATGCTCCAGATATGGCCGAACCAGGCTTTTGCATAGCTGGAGCATAACTTCACGGCTCTTGAAGTCAATCTCTCTATCAATGAAAACTAACACACCATACGCCTTCTTAACAGCTCTATCCACCTGGGTGGCAGCTTTCAGGGAACTGTGGACATGAACCCCAAGATCCCTCTGCTCCTCCACACTGCCAAGAATCTTTCCGTTAACCCTGTATTCTGCTTTCAAGTTTGTCCTTCCAAAATGAATTGCCTCACACTTTTCAGGGTTAAACTCCATCTGCTCCTTCTCAGCCCAGCTCGGCATCCTATCAATGTCACTTTGACACCTAGAACAGCCCTCCGCACTACTCAAAACTCAACCCACCTTCGTATCATCCGCGAACTTACTAATCCACCCTTCCACTCCTACATCCAAATCATTTACAAAAATCACAAATAGATCCTTGTGGTACACCACTTGTAACTGAGCACCATGTTGAATATTTTCCGTCCACTACCACCCTTTGTCTTCTAAGGGTCAGCCAATTCTGAATCCAATCTGCCACATTTCCCCCTATCCCATGCCTTCTTACTTTCTGCATAAGCCTATCATGGGGAATCTTATCAAATGCCTTACTTAAAATGTTGGCATTTATTTTGAGAGGACTTGAATATAAAAGCAGGGATGTACTACTGAGACTTTATAAGGCCCTGGTCAGGCCACATCCATCGAAGACAGACCCAGAGGCCTCAGTCGCTCCTCGTGCAGTTTTGGGCCCCGTATCTCAGGAAGGATGTACTGGCCCTACAGCGAGTTCAGAGGAGGTTCACGAGAATGGTCCCAGGAATGAGAAGCTTAACATATGTGGAACATTTGAGGACTCTGGGACTGTACTCATTGGAGTCTAGAAAGATGAGGGGGGATCTAATTAACACTTACAGAACGCTGAATGGCCTGGACAGCGTGGATGTTGGGAAGATCCTTCCATTGGTAGGAGAGACTAGGACCTGAGGGCACAGCCTTAGAGTAAAGGGAAGACCTTTTAGAAAAGAGATAAGGAGAAACTTCTTCAACCAGGAAGTGGTGAATCTATGGAATTCACTGCCACAAAAGGCTGTGGTGGCCAGGTCATTGAGTACATTTAAGACTGAGATAGATTGGTTCTTGATTATCAAGGGGATCAAGGGTTACAGGGACAAAGCGGGAGAATGGGGTTGAGGAACTTATCAGCCATGATTGAATGGCGGAGCAGACTAGATGGGCCAAATGGCCTAATATCTGCTCCTATGTCTTTTGGTCTTAAAAGATGCACAGCAGAATTAGACCTCTTGGCCCATTGAGGCTACATCGCTGTTTGATCATGGCTGATAAGTTTCTTAACACCATTCTCATGCCTCCTCCCTGTAACCTGTGATCCCCTTACTAAGCAAGAACTTTTCTATCTCTGTCTTAAATACACTCAATGTCTTGGCCTCCGCAGCCCTCTGTGGCAATGAATTTCACAGATTAACCGCCCTCTGGCTGAAGAAACTCCTCCTCACCTCAGTTCTGAAGTGTTGTCCCTTCACTCTGTGGCTGTGCCCTCAAGTCCTAGTCTCTCATATTAGTGGAAACATCATCTTCATGTCCACTCCATCCAGGCCTCTCAGTATTCTGCAAGTTTCAATGAGATCACATTCATCTTTCAGAACTCCATTGAATACAGACCCAGAGGCCTCAGCCACTCCTCATATGACAAGTCCTTCACCCTGGGATCAATTCTTGTAAACCTCCTCTGGACTCCTTCCAAGACCAACACATCCTTCCTTAGATATGGGGGCCCAAAACTGCTCACAATATTCCAAATGCAGTCTGACCAGCGCCTTGTACAGACTCAGCAGTACATCTCTGCTCTTGTATTCTAGGGCTCTCTTGAAATGAATGCTATTATTACATTTGCCTTCCTAACTGCCAACTGAAACTGCAGAGAATCCTGAACTAGGTCTCCTAATTCCTTTGTGCTTCATGTTTCCGAAGCATTTCTCATTTACACCTCTGTTTTTCCTAAAAGTGCATAACCTCACACCTTTCTGCGTTACATTCCATCTACCACTTGTTTATTACCCACATTCCTAGTCTGCCCACAACCTTCTGCAGCCTCCCCGCCTCCTAAATACTCTATGTCCCTCCACCGATCTTTGTGTCATTTGCAAACTTAGCAAAAATGCCCTCATTTCTTTGTCCAGATTGTCCATGTAAATGTGATTAATTGTGGTCTCAGCAATGACCTCTGCAGAACTCAACTCGTCACTGGCTGCCATCCTTTATCCCCAAAAGGCTCTCTGTCTAACTTGTTCATTATCTCCTCAAAGAATTCTAACAGATTTGTCAAAGCTGTGCTGACTCCATCATAGTTTATCATACACTTCCAAGTGCTCTGCAATTCATCCTTAATAATAGATTCTAAAATCTTACCAACCACCTAGGTCTGGCTAGCTGGCCTATAGTTTCCAGTTTTCACCCTCCCTCCCTTCTTAAACTGGGAAGCTACATTAGCTATTCCAGTTCTCTGGCACCCTCCCTGACTCCAGTGATTCCTGAAAGATCACCACCAATACTTCCACAATCTCTTCAGCTACCTGCTTCAGAACTCTGGGGTGTAGTCTACCTGGTCAGGGTGATTATTCACCTTCAGACCTTTCAACGTTCCCAGCACTTTCTTCTCAGTGATGGCCACAATGACCACCTCTGCCCCCTGCCTCTCTTGAGGTTCCGGTATGCTAGTGGTGTCTTCCACTGTGAAATCTGAGGCCAAATGACCGGTTGAACACTGGAAGGCTTCCAAAGCATAGAAATTGAGAGGTGGAGTGACATTTACCTTCACTGGAATCAAGTGGTCACTGTGTGTTCATAGATGCAGGCCATCTCTGGATAAGATGCAGAGGTCAGTAATATTGATGTGAGAGCAGTCTCTAATGAGAGCAGCCTCTGATGTCTTTAGTTTTGAAGACAAAGGGACCATAGCGGGAAGAGCTCCCACCCTCAAAGAAAGAACCTTACCTAGAGTCCAACAAAAGGCAGGTCACTGAGGTTAGCTTTTTACCTACAGAATTGCATAATTAAGCCCAATCATTGCTACAAGGGCTCAACCAAATCTTCAATGGAGAAAAACTAGAAATTTGCTTTTAAAAGCAGTGAACCACTGTGTTCCAACCTCCATTTTCTTCAGTGGACCAAAGGGAAATTATCCAGCCTGCAAAGTTTCCAGTGTCCATCTTAAAAGACAAGAGTAATAATGACTTTTTATGATTCCTTAAAAAGCTAAGTAATAACCTTTTCTTGTGTATGTGTCTGTCTTGTGTGAGTGCTGTTGTGATTACATTCAGGTGTTGAGGTCCAAATATTTATTCTTTCTATTTATTCAACTCATTAGAAAACCTCTACTGTGTGTCTGTTCTGGAGAAACAAAGTGTTCAAACAGTAGTTCTTTAAAATACATTGTGCTGCGATTAGTTGTTTGCTGGAAGAGAGGGAACAATCCTACCATTTCTCCCTTGTCTGTAACAAAATAATCATGGTCATTGTTAAATCCCTCTGTAGCCTCACTCCTCTCCAATCTAATTTCCCCCAGTTTGACAAGCCTCTAGGATATCTGCGTTCATCTACTTCTGGCTTTCTTAGCATGCCTGATTTCAGTTGCACCATCATCAATGGCTCTGCCTTCAGTTGCCTGGGACCTAAGCTCTGGAATTCTCTCTCAGGACCTCTCCACTTCTCTTCCTTACTTTCTTCCTTTAAATCTACCACTTTGACTAAGGTATTTGTCTTCTAACCTAACATCTCATTATGTAGCTAACATGTTTTATAATGCACCTGAGAGGGTCAATAAGGGTAGTGCTATTGATATTGTATACATGGATTTCCAAAAGGCATTTCATTCAGTGCTGCACAACAGATTTGTCAGTAAAATTAAAGTATATGGAATAAAAGGGATAATAACAATATGAATATGAAGTTGGCTCTGACACAAAACAGAGAGTTTGGTTAATGGATGTTATTTGGGCTGTAGTGAAGTCACCCAGGTATTAGTTTCAGCAGAGGAGAGAATGGGGACAGTAGCTTCATGTACAGCAAAAGAGAGTTTGGGTACAGTGGCTTCGTTAAGAGCAAGACAGAGAGTGGGGAAGGTATCTTCTAAAACAACATAAAACTGAGTGGGGCCAGCAGCTTCATAAAGAATGGGAGAGAGAGGGGACTGCAACTTCATAAAGAACTGAAGAGAGAGACAGAGCGAGAGATGGTACAGCAAAGTCATAAAGAATGGAGGGAGATAGGCTAGCAGCTTCTGAAACAACACAAGAGAGAGAGCAGGGACAGGAGCTTCTGAAACAGCACAAGTGAGAGCCCAGAGACAGCAGCTTCTGAAAAAGTGCAAAAGATTGTTCCAGCAGCAGCTTCATAAGGAGTGGGGGAGAATAGAGGCAGCAGTTTTTGAAAAAAATGCAACAGAGTGTGGGGCCAGCAGCTTCATAAATGGTGGGACAGAGTATGCTGCCAGATGATTTGGAAACAGCATGGGAGAAGGTGGAGAAGGGACCTTTGTAAATAATGGCACAAAGTATGCGCACAGCAGGGAGCTACCTTCAGAAACCGGGGGACAAAGCCTACAGAATGTGATGCAGCAGCAAAGAAACATAATAACAGTGACATCACAGGAAAGTCTTGAGTGGATTATTTGTTGAGCTGCTGCTGTTTGTCATTGTGTTTCAACACCAATCATTTTGAAAATGGAACTTTCCAAATGAGCACAGTGGTTAGTTCAAGGAATTTCTTTTTCTTGTAATTTCCAGTTTATATAGTACAAAAGTAATGGTTAAAAAAAGTTAATTAAACTTGAAGATATGGCAAGACAGTTTTGCCAAGTCAAATGCCTGTCCTGTGGCATGTGGGAAATCACCAACATTTCATGTGACCTAGACGAACCCACTTGCAGAAAATCTCATTGGCTGCTCAAGCTTGAACAATGGCATTGGAGACAACAGCTGGAGTTACTAATTTGTAACTACAAAGCAGAGAACTATGTGGATAACAGATTTAGAGAGGTGGTTACACAACAGAGAAGGGGAAAGCAGGTAAATAGGAATTGGGTAACTGCCTTCTTTGTCATAGTAAATTACCAATCCATGTATTAAGTTTGCTGAAATTCCTTGCATTTCACTTTTGCTAAAAGTTGCTTGTGAGGAGCTTTATCAAATGCCTTCTAGAAATTCCAAACAGCTAATACCCATAGAAATTCCTTTTTTGCTCTGGTCTTGATCACCCCAAACAAATTATCCGGATTAGCCAGAGGTAGTCTACCTTGCAATTATCAAAATAATATAATCATTATGCAGTAATAGAAGATTAATGTGTTATACTCCTTGGACCAAAGGAGGGCTAATCAGATGTCTGCATACTGTATAAATGAAGTCAGAAAGTTTAAACATCATCATTTTGTCAGGAGCTTGTACCAGCTCTGAGTCAAAAGGTCTCAGGAGATGTATTTGGTACAACTTAAGTATTAGCATCACAGCAAAGGCACTGCTTCTGACTTGAAAATTGAAGGACAGCAACACCTTCACAGGAATGATGAGTAACAAAATCAATAAAAGCTACTCTATAATTCACTAAACTATTTATATAGGTATTTGATTGTACAGAACTTGGTTATTACTGAAAAAAGACAAAGTTTGTCAAAGGTCTTCATCTTGCGCTCATCAGGACAATTCACAAGAAATACCTAAGTGAAAACAACATTTATACTGAGAGGACAGTGCTGAGTGGTTGGCAAGAGGACTTTGGTTGGTAAATGTGTTGTCAAGAATGCATAAGATAATGACGATCAACAATTAACTGCCAAGTTTTGTTTAAATTTTAAGCTGGGTAAGTTGACTCTGATTGGTCAATGCATTGTGAAATGAATTGTTGTCACTTTGTTTAGTTGAAACAGGCACAGTGTGTGTATTTGTTTTTCTGGGCTGTGGAATGAGAATATCCAGTCATGTCACTTGCTCCTGATTTCAGTCTAGTAATTTTGGCAGAAAATACTGCATGTACAGATGTCAGCGACAGTCAGATCAGGTTTAAGCGTGATACCTCTCACATTCAAATAACCTATAACTCTCACCATTCAGGCCCATAGATGAATATTGGCCAGGAACTAGAGTGCTGTGGAAATTTATCCCAACAAGATGTCAACATATTCTGTGAAGGAAAGGCGAAATTTGACAGGTTCAATTCTTTATCAGATGTTTCGTACTGCAACTGATGCTTGTGTTTTCAATGATTTGGAAGTTGCTGAACTCAATGCAATATAGTTCCAAATCCATAAGTCATTTGGCCCCTGTGACGCTACAACTGTATGTTTGTAAAGTAAGACAAATATTGTAAATATCCTGATGTTGGTTTAGAAAGTAAGTTTGATTTAATATCATTCTGAAACAGTAAGTTTTACAATCTTTATATCTGAGAATTGCCTTGTGATCTGCAAGTTAAATGACAGAAAAGATGGAACAATATCTTGCTTCTTTTAGTTTGGTCCTAAGCGGCTAGTGCACCCTGAAATTGTTCAGATAACACTGCTGCAATTTTCACAATTAAAATGAGTGAAACTTATTTATATTTATGGGACAGCTTGACTCATTTATTTGAACTGCAGTGACCTTTGAGAATACATTATTAAAGACCTTGACTGAGTATCAAGGTTGATCTGTGTCCAGCCGTATCAAACAACCTGGCATCAAACTCATTCTTAAATGAGTGTTAAGCACCCTTAGAAGATAAATATAGCTCATATCCAGCTGCATTTATTTTTAAATCTGTTATCTGTTAGCAGATGGTATTAATATTTTATTCAAAAGTTTAAATTATAAGATTAGACATTCTTTTCATAATATTCAATCTTTCCATTTTCCAATTTCTGATTGGGCATACTAGCTCAGTTGGCTAGATGGCTGGTGTGATTCAGAAAAATGCCTGCAGTATCAGTTTAATTCCTGTTCTGACTCTGGTAGGCTCAGGAGCTGCCTTTTTGCCCTGCCCTCACAGTGGAAGGCAACGGCAAATCACAAACTGACGAAAACTGCCAAGTAACTGCATCAAGATTAAACATCACCAGACAATGGATCTGGCTTCTATACAAAGAAATTATGGAATAGAACTGTCATATTTTCAATCCCTTTTCTGAAATGATCATATTTCCTTTCATCCTATTTTTATTATTTATATCCTTTGATTTTGCTTTCTTATGTAGATTCACCTCTCTCCTCAGCTTTTTATTTTTCCATGTCATCACAATCTTGACTTGGCTTTAGTGGAATATATTTATTGTGAGCTCTTAGCCTCCTTTTAAATATTACTACTTTTGTTCTAATTCTTGCCTGTTAAGTTTTCTCCACTTTATCTTCCTTAGCTTCTCCGCTTATGGTTCCAGTACATCTCACCATTGAGCCTCAGCATTTGCAAAGTGACATGATACAATCCATGGCTTTTCTGCACCATGGCGAAGCCTGATATCCTGGGAAAGCCACCTTTTCGGTCTCCCTGTTTCTCTCTCTGTTCAGACAGAAGGTAATGAATCTCCTGCCTTAGTGTACAGTGCCTCTGTGACCTGCCAGATGCAGTGATGGTTGGGGAACTGCAAGAGGTTTGCTGTGTCATCTGTTCATGCCTGAAAGGATCAGCTTTTGAGAAAATGTTCAGGAGCGTAGTCACTGGCAGCATCTCATCTCCCCGTTCTGAAGCTGTATGTCTAACTCAAAAGGGTGACACATTTCTGTGACCACTTCCTTGGTAAAACACAGTCACTAAACAGACTTATCCTGACCTAGATGCAGTTGGGAGAAATGCTCATTGCAGAACCTAGGCGGTAAGGTCCTGGGTTGCGAACCCTTCCCATCCTCTCTCTGTGAGCAGCTTTTCTTCACTTCTGTCTCTGCTTCAGGCCCCTGTGACATCCAGCCAAATGAGGAATGTAAATATAGTGTACGGCTGGGAAAAAGCAATGTATTCACTTTTACAAAGACAGCACAGACCCTTTTTCCAAATGTAACCAACTTTTTATAATTTCACCATAAACCAGAACTTCCACTAACTCAGCAAGAGCAGATAGATAATAAAAAAGCAATGAACCTGCAAGGTGTACAGTGATGCCTTGTACTGATGGAGGTTCCTTGCGCTGTTCAATGCATTTTCAGCTGTACACGTCTACAACAGGACATCAAAACTCAAGAGACCGAATGGTCTACTCCTGCACCTATTTCTTCTGGTTTTATGGTCTAATTGGAAAATTAAAGCTCAAAATAGCAGATCAGATGTCATAGCAGCATCCGACACTGACAATCATGACACAATCAAACAATGCTTAGCTAAAGGATCTCAACAAAATGGCATATCAGAAGTCGTCTGCAACAGAACAAATGTTGAAACTTTTTTTTATTCACTCGTGGGACCTGGGCATTCTGGCTGGTCAGCATTTGTTGCCTGTCCGTAGTTGCCTAGACAAGGTTGTGGTGAGCTGGTGTTATGGGTAGTGAATTTTGCTATCATGGTGTTTTGGTTTTTGATTTGCAGCTTTTTTATACATTTGTACTTGGGATGTGAGAGTCACTGACAAGTCCAACATCTATTGCCTAATTAATCATAAGGACTTAAGAAACAGGAATAGAAGAATGCCGTTCAGCCCATTGAACCCACACCACATTCAATAAAATCAAGGCTGATCTGATTGAGGCCTTGACTCCACTTTCCTGCTTACCCCATAACTCTTGCCATCCTTGCCAATCTGTTTAATTTAGTTTTGAATATATTAAAACACTCAGCCTCCACTGCTATCTGGGAAAGAGAATCTCAAAAACTAACAACCCTCTGACAGATGAAATTCCTCCTCATCTCAGTCTTTCGTGGAAGATCCTTTATTGTCAAGCTGTGCCTCCCTAGTTCCAGATCTCCAATGAAAGGAAACATTGTCTCCACAGAATCTTATATTTCAATAAGATCACCTGTTATTCTACCAAACTGCTGTGAGACCAAACTGCTCAACCTTTCACTGTAAGACAACTATTCTATAAAAGGTATCAGCCTAGTGGATCTTCTCTGAACTTCGTCTAATTGTATCCTTCTTTCAGTAAGGAAACTAAAATTGTACACATTACACCAAATGTTGTCTCACTAATGTTGAGGGCAAAGTTCCCTGTTATAATCCATCTCATTTGCAATAATACCAAGAAATCTGTTAAATATAGGATTAAATTATTTTAATCTTTCCTTCCTTACAAAACATCAGTGGCATTGTATCAGTATTAGTCAAAACTTTTCCTGTAATCATACCTCTTTAATCTATATCTTCCTGGTAGATTAAATAATGTTTAAATTCAAAGTTGAAAGCTTACTTGTCATGTAGATTGTCAATGACCTGCCAAATATAGTAACAATATGTTTTCTGAAAAAATACCCCAGAGAAAAGTTGAAAAAACTCTTGTTTTACTTTGATTTGATGTCTTACAGAAAATAATAAACACATTGAAGATAATTTTCACCTTCAACACGTGCTAACCAGATGATTGGTGTGTCAACCCAAATTTCATCTCCATGCAGCTGTGCATGCAAGTATGCATACACTTACATACACTTGTGTCATTGCTTATGCTATACTGTTCCATAGGGACTATAGTATTAGTCTGTGTAATGTACCATGCATTACTTGGTTTTTAAAGTGGATCTACATACTTCTAAATCCTCACAATTTGATTAATGTTCAGAAATTACAAACCCTGGTTAAAATGTAATTAATTTTCGACAGGGAACTTTATAGGTTGCAAAATGCTATACATTGATGTACCCAGTGTTAAATGGCTGACTTTCTTTTCTTAGAAAAGTATAATTCTTCAGGTCAACCATGGTAAATTGAATGATTTTCTGTTTATAACAACAACAGTATTACACAACGGGATGCAGTGTTGGTACTTGGATTTGAATTGCCTACTTTCTTATCCACAATATCTAAATACAATAGTTAAACATAATGCAAGATTTCTTGGAATATATTTCTCAGGTTAGCATGGTGGTTTACTTGTTAGCACTGTTGCCTCACAGCGCCAGGGACCTAGATTCGATACTACCCAGGAAGTCTGTGTAAGAGTTTGCACATTCTCCCTGCGTCTGCATAGGTTTCCTCTGGGTGCTCTGGTTTTCTCCCACAGTCCAAAGATGTGCAGGTTAGGTGGATAGGCCATGCTAAATTGTCTATAGTGTCCTGGGATGTGCAGACTAGATGGATTAGCCATGGGAAATGCAGGGTTACGGGGCGGCATGGGTCTGGGTGGAATGCTCTTCGAAAAATCAGTGTGGACTCAATGGGCCTAATGATCTGCTTCCACACTGTAGGGATTTTGTGATATTGAGTCAATTGCAGCTGAGAAGCAATCAGTATTTTAAGATTATTTTCACCTGCTAGAAAGTGATATTCTTTTCACAGTTTGAATGAGATAAATATTTAACTCACTCTCTCACCATTACTGTAATATTGCACCAAATACTGCAAAAGTAAAATTTGCTTTAAATACTTACAGCACACTTTTTTCTGGTCTGTATGGATGCAGATACTCACAGTACTTAGAAACATAAACTGTGACATCCTTTGGACATGAATGAAATAGTGCTGGGAATTTTCTGCAAGATACAATTTCCTTGGCAGAGAAGAAATGTTGGGAGTTATACCTGCCTAAGAGCACGATTGTAATCTTCACTGTCTCTTTGAAGGAAACCAGGATCCATCAGGGAAGCTTTTAGAAATAGATACCACATCAGTACATTGCCGACCAAGAAGGCGATATGGCAGGTCATTAGCCTATTGAAGGAGATCGAGACAATCTGTGCAATAGAATAGACAGCAACTGAAGTCATTACCAGCAGATTAATTGACTTGTCTTGGATATGTATGTAATCAAATATCTACGGCACTGACTGAGAAACTTTCTAATTCAGGAAAAGGAAAGATAGTGAAAACAAAATTGTGAAATTACAGCTATTACCTAGCATACTTTATTCCATCTATGTGTACTGATAATTAAATATCTATGATTTCTAACAATTAATTTTCCATTCACGGGATCTCTTGTCAATTTCTATTCACAATAAAAGATATAGGTTTCACAGTTCAGTAAAGTAGCAAGACATTTTGAATTAGATCATTAGTCAAATTGGCAGAAAAGCTCAGATAGACATATTTTCTGGTTTTTATGTGTGTTTTGTTAGCTTTGCTCTCAGAAGAACAGATCCATTTTCTCCTTTTCATAACTATCATTTATTCCTATTTCTCATCTCTGTGTTTCCTTTACTACCGTGGCTATTCTGTTGTCTTTTGATCTGGGCATTCTTACCACCTTTTCCCCTCAGTCTTCCTACTCCTTAATCAACAGCATAAAAAACATAATTTTATAGCCCTTTTCAGTTCTGAAGAAGTCACAGTTCACTCTAAACCTTCACTCTGTTTCTCTCTCCATAGATGCTGCAACAGCTACTGAATTCCTCTGATGTTTTCTGTTTTTATTTCAGATTTCCAGCACCTGCAATGTTTTGCTTTTATGCATTCAGGGTGATGCTTTGCTGGAATGGAGTGTAAGGGATATTGATAGTCAAAGGTTTAAATCTTTCTTTTGTTTCTTCTAAATTATTAGATACATAACTTATTGTTCTTTCGTATAATAACCTTGCCTCCTTTTGTTAAAAAAATTAGTGGCACCCTTGTGTGAATATGTTTAATGACTGGTCTCCACAGCAACCAAACTGTTATAACGACTTGTGACCTATCAAGTTCAGGTTTCACTCAGAAGTCTGACTTGCCCAGTATTACTATCAGCTTGGATCATGTCAAAACATTAACTGTGTGTACCTCACCACAGACACTGTCAGACCTGCTGAGTTTCTCCAGCACCTTCTGTCTTTGTTTCAAGCTAACTGTGATGCTGGCTTAATGAATAAAGTGTGAAATAATCAAATCTGAAACACAAGATATGTCAGTGTATGAATCAAAATGTCTTTTCTACGTAGCATTCAACATATTAGGCCATAGTATTAGAAAATTACATATTTAGCTGCATGTATTACTTCCTTCCTTATTTTATTGTATGTTAGCCTTAGCTTAGTGGCAGCATTATTGCCTTTCAGCATGGTTTCAAATCCTATTAAAGAGATTCAAGCACAAAATCTGGGCTTCCATTTCACTTCAGTGCTGAGGCTGGCTTCACTACAATGTCTTTGACTTTTGGATAGGACATAAAACTGAGATCCTGTCTGCCCTATCAGATAGCTACACTTCAAAAGCATTACATTAGCCGTAAAGCACTTTGGAATACCCTGAATTCATGAGTTTCAGATATACATAGGCTTTCTCCCTTATTTCTTAGTCTCCTTCCACCCTTCCCCCACAGCCTTTTAAGATTCTTTGTCCTCACCTAAAACTCTCAGCAATTAGGAAGAAGTTGACCTGTTCTATGCCTTTTTGTCATGCTGCTTTTGTAATGGGTGACAAGGAGTTACTGTAGGCAGTTTGGAATGGTGTGTTGGCCAGTTATCATTCCTTCTTCTGAGAGATGCCAGACTTCTACTCACTTCTTCAGTCGGTCAAACACAGGAAGTGTGTCTGCAACATACAATGTAATTTCTACAACAAATGATATAGAATACCAATGCAAAAGCAATCCATCTTGACTCTGCTGCCTCAAAAGCTAACCCATATCCTCCGCTCCCTCATTATTGATGATCATGTCAATATAATTCCTTGCCAATACTGAGATTTCCATGGCAGTACATCCATGAGACACTGAAATGGAAATCCCCCAAGAGTTATGGGTATTGGTGAAATATGGTGTTAGAAAATGCAGCTCTTTCTTATATTAAGAAGCAATTTCTTTTAGAATATTGAATGTGTTGCTGACCTCTAGCTGGCTGCCACTTCAGCATATCTGCAGTTACTGACCTGTGTAAAATAAGTGGGATAACCCCATAACAGCAAACAGCCATAAAAAAAAAGAATCGGTCCTTTAGATTTTCCAGGTGGGCCAAAGATCAAAGAACTGCAAAGAATTAGAGAAATTGAATGAGATCAATGGCACTGAATATTCGAATGGTATTTTCTCTAATTGGAATTGGAGGGACTAGAGTTCTAGAAAACAGAGCTAACACGTTGAGACCTTTTTATTTTGATCAGTTAAGTTTCTCCAACATTAACAACTACACTTATAATTATTTTAAAAACCATAATAATACTTTGTTGAACGCTGTACACACAAATGTAACAGTATCCAGACCATGCTGGTGGATAATTTATGGCTATGGCAAGATGTGGTGATGAATAAATGACTTGTACGTCAAGATGAGTTGTATTTAAGGCTCTGTAATCGAGACTGCTGTCGGAGATGAGAGAGGAAAGTACAGGGGCTTTGATTTAAATTTTTACTTCCTCTACAGTCACATGGGAGGCGCCAGACGAGGACAGCTAATGTGGTTACGCTTTTCAAGAATGGTGGTAGAGATACATAAGGAAATTACTGACCAGTGAGTCACACATCAGTGGTAGGGAAACAGTTGGAGAAAATTCTGAAAGAGAGAATTAATTTCCACTAAGAAAGACAAGGTTTGATCACGGATTATCAACATGGCCTTGCCTAACACACTTAATTGAATTTATGGGGAAGTTATCAAGTGTGTAAATGAGGGTAGTTCAGTTGATATAGCCAGGGTACTTTGGCAAGATGAATCCAAAATTTGTTTATTAGTAGGTGCCAGAGGGTGGTGGTACAAGGCTGTTTATATCACTGGAAGATGTTGTTTGTGATATATATAACATATACACACACGGTATATATGTAAACAATATGGAAGAAATTGTGGGGCCTAGTAATTGAGTTTAGTGGATGACACAAAGATTGGCTGAGTGGTTAATGGTAAGGAAGAAGATCTTAGATTATAAGAAAATATAGGTGTGTTGGTCAGATGAGCAGTGTCAGATAGAATTTAACCCTGAAAAATGTGAGGTGATGCACTTTGGAAGAAGTAACAAGACAAAGGAGTACTTAATGAATGGCACGAATGCTAGGAAGCTCAAAGGAACTGAGGGATCTTGAGTGTCTGTCCACACATCATGGAAGATGGCAGGAAAGGCTAATAGAGTGGTTAAGAAGACCACAGAAGTGTGACTTGCACTTGGAGGAGGGTTGCCCTTTGCTTCATTGGTATGGTGAAGCTCATTTTGGAGGTAACGAGGGAGAAGCGGGGGGGGGGGGTCCGTTTCCCAAAGAATGGCCGGAGAATATCATTGTCCAAGACCAAACAGAAATGGCTGGAGAATGCTACTGCTATGAGTGGCAGAAAACAGGCAAAGAGAACTTTGGATCCAGTGTAGAAAAGAGGTTTGGCTAATATGTACATTTGGCAAGATGAGTGTGCCTCCTAACTCCTTGGACAGGACTCAGGGTATGGACTGTCCAGAAACCAAAGTCTGAGGAGGCTCAGGGTACAAACTGCTCTGAAATTGAATGTGTATATGCTGGGACCATTACTGACCCCTCAGAATGGCTCATAGCCAGAAAGCTGCAGAGAAACTGTCATCAAATAAACTTACGGAGCAGGATTCATTGATGATAACCATGATACAATACAATACAATACAGCACAGGAACTGGCCCCTCAGTCCATCAAATCTGCACCGATTCCTAATTCTTATTTAGACCTGCTACTTATTGCCCATGTGTGGTTTCTATCCCTCTGTTCGCCTCTCGTTCATGTGTCTATGAAGATATGCCTTGAACATTGCTAAATGCCTGCTTCCACCACCTCCACTGGCAGTGTGTTCCAGGCACCCACCACCCTGGGCTTCTCCCCTAAACTTTCACCTCCTCACTTTGAAACTGTGCCCTCTTGTAGTTGACCTTTCCACCCTGGGAAAAAAGCCTCTGACTATCCACCCTATCTGTGCCTCTTATAATTTTGTAGACCTCTATCAGGTCACCCCTCAGCCTCTGTTTTTCCAATGAAAACAATCTAACTTTATCCAACCTCTCCTCATAACTAAAACTCTCCAGACCAGGCAACATCCTAGCAAACTTTCTCTGCAATCTTTCATTCTGATCGTCAAAGAGGAGGCAGATGCACCTGGTGAAACCAAAGTTCCTGATACATTTAATGATTACAGTAGGCTAAATGATCATTCAGCAGACCACTTCAATCTAGCTGAAAGTGCACCAGTAAGACTGTGCAGCCTCAGAACTGTAGAGATTTCCACCCCACTAAGCTAGCTAATAGTCAGCTCTTGTGGCTCCTGCAGCTGTAGAACTCACCCCACTCGGTCACCCCCACTCTCCCCCCAACCTCTGCAGGACCTCAACTGCATGAAGAAGGCATTGTCACACCTTCAAAATGTACCATCCACCAGTGCAGATACTTTCATCTTGGTGGGTCTTCACATTCATGTAGGTATGCTGAGACAGGGGAATGATCATGGCACCCAGGCAGGAAGAAATACCAGACACTGAGGCTGTGATCAGTCCTCCTCAGAGCCTGGAGGCACGAACGATGGATAAGGATGCAGGCCTTCAGCAGCCATTGGGAAGGAGGCTATATATTGAACAGCAGCAGGAAATGTGTTCCTATACCACAGTTTACAGAGGCAGGATGGGATTTTAGACAGAGGAGGGAGGAGCTCAAAAGTGCTACCAAGACTTAGGGTTATGTGCACATGAACTCCTCCATTGAGAGGGTGGCTAATGTCTTGAGTGGAGGCCCAACTGTAGTATTAATGTGAGGTTGAAATGGTTAAGATTACCACAGAGGTGTGACTCGCACTTGGAGCAGGGTTGCCCTTTGCTTGATTGTTATGGTGAAGCTCATTTTGAAGCAATGACAGAGAGGAGGTTTATTCAATCATGGGATGTCGGGTCGCTGGCTAGGCCAGTATTTATTGCCCACCCCTAGGTGCCCTTGTGAAGGTGGTAATGAGCTGCCTTATTGAACTACTGCAATCCATGTGCTGACGGTAGACCAATAATGCCTTTAGGGAGGGCATTCCAGGATTTTGGCCAATTGACACAGAAGGAACAGCAATACATTTTCAAGTCAGGATGGTGAATAGCTTCCAGGAGAATGTGTAAGTAGTGGCATTCCTATGTATCTGCTGCCCTTGCCCTTCGAGATGGAAGTGGTTGTATGTTTGGAAGGTGCTGTCTAAGGGGTTTCAGTAGCAGTAATGCTGAGTAATGTGGAACTGGTCAATAGTGTTACAGTGATCCTTGGGATCCAAGTAGAGTCCCAATTAGTATGCTCCATCAGACATCCATCATTCTCATTAAGGAATGAGGACGTTATGAAGGAGAGTAAAGGTGGCACCTGTCATGAAGCACCCTGATCATCCTCAATTTGCTTGCCCCTCTAACAGAGAGAACATCTGTGCTATAGGATCAAGTGATGGAAGGTGACCCTGGAAATGGTGCAGATGCAAGAGTTGTGGAGATGCTCCCACTGGCACATCTGTGAGGATGACAATTATCACATGCATTGACATCAACAGCCAAGATTACTGAGCAGGCTGTGCCCAAGGTCAGAAGGGAAGAACAGATCAATTTCTGGTCTATCTGGAATGAGGAATGAGGTGATAAAGGACATAATATGGTGAAGGAAAGGTCCCTGGGAAGACATGATTTCATCATTAAGAGATGGTAAGACATTAGATGGTCCAGATTGTGATTTCCATCCACCTATTAGCATAGGCATCTGAGATTCCATTCTATGCCATAACCTTCAACTTGGATTGGAGGGGTCCTGTCCTAATTAGAGCATCCTGTATGGGTGTAGTAGGAACCTCCTTCACCATGTCAACTGGAGGGAATTATGTTAATGGCTGAGGGGATGAAGAGAGGCTACTCAAATTATAACTGCCCTAAGAGGATACCCACCCTCACAACACCCAGACATCTAGTATTCCATTTTCCTCCATCTGGGCAAGCAATGGTAATTCTCTATGTCCCTGAACAGAAGAGGCACTTTGGGCAAGTGCAGTTGCCTGTACCCCTGTTGCATAGCTCCTGCTATTTTAGCCCATAGCTAGAGCGAGAGAGTTCTTGTCCAAGTGCCAAAAGCTCCACTGCTCTACCTGGAGCCCCATGGTGGTTGCCACTTTCTTCATGGAGGAAGCCATGTGCTCAAATGCCTGGGGGATAGCAGAATGCAATGGTGTGCATGCCATTGGCATACATCTCAATAGTCCTGGCAAAGCTATGGATAGCCCTGGGATCTCTGCTGCATTACCAGCAGGAGTCTTATGGTCAAGATGGGGGAGGGGTGGGTGCAGACAGTGTGGAGATCAGCATGGGGCTGTTCATCAACAGTCCTTCTAATGCCTAGGTCCCAGCTACCAAAGCCTCCTTCAGTAACTGGACCTTGTCTGTGCTGTGTTCACAAGAATTTGGATTTGACTCTAAATGTGAGACAGGTTGGTGGGCCTGCACTGGTGGAGAGTGTGAGAAATGCAGGTGATAGTGTATCCTCTGGGTCACTGGTCTAATTTCCCCAGAAATGGAATCTTCGATCTCCAGTGGCTGAGGCCTTGGGTCTGGATTGTGGAGATCTGTAAAGGAGAACAAAAGTAAACACATTAATGTTCCACAGAGTTCAAGAGCACAGCACAATTCCTCCCAGGGTCCTGAGTGACCATATGGCAGCACCAGGTATAATGCGTTCTCAAGCTGCTCCCTTGCCAGTCCAACCTTGCCATCAGCTATGGGCTTGTGGCCTTGTTCACCAGCAATCTAGAGGACATCTTCCACCTCAGGAGTGAAAATCACGGGAGACCGGCACCCATCCAACTGTCTTTGATCTTTTGTTCAGGTCGGGATGTCCTGCTGCAGAAGTAGAGATTTGGTGACTTGTCAAATGCCAACTAAGCCCCTTGTTTGACACATCCCTGTCACACATACTGACCCATCATTGTATTTAGATAGCATCTGCTTGCTCACTCAAGCCAAATCGTCACATGTTTTGATCTCAAGTGCCAGCTGTCCTGAAGCTCCTCACACATCTATCCACCCAGTCTGCCTGTACACTCACACAAATATGTAGCCTAATGCCCAGGAGGGACAATCCCAGGCCACCATGTCATTTACCAGGGCAGACTGCATGATGTCACTGACTCTTTTCCTGAACTAGACTCAGAATCTTCAGTTAACCCCAAGGTTGCTAACCTCCTTCGAAATCCCTGTCTGTGCCATTTTGGTCAAGGGTTAACATCCCTTGGGACGAGCATCTCACGGCATTCTCTAACAGCCTGGAGGAGGATCTGCAGGGAGGCACCACTAAAATGGTCTATATCTTGGTTTTTACATTTTCAAAGTGGCATGGACAAAGTTTCAATCTGACAGTTACGTGGGAGTGGGGGTAAAATTAATAAGCAGACGATCTGATGTGTGGAAAAGTTTGAAAATGTCTATAGCAGATGAAGGGATGAACAGAATTAAGGGCTCAGACTTCTGACAAAAAGCAGATGGACAAGGGCATGATTCTAAGGAAGGGTCATCGGACCTGAAACGTTAAACTCTGTTTTTTCCTTCACAGATGCTGCCGGACCTGTTGAGCTTTTCCAGAAACTTTGTTTTTATTCAAGAAATGTGGGACCTTGACACAGAGCCTACTTGCTTTTCCAGGTGACTCCTTTATAACCTGGCCAGACCTGCTGAACTGTCACCTGATGGTGGGATGCTGCAATAGGCACTCGTGCCCATGTGCTGGTTCTTTAAGTTTTCATTTGAGTATATTGGGAATTAGTTCCTAAACAAAAACAAATGGGGAACCTATTTCTGCCTCTGCCATGGAGATTAAATTCCACACACTGTGCTTGCCAACAAACTGCCATTTTGAAGAATATTTCTCTCCAGTCATTTTTTAAAATCTTTCTGCCTGTGAACGAGGCACAAGCACTGAGCAAGCAGTCGGTGCCCAGTTTCAGGACCCTTCTTTTTTTAAGTGGAGGTTGTTTAATTTCTTCACCCAGACAGCGGTGAACCTGTGGAATTCTCTGTCACAGAAAACAGCTTAGGGCAAAACATCAAATGTTTTCAAGGAGCTCCACATTGTTCTTAGGGCTAAAGGATTCTGATAGAATGGGTGAAAGCAAGAACAAGGTACAGAGTTGGATGATCAGCTATGATCATGTTGAATGGTGGAGCTAGGCTTAAAGGGCTGAACGGCCTACTCCTGCTCCCTTTTCCTATGTTTCATGGTAACTCAAAGTGGATCGCTTCACATAATTTGCACAGGATGTCTTAGTTATCAATATTTTAGATGACTTTAACGCTGGCAGTCTGACAGAAACTAGTTGCAGCAACTTAACCCCAGTGATCCCACTGTCTTCCTATTGGTTGCAATTTTAACCCGCTTCGTTGAGCAGGTGAGTGGGCCAACTGCTAGAAAGCAGCAAAATCCTTTTAAATTTACGTGTACCCCCCATCAAATGACTTGGTTCATAACTTAAAACACAACAATTAAGAAGCACTTCCCACCAGGCGCAGTCCAACAACAACAGAAATAGGGAATGGGGAGGGAAAGAGAAGGGGACTAAATCAAAATGGAAAGATATTGCATTCCAGCCCTGCAGTGCCTTTCTCTAAAAGCCTCAAGAGTGTTGGTGGACACTGCCTGCTCCCTCTCCAAGGTCACCTGGGCACAAATGTCGCTGCAAGAGAGAGGCAGGCCGTCAGTCACGAATTATGATCCCATCCACAGCCCACTGCCTAGACCTGTTGATTGTTGATGACTACTCTAGTTAGGCCCATGTTGAGGTCAGCAACAAAGATCTTTCTTGAACACACAGATTAGGCTGTGATGGACACATTGGGGTCTGACTGAAGTGTGAAACAGTAAAGGGACTACTCCAAACATGGTGAGTTTTTTAAAATTTTCTCCTTCGTGGGCTCGGAAGAACACGTTGGGTTGTAAAATGAAACCCTGGGCCTCGCTGATCTGGCACCCCTCTCCCTTCCCCCAATCGCAAAGCCTTCCTGTTATCTCCTAATAAGGTTGGGAGGGATGTCTGAGACCTAATGGAATAAGTGAACAAGTGACGGATATTTAATTAAGAGTTAATTAGGTAAGAATTGGCTACAGAAATATGGGGAGTTGTCATCAGTGGGTTGCCAGTTTTTCAGAGTGCGTTTAAATGAAATGAAGATCTCACTAAAAGTGTGGTCTAGGAGTTTGCCTAAAAACAATTATCTTTTAGTATATAATGCACCTGATCAACCTCCTCCTACCTAATCACATATCTGAATGCTGGAGCCAACCCTACAGGCCCCTCTGCCCTACACTGCATTCCTGCTTGTTTGACAACATAAGTTAAAATGGAACATTGTGGAAGGTCATACAGTTGCCACAGAGTAAAACAAAAACCTCTTTAATCACTGATAAAATCTCTCCCAAAACATCAGCCTGATAAGTCAGTTTGTAGATATTTTCTAATCGGTCTGTTCAGAGATGTTATGACACACAATAAGTCCATTTGCAGCACAGCTAAAATAAGAAGGCATGACAGGATCAGTTGACGTGCATTTCTTTGGAGATTCTCCTAATTGTCTACCACATTCGTTGTGATAAAACTCATGGACAATAGGTGGAACCTTGTTGAGGCAACAGAGGTCTCTGCAGTTGGCTCGAGAGCCAGAGAAAGAACCACTTTCCCTCTCCTTGGAAAGGCCTGCTGATTCCAAAAGCAATGGGGACCTTTGCTGAGCGTTAGGACTCTGGGGATAGAGGTTCTCACCCAGTGAGAGCTGCAAGCCACAGAAGACACTGTGGCTGCTGCTCGAAGGACACCCAGGACGATGGAAGACCAAGGTGTAAGGTCAGTGATTTGTGGGGGTGATTTCTGAGTTTAGGAGTTTCAGGGAGAGAGGAATGAGGTGTCAGAAGCAAGGGTGATGGGATGGGTGGGAGGTATATGGCTCCATGGTGGACACCTTTCTGCCCTATATCCAGTTCCTTGGCCAGACGTTTATTGAGAGGGATCCCACCCCAGGGTAACAAACTGCCTACATGTGTTAGACAAGCCACGTGGTGACAGGCCCACTGGCAACTGGTTTAACCCAAAGACTGGCTGAGGTCCTTAAAACTGTCCTTCACTGATACTGGACTTTCCAGATCCAAACTTAATTCTGTTGGGATTTAGGTATTAATTACATGCCTAATTACATTGTCTTGCTGTCTCTAGACTTTCTGTCTCCAGGAGCACAAGATTCAGCCCAATATTTATACCATTTTATAGGTATCATTGTAGGTCCACATCAAAGTTCTGATGGATGCATGGGAGAATGTGCACAGTAATTCCCATCCAATGTGACTCTATGTCCTTCTTATGACTTGCCTTAACATTCCTCGTAAGTATAACTCAATCTTAAGTACTCAGCTATGAAAGAACCTCTGTGAAAAAAGATACCTCTTCTAAATCAGTGTGTAATATAGAGGCAATGCTAGTTTCAAGATTCACAAGCTTGTCATTCACTCCCACACCTCCAAGATTCATTATTGATGATTTGGCCAATAAGAACTGTCACTACACACCTTTTTGTTCTTAATTAATCAAATTACATGAGAATTTCCCTTGCTGTGCTAAGATGACATTTTCCTATATCCCCACCAACCAGATATTTTCTAATCAACCTGTTCAGAGATATCATTATACAACTCCAGAGCAGGTGGGACTTGAACCTAGGTTTCCTGGCTCTGAGGTAGGGATACTATCACTGCACCACAAGATCTCTTAACTAAAGCTTGTGTCTTAACAATCATTTACCACAAGCTGAATCCTCCATGGGTGGAATTTCACACTTTTTTTAAAGTGTGAGAGTTGAGTGTGTGAGATGGCAACTAATACAGAAGGCCCACTGGTGAGATAACCCACCCACTTACCCACCAATCAGCTTGTTAACAGCTGACAAGAGAGCAAATACCTCACCCTATCACAGGCCTCAATACTAGTGAGCCAGGTTGCCAAAAGCTGCCAGACAATCAAAAGTTGGCAGCTTCTGGGTCCTGAAATCCACCAGTCATGGCCTATTCATCAGAGGATTCAGCCATGAGAAATCAAGTCTTTCCATTCTTCAAACAGGGTGGTAGTTGTGGGGAGAGGCCAGTCAGGATTTGACTTTCAAAGTTCAGCCTCTTTCTCCTACCATTAACTGACCACCTAATGGCCTTAATTATTGACAAATTGAGTAAGCTGTTCATGATCTTGCCCATTGCCTGATTGCCAAGTTGGCGAGAAGGGAGTGAGTTTCTCTCCATGTCTAACTTACCTCACTATTTCCCCTCTTGCCATCTCAAGGCAAGGGAAAATTGCACCTTATGTACTTTAGTGACACAAGCCATTAGATTTGTTTAATTCTTTTAGGATTTCAGAAAGTATTTATAATAACAGTGTTGCAAGCATTATCAAATAAATGACAATTCAGAATTATTTATGACAATTAAGAAGCACTTTTTGCCTTATCGAGGCAATCTTATGCACTGGGGATTCTTTAGATCAATACCTTTTTGGCTACCTTCGGCTCATTTAATAAAACATTACCCTAACTTTGCTTTCCTGGCCTTATTCTGATTATAAAGATCACAGCAGCACCTCCCTTAATCCATACACCATGTAGCTGCAGGAATTTACAAAGGTCACTTGGTTCTGCACCATCCAGTGAAACCTGCAAAGCAGCAAAATCAGACATGCAACTGTACTTAGCTTATGTAAGCACATTTCCCCCAACATCTTTCCCTTATCCTATTATACAACTTGCATTTTCACAAAACAAAGCAATATTTTCGAATGCATAGTGTTTACCTCCACAGATTCAACCTCAAAAGGGCTGCTACTGTCGCTCTTAAACCAGTTTCCTATTTCACCTTGGGAACCATAGCTGGCAAAAACCCATTTAATCTTAGAATAAATCTCAAGCCTTTTTGATCACTTTGATCCCATTATAGATTCTACAACTTATACCTCTTCATGCACTCATTTAATTTTTTTTAAAAAATGCATTGCTTCCCAGTCTCATTACCTCTCCCAGGTTGGCTGTTAATGGGTTCAGTTACAAAGTTGGCCATTTATACTTTTTTGTTGGACCCTCTTCAAAGTTTTGCCAGAGTGATCAACTGTATTTCATCACTGACCAACATTACACATATTTTGAGACTGTGTCTCCAGAGCAAAGTGATATGTTAAAAAAATAATTTACGCAACTGAATTGTTTTACATTACCTCCAGTCAAATCTTGGAATCACATTTCTTGCTTGATAGATAGTGTTTTCTAAATGTGCTATTATATCCTTATACTGGCATTCTCTTGCAAGTTTTAAAGGTGTGTTTCCACGTTTATCTTCAGTTTCTAGTTCTACTCCACACTGCAATATGATAGAAAAATAATGTAAGAGCTTATGAGCAAAAACGATAAAACAACAAAAACAACAACTTTGAAGAGTTAGATTATAGCTAATATTTCAAATTCTTAAAATTCATCTCAATTATATGTCACATTTGATTTTACGAAGGCTTGGCAATATTTCTGCTTGTAGCTGGAGAAACAGGACAGTTTTGAGACGCGGGGTTAAAACCGATCTCTGAGATGCTTGATATTGTGCATATGTAGGTAAACAATTAATTCTATAAAATGACATAGAAGTGTACTGACACTAACACATATTAGCCAAAATGGAAACAATATTCAGGGCAAATTCCAAGTGATCAGGTGCTAAACGGCTGCAAGCATTTGACTGCAGTATTGTAATATCTCATGACCTGCCTAGAACTAATTACAGCAATGAAAACAGGAAGGAATAGCACCTGCCAGTAATCGTACGCTAAATATAAAGTAAAATCTTCACTGAACAAACCAACAGTATCTGATCATCTCAAACTCTGAAAGGCACAGACCACTACATCAAGTCAGTAACTTTATTTCCATTTTACAAATCACTGTCCTTACAACCTTGAATTATGTTAGGTTTTCATGATTTCAGTGTATTTAGAATCTGAATGGGCATCCTACATGCTACATATACACCACATTCTACAGGAACCAGAGTTGATTTAAAGATAGATTATTTTAACGTGTATGACCAGTGCACGTTAAACACAGTGAAGCTGTAGCTAAAATAAAAGTTTATATTCAAGGTGCAAGTCATTACAAAACAATGTAATGTTTCGTCTTTGCACAAGACATCAATTAAGCCTCTATTAGAACACTGTGGCAATTTAGATCTCCACACATGATGGGGGAAATTTAGGCTTTGGAAAGAACAGAGAATAGTGATGTGATCAATTTCTAGTTTAAAACAATTTTGTTACTCAAACAGGGTCTGTATGCTTTACAGAAGTGTAGAGTCAGGTAATTTTAATCGATATTATAAAGCAGCAAAGGCGCTACAATGTATTTGTGTGGACTATTATTTCAACTGGATAGGTTAGACCAGCACCAGGAGCACACTTACATGTTAGGTAATTGCAAAATTAGATGGTAGGTTTTTCTAAATCTTCAGAGAATAGTAGACCTCTGGAAGAGATTACTGGTTCATGCTAATTTATTGTATTCCTTCAAAAGAAAAACTAGATTTGTTTCCGGCTAAGGAGGAGGGTCACCCCATACAAGAAGTATTTAATCTGCAATATAAATCAAGGTCACATTGACCTCTGGGCTTGTTTCAATGATTTAAAGAGGTTTTAGCATAATTAATTAAACATTTATTCTCACTGATTGACTAAAGTTCCTATGCAATTGTTCATTCAATATATCACTTTTGTACATAAACCTTTGAAAAGTATCACATGTAAGATAGGATTAGATAACAAATACTTTTTACAGAAAACTCATCTTGTATTTGATTATTGCTGAAGAAACACACTTTTCATTGAAGCTTCTCATGTTGCACTCATCTGGACAATTCGCAAGCAGGGTAAAGAGAAAAACAACATTTATATTAAATGACAGGAAAATGCTGATTGGTTGGCAGGTGGATGCTGCCTTGTAGAGGTGTTGCAATGGTGAATGCATTTATGATGACTGACAGTTAATTGCTATGCTGTATTTAAATTTTAAGCCAGGCAAGTTGACTCTGATTGGTCAAGGCATTTTCTTGAGAAATGAACTAGAGAATAAATGCCACAAATTTTGTTGAATTGAAACAACCATAGTGCATGTCCATGTTGTTTCTGCCTACAACTCATATATGACAGCTAGGGCTCCATGATTGGACCAGGTTAACATTCCAATCAGGGAACTCATATTCTTTGAGGTCTGCCTGGCTAGTCGCATTACAATGGCTACACAAGTTATTTGTGCACCATGCAAGCTTAATGCTGAAATAAGATACATCAAAGTCATCCATGGGATACTGTCTTCCTTGATCAGGCTCTTTCTTGCTGTATAATATGCAGACTCATGGGAGGGCCTAAGACATTGTGCCTAATGCACAAATGAGTAATGTGGTATATGAACATCAGTGCTGGCAAAACATTACGTCTGTGTGGCCTATGTCCTAAAGACTGGTGCATATAAACAGGAATGTCAGAGATTATGTTCACTCTGAGAGCTGGCTCTGAGGGAGCTGGATCAGTGTCAAGGACCCTCTATGTGTAAATAAAGGGTGGTTTCTTGACGGGATTCTGGCCTCTATGGAGTTACTTCAACTTGGGCCCTATTTCTGAGGTTACTGATGAAGCCAAACTTATAGTGTATGGAATTGTGGGAATCCCAATGTTTGTTCTGATTTGTGAAAGCATGTTGTGGTAGGCAGTAGCACAGAACACACTAGGTGATTTTTCAACTAGGCTATCAAGGAGAGGGAGCTCATTTGACTACTCCCTGGCTACTGTGATCAGATTGTTTCTTGCTGTATACTGTGCAAATTCATTCACGGCTGAGGCTGTCACTTTTGGTCCTGAAAAGTGTCCAATTTTCCTCAATTTTATAGTTGTACATTAGTAATCTACTAAGTACTATTTTCCAGCTTGAATGCCATCTTTTCAATACATGTAATGTTATAATTTCTTGCAAAGAAGCGCAAACTGAAGGCTAATACAGTTTGGCTTTAGTAATTGATACATCTACCGCAACAGTTAGAAATATTTTCCCAAATAGATGGTTAAGTTCAAATTTCATTCATAATCTTACTATTATATTAAACTATTCAGTTTGAGCGGACATTTAAAATTCAATTGCAATGCAAATCTTTACAAAGTAATCCGTAAGCACGCTGGCAAATGTAATGGCAATACCCCAAGACAAAGTATCCTAGCTAAACTGATAACCTTTTAAGGAGACTCTTGCACTTCATTAGACAGGCCCAAGGTGCACCTAATATTGGATTTTGCAACTCAAAATCATTAAACATGTGAGCTGTGGACAATTAATGTATATCTCCAAAAAGCAAGTCAGAGACAAGGCTTCGAAGATTGGACTGCTGTATCTCCTCACTGGTTATCAGGAAAGCCCTTAAAGGCTACCAAGAGGGCAGGACTATTTTTGAAGGCAGAGTGGTAGTGGCAATTGAGGACGATATCGCAGTGATTAAATACAGAGAGGCTGAATGTTTTTCCTGTCTTCACATTCAGGCAACTATTTATGAGCAAACCTACCCTGCACTAGACTGTCTATTACAGGGCATGTATAAATTTATGAAAGTCATGGCAAGTAAAAAACACTATCAAGTCTGTCTACACTAATGATGGCTATAGCATCATGATTAAATACTTTTCTTATTTCCTCCTGCAACCACGTAACCTCTAATCATAGACTCAGAGGGTGTCGTAACCAGAGAGACAGGGGACACATCAATCACAAGGACAGTGGGTGCATCAGCCACAGAATCAGACATCACACCAACCTCAGGACAGATGGTACATCAGCCAGAGGTTGCAGATTCTGGCACTTAAAGAAACCATCACTGTTGCAAATGAGACAGTGCGTACCTCCCAGAGGCCTTGCCCTTATCAATGTCATGTCTCATTACGTCCAACTACACATCAGTGTGATAATGTTATACAATTGGAAGGCAGAACTGAGCAGCTCTTAAATTCTCATTTCACTTTACTGATGCTGAAGCAGCAACATCCTATCGAGTAAGAAAATTGCAATGTATACAATGACATAATTGTGATAACAGTAGTCATGTGTTCGAGTCTGAGAGGAGAGCGAATATTCTGTACCAAGAGAGGTGTACTTAATTACAAGTGTAGAAAATATTATAGTGTGAACAAAAGAGGATGTTGCAGTAGAGGAAAAAGTGGAACCAAATTCATAAATCACTTCCCTTTACTCTGTTCAGATATGTTGCTACTCGAACTACCTGCAGTCTTCTGGAGGACATAAGAACATAAGAACTAGGAGCAGGAGTAGGCCATCGAGCCTGCCCCGCCATTTAATAAGATAATGGCTGGTCTTTTTGAGACTCAGCTCCACTTATCCACCCACTCACCTTAATTCATTTACTGTTCAAAAATTTATCTAGCCTTGCCTTAAAATCATTCAGTGAGGTAGCTTCAACCGCTTCACTGGGCAGGGAATTCCACAGATTCACAACCCTTTGGGTGAAGAAGTTCTTCCTGACCTCAGTCCTACATCTGCTTCCCTTTATTTTGAGGCGATGCCCTCTAGTCCTAGTTTCACCTGCTAGCGGAAACAACCTCCCTGCCTCCACCTTATAGAAACATATAAGATTATGAAGGGAATAGATAAGATCTCCCCTCATTCTTCTGAAATCCAATGGGTATAATCCCAGTCTACTCAGTCTCTCCTCATAATCCTACAGACATCGGTGAGGTTACTAGTGACAGCATCCACTTTTGCAGCCTAAGGATTGAAACAGAACTCCATGAAACAAAGTACCAAAGTGGATCTTTTGTGCGATGGATCCAACTAATGTTCACCAACTTGCACTCTGCAAATAGACCACTCCAGATGGCGGCGTGACAAAATATGTTCATTGAAAAGTAATTCCTTATTAAAAAAGAATTCCATTATTTGTTTTTGATTGTGAACAAAATTATTGAGTACATTACAAATGTTGCAAAGGAGAACCTTCAATTGTTTTGATTTTAACAGTGAACATTCCACTGGATTTAATAGAAACATTTAATATTCTCTCACTATTCTCTTTTACATGGACTCGAAACATCAACTTTCCTGCTGCACTGATGCTGCCTGGCCTGCTGTGTTCCTCCAGCTCCACACTGTGTTATGTGTGACTCCAGCATTTGCAGTTCTTGCTATCTCTTAGTTGGAATGTAAGGAGCTTTTCACAATACACGTGGAGGAAATAAGTGCAAAATTGTAGTGTTTCAGTGCCATCACCAGTGAAGACTGTTCTGACAACAGGAAGAGTTTACATAGATGGTTTTGCTTATAAATGTTGACATTGAAATTTATAATTTAAAGAAACAATTTATTTTTATAGACACAACACCAGTGTGAATTTATTTTACATAAATTTTGCTCATTATTTTTTCATTTCCATATTATTGACTTTGAAAATCCAGCCCAACAGAAGTGTCATGATGTGTCTGACACTTCTGCTTCTCTCTTAAACTAATTTTATTCTTTCTGTCCTCCATTTTCCCTCTCTATCTTATCTTTTTCTAACTCAGTGTGGAAATAGTGGAACTCAAAGGACAGAATAAGGACCTTCAGAGTAGTTTATCCTGCTGGCGTTCATGCTTAACATATGCTTTCCGTCACCTTGATTCATCTATGATCATCTGCATATCTTTCTTTCTATTCCTTCCTCACTCAAGTATCTATCTAGTTTCTTTTTAAATGCATTCATGCTGTTTGTCTCAAGCACTTTGTGTGGTAGCCATGTCTCCATTCTGGGTAAAGGTTATGCTTCAACCTTCTGCTTTTTTTTAAGAGACTGGAGCAAATAATAGTTCAGCTTATTTCAGCTAAATTGCCTCAGAGGAGCGACAAAAAAAAAAATGAACTGGCCTACGTCCTCGGACTCAAAGGGTGAGGGATGTAGTGATTGTAATGAGGTCAACCAGGTGGACCTAGTAGAATATGAGTTGCCTGTTTGGGGTTGTTAATCTGGGCCAATCAGGGAGCCTTGGCTGACAGAAATAAACAGGAGTGTCAGAGATTCTGTTCACTCTGAGAGCTGAATCAGTGTCAAAGACTCTCCATGTACAAATGGAGTGACCCGGTGATGAGATACTGGCCTTTGTGGAGTAATTTCACAAATCTTCCTGAAGACTAAGTGTTGAGAGGCTAGGGGCTTCCTCTCCTTCAACCAGTTTCCATGAGAGTCATTTCAACTTACTTCCCACAGAAAGACTTCATTTTCTTCCCAAATGCAACTTTAATGGCACTCAAATTAGAAAGAGGAAACAAGTTGCCATTTTAATCCAGTCAATCTTCTTGGTGCGTGTATCAGAGATGCTAAAAATTAGAATTACACTGTTATGTTTGTAAGCAATTAGCCTTGAACTTTTCAGTTTAGAAAAAAAATACATGGGAGATTATTAGTTTGCTTTAAGCCTCAGTAGGTCTATTCTAAGAAATAAATTTACATGGAATGAAGACACATTAGTGCTTTTTTTTTATTCACTGTTAATTTAACAAGAGACAACGATTACAACTGCACCACTTCTCTGATGGCAACAGCAAGAGGTCAGTTGGATAGTTAAGCCACATCAACAAGCAAGATAAAGTGATGAACTAAAACAAGTTGCTGGAAAAGCTCAGCAGGTCTGGCAGCACCTGTGAAGGAGAAAACAGAGTTAACATTTCAGGTCCGGTGACCCTTCCTCAGAACTGATGGTGGCTGGGAAAACGTCAGTTTATATGCAGAAAATAGGGAGGTGGATGGGGTAGGGAGTAAATGATAGGATAGATCCCAAAGAGAGAGAAAGACAGTTGGGCGGACAAAGGTTAATGATCAGGCTGGGAGGGTGAATAGTTGTTAATGGGGACTGTTAGTGACTGACAACAAGGGGTGTGTAATGGCAGTCTATGTGGTAACAAGGCCTGGTGTGTGGGGTGGGGGGCTAAGACATGGGAGAGTTTAGGTCCTAAAATGATTGAACTCAATATTGAGTCTGGAGGGCTGTAGGGTCCCCAAGTAGAAAATGAGGTGTTGTTCCTCCAGCATGCGCTGGGCTTCCCTGGAACACTGCAGCAAGCCAGAGACAGAGATGTTGGCCAGCGAGCAGGGTGGTGCGTTGAAGTGGCAGGCAACAGGTAGCTCAGGGTCTTTTTTGCGAGCAGGACGTAGATATTCTGCAAAGCAGTCACCCAGTCTACACTTCGTTTCCCCAATGTACAGGAGACCACATTGTGAGCAGCGAATGCAGTAGACTAGATTCTGGGAAGTGCAAGTGAAGTGTTGCTTCCCACTCACAACTCTTTCTCTGATACATCGATGGTATCATCGGTGCTGCTTCCCTCTCTCGTCTGGAATTGGAAAACTTCATCAATTTCGCCTCTAATTTCCACCTTGCCCTCACTTTCACCTGGTCTATCTCTGACTCCTCCCTTCCCTTCCTCCATGTCTCTGTTTCCATTTCTGGGGATAGACTGGCCACTAATATCCACTACAAACTCACTGACTCCCACAGCTACCTGGACTATACATCCTCACACCCCACTCCCTGTTAAGACTCCATCCCATTCTCTCAGTTCCTCCGTCTCTGTCGCATATGCTCAGAGGCCAACTTCGACAAGGGAGCCTCCGAACTGTCCACCTTCTTCGTCAACCGAGGATTCCCCAGCTCCATTGTCGACAGGGCCCTCAACCAGGTCTGATCCATCTCCCGCACGTCCGCCCTCACCTCTTCTCTTCCCTCCCACAACAGTGATAGGGTTCTGTTTATCCTCACCTACCATCCTACCAGCATCCACATCCAGAAGATCATCAAATGCCATTTCCACCATCTCCAGCGTGATGCCACCACCAGACACTTATTCTCCTCCCCTCCCTTGTCTGCCTTCCGCAGGGAGCATTCCCTCAGGGACGCCCTGGTCCACACTTCCTTCACCCCCAACATCTCCCCACAGCCCTATGGCATCTTCCCCTGTAACCAGCAAAGGTGCAACACCTGCCCATGAAGCAACACATCACCTGCACTTCCCAGAATCTAGTCTACTGCATTTTCTGCTCACAATGTGGTCTCCTCTACACTGGGGAAATGAAAAGTACAGAGAAGAAGAAGGGGCAATTGATCTGCTGAGTGAGGTAAAGTGGAGCAAGACCTTGCAGAGATGCTGTACACCATAATAAAGAAAGTAGATTAAAAAAATGTAAAAAAAACTGCAGATCTCATAGCCATGCCATGAAGCATGATAAAATTGATTATAAAGTGTAGACTTCAGAATCATCTGCATAACAATATAGTCAAGTTAAAATGGGTTCTAGAGAACAATTTGCTTGACCAATCTTCTCATCTTTGGTTAATTAATTAGCCAAATGGGCCATAATAAATTACGTAATGTGATGTGTCTCTTTCTAAGACACCAGGTAAATCTCACCTGGAATGTTTATGTGCACTTTCAGGGAGGTGTCACACTTTAGGAAGGATGTGGAGGCATTGGAGACAGTGCAGAAGAGGTTTCAGGATAAGGAATTCATGAACATAGATTAAAAAGTTGGGACTGCTTTCCTTACTGAAGTAAAAGCTGAGATGAGATCTGATTGAAGCAATGAATGCCCTGAGACGTGTGCAAAGAGCAAACAGGGAGAACACTTTCCTAATCAGGAAAGGAAAAAGAACAAGAGGGTACAGATTTAAACTAATTACTAAAAGGAGCAAAAGAGATTTAGGAGAAAAACAAATTCATGCATTAAGTGATCAGGACCTGGAATGCACTTTTAGGCGAGAGTGTGGCAGAGTAAAATAAGATTTGAAATAAATTCAAATTAGGCGTTCAAAGGGAATTTGTTAATTTTGAAAATGAACAATCTGCCGGATTCCATGGAGAACGATCCTGAATGAGCCGTTCATTTGGAGAGTAGGCGCAGACGTGATGGGCCAAATTAACTTCTTCTGAGTTGGAATTTCTTTTGATCTAAAAGAATATCTAGCTAATTTTATTAGTTGAAGTTGGTTCACCTTTCTCATTTGGTGTTTGTATCTTAGAGGAATGCATATCTTACGTAGTACTTATTTAATTACTTGCCATTACTGTCTACCATCAAATCTCTTAGTGAATTTTCCCAATCCACCATAGTCAGCTTGCCCCTCATCCTTTCATTGTTTCCCTTGTTCAGAGTTAAGACCCTAGTTCTAAAATGGGCGATATCACTTTAAAATTTAATGGTTTTAGTTAATATTACTGGTGTTAATATTAATAGCTTAGCTATTAATTAGTCCTTTCTCGTTACATAATAATAAATATAAAATAGTCCAATCCTTAGTTAGTTCTTCAATATTCTCCTCCAGAAATCATCTTGCACATACTCCAGGCATTCATTCTTCACAGAATCAGTGTAAGGTAATGCAACTACTGACATTTGTAAAAGAAATGATGATCTCCTCCCATGAACTGCCAGAGGATGTGGTAGATGCACGTACAGTTACAACATTTAAAAGACATTTGGACAGGTACATGGAAGGAAAGGTTTAGAGGGATATGGGACAAATGCAGACAAGTGGGGCTAGTTTAGTTTGGGAAACTTGGTCAGCATGGGCAAGTTGGACCAAAGGGTCTGTTTCCGTGTTGTATGACTCTAATACTCTATTTGTAACTCCCCAGTCACCAAATTCAAATCTGCCCATCCTGCTTGCTACCTACACTCTGTTTTCTACAATGTTGTAAAACAGGCTGAAGGTTTGCAATTATGAAGTTAGTTTCTGTCGATGCAGGTGCAGAGAAGGTACAACAGCAGGTACACAAAGACTTCCAATGGGGATTTACAATTTATTAGATTTGAGCCTTGACTGAATACAGCCTCCCTTGAAGTGCTATTCTAGTGATATAGTGGTCAAGGCTCTCACTAGAAGTTGCATTGTATGGGCGTGTAATTGTGTCATGTGACCAATAGACGACTTGGCCAACAGATCCAGTAACCTTTTGGTAAAATTGGCCATAGCTAATACATCCTGAAGTTGCTGATTCATTGTCCTTCTAAAATCACAGCTGATGCATCAACAAATTCACAGCAGTGATTAAAAAAAGCTAATTTGTTGAACTGCAAAGCTAGAACAGTCTAACACAAATCAGGCAATGTAACAAACAAGTTGTGTAGTGCTTTGGTCTGTCTACTGTTTGAAGTAGTGTATCCAGTTCTTGGCAACAAGAAAACATAAGAATATCCAAGCAGCCAAGGCAGTGCAAAGAAGAGCCAGGATAATTTTGAAATTGTTGAGGTCAGCATCATGAGAAGGTCAGTAACAGAATGCACAAGATAACAAGTGTAGAGCTGGATGAACACAGCAGGCCAAGCAGCATCAGAGAAGCAGGAAAGTTGATGTTTCGGGTCTGGACCCTTCTTCAGAAATGAACAAGATATTGGGTTTGGATAACAAGGTGTGGGGCTGGATGAACACAGCAGGCCAAGCAGCATCATAGGAGCAGGAAAGCTTGACATTTCGGGCCTAGACCCTTCATCAGAAAAAAAATCATGGGTTTGGATGTTGTCTGTATCAATTTCCAGAAAATTATTAATGAAAATAGTAGCACACCAAATTGGAGGTTATGTTATTAAATGAGTTGGAAGGATAACAGAAACATAACCTGGTTGATGGAATTTAACAAATGCTATTTCCTAGGAATCTGTGCTTGGAACTCAGCTTTTCAGTATATAACTATTGACTTGGATGAAGGAATGGAGTTATATATTCAAAAATGAAGATGGCTCTATCAAGAGGCTCAGAGAATTGTGTCAATATGAGTAGAAAATTCCAAATAGTCAGAAGGAGATGAAATTAGTGGTTAAGTATGACAGAAGGAGTGCAATTTGGGGGAAGTGTGAGGCTACTCTCCATGGATCCAAGAAAGATATATTGAAATACTTTCTTCATGCTGAAAGACCAGGAAATGTGGAAGAACAAAAGGTGTTTGCAGTCCAGGTGTACACATCGTGATTTCAGCCACATGGCATCACTGTAGGAGTTCTTCAGGATAGTATCATGACCCAAACATCTTCAGATGCTCCATCAAATGACCTTCCCTCTATCACAAAGTCAGGACTGGAGATATTTGTCAACAATTGCAAAACGTTCAGTACCATTTGCAGTTCTTGCAGGTACTGAAACAGTCCATGCATGAATACAGGAAATTCTGGACAACATTGAGGCTTGGGTTGATAAATGGCAAGTAACATTTGTGCCATACAAGTGCCAGACAATGACCATCGCCAACAAGAGAGAACCCAACACTGTCCCTTGATGTTCAATGGCATTTCCATCACAGAATCCCCATTACCAATATTGTGGGCTTCCAACTAAGCTAAACATATATATATTCTAATAGCAGGTTAGTGGCTTGGAATTCCACAGCAAGTGACTTACCTCCGCACTCCTCAAAGGCTATCCATTATCTACAAGTCTGGAGATTGATGGAATATTCCACTTGCCTGCATGAAAGCAGCTCCAACAACTCAAGAAACTTGATACTGTCCAGGACATAGTGGCTGACTAGATTGGAAACCTACCCAATACCATCAACATTCACTCCCTCTATCGCTGATGGACAATGGCAGCAGTGTGCACCAACTCCAAGATGCACTGCAATAACTCATAAACCATTCTTCAACAGCAAATTCCAAATACACAGACTCTACTAACTAGAAGGATGAGGGTTGCAGATACATGTAAACAATATGTATGATGTGCCACAAATCATCCTGACTTGGAACTATATTGCTACTTCTTCACTGTTTCTGGGGCAAGATCGCAGAACTCCCTCCCTAACAGCACTGTTGGTGTATCTACAGCTGGTAGCCCAGCTGTTCTTCTCACTCTCCTGCTGAAGCAGAAACCCCTTGGTCCACTCTGTGACATCACTGGCTGACACTGCGGACAAGCCTTTTAATCAAGAACATGCTCCACTTCCTGTTACTGCAGGAAGCCATGACTTCGCTAGGAACAATTTGTGTTCTGCTGTCAGATTACGGAGTCACAAGGTGGTGAGGAATGGTAATGGGATGGGGTTTAGGAGTTTGGGGAGAGACAGGCAAAGATTATGGAGATTTGGAAGGCAGATGAGGGGATAGAGGTTGGGGGAGAAATTAAGATTGGGAATTGGAAAAGAGGTGGGAGACTAGGTGTTTAGGTAGTTGCGGGGAAGAATCCAACAGTGGGGAATGAAGTAGGGACAAGAACTTGATTTTTTTATGATGTTTTGTGATCAGTCAAATCCAGGAAAATCTCCAGTCAGAGTATGTAACACCCATTGGTTGAATGATAATTTGTGAAACTAATATTCACTAGAATCACTGGGTTTAAAGTGAGAAAATCTGAGGAGAGGGTGCACAATTTTTGTCTGTAATTTTTTTGAGAATGTTGAGGTGTTATTTTAGTTGTGTTTTTAAATGATAAAGGGCTATGATAGTATGGTTATAGGGAAACAACTTCCTCTGCAAAAACAAGGAGCACAATCTCAATATCTTTTTACACAGATCATAATGGAAATCATGAACTCTCACCCTAAAATAGGATGGCAGCTGACTCAATTAAATTTTTAAGGCAGAGGCTGAAAGATTCTTGTCACATAAAGCTATGAAAAAACATGGAACAAAGGCAGGTAAAAAGAATTGAGGTACACTTCAACCACAACCTGATGGAATGATGGAACAAGACTTCAGTGACTAAATAACTGAATCTGCTTCTATAATGATTGGATTAATCCAAGTATTTCACCTTAGAACGTATTTGAGAGGTTTTACTGGAGAGGTAGTGGTTTAATGATATCAGCATTGGGCTACTAATCCAGAACTCAAGCTAAGGCTCTGTGACCAAGCTTTGAATCTGATCATCGCAGACAGTGAAATTTAAATTCTATAAACATCTTGAGAGGTTATACTGAACAGGAGGCCCAGGTTCAAGTCCCATCTGCTCCAAAGGGATGTAATAACATCTCTGAACAGGTTGATTAGAAAATGTATTGAGGGCTCATGTAGTGTGATGATAATGTCCCTATCTCTGAACTAGGAGTGTCCAAGTCCCACCTGCTCCAGAGGTGTTTGTAATGTTTCTAAAAAGGTTGATTAGAAAACATCCTGGGAAGTTATATCACAGTAGGTTGCTAAGGGCATTGGATTAATCTGGATTATTACTTTAAATTAAAATCCAAGTAGCTGCATTATGATGTCTCCCTGGATTGTCTAATTTATAGACTGAAGTGTTGGATGAGGAATAAATCAAGGCTTAAGGAAGACTGGAATCAATGTTATTGCATCACCTTCCATGTATTTTGCACTACACACCAACACTGCTACAGTATATATTCAGTTCTGCACTAACTGCCGTAAAAATCTCCTTGGGGAATGGGTGGACTACCGATGGATCTTAAATAATTCTGTAATATTTAGATGCACTGATTTCTAAAAGATAATGGGTTCCTTCAGCTCCACACTGTGTTATCTCTGACTCCAACATCTGCAGTTCTTGCTTTCTTGGAGTAAACTGAAGGGATAACTTTAATCCAACTCATCTCGTGCTAAATTGACACAAATTGATTTAGCTGTCTAATTTTACATCTATGTGATTTTACTTTACATCTGACAGGATGTAAAACCAGCCATCTCAATGAGTTATAGATTTATTTTCAAAACAATACTATATATTGGACGATACCCATCTCTTCCGAATGAGGAATGCTATTCTTGGATCTTGTTAATCCCCACTTCTCAGTTCCTTCATTTCTATGCTGATCATCATTTTTGATGAAGCTGCACAAGTATTGTTGGGCACAAGTCTGCAGTTCCAAATGGGAACGTGTGAAAAATTAACAATATTTAAAATATGCTTAGATCAACATCTGCGTAGCACTATTAACCAGCACACATATTAAATCCTAAGTTTTGAAAAACTTTAATGTTAAATTACCAACTTTTGCAACTTTGTTTTCAAGTTTGAGTGCTACAATTTATCCTAGAGCACGGAAGTTCTTTTCTCAAGCAAGTACGAAATCATGTTGCTGAGCACACCTCCATCATGCGGAATGTGCTAATCTTATCGAAACCTTTAAAATGCCTGAGTAACATGAAATACAACACAGGCAACAGGACATGTTTCTGTCCTTTGAACTTACCTGCTCACAGAGCATCTGGACTGTGAGGAGATCTCCACTAAGGATAGCTAGGTGCAATGGTGTCTGGAAAACAAAGATGCATACAATGGTTTTATTTAGCCGATGCTTTGCAGCTTTTGATTTTTCAAATTGTTTTAGACTGTTTTTGGCCAAACTCAATGGAATTGCCCAACCCCAGGCTTGTTTTGAATACTGAACACTTTGTAGCATGGATCTCTCTGACAAATAAAGCCCACTATCTTGATGTATCTATTTTGGGATATCACTAATGCTATCCTGACTCTTCATTCTATCAGAAAACATTTCATGCATATCAAGGCTAATTTTCTTATTACGTTTGCAGATTGCATTTCACAATCTAGATCATAATTTTGCCAGATAACAAGGTGTGGAGCTGGATGAACACAGCAGGCCAAGCAATATCTGCAGTACCTATTATCTCTCATAATTTTGCCACTTAACGTTTGGATTAAAAATGTTGACAGTAAGTTTCTAATGTATGATTGAGATGGTCCTTTGGTGCTATAAAATTGGATGTCTTAAAATGACATTTATCCCATACAATTTGTGACTTAACATCCCCATTTTAAGTATTATTAGATGAGCTTGTGAGAAAAGAAATCATTGTATCAATTATAGAGAGAGAGTAGGAACTGCTGATGCTAGAGAATCTGAGATAACAAGGTGTAGAACTGGATGGACACAGCAGGCGCAGCATCAGAGGAGTAGGAAAGCTGACATTTCGGGTCTGGACGCTTCTTCAGAAATGGCATTTCTGAATCCCCCATTTCTGAAGAAGGGTCCAGACCCGAAATGTCAGCTTTCCTGCTCCTCTGATGCTGTCTGGCCTGCTGTGTTCATCCAGCTCTACACCTTGTTATCTCATTGTATCAATTATGTTGGTTTATCAGGTGGCAGGGGGAAATAAAATGACAAATAATCATGCGTACTTTCTGAATTCTATTTGTTTGTGTTTGGATAAGTGCAAGGCATGTTTTTATACAAATAATTTATAGCATAATCTGATAATCTTAAAGACCATGTAAACTGAAGGGATAACACAGTGTGGAGCTGGAGGAACACAGCAGGTCAGGCAGCATTGGAGGAGCGGGAAAGTTGACGTTTCGGGTTGGGACCCTTCTTCAGAGATAATGAGCCTACCCAAAACGTCAACTTTCCCGCTCCTCCGATGCTGCCTGGCCTGCTATGTTCCTTCAGCTTCACACAGTGTTGTCTCTGACTCCAGTATCTGCAGTTCTTGCTATCTCTGAGTAAGCTGAAGGGATAACTTTAATCCAACACGTCTGGTGCTAAATTGAAACAAATTGATGTCTAATTTTATATCTATGTGAATTTACTTTACATCTGACAGGACGTAAAATCAGACACGCTGTCAACTGTGCTCTAATGTTGTTTAATGTTAGATTGTGAACACTCAATGCAGTTATGTGGAATTCCTTTGTTTTAACAGAGTTGGTTATCCTGCTTAGGATAAATGTCTTTATTTCTCCACTGAAAGAAATAGGTAGAGGAATTTTATGCTAGCATATTAAATAATGTGTGGTATAGTGAAATTTCAAAGTTTATATTAATTATCTCTGAATTTTTTTTGGTATTTGAGACCTTACACTATCTCTGTAAATTTTTACAATTATTTCAGATAACATACTGACAAGTAAAATTACAAGACAATGAATGGTTGGGAGAATATGATTTGAACAAATGTACAAATGAACAATACTTGATGTTCTCAATTAAAATTACATGTTATAATTAACACTATTGTTCTAAAACATTTTTAAAAAATTCCAGAAACATTATTAATGCTTATAAGCATGGGGCTGGATGAACACAGCAGGTCAAGCAGCATCAGAGGAGCAGGAAAACTTGACGTTTCGGGCCTAAACCCTTCATCAGAAATGGGGGAGGGGAAGAGGGTTCTGAAATAAATAGGGAGAGAGGGGGAGGTGGATAGAGGATGGATAGAGGAGAGGATAGGTGGAGAGGAGGCAGACAAGTCGAAGAGGCGGGGATGGAGCCAGTAAAGGTGAGTGTAGGTAGGGGGGTAGGGAGGGGATAGGTCAGTCCAGGGAGGACGGACAGGTCAAGGGGGCGGGATGATGTTAGTAGATAGGAGATGGGGGTGTGGCTTGAGGTGAGAGGAAAAACAGGTTAGGGAGGTGGAGATGAGCTGGGCTGGTTTTGAGATGCGGTTGGGAGAGGGGAGATTTTGAAGCTTGTGAAATCCACATTGATGCCATTGGGCTGCAGGGTTCCCAGGCTGAATATGATTTGCTGTTCCTGCAGCCTTCGGGTGGCATCACTGTGGCATTGCAGGAGGCCAAGGATGGACATGTCATCTGAGGAATGGGAGGGGGAGTTGAAATGGTTCGCAACTGGGAGGTGCAGTTGTTTGTTGCGAACTGAGCGCAGGTGTTCTGCAAAGCGGTCCCCAAGCCTCCGCTTGGTTTCCCCGATGTAGAGGAAGCCACAACGGGTACAGCGGATGCAGTATACCACATTGGCAGATGTGCAGGTTAACCTCTGCCTGATGTGGAAAGTCTTCTTGGGGCCTGGGATTGGGGTGAGGGAGGAGGTGTGGCGGCAGGCGTAGCACTTCCTGCGGTTACAAGGAAAAGTGCCAGGTGTGGTGGGGCTGGAGGTGGGTGTGGAGCGGACAAGGGAGTCACGGAGGGACTGGTCCCTCCAGAAGGCAGATAAGGGTGGGTGGGGTGGAACCCACCCTCCTGCAAAAATACCATCCCCTATTCCCAATTCCTTCACCTCCGCCGCATCTGCTCCCAGAATGAGACATTCCAATCCCGCACATCTCAAATGTCCTCATTCTTCAAGGACCGCAACTTCCCCCCCACAGTGGTCGAGAACGCCCTCGACCGTGTCTCCCGCATTTCCCGGAACACATCCCTCACGCCCCGTCCCCGCAACAATAACCAAAAAAGAATCCCCCTTGTCCTCACATACCACCCCACCAACCTCCGGATCCAACGCATCATCCTCCGACACTTCCGCCATCTGCAATCAGACCCCACCACCAAAGACATTTTTCCCTCCCCACCCTTATCTGCCTTCCGGAGGGACCACTCCCTCCGTGACTCCCTTGTCCGCTCCACACTCCCCTCCAGCCCCACCACACCTGGCACTTTTCCTTGTAACCGCAGGAAGTGCTACGCCTGCTGCCACACCTCCTCCCTCACCCCAATCCCAGGCCCCAAGAAGACTTTCCACATCAGGCAGAGGTTCACCTTCACATCTGCCAGTGTGGTATACTGCATCCGGTGCACCCGTTGTGGCTTTCTCTACATCGGGGAAACCAAGCGCAGGCTTGGGGACCGCTTTGCAGA
>JAHRHZ010000218.1:11814902-11845702 GCA_024137785.1 Ginglymostoma cirratum | reverse complement strand
ATCCCGCCCCCTTGACCTGTCCGTCCTCCCTGGACTGACCTATCTCCTCCCGACCCCCCTACCTACACTCACCTTTACTGGCTCCATCCCCGCCTCTTCGACTTGTCTGCCTCCTCTCCACCTATCCTCTCCTCTATCCATCCTCTATCCACCTCCCCCTCTCTCCCTATTTATTTCAGAACCCTCTTCCCCTCCCCCATTTCTGATGAAGGGTCTAGGCCTGAAACGTCAAGTTTTCCTGCTCCTATGATGCTGCTTGACCTGCTGTGTTCATCCAGCCCCATGCTTGTTATCTCGGATTCTCCAGCATCTGCAGTACCTTTTATCTCTGACATTATTAATGCTTAGTTTTGTTTTGCAGTACCTGAACTGAAACTTACAAAATTTACTGATTCAGAGAAACAATAATTTACTTTCACAGTCTGAGGATTGGTATTGCTATATTTGAAAACATGTCTACGTTTTTCGATGCTGTATTGTGTCTAATGGTCAGTATGTCACTGTACCTTTAAAAGACATGGTCATGATATCATGACTGCATCAAAATATGTGAACTGAGGGAAAAAAGGTCTCATATTCTATCTTATTCTGAAGCATGACACACTATCTGAAGCATGTTGCTCTGCGTTATTTAACAGCTTAATGTTTGCTCAAATTCTAATGTGCCTATGAAATTAATGTTTGTGTGCAACAACTAGTTCGAATAAACATCTGCTTAATTCTTCAATACCTTGATATCCACATTCAGTTTATGTTATGAGGCATCACATAAGCATTGCTGCATTAGATAAAATGTCATGCTGGAGACAAAATCGACATCACAGCTAGCAGTGACCATCTACAAAACAGACTCTATTGCCAACTTTGTGGCAGATCTTCAGAAAACTGAAAACCAACTGGACACCAGCTCAGGACATCAGTAATCTTGGACAATCAGCATTATCAGTTTCTGTGAATACCAACAGCCGTTCAGAACATTGACCATCAAGAAGATAAGGCTAATTCTTTTTGGGTGGAATATAAATTCTGTCAAGGTTTCAGAAACTTCCAAGAGTGCCTTTACTTAACAATAAAAAGGCAGAAGTTACACATACAGAGAAACTAAAGGTTACACAATGAGCACTCTATCTCTTTCCCACTTTCTTTAAAAGAACAGTGAGAAAATGCCATTCTGTTAATCTGACCATTTTTAAAAAAAAACTACTTAATGGTTCTGAAAGCACAGCTTGAAAGGGCTCCTAAGAGAAAACAAAGACATACAACACTTAAAAAAGGTGGGTTTCTATATTAAGAAGGCATATCTGTCCAGATCTTTGTCGGTGTCACTGTTTCCTTTTACCGAACCAACACAAAATACACAAAACAACCAACATGACAACTTCACACCTAATTTGGCACATGCACCACCAACAGGCAGAAATTTGCAAGTACAAGCCTCCAATTCTTAAGGCAACAATTTTAAAGGCATTAAGGCCAGTAAAGGAATAGCAACAAGCAAAATTAAGTGGAAACAGAAACAAAAATGGAGGAAAAAAGAGAAACGAAACCAGTAAAAACAAGACAAACACTGCACTGTACTCTACTTTGAAAAAAAAAAGCCAAACTCCTGCAAAGAAAAATGAAAGCTAAGCATGTAATTATGAATTGGATAACATCCAGAGAGACCTTTAGGAACTAAAATGATCTAGCAGAATTTAAGATATGTAATATCAAATCAATGATTTTTTTCAAGGACAATCAAGTCCTATTACCAAAAGTATTATGTCAAGATATCCCATCCATGCTATACTAGGGATTTAACACACAAGTTAGCTGGCTGAATCTATGTACTGTCCAGGGATGAATCAGGATATTCAATGACTCACTGAATGTTTGTGAGACAAGCCTATCACATTCATGAGTGAGAGAGCTTCCACATTCATACGATATTTATTCTAATCCTTGATGAAAGCAGCAACAGATGCATTTACAGTGCATGGAGAAGATTACATCCTTGTAACAAATTATTTCTCTAAATTTCCTGTTGTTCAATGACTTACCAACACGATGAGCATGACCCTTTCTGACATAATGAGTGCTGTTTTCAGTTTATTCAGTATCCTGGAACAGACAGTGTCTGATAACAGAATGCAATTCACTGGCAAATCATTTCATATGTACTAAATGAGGTGTGACCCATATTACATCATCACCATCATATCGACTCTCAAACAGTTTACCGGAATGTATGGTATGTAATATTAAATCAAGATCATTAATTGTCAAACAATAAAACAAGAATTTAACATTGCATTGCTGCATTTTCATGCAATTTCAATGGAGAAAGGATTACCATTCCAACAATTTATGCTTGGCCCAGCAACCAATTGTCTAACCATTCTGATATACAAGTTATTCTTCTTCAGAGAGAGAGGAGAATGAAAGGGATTCATGATTCATATTAAACTGCTCACTGAGCAAATAGTATGGGGTATATATATAAATATATAGGTACAAATAGAAATTATTGGATATTACCAAAGGTGTCTGGAATATGTAGCTAGACATATGAAGTCATTACTGATTTTGATGCTGGATTACGAAGGAACAAAAATTAGCCCAGACAAAGGTAAGACACACCAATCATTCACTAAAGGAATGAGGAACAAAATTCTCACAATGATGATTGTGTAGTGATGTCAAGTGATAGCAATAAGTAACAATGCAACTAAATTGTCAAACAAGTGCTACAGAGAAAATGCATTCTTCTTCACATAGAGTCATACAGCACAGAGGCAGATCCTATGGTCCAATTCATCTGTGCCATCCAGAAATCCCGAACTGACCTAGACCCATTTGCCAGCATTTGGACCAAATCCCTCTAAGCTCTTCCTATTCATGTACCCATCCATTTGCCTTCATTTGGCAGCTTGTTTCATAGAAGCACCATCCTTTGCGTGAAAAAGTTGCCCCTCAGATCCCTTTTAAATCTTTTCCCTCTTACTTTAACCCTATGCCCTCTAGGTTTTGACTCCCTTACCCTAGGAAAAAAACCTTGGCTATTCACCCTATCCGTGGCCCTCATGATTTTATAAGACTTTATAAGGTCAACCCCAGTCTCCGATGTTCCAAGGTAAAAAGCCCCAGTCTATTCAGCCTCTTCCTATAACTCAAGCTCTTCAATCCTGGTAACATCCTTGTAAATCTTTTCTGCATCCTCTCAAGTTTAACAACATCCTACAGAATGGTGACCAGAATTGCATGCAGTATTCTAAACGTGGCCTAATTAATGTCCTGTATAGTCCCAACTTCTAATTTTCAATGTTCTGACCAATGTAGGCTAGCATGCCAGATGCCTTCTTCACTACCCTATCCATCTGCAACTCCACTTTCAAGGAACTATACGCTAGTACCCCTAGGTCTCTGTTCGGTAACACATCCCAGGGCCCTTCCATTAAGTGTATAAGTCCTGCCCTGGCTTGCCTTATCAAAATGCAAACCCTACATTTACCCAAATTAAACTTCATCTGCCACTCCTTGGCCCATTGGTCTATCTGATCAAAGTCCCATTGAAGTCTGAGATAATCTTCTTCACTGTCCACTACACCACCTATTTTGGTGTCATCTGCAAACTTACTAATCATGCCTCCTATATTCACATCCAAATCATTTCTATAAATGATGAAAAGCAGTGGACCCAGCACCAATCCTTGTGCACACCACTGATCACAAGCCTCCAGTCCAAAAAGCAACCCTTTACCACCCTCTGTCTCCTACCTTCAAGCCAATTTTGCATCCAAATGGCTAAATCCCTCTGGATCCTATGTGTTCTAACCTTACTAACCAGTCTACCATGTGGACCTTGTCAAATGCTTTGCTGAAGTCTATATAGACTATGTCTACTGCCCTGCCTTTGTCATTCTTCTTCATCACCTCTTCAAAAATTGTACATTACAAATATGCACTTCCTAATCCAACAGTCTTCTGGTTTCAGTCTGTTCCTGTATAGTCTTTCATATATTTTCCTAACCCACCTGTTCAAAGATGTTACTATACACCTCTGGAGTACGTGGGACTTGAATCCAAACCTCCCAGGTCAGAGGTAAGGGCAGTACCAGTATGCCACAAGGACCCTTGTGATATACTCTTTCAAAGCAAATTCAGCCAAATTAACATAAATTAACAATGCCAGCCACTTTAATGGGCACTGTAAAAAACATCAAATCCTCAAATTAAACTTGCCAAAACTGAATTAAAATTTGCTTGTGGCAGATGGGGATGAACTCCAGTCCCTCTGATGCTGAATGGTCCTGGAAATCTGTTCCTACATAAAGGAGCAAAAGTGATTCTCCTGTTGAAGACCAACGCTTGAATACAATTAAACAATGAAATATTTATACAGCCAACTTATGGTCAGTTTGAAGCACCCTGTGCACAATATAGCATAGGCTTGATTCAGAATAAAGACCTATCCATACTGCGTGGATAATATGCCTCATAGGTATACAATCATCAGATCAGAATGAGTTTCAACTTCCAAATTATTAGATTGAAGTTTAAAGATTTATTTTACCTGCATGTATAATTAACAAACTCACAACATGTGCTATATCTGTTAGGAATAATATTTTATCTTTGGAAAAAAGGAATTCGTTATGTCTTACAATTCAAATAACCCACATCACTCTAGGCATGAAATTTGATTCTATTTTTAATAAACTTTGGGCTCGCATTTCAATGGAAAATAGTTGCGTGTGAAATTTACTGTTGAACTGACTGCTCAGAATCTTTTTCCAAAATGAAGTATCAATTAGTTAACAACATAATTGTTCACATTGAGCATTTGCCTTTAAATTCAAATTGATCAATTCTCTACCAATGCCTACAGAAAGCTGAAACTGAAACATTTTATGTCAAATGTGCTGCCTGTATCTCTTGAAATCTTATTTCATATAAAATCCATTAGATGCTGCTTGAAAAAGAAGAATCCAAATTTGCACCACAATGGGGAGCCTCTCCGTCATGGTGAAAATATTGGAACTACCCAAAATTTGTATTTCTCATTCTATCGCTTCCCACTTTCACAGCATCAAGAATAGGGTAGGGCATCTACCATGGGTCTGAGTTTTATTAAATTGGCTGCCCATTTAAATCATTAGCTGCTTCTATTCAGGTTGGACTTTAGTCATTTTGGACTCTGAAAGCATGCAAATTAGACCCGGTAAAAGCAGATCTGAACTTTGTGGATTTATTTGGATAGTGGGTGTATTCCTTCCAAGGAGTAAGTCACACCTTTGGATCTGGTCCTGGGGCTTATTTGGGGAAAATAGGATGCCCTTTTGTAAAGGTCAGACACTTTTTGGAGAAGGCAAGATGCTGTTGGAATTGTTCAATAAACATAAATATGTCTAATAAGAGACTAAAATCTATACTGTCAAGCCCAACTGAAAACACAGTTGTCAAAATCACCTGTCAAACCTGTCAAGATGACCTGTCAAAATTGTCAGTAAGGACTGTCAAAAACTTGTCAAAGGGAGTTTTTAAGCTGACAAGACATTTAAAAGCCCTAATCTTTCCCTCTTTAAAAAAGTGTCTGACTTTGAAAAAAAGCTTGCTTGCTTTTTCGCTTTCTGTTGATGTCAGTAAAAAAGCTTCCATTACTGGATAACTGCTGCAAGCTTTCACAGTCATCCATTATCACAGTGGGTTACCTATATCATTACAGTTTGATTGACAGCTACAAGTGATTATAAGAATGAACTAGAATTTGAGCTGGAGCTCTGAATGAATTCCAACGTTTGTTGTTAGGAAGAATTGCGCACTTTAACAAATTATTTGTTGTTTTGAGGCTTTATTTAGTTAAAGGAATATAAATGTACTAAATGTGTTTTTATGAATGAGAGTTTTTTTCAATAGTGAGTTCTGAAACTTTATGATTTATTAGGACTTGTATAGAATTTTATTTTTATCTAATCTCTGCATGTGTCTTGATCCCTGCTCATGGTGAACTCTAGGTGAGTTGGCATGGTGAGGAGAAGTGTAGTGGGTGGTGATGGGTCCAATGAAATGACTTAGGGGCTATAATGGGCCATAGGAGTTGAGCAGTGTGGTATGAGATTGATCTGGAAGGTAAGGATGAACCTGTGGTGTAGGTAGAAGAACATGGGTTGGTATCGATGGTATGAGTGCCATGATGAGGTGGCTCGAAGGCATGAGGGGACATGGGGTGACATAAATGGAACATGGAGGATGAGCTGTGAGGGTTAGCGGAATATTTCGTATTCTGCTCTTTTGCCTTATGAAACACAGATACAGGGACAGTGCACTGAAGCACATCTTCTGCATAGCCTGTCTCTAAACCTGGCAGTCTTTGTTCATGTTCTGGCCTCACCCAGATCATCTCACCACCCCAGATGGAAACTCTCACCTTCCAGGTTACTTTATCCCAGATCAGGTTTGGGGAGCTGAAAAAGGTCTTGACTACTTCGCTCATGATCTGGGAGCAAACATACAGGCTAATATTTCTTGTATATAATATGTGAATAAGGATCTTTATTAAACACATGTCAATAAACTCATGTATCATTGGTAATGTTACTTCAAGGAATCTAAAACTCCAGTACCTCCAGTGTTGCTGCATACTCATAATTTCTGAGTTGTATCCCATCAGACGAAGGTCACTGATTATATTTTGAAATTCATAGGTAAGCCACGTGTCTGTTAGATTTCTGTTAATGTGGTGTCAGTGGGCATGTTTGACAATTTTTTGGTTAATGTGGTGTCAGTGGGCATGTTTGACAATTTGTACATCAAAGCCAAAAAATCTGCCCCTTCAGTGTCCTGTGGGAACGGAAGTGAAACTGAAAAGAAATCCTTGGTCTGACTAATCCCAGGACAGGAAGCTGAAACAGAAGATGTTAAGTTAAATCGATGCAGTAAGGTGAGATGAAGGGCATTAATGCCTCCCGTTCTTAAATTAGCATAGCAGAAACACAGACACTGTCATGCTGCAGTTTTCTAGGTCTTATTTTGGCCAGAAGAGTTTAACCACCAGGAATTTAAGCTTATTAGCTTTGGTAGATAATTTCCTGGCACTCATATTCAAGAGGAATCACACTACTGTGGTAATCAAATGGTTTCGTGTATTTGAAACTGCTTATGAACAAAATAGATATTTAGCTCAATATATTTAGCACACTTCAGCAAAGGAGTGAATGCAAAAAGGCAGCTTTGTTACCTGAACAATATTGTTGGATAGTTATTTTTATAACTTCGAAAACACATGACAAAGCATTCATTTCAACTGACATTGTCAAGTTCCTTCAATACATCATAGGAAGTTTAGGAGGACAATAAAGTTTGTTTTGTAACCAATGTACACAACAGGTTTTATTTTGAAATCTAAATTAGACAGTGCTAACCATCAAGCCAGGCTGTTGATGATATATGAGATTTAAAGACTGACAGGAGATCTGATTTGGGAACATCTGGTAAAGATTCTGGTTCAATATATGTCAAATCTTTTATTTTTATCACAAATCCTTATGCTTCTAATGTAAAATGTTTGATTTAGAGCTTGAACCTTAAATATGAGCCTTCAATTAGGTTCAAAGTTTTGGTTTAAAAGTTACAGAACCTACTGGTAGTCATGAAATAGATCATTCTAGTTACATTAGTCAAGTAGTTCTATCCTGGCATATTCTGTAGGCAACTTGTAGCTTTCCTTGCTTGCTCTTCTAACGGACTGAATTACATATTCTCCCATTGGCAGTTTTGCAGATGGGGTGGTCGGATGTTGGAGTGGCGGGGAGAAATGCTCCGCAAGATTCCATAAATGGCTTCCCCACCATCCTCCTGCCCACCCCACCCTCTCAGCAATTTTGTGGGGGGATCGGTGATGTTTGGGTTGGCCGACTTTCCCTAGTCCCACTTGAGGTCCTTAAGTGGGAAATTAACCAGTTGGCCTTAGTTTTGAGGCAGGTGGAGGGTGTTGGATGCAGAGATGTAGCTTGTATAGCCCCCTGCTCAAGCTGTGGGTGAGGAAAGGCCAGGGGCTTCCTTCACCAGTCTTCCTTCGACATTACTTCCCCTCCTTTGTGGATGCTCCCTCATCCACAGCCCTCTCTATCAAGACCTGCGCATTCCTCTCCCCAGCCTCTTCAGACCTCTCAAATATTCCCCACGATGAGACCACTGCATTCACTTGGTCACTTGATTCTGTACTTTTAATTGCTTGCATTCCCAATCCTGCGCTACTGTGTCACTGCGCTACTGGGACTATTGAGCTGGCAGCCAATCAGATTGATCGGCAGCTATCTGAGGCAGACATCCCCCGAGATAGAGGATGGATGTTCTGTCTCTAACCAACTAACAGAGATGTGTTCCCTGCTGATTCTTCGAGTGGCAGAGGAAGGAACCTCACCATACAAAAAAATCCTGCCCACTTAGGCTTTCTGCAGTCACCTTTAGTATCCAACATCACACCAGAGTCATCCTTATACCGGTGTGACCCATGATTGCTTTGGTCATGAAAACTAATCCTTTCAGCAAAGTTTCAATATGAAAAAACAGACAGCATATGGCCACTAATTACACAGGAACTGGAGGCAAAGCTTTGAGTTCAATCTCGCTCTGCATTCTGTTTATGGAAGCAACATCCTTTCGGTTCTGCCCCGTTCAAAATCACTTTACTTAATATTCCAAAAAATGACACTTCAAGCACAATGTGCTGGACACTGCCCTTGCTGGTGCCCAATCTTTAGTGCTATGGGTGCCCTTTGAGTTCCAAGGGGTTTCGAGACAGGCATACACATTTGATACCAAAATTGCCCAAATACTGCTTTGATTTCAAGGATGGTCTCAGCTCACCTTTTGAATTCAGCTCGTCTGTCCATGTTTGGGCTGAGGTTGTAATGAGGTCTGGAGCTGAGTGACCCTGCCTGAACCCAAACTGAACAGTGATAAATAGACTGCTACTGAGTAAGTGTTGCTTCATAGCACTGTTAATGGCACCTTCCATCACTTTTCTGATGACTGAGAGTATACTGATGGGGTGGTAATCGGCCAGATTGGATTCAGTGCTTTTCAGTGCTTTTTTTGTGGATGGGACAAATCTGGGCAATTTTCTACTTTGTGGAGACGTGACTGTTGCAGTTGCACTGAAAGATCCCATTTTTATTTCAATCCAGTTTTTTTTTGTACAGACCTTTGTGGAGTTACAAAAGGGAGTTTATATCCTTATGAATCTTAACACTTAGTTCTATAGCTCTTTGTGTCGAACTTATGAGGCTCAACTGTATATATTTGCGATTTATACAGGTAATTGGCTGTCTGCTACCAACTTAACACCACATACTCAGGGGACTTTTGCACATCCTGCTCTCCTTGACTGTCTGGTAGTCATCCATTCCCTTTCTACTGGCACGTTCTTAAATTGTAGATGATCACCTTTAACAATGGGTGATTGATGGGCTCTTAGACTAGTAGATTCATGATAGTGGCATTAGCAGCTATTCAAAGTCTAAAACATAGAGCTTGAGCTCCTCCAGCTGCGGACACTTCCTGAATTTATTCCTCCCAGATTTGAGACATGTCCTGAAATTATCACATGATCCCCAAAGCACATCTGACTGGAATTAGGTATCCAGTCAGGCCTCTACTTATGAGACTACTGTTATAACTTGTACCTGATACAGACAAGAAAACCTCTCACCAGCTATCCACCAATCTGCTCATTACTTTGTGCTGACATTGTATTATGAGTTTTGATTTCTCTCCCTGTTATCTGTGCTCCTTTACCTCTGAGTTCTTGATTTTCGAACAATTCAAACAATTGCTAAAAATACTAAACACATAACAAATGGTACATTGATTCTTAACCTATATACCTACTTCAAAAGCCTTGGGTTCCACTGCCTCTCCCACAATGCTGTTAACAAAGCTTGCTAGGTGAGGTGGGCTACAATGGTATTTTATGCTGTCCTACATAAAGAGCACTCTTTAGTTGAGATATTGCAACCATAATCAACAACAATGGGATGTACCTTGTAAATTTTGGCAGCGGAAAGGAGTGAACTTGGTGGTGGGAGGTGGAATAGAAGATTGTGGCTAAAAACAAAGTAACATATCTTACCTGACCAAAGTCATCCGGTTGTCTGGGATTGAAGCCAGAATATATCAGCAAGCGAGTTAACTCACAATGTCCTGTCAAAAAGTGTGGGGGAGAAAGGAACACAGTTAAGAACGTCTAATTATCACATCCAGCCAATCTATTCTATATTTCAGAATGTTTCCAGAACTACATCTGAAACATGTGACCAGGCACTGATTATGGCCATGAATCTGCCAACTCTCTCTCAGATCTAAGCGTGCATTATGCTCTAAATAACTATACATGGATGGTTAACTCAGAGGAAAAGCACTTATATATTATAAGCCACAGTAGTGCGTGGTGTGAAAATTCAAAACCTATCTTCTGTGTTTAATATGTAAAAGTGGAGCAAGTCTACTCGGAGGTCAACTTCAGAACATAAACCTAAAGGCTCCTACAGTAGCTGTGACACTTTGACCAAAGAAACACAGATGTTGGGTTTATTCTGCATCTGACCACCTGTAAGAACTGAGGATGTGTATCACTGTGTGTTTACTATCATTAATATATCAATATAACATAAAGGGCAGAACATCTGCTAATCTACAGTCACCAACAAAGGAGTAAAAATGCTGACACTAGAGTCTTGGACATAATATTTGATAAGATGAACTTGAGCAGCTTACACTGAGAAACTGAAGTTATACAGTATTCTGTGTCATCGTGGCATGAGGACCAGGCTGCATCAAATGCAGAATGTGCAGTATAATTACTTTATCAATGAATACAGTATTGATAGAAAAAACGGTCCCGCCACACAGCTGTCCCTATTACACAGACTTGTAGGTCTGAGTAAGCATTCCTGTTAAAACAAATGTTCCAACAGACAAGGTGCCCTTGACTAGCACCTATTATATTTCAACTGCTTAGCTAGGAGAAGCATGCATTCCACATGACCTTCTCTTAGTCATAAAATAGCAAACAGAAAATAAAGTAATGCTTTGGAAAAGTAAGAACAGAATACTGCGATTCTGGAAATCTCAAATAAGAACAGAAAATACTGGAACACTGGACCAATTAGTCAGGATCTGCAGAGACAGGAATAGAATTTACGTTCCACGTTGATGACCTTTCAGGAGAATTGAAAAACGTTAGAGATTAACAACTGTTAAAGCAAGGACAGCATCAGAGGGTAGTCACCAATGTGAAAGCAGGAGTGATTAAGTGACAAAGAGATTATAAGGCAAGACAAACTGGAATTGTAATGGGACTAGGTATGAGAAGGAACCAGTGCTTCTAGAGGACTTGTAAATATTTGGAACACAAAAACAGTGGGGAGAGGGGCATGGGCTGAATTTCACAGTGCCTTGGACTCACTCAATATAGATAACCACCACCACTACCACCTCCCAACCACATCCCCGGCTTCATTGCTTTTCCTTGTAGTCATTTACTGGTCAAAGAAGGAAAACCTGTCTCTGAGTGCTCCAGCCAAATTTCAGAAGTTTTCTGGTACCAAAAGCACCACTACGTGTGGTGTTGATCTCTGGCACTGCTGTATGTCCCAGAGGAAATATGCTGCAATAGAGCCAGATTTGAAGGTTACCCTGGGGTCTCACCAGAGCAGGTTGGCTAGTGATGGAAGGTGTGGGATGGAGTACACATGATATGGGGGGTGGGGTGGGGTTTGGGGGGGGGATGTGGGGGAAATGAAGGTGAGAAAATATGGATGTCTTCCAATTGACACTGCACTCACCAAGCCACAGGTTGGCTAGGTTTCGCTGGGTAGGCCACGCACACTTGGTGATGACTTCAAATTTCCAACAGATAAAATAACAGCAGTGGTGGTAACCCTAACTGGCTATTGATTGGCCACTTAGGAGCCTCAAGAGGCCCACTGGCAAGTGATCCACCTAATACTTAATCTGCTGATGTTAAAATTACAGTGGGTGATAAGTTCAATCAATGGTGTTATTAACAAACCATCCAGTTTTATGGCCTGCTTTTGCTGGTTGTCGTCCTGCCCCACTATCAACACCCTTTAATAGTGATCAAAAACAGAATTGGATCAGCCATAAAAATACTGTGGCTATAAGTGGAGGTCAGAGGCTGGAATTTCAGCTGTGAGTAATTTGCCTTCTGACTCCTCAAAGTTAGTCCTCACTTGCCTGGATGGGTGCAGCTTCAGCAACACTCAAGAAGCTTGACACCATCCAGGTTAAAGCAGCCCAATTGACTGGCACCCCATCTAACACCTTCACTAACAACACACAATGGCACAGTGTTTACCATCCACAAGATGGACTGCAACAACTCACCAAGGATCTTTAGACAGCATCTCTGTTACACTTCACTGGGTAGCTGGAAATCAAGCCTCATTAATTTAGGAGTCATCACAAAAGGTAAAGATTTTAAAAAGTACACCGAATTCCTCACTTAGCTTGTCTTTTGGACCAAGGTTGACAGAAAGCATGGCCCAGGTTTCTATATTTAATAAGAATTAAAATTTCTGACAAATAAATAGATTCTAGATCCTTAGTTCATGCCCTCCTTCACCGGGGTGCAATGGGAGGAGTTTATTATACAGTTACTAATTTAGGGAATTATAGGGAGAACGACTTTAGTGTTGAAGTTAAAATTCAGCATCAATGCTACCTCTTTCTCTTTGGTGAAAGATACATTTGTTTATGGCTTCCTTCATCTCATTTTTACTAAATCTCTTCAAAGAGCATTTGAAACTCACTTACTGAAACTGTGTCTTCCTGGAATACATTTTGCACTACATCATGTCCCTTCTTTGGTTGCCTCTATGGAAGGCATTCTTGCAAAGTTGAGCAACAATCACATAAGCCAATGATTACTGCTCCTGACAGACTTATTAGCTGCTTCCTCAATCCCTTGTATGAATATACATGTCAACATATGAATTGGGAACAGGAGTAGACCACTTGGCACCCTGGGTTTGTGCCATTATTTGCTAAAATCATGGCTACTCTAATCATAGCATCACTTCCACTTTCTTGCCTGTATCCCATACCTTTTGATCTTCTTATCAATCAATCTTTAGACATTTCAGCTTAGTCTTCAAGTATCTTCTCTCCCAACACCCATACAGATCACTGTCAGCTCAGAGAACTGCTAATCGACATTTAAATTAACTGTCCCTGTAAATTGCAGCTGTGTCAGCTTTTCAGAGCCTCAATAGGCACGATTCCAATCTCATTGGTCTAAATTCCTCTGTGGGGAATTTTGGGGGCCAAAGTTTAATTTTTTTTAATCCCTTCTTGTTGCGTTTTCAAACTAGACGCTCACTGCAGTGGGCAGACTGCTGCTGAAAGAAGATTGTTCTAGATTGTAAATTACAAAATTGTAGGACAGGATTGAGCAAGGAACAGTTATAAATATGAAATTTCAGCAAAAAAAGGTGGGCAGCAAAGTACTTGGGTCAGCCTGGAACAAAAACCCATTGCAGTTTATATTCTGATGAAGCTCAACTGTCAATTCCAATAATACTTGTTGAAGTTAAATTCTGAAAATTGGCCAGACACTTAACATGACTTAAATTGTAACTGTCAGAGTAACCTATGATAATTTCACATGAATATTTATTTTCACAAATTGTAAAAAAAAAATAAGTATGAAAAGTGGTTCAGCAGGATTAGTTTGCCCATGAGTTTAGATCTGTGGTCGTAGATTGTCCAAATTCGAATGATGCATCTAATTAGCAAATTAGCTCTCACATAGTTTCTATTTGGCTTTTTGACTGCACCAAAACTAAAATGAGTAACTTAGTTCTTGAGGCACAGTAAAGCGCCAAACTTTGACACGATGAGCTTCATTAAAATAAAAACAGAAAATGTTGAACACACTGAGCAGATCAGGCAGCATCTGTGAACAGAAAATAAGAGTTAATGCTTTGGGTCAATGACCTTATATCAGAACTAGCTCAATATACTTGAAGCTCGTGTGTGTGCGTGCGTGTGTGCGTGTGTGTGTGTTTGTGCACGCGCGCGCGTGTAGTGATGGAATTATTGCAATGTTTCCGCCACTATTAGTGCTTGTATTGTCTTTATTCCCTAGTCGGAAATTACCACATTCAAACTGACACTATACCTAACTTATGTTGTAATTTTTAACACATGCAATACAACACTATTTGTTTTACATCCAATTAAGTTGAACTTATATTAGCCAGTGGTATATGGACAACTGTGTAGGTTAGGGATATACTGTAAGAACACAAATTGAGGGTAAATTACTGACATAGCTGGGAAATTGATAGACAAAGTGAATGGCCAAAACTGTGACAGATGGAAGTCAATGTAAGCAAGTCTGAGGTTATTTATTTTGGACCAAAAAAAGGCTAGATCAAACTACTTTCTAGGTGGTTTTTAATAAATACAGTGGATGTCCAAAGCAACTTGGGGGTTCAAATGCACAAATGTTTAAAATGCAATGAACAGGTGCAGAAAGTAGTCAATAAAGTTGATGGAATGCTAATATTTATATTTAGAGGACTGGAGCATAAAGATGCAGAAGTTATGCAAAACTCTGGTTAGACTCCATTTGGAATACTGTGAGCAGATCTGGGCACCACACTTCAAGAATGACGTGTTGGCCTTGAAGGGAGTATAATGTAGGTTGACAAGAGCAATACGTGAACTTCAGGGGTCACATTATGAGGACAGATTATAAACATTAAGCCTGTTTGCCCTAGAATTCAGAAGGTTAAGGGGCGATCTGATCGAAGCTTTTAAGATGTTAACAGGAAAAAAAAAACAGGGTAGATAAAGATAAACAATTTCCTAGTTGGAGATTCTGGAACTAGGAGACATAGTCTGAGACTTAGGGCCAGACTGTTCAGGAGAGATGTTAGGAATTACTTGTACACACAAAGGGTGGTAGAGATTTCAAACTCTCTTCCGAAAACAGTGGGTGATGTTGTTAATTCTGGATCTGAGATAGATTAATTTTTTTAAGTAAGGCTATTACAGGATGTGGCCCAAAGGCAGATATATGGAGTTAGGACACATATCAGCAAATGACATCATTAATTAGTAAAACAGGTTCCATGGGCTGAATGGCATACGCCTGTTCCTATAACTCATAAGAGTAAAAATTTGCCCTAAGAGTTCAGCTAGTAGCTAAATTGTATTGACTGCAGAGTGCAAAATAAATCAAGGCACGTGATATTAAAGGGTTCTAGTTTGCTATAAAAGGATAAGTTTCCTAGTGAGAAGAACATAGTTTAATAACTAGAACATACAACATAGAACAATACAGCGCAGAACAGGCCCTTCGGCCCTCGATGTTGCGCCGACCTGTGAACTAATCTAAGCCCATCCCCCCGAACAATGATTGAGCATAAACACTTTTGAGGAAATTTTTGGTGGTGTGTTTCAGAATCTATAAAAAGCCATAATATATAATAATAATGTCCAAGGTGGGACCTTGAGCTAGCATGCAGGTTAGCCTTTGTTTAACACAAGACACCACCTTAGTAATGACTTGGAGCCTGCACTAGGAATAGCCATCTGTAAACTTGCTAAGGGGATGATTACTATTTGACATACATTAATGCCCCAATTAAGGAAGCTGTGCAGAGCTTTAGTGGCTAGTGGCTTCACATATTACTCTCTCCTAATAGCAACCAGCAGCTGAATTTCAAGCACCACTTAAAAGGCTTAGTGGTTAGCACTGCTACCGCATAGTGCCAGGGACCCTGGTTTGATTCCAGCCTCGGGTGACTGTGGAGTTTGCCTGCTCTCCCCATGTCTGCATGGTTTTTCTCTGGTGTTCTCCCACAGTCCAAAGACATACAGGCTAGGTGCATTGGCCATGCTAAATTGACAACCAGGAATTTGCAGGCTAGGTGGTTTACGTGGGGTAGTAAATATGGAGTAATGGGGATAGGTTGGGGGGTCTGGGTGGGATGATGTTTGGAGGGTTGGTGCGGGATTGATGGGCCGAATGGCCTCTTACCACACTGTAGGAATTCTGTGATTAGGGATGAAAAACATTAGCAGACTTCTTGGGACACTTTCTCAAACGTCGCTGACATTCTAACAACAGTTAGAATTCCAAATTCTCTTGGAAGTGGCTGAAAAAGATGCATGCTCTGTGGTCCTGTATTTTATTGAACACTTTATAGGAGTCACCAAGAGAATTCTGCAACCTCCAGGATAGATGGTAAGGAAGGCAAGATGCCAATCTCAGGTACAGGAATTCTGTTTTGGAGCCCCACTAGCAGTACTACCAGTGCCGTATTCAAGAACCTGTGTGCCGTCTCCTTTAAATTCCTGAGCCATCCTCCAGTATGTTGCTGTGTGTCAGCCAGGACACTCTATACCTTCTGTGGAAGTAGCTGCTGGAAGCTCACATATATTACTCTGTGAAAATTGTGTATAATCAACACTTTGGGACTAAATTTGCAGGTGTCTAGTTTAGTACCTGTCAGCAAGTTCACATTCCATTAATCAGGATTTAGAAGCAAAATTACTTGTCAAAACCATCCTTTAAGTAGGCACGACATATCACATCATTCAGTTAACACATAATTTCACCCCTTGGTCAAAATAACCCCCTTTCTGCTCAGGAAGGCCCTATGGCTGATATGAAGACCTCTGATGCACAAATGGATTTTTATATGTGCGGCCACTGCAAACAAGTGGTCCCTCTCATAAAAAGACTACAGGTTTTCATTCTACAGGAAATGTGAGAAAGATATTAGACCTTGCAACCATTTGTCCCTTGTCAAATATATGCATATTATAGACTTGCTGTTGAAGCAAAATCTGTGCCTGGTGGAGTACCCATAACTTTGATCGGAAGAGAGATCCCTGGTATTGAAGCTCACTGTACAGCAGATTAAATATTTCTCTGGTACCAGGGATTACAAAGTTAGATTCGTCTGACATGTTCAGATATACATGAGGAATAAGTAAATGTAGATGGCAAAATGGTAAAATTTGTGATTGAGACATGATCACATATCAATCAGTTTTCGTTGAACAAGCCACAAATAAATATCTACCCTAGCTTCTTTGTAAATTGAACAATCAAAGATTTCCATATCAAGGGTAACACAGCAAAGTATCACTAGGGAAGTGTAACTATGTCCAGGATATCCAAGATATGATTTGGAGCAGAGTAGGCCATTCAGCCCCTCAAGCCTGCTCCAACATTAAATAAGATTTGATTGTAATCTCAACTCCACATTCCCTCCTATCCCTGATAATCTTTCATCCCCCTGTTTAACAAGAATCTACATCTGCCTTAAAAATATTTAAGGTCTTCACTTCCATCACCTTTTCAGGAAGAGTTCCAAAGACTCATGACCCTCTGAGAGAAGGACTTTTACTGAATCTCAGTTTTAAATGGGTAACCCCTGATATTTAAACAGTGACCCCTAGTTCTAGATTCTTCCATAAGAGGAAACATCCTCTCTACACGTACCCTGTCCAGGCCCTTCATGGTCTTCACTCAAGTCATATCCAATGAATGCAAGTCTGACCTACACTACACTATATTATAAGATAATCCCATTACAGACACTAGTCTACTAAACCTTCTTTGAACTGCCTCCAATGCATTTATGTCCTTCGTTAAAAAAAATGATCAAAACTACACAAGATATTCTAGTGATAAAAGGTACTGCAGATGCTGGAGAATCCAAGATAACAAGGTGTGGGGCTGGATGAACACAGCAGGCCAAGCAGCATCATAGGAGCAGGAAAGCTTGACATTTCGGGCCTAGACCTTTCAAGATATTCCAGATATAGTTTCACCAATGCCCCATATAATTGAAGCATAACCTCCTCTTTTGTATTCAGCCCGCCTTGTGATAAATGATAACATTCTATTAGCTTTCCTAAATACTCCCAGTTACTTAAAAAAAATACACTAAGCTACATGCATTCAGATCCCTTTGCATCTCAGAGCTTTGTAACGTCTCATCATTTTGACAATATGCTTCTTCTTACACTTCGTGCTAAAATGCATAATTCCCATCTTCCCACATTATACTTAACTTATACGTTTTCATGGCTTTGTTATGTCCCAAAAGGCTTTGATTATGTACTGCATATGTTGGAGTTGCTGATGGCTGAAGAGAATTGTTAGTTGAGGCTACAGTTTCCACAGTCAGAATCATGGCAAGGAGATAAGGTAATTAAGTGCCTCATAGAAATATTAGTGAGAAAGATAAACCTTGTTATTTAGTAAAGTGTAGAAGGGGAAGTCAGATCCCCCAATAATCAAAGGTTAATTAAAAAACTGTCATTACATATCATACACACAGGTATACTGAAATTATAAGTGCAACTAAAAAAAACTAACGTTAAGGAATTTAGCCAAATTCCTTTAGACAAATAGCTGTAGATAGTAGAGAGAAGCCCTCATACCATCAGCAGGCTTCATTGAAGGGCAAAGAGTGTAAACACCAAGGATCAGAGGCACTGACAGAGGTGTATATGACAAATGGTATAAACACAAAGGACCAAATGGCATATAATGAAGGGTATAAACAGATAACCTTGTGAAAGGACACCAGAAAACAGATTGCCATGTAAGAGAGAAACTGCAAAACATTACCTGGTCTTTATGACCTTGGGAAAATAAACAATGGCAGCTTTACAAGGTAATAAACAGCACCCACTCAGTATGATGCAGCTGGCAAATGTTGAGGGAGGGGTACAATGGTCAGAGGGGAGGTGGTAAGCCCTGATGCCAATGTTGCATGTAATCATTGTAATGCAGAATGTATAAATTTCCTGTACTTTATTGGGAAAGGTAGATTGTCCCAGAGATATTTCCCAAGCTGTGTGGTTAGGATCTCTGAATAAAGATTGATTTGTGCCACTGAACACAGGACTGAGACTCCTCTTCAAAATCCCTCTCCATCAGCACATAAAGCTATTTAATAAGACAAAAGCCCATGGTTTTGCGGGTAGTATTTTAGCATGGACAGACAGTTGGTTAACTAATAGAAGACAGAGGGCAGAACCTCATAGAGGTCCGAGCAATGTTGGCTATGGCAAGACATGTGGCAGAATTGGGTGACAAGTGCAGTGAGGCCCATCTCAACAGTGAGATTATCTTGCTTCATCGTTTATGCTTTTCACCAGTGGTCTGGTATAATTGTCACTGGGCAATGGCAAGATGTCAGTTGATGGTCATTATTAATTGTTAAATGCCTTGTTATAAGTCCAACTCACCTCATTAACATTCAGCCCCATCTAAGCAAAAATTGCCAAACAAGATAGACAGTATGAAAATTCAACAAGGAAACCAGAGTGAGGACTTGACTGATTCAGCTCGCCGCTTGCTCCCAATGATCTCCACAGTAGAAATGAGGCACCAGCATTTCAGGGCAAACTTTGTGGGCATCTGCCACATGCACCCTATGTCCATGGACATTGACATTCAATATCAGAGGCAGGTGACATGAAGGTACTAAATGAATACTTTGCATCTGTCTCTATAAAAGAGGAAGAATCTGCCCAGCTATGATCATCGAGGAAGAAACTCTCACTAGAAGGGATCAAGATTAATAAGGAAGAAATTTTGGAAAGATTGTTGGCACTTATAGGGTGGCACAGTGGCTCAGTGGTTAGCACTGCTGCCTCACCACGCCAGGGACACGGGTTCGATTCCACCCTCGGGCAACTGTCTGTGTGCAGTTTGCACATTCTCCCCGTGTCTGCATGAGTTTCCTCCAGGTGCTCCGGTTTCCTCCCACAGTCCAAAGATGTGTAGGTTAGGTGGATTGGCCATGCTAAATTGCCCGTAGTGTTCAGGGATATGTAGATCAGGTGGGTTATAGAGGAATGGGTCTGGGTGGGATGTTCCAAGGGTCAGTGTGGGCTTGTTGGGCCAAAGGACCTGTTTCCACACTGTAGGGATTCCACGATTAAAGTTAAAAAGGCACCGGAACCAGAAATGTATACACGGATTTTGAAGGAAGTGTAGGGGTCAATGACCATAACATTTCAGTCTTCTCTGGACTCAGGGGAGGTGCCAGGAGTCTGGAGAACTGCAAACATAATGGCCTTGTTCAACAAAAGCTTGTAAGAATAATCCCAGCAATTACATACCAGTTAGGTTAACTTCAATAAGGGGGAAACTTCTGGAAACATTTAGTTGGGATAAAATCAATAGTCACATGGAAAAAAGGTGGATTGATTAGGACGAGTCAGCATGGATTTATAAAAGGGGAAATCGTGTTTAACTAACTTGCTGGAGTTTTTTGAAGGGGTGCCTAAAGGGCTGATGAGGGCAATAGTTTTGATGTGGTATATGCGGATTTCCAGAAGGCATTTAATACAGGGCCTCACAACCCACGTGTGAGTAAAGTTGTACATCATGGTATAAAAGGGACATTTGCAACGTGGATACAAAATTGACTGAGTGTAGAAACCAGAGAGTAATGGTCAATGGATATTTTTTGGGCTGAAGTAAGATTTGTCACGGTGTTGGGGTATGGGCAAACTTGCTTTTCCTGATATATATTAATGATCTGTATGTTGGTATGCAGGGGACAATTTCCAAGTTGCAGATTGCATTGAAGTTTGAAAAATTGTAAACTGTGGGGAAGACAGTGTCGAACTCCAAAAGGACATTGCAATGTTGGTGGCGTGGCTAGCTGGGTGGCAGCTAATGTAGCAAAGTATGAGGTGATGCACTTTGAGTGGAAGCACTCTGAAAGACATTACAAAATAGGGGGTAAAATTCTAAAGAGAGTGTAGGAGCAAAGACAGCGAGGAGTATGTGTGTGCAGATCATTGAAGGTCTGAGGACAGGTGGAGGGAGCAGTAAATAAAGCCTACAGCTTTCTTAGTTTTGTTAATAGGGCCATAGCATACAAAGCAAGGAGGGGATGTTGAACTTGTACAAGGCACTTGTTAGACCTTAGTTGGAGTATTGTGCACAGTTGTGGGCACAACACTATAGGAAAAATGCAAATCCATAGTAGAGGGTGCAGAAATGATTTACTAGAATGGTTCCAGCATGAAGATAAATTGAAGAAGTTGAGACTGTTCTCCCTGGAGTGAAGAAGGCCGAGAGGAGATGTGATTCGGGTTTTCAAAATCACATGCGAGCTGGATACAGTAAATGAAGTAAAACTGTTTCTGCTTGTAAAAGTAACGGGAGGGTATAGATTTAAAGTGATGTGCAAATTAAGCAAGGGTGAAATGAGAAAAAGCTTTTTTTATACAGTTAAGTTGTTAGAGTATGGAATGTGATGGAGGCAGATTCAATTGAGGCATTCAAGAGGGCATCAAAAATTATTTGGACAGAAACAGTGTGGACGGAAATGTGCAAAAGGCAGGAGATTGGCAGTAGATAATCGAACCAGTGCAGGCACAATGTGCTGACTGGCCTCATTCTGCATTGTAACGATTCTGTGTGTCAGCCTCGAAGAACCCTCATGAACATCTCTGATCCACTTACAGGATGCTCCTGAATTTCAATGCTGCATTTCATGCTGCACTGGCAACTCTCACTGTAATGCTGCAGCAAAGACACTGTGCACTCAGGGACATGCACCCAGCTCAAGGACTGCACCAGGCTGCATTTCTGGGCTCTTCACTTGCTGTTATAATGCTCGGTCAGTTTGACCCTACCTGCACCCCTGTCTTGCATTGCATCTCTGCACTTTGCCCTCTCAGTCAGGGATATAAGGGTCACATTACTGCTATCTTCCTGTGCTGTTTAGCAGAGACACAGAGCCAATAAGCTTGGCATAGCTGTCAGCAGGCCTTTACACAGGGGTTCCTGGCACAGTAAGTCAAAGCCAGCATCCAATACCAGATCAGGCACTGATCTGGTGGGATAATAGTCAGAATCCTCTCCTCGTTGGGGCTGAGGAGTCAAAGGTTGGGCAGCACACCACTGTTTGGAGTCTTTCAGCCCCATTATGGTCTGTTTTCCTGATGGAATGAGATTGAGAGGCGGGTACTGCAGAAGATGAAAGTGGGTGGCACAGCATTTACTGTTGATGCATTTGATGAGGTGTCCCAAGCAAGTGAGTGGGCAGCACAGAGGGCAAGCAGGGTTAGTGTTATTGGGGGTTGGGGTGGGAATGGGCTAGATGGAAGATGTTCAGGCTATAGTGGGAGTGGTGAAGTGTGAGCCTTGGGGGAGGTGGGTACAGTGGCAGAGATAGTGTAACATATTAGATAGAAGGTGGTGGTACTTATGCTGGCAGAGTGGAGAAGAACATTGACCTTCGTCCGACAGAGCAGGGGAATTCCTTCATGTGGCTGATATTGCTTTAACCTGGGTGGCAACCTCAGACCAGGCTGGTACGGTCTGGTGTGGTAGACAAAACTAGGAAATCCAGGAGCCTGCCTACGAAGCAGGATGCCCAACATCCCTGTCTGCCATGTCAGTGGAAAATACCAGGAGTTGTACAGGGCAGCTGCGGACTGACTGCTTGTCCGAGTGCACAATGGAATTGTCAGATGGTATGGGTACAAGTGATGTTGCTGAATTCCAGGGTATCCAGTGAGTTGCAAGTTGTGAGAGTGGCATGTGGTAAGTTGGGGCAGATATCGGATTTGAGTGACAACATAAGGGAAGGGCAGGTAATTAATGATTTGAGCTTGTGAGATACAGCAACAAAGGCCTCTGAAAATCTTGATGCAACTTAAACTTAGCCAACAAAATGTAAGATTCAGCCAAAGATTTGGAGGGAGGAGGGTTTTTCATGATGACAACCTGTAATGACAGGAGTGGCACATGGATTAGAGCTAGGTCCACAATTATTTAGAATATATATTAGTGACTTGGCTGAGGGTAGTGAACGTATTATCGTAAAATTTGTGATGACACAAAAATTGGTGGGAAGGCAAATAGTGAGGATGACACAAGAGTCAATACAGGGATAGATACAAAAACTTGGTACATGGAATATAAAGTGGGAAAATATGAGGTTATGTGAGGTCAGAAAGTACAGAGGAGCTGAGTATTTTTTAAATGAAGAAAAATTGCAGAAACGTGCAGCGCACAATGGATCCTCATACATGAATCACAAAACATTTGCATCCAATTTCACTGGGTAATAGGGAAGCCATGTAGAATGCTGGCCTTTATTTCAATGGGAATGGAGTATAATACTAGAGAGGTCTTTGTAAATCTATACAAAGCATCAGTAAGACCACAGCTGGAATATCATGAACAATTTTGGGCCCCTTATCTAAGAGAAAGATATACTGGTACTGGAGGCAGTCCCATAAAGGTCACTAGGTATGGAGAAATTTTCTAATGAGGGGAGGTTGGGTAGGTTGGGTTTGCACCCATTGGAAATTAGAAAATTAAGAGGTGACCTTTTTGAAGCATATAAGATTTTTGCCGGGGCCTTGACAGGGTGGAGAAGTTGCTTCCCCTTGTAGGAGAGTCTAGGACTAGAGGATGGAATCTCTGAGTAAAGAATGGCTCATTTAAGACAGAGGAAAGGAGGAATTTATTCTCTCAGAGTGTAGTGAATCTGTGGAATTCTTTACTACAGAGCTCTGTTGAGGCTGGGTCTTTAAGCATTTTCAAGATTCAAATAGACAGATTTTTAATCAGTAAAGGAGTCAAAAGTTAGAGGGGTTATAAAGATAGGAGTTGAGTATTATCAGAGCAGCCATAATCTTACTGAATGGTGGAATGGACTCAATGGACTGAATGGCCATCATCTGCTTCTACAGCTTTATTTCCTAGCTATCTTTGTGTCATCAACAAATGTGCAACTATACCTTCCATCCCTTCATTGAAGTCATTTCTGTAAATTGTAAACAGTTGGGATCCCAGCATCAATCCCTGTAACGCACCACTCATTGCATCTTGCCAAATTGAAAAAGACACGTTTATGCTTACTCTCTGCTTCCTGTTGGTCAGCTCATTTTCCATTCACACCAACATGCTACCTCCTACACATGAGCTTTTGCTTTCCACAATAATCTTTGGTGTGGTACCTTAGCAAATGTCATCTGGATTTCTAAGTACAAGACATCCACTGGTTCTGCTTTACCCACAGCACATGTCATCTCCTCAAAGACTGGTCAAACATGAGTTCCCTTTCACAAAACCACATTGACTCTGCCTGATTGCCTGCAATTTATCGAAGTGCATTGCTATAACTTTTTCAATAATAGTTTCTGACATTGTGTTCTTAATAAACATTATTTCAGTTTATTGAAGAAACTTGTTTAAAGTCTCTTTTTTTCTCAGTAACAGTAATAAACAAATTGATTATTTTGGTGATAAAGTAAGACATTTACACTTTTAGTATGGTCTGCAGAGTCATGAGACTGAATTTTCAGTGCACTCCTCATATTAGAGTTGCAGCACTTGCAGGTCAGCTACTTCATCTGTTTGAGTAAAGTTTCCCCTATTATGCATGCATTAACAATGTGTTTGAAGTCTAATCTTAGACAGGATCATTAATGTTCGATGGGAATTGAAAAAAATCTTTATATCTCCCAGCCTTGTATTTCTTCACATGAGACTGCTACATTATTCATGATTCATACTAAACTATGGTTGATTGTGTGCTGTCTGTCTCCACATAACAAAGTAGTCAGTTGTATTAAAATTGGAACAGCAGTATGAATCAGTTTCATTTTGCACCTAAGTAACAGCTGCAAGTAACTGTAGTCCAAGAATGGACAAACTAATTTAAAGTAGCATCTTCACAGATAGCAAAGGGATGAAATATTTTCAACAAGCTAAAAATAGTTTCTATTTTTAGTCCCAAACCAGTATTGAAGTTTTCAGCTGAAATTAGTTAAGTAATGTGGATGGGTCCTATTCTGTGCTTTGAAAGACAAATAATGAGAATTGACTAATACAAATACACTCAATGCATGCTTTATATAAACATTGTGGATAACCATAGCATTAGCTTCAAGAATTGCTACATAGTTGAACGTCTGTAAATCATACATTGTTTACAAACAAGAACACATCGACACCTTTGTTTTTAGAAAACCTGTGCGTGGCTCAGTCACTAAAAGTAATTCACTTCCTGAGCTTGTTACAGCAATGTCCATGTGCAAATTAAAAGAAGCTTTGGATAAAAGTTACACAGTTATATCAGCCAAGACACAACACTTCTTAATAAATGATTTACAACCAAATAGGGAGGTTTTTGATACCTGGTTTGCAAGAGATGTATTAAAAATCTTGAAAACCAGCAACATTTTCTGTTGGAAAGAATCTAATACTTGCAGATATTTTATCTTTGTTTTGTTTTTGTTCCAGCCCTTCATTGCAGGCTCTTTGTGTGTGGAACACAATGTATTTTGCACATTTGCAGTGCACGGTTTAAAGCTAATGCCCTACTTACTTATATAAGCAAAAACTGTTGATACAAATAAATCTTAATCTCTTGATTGAAGATTTACCCAACAATAATATGAGACTAAATGTACATTTTTCCAAAACACAAACTTTAAACAGATCAAATCAACGTGTAGAAGCTTCAGAGCAAATAACTTATTTTAATTCTGTTGTCTGAATGCCCAGATCATTTTTAATCCACAGGCCACACTGTATAAACTCCAACACTTCATTGCAATTTTCATCCAAAGACACGTACCCTTCTTTGCCTTCAAACAATGTGAGCAATTTTCGAGCATACCTCTGAAGTTAGGACTAATTTTAATTTTGGCAAGGCAGACATTACAGCATGACTAAAATGAATAATACGTTTTCTCTCGTCTGAGCAGAATCAGTAGGATGATTAGATTCAAACCTACTAAAATGAAAGTTTGAACTAATTTTCTACTTTGGCGCTCCTTTTTATAAATATTCTTTCCTGCCCTAAGCTCATCTTTCCTCATCCAGTCAGCTGGTGGTATAAGCATAGTCAATCTACTTCTTCATTATCTGACATCCTTTCTACCAACCACAGCAAGGCCAGTTCTGAATGTCAGCAGAAGTTACAAACTGAAGCCTGTATGCTGGTTGACGAAAGCAAGTCACCAAGCTGTTATTTGCCACCAACCCAGCTTTGTATGTTCTTAAGTGATATAGATTTAAGATAGATTGTGTCAGTTGTTTACAAGACAACCTCTGAGAAGAACCTCCACCCTGAAAACATGTGCAATGACGTATCATAGACTGAAAATAATCCGGGTTTTACTTTTAAATTCAGATTAAAACGGGAGTAATACATCTAAATGGCTGCAAGAAGATCATACTGTAAAATAATTTGGAGAGACACTGACTGGTCACAGCTGACAGGTCATGGTGAGACAAACATGAATAAATTACTTCTTATTGATTATGAATGACCAGAAAATCAAATCCAGGGTCACTGTTGAGGTTACTGACACTGCTGTCTAATTGGCTGTGCACTGCTGAGACTTCCTGGGAATTATTAAATTGGTCATTACGTACTGGCACTCAATCTGATCTACAACAGTTTACTTCCAGCGTACAAGACGAGTTCTATTCATAAAGGAAACCTTCAAAATTTACATAGCAGAAACAAAATTGTTACATCTCACCTTTAAATGCAGCCCAGTGCAATGCATTGTCACCTTCGCTGTCACATGCCTGCAGACTGGCTCCTTTCCCCACCAGGTAGCAACAGAGGGCAATGTGTCCATGTTGTGAAGCAATTATTAAAGGAGTGCACCCTCTCTGATCCCTCTCATCCACTGAAACGCCAGCTTGCAGCAAGATCTCCGTGACAGTGACGTGTCCTTTGACCGCTGCCCAGTGAATCGGTCGCTGCTCCAGTTCAGAGCGGCTGGGCAGATTCACAGGGAGCCTCAAATCGACCATGTACCTGAGTAGCGAGACGGAAGCGGTGAGGGCTGCCCAGTGCACAAGAGTGTGTCCGTTCTCATCGTACGGACACTGATGAGCTACTTCTCCCATCTCTGCCAGCGTCTGCAGTTCTGACGGATTCCTACAGGGAAATAGGAACAGGAAACAATGTTGTAGAACAGTTACTTCTGTAGTTAATTCTAACATTAATTACTGAAATCACCAACGACATTTACGGAAGGTAGCGGGGAAGTAAGTTTTAATTCCGGTCGGATTTCCTAGAACTTCATTTTCATTAAGCGCTTCCACTTGATTTACAAAATTTCTTAATCAACTTGTTACGCGCATAAGCAATCGAACGCCTTTATGCTCAACATATGAACCACAGACACAGAGACAGAAGGGCTTAAAGCACTATCTGTGGTTTTGGTGAGAGAGAGAAGGAATAAAGAGAAATAACACACACACACATACACAGGGGATAACGGATTGGGAAACGGTGAGGGATAAACGAGGGAGAAGAAAGTTAAGAAATCAGTGCAGCGCTCACCACTCACCCCGTAATCAGAGCAGGGACGGCGTGCTGCCAATGCTCCTGTCCCAAGAGTTGAGCCTCACCAGCTGGTTGGGCTTTGCCGCCTCTCCCGGGTGGTATTCGCTGCCTGGATCCTGGACTGAACTGGGGGTAAGGGGCCGCCACCATCTCCACAGTAGAACTTGTCCTCGGTGTGTGTACCCACTGAGTAACTCAGGCCAGCTCCACCTCGTCCTCGCTCAGTGCCATGTGGCTCCCACTCCATGTGGGCGATGTACTAACCCCACCCACTCTGTACAGACACTCCAGCAGCCGGAGCGTTCTGCTACTTCTGGTACAGACAACTTGCGATATGGTCACAGGGCGGACCACAGCTACAGTCGTGTCCTTCAATCCTTGACAAGGACAGGTCTGTGTGGCAACGTGCTTCAATTCATATGGGCAAACGCTCGGTTAAGAATAGTACCCCTGGTTGTGTTGGTCAGTAGAGCCGCCCTCTTCTGGTAATGGGAAATGTTCAGTCTAAATTGCAGCATCTATTATAACGTACAGCAAAAAAAAAGTTTCGCTATTTTTCTGCGATTGAATCATAGAACCTCTACAGTGTGGAAGCAAGCCATTTGGCCCATCGTGTCCACATTGACCATCCCTGCCGAAGAGGATCCCATCCAGACCCACCCACATCCCCCCACATTATCCCTGTAACCCTGCATTTCCTATGGCTAACCCACGGAGCCTGCACCTTGGACACGACGGGCAATTCAGCTAACCTGCACATCTTTGGACTGTGGGAGGAAATTGGAGCACCTGGAGGAAGTCCACACAGACACGGGTAGAATGTGCAAACTCTACACAGACAGTTGCCCGAGGGTGGAATCAAACCTGGGTGCCTGGAGCTGTGGGGTAGCAGTGACGTAGCACTTGCTTAAAACCTACAGTATTTGTGTTCTCCGATATTGGGGCTGGGCTAAGATGGATACAGAACAGGCTTGTTCATAAAAGACAAAGAGTAGTAGTGAAAGGGTGTCTTTCTGACAGGAGATCTGAGACCAGTGATGTCCCACAGGGATCAATGCTGGCACCCCTGTTGCTTATGATATTTATAAATGATTTGAAGGAGAATGTAGGTAGTCTGATTAGTAAGTTTGTGGATGACACAAAGGCTGGGGTAGCTGCAGATAGTGAGAAGGATTGCCAGAGGATACAGCAGAATACAGATAAGCTAGAGACTTTGGTAGAGACATGGCAGATGATGTTTAATCCGGACAAATGCAATGCAATGCGTTTTGGAGGGCCTAACGTCAGAGGGAAGTGTACAGAAAATGGCAGTACACATAGAAGCATTAACATAGAGCAGGATCTAGGCATACAGGTCCACAGTTCCCTGAAAGTGGCAACACAAGTGGATAAGGTGGTTAAAAAGTGTATGACGTGCTTACCTTTAGCACTTGGGGCACAGATTATAAAAATTAGCAAGTCATGTTGCAGCTATATAGAACTTTAGTTAGGTGACATTTGGTATATTGCAAGCAGTTCTGGTCTCCATGCCACCAGAAGAATGTGGAGGCTTTGGAGATAGTACAGAAAAGGTTTACCAGGATGTTGCCTGGTTTGGAGGATATTAGCTGTAAGGAAAGATTGGGCAAACTCAGTTTGTTTTCACTTGAACATCAGAGGCTGAGGGATGACCTGATATAAGTTTACAGAATTATGAGAGGCATGGATAGAATGGATAGTCAGAGTCCTTTTCCCAGGGTAGAAATGTCATTTATTAGGGGATATTAGTTGAAGGTAAAAGGGGGAAGGTTTAAAAGAGATGTGAGAGGATTTTTGTTGTAGAAAAAAGTGTCATGTGTCGGCACAGGCTAGGTGGGCTGAAGGTCCTGTGCTGTACTGTTCTTTGTTTCCGTGGAGGGTTTCTCTCTGAGAGGTTGTGATGAGATGTGCCTTTAAGAGGGATTTGTCTGTCCTGTTTCTCTTGAAGAGGGGTGTTGTCAAACTGGCACCGAGGTGGCTAATCCATGGAAAGCAAACTAAATAGCTTTGGATGTTCTTTTAAATGAGATAAAAGAAGCATAAGTGGGTGGAGTCAGGCTCACACAGACCCATGGTTTCAGTTGTTGAAATTAGGTTTCTTCGGAATTGAATCTGCTAGATACAGCTGTCTCTCTGCTGCTGCAAAAAGCTTGAGTTGTCTCTCTGCTGCTAGATTCATTCTTTCAGTTTTTCCTTTCTCCTGGACTGGAGGAGATAGAAAGTGAGGGAAATCTGTTTTGCAGATTTTGCCTTTGCCATAGGTGTGTTTATGGGATGCTGCTGTATTGGAACAGCTGATGAGTAGGAATTAAATCATGTTTTGCTTTGTTAAGTCTTTTAATAGAGTTAACGATATAACAATTTTTCTATTTTTGTTTGTATTTTAACTGTAGTGTAAGAACAAAGTGAGTTTTATTTAAAGCCTAAACAAATCAAATCACATCTGGAACGCAGTGCCTTACACTTGCCTTTAGGTAAGATAAAATTTAGGATCGAGGCTATCTCAATATATTTTGAGGGGGTTTAGTCTGGTTCATAACAAAGGCCTAGTGAGTTTTGTCATACCATTGTCCCAAGTACACCTCATTAACTACCGACCATGCATGTATGGTACTCTCCCCACCCTGGTCTGATGTCAATCTAATTATCCCACTTGCTGGAATTGGAATTATTCACCACTGCAGGGTTATCTTGGGATGCTTGGCACTGGTACCATCTTTAAAAGGCCATGCTTACCTAGTCAGTCAGTGGCAGCCCTGCATAGTTTGCGACATTTGCTCCAGACATGACAGATAATGAGAAAATGGTACCTCATTTTGTGCACCGGGACCTAGAGGTCTTGGTGGATGGGATGGTGCAGAGTAGGAACATCCTGGTAGAGAATGCCGTGACACCTGAGTATGCCAGCAAGGCAAAACAAGGCATGACAGCTGTAAGCATCCAGGTAGGTGCTAGGTGACTGACCACCAAGAAATCAAGCGAGCAGCCTTGAATACAGTTTAGTCCAATCCACAAACTGGGTGCCAGTCTCTATATGCAAAATGTCCTTGCAGTAGCATTCGAATGATTATTGCAAGTATACTCCAAAATGCAGCATGTCAATGCAGAAGTGTACTGTAAGTGGATCAAAGATGTGGCATGATGATTGTGTGAGGCAAGTATGTATTGGATGTGTAGTTAATATGGCTGCTGCCGAGGAATGTGCTCTGAGACTTTGGTGTCCAAAATGTCGGTCTGGAGGAGCAAGTGGCAAGCCGGAGCTGGAGCTGCTAGGTACCTGCCCAAACTTTCAGAATTCTTGGCAATAGTTTCCATCTGGTGCATCGTCTAATAGCAACCTGCACACTAATGAGATAACAAGGTGTGGAGCTGGATGAACACAGCAGGCCAAGCAGC
>JAHRHZ010000218.1:11756127-11800719 GCA_024137785.1 Ginglymostoma cirratum | reverse complement strand
TCATCATCATCATCATCATCATCATCATCATCATCATCATCATCATCGCATGACTGAAAGCTGCGGCTGCCACCATCTTTAGAGAGCTGCCAGACCTGTAGGCAGCGCTCCCCCTATCTTCAGGTTTACCTGAGCTACACTGTAATGACCCTCTTTGATTCAATGCAAGATCCCTCATACCTATGACTTCACTAGAGGACCTCTCACTCCTTAGCTTGGTAGAAATCCCAAGCAGCAGACCAAGAAACAGTTAACAACATTTGTGAGCAAAGAGATTGGGTGGCCCATGGTTTAGTGAAACCTCCATGTAGGTTCTTCTGAAGATTGAAGGAGAAAATGAGGAGGAACCCATGGCTACGGACAAGAAGAAGGGACCTTCCTGCCTGATTGAGAAGGCCTGGATGGACTTAGGCAGTAGTGGTGGTGTTCAGTAATGTTCACAGGTGCAGAGTCACAAACAGGTCTTACTGCTTGGCGTGAAGTTTAAGCTGAGGCTTACCATAAGGAGAGGGATTGTTCAGGAGGACCCTGGCATTGGGATGATGATGCGTTTAACATATCTGGGTGAGAGGCTGCCATTGTTTGCAGTGGTCTCCATGTCCTGAGCACTGATGTCTGGCAAGAAAACAAAGTGACCAGGTGATTGCAGATGATGAGATTGAAGCCATGAGTGAGGAAGATTCGAGTGTACATGTTCACACTGATGGAGAGAGATATTTATTGCAGGTGTGGATGGGAGGAGGAAATGTCACTCAAGACACACAAGCCAGTGGATATGTGTTCCCGATCAGAGTCAGGGCACAAACAGGTGAACACATCACAGATATGGCGAGCAGCTGGTGGAGGCTGTGACAGTCTAAGACTGTGAGAGACCGGACCTTTGCTGAGCCCCAGGCTGATGACAGGCCTCTGGATTCGGCTAACTCAGAACTTGCTGGAGTTATAGTGATAGGGTGTCAAACATCCGGCAGAGCTACCAGTGGCCATGAATGTGACCATGTCTGAGGCATGTGCAGACATGGCTTCCTTCATTGAGAAGTCAGTGATCCACAGGGAAAGTCAGATCCCACAGGCTAGTCAGTAGATGGCAGAGGGTTGCACAGACATGCATATGAACAAGGAACAAGGGTGGGTCAGTTGGCCCTTCGAGCCTGCTCTGCTATTCAATAACATCATGGCTGATCTGCTTTTAACCTCAACTCTGCATTCCTGCATATCCCCAGTGATCTTTCATTGTCTTGGTAATCAAGAATCTATTCACCGCTGCCTGAAAAATATTTAAGGATTCTGAATCCACTGCCTTTTGTAGTAAGGCATTCCAAAGACTCACAGCCCTCTGACAGGCGGAGAATGTTTCCACATCTCAGCTTTAAATAGGCACCCCTTTATTGTAAACTATAGTTCTAGACGCCCCCATGCCTCGCTCCCCCCAACAAAAGGAAACATCCTTTTAACACTCACTCAGTTATGTTGTCATTATCCTATATGTTTTAAGTCAGTCACCTCTGACTGTTCATAAACTCCAAAGGATACAGGCTGAGCCTTTCTCACCTTTCCTCATAAAGCAGTCTGCTCATTCCAGGCATTAGTCGAATAATCCTACTGTCAAATGATTCCAACGCATTACATCCTTCCCTGAGTATGGTCACTAGTGCTATACACAATATTCCAGATGTGGTCTCTCCAGTGCCATGAAACATTGAATATAACTGAAACATAACTTCTCTGCACTTGCATTCAATTCTGCTCGCAACAAAACATAACATTCTATTAACTTTCTTGATTATTTGCTGTACCTGCACACTGACCTTCTGTGCTTCACACACGAGAACACCCAGATCTCTCTGCATCTCCTCACCATTTATATAATATACTTACATTTATCTTTTCTGCCAAAATGGACAATTCCACACTTTCTCCACATTGTACTCCATTTGCTGGATCTTTGCTCACTCACTGAACCATTCTTATATCCTTTTGTATTGTCCTCACATCCTCTTCATAACTCACTTTCCTACCTATCTTTGTGTCCATGATGTGGAGGTGCTGATTTTGGACTGGGGTGGACAAAGTCAGGAGTCACACGACACGAGGTTATAGTCCAACAGGTTTATTTGAAATCACAAGTTTTTGGAGCGCTGCTCCTTTGTCAGGTGAAGTGTGATGAAGGAGAAATGCTCCAAAAGCTTGTGCTTTCAAATAAACCCATCGGACTGTAGTCTGGTGTCATGTGACTTCTGACATTTTCTTTGTGTCATCAGCAAATTTAGCTACTATACCTTTGATCCCTTCATCCAGTTGTTTATATAAATTGGAAAGAGTTGAGGCCTGACCACTGACCTACATGGCACACCACTTGTGAGATCCTGTCAGCCTGTAAAAGACCCATTCATTCCTACTCTATGATTCCCATTAACAAGCTAACCTTCCATCCATGCCAATATTGTTACTCCTTGAACTATGAGCTTTTATTTTCCACAATAACTTTTAATGTGGCACCTTATCAAATGCCTTTGGAAATCTAAATGCAATATGCCCATTGGTTCCTTTTTATCTACAGCACAACCTACTTCAAAGAATTCCGATAAATTAGTTAAACATGATTTGCTTTTGACAAACCCATGTTGTCTCTGCCTGATTACCTTGAACTTATGCAAGTGTCCTGTTATAACGTCTTTAATAATGGCTTCTAACATTTCCCCTATGACAGATATTTAGCTAAACAGCCTGTAGTTTGCTGCTTTCTGCCTCTCTACCTTTTTGAATAAAGGAGTTAGAACATAGAACATAGAACAGTACAGCACAGTATAGGCCCTTCGGCCCACGATGTTGTGCCAAACTTTTACCTTAATCCTAAGGTCTATCTAACCCCCACCCCTACCTTATACTATCATCCATATGCGTATCTAATAGCTGCTTAAATGCCCCTAATGAGGCCGACTCCACTACTCTCTCCAGCAATGCATTCCACGCCCCTACCACTCTCTGAGTAAAGAACCTACCTCTGATGTCTCCCCTAAATCTACCACCACTCACTTTAAAACTATGCCTCCTTTTAATAGCTACCTCCACCCTAGGAAAAAGTCTCTGACCGTCCACTCTATCTATACCTCTATCATTTTGTACACCTCTATCAAGTCACCTCTCATCCTTTTGTTGTTCTAAAGAGAAAAGCCCTAGCTGTCTCAACCTTTCCTCGTAAGACCTTCCCTCCATTCCAGGCAACATCCTGGTAAATCTCCTCTGCACCTTTTCCAATCTTCCACATCTTTCCTGTAATGAGGCGACCAGAACTGGACACAATACTCCAGATGTGGCCGAACCAGGCTTTGGTATAGCTGGAGCATAACTTCATGGCTCTTAAACGCAATCCCTCTATCAATGATAGCTAATACACCATACACCTTCTTAACAACTCTATCCACCTGGGTGGCAACTTTCAGGGAACTGTGGACATGAACCCCAAGATCCCGCTGCTCCTCCACACTGCCAAGAATCTTTCCGTTAACCCTGTATTCTGCTTTCAAGTTTGTCCTTCCAAAATGAATCGCCTCACACTTTTCAGGGTTAAACTTTATCTGCCACTTCTCAGCCCAGCTCTGCATCCTATTAATGTCCCTTTGTAACCTAGAACAGCCCTCCGCACAATCCACAACTCGACCTACCTTCATATCATCCGCGAACTTACTAATCCACCCTTCCCCTCCTTCAGCCAAATCATTTCCAAAAATCACAAATAGAAGAGGACCCAGAACAGATCCTTGTGGTACACCACTCGTAACTGAGCACCATGTTGAATATTTTCCGTCTACTACCACCCTTTGTCTTCTTAGGGTCAGCCAATTCTGAATCCAATCTGCCACGTTTCCCCTTATCCCATGCCTCCTTACCTTCTGCATGAGCCTACCATGGGTAACCTTCTCAAATGCCTTACTTAAATCCATGTATACCACTTCCACTGCTCTACCTTCATCCACGTGTTTGGTCACCTCTTTGAAGATTTCAATAAGATTTGTGAGGCATGATCTACCCCTCACAAATCCATGCTGACTATCACGAATCAAACTGTGCCTTTCCAAGTGATCATAAATCCTGTCTCTCAGAGCCCTTTCCAATAATTTGCCCACCACTGAAGTAAGACTAACTGGCCTGTAATTTCCGGGGTTATCCCTATTCCCTTTTTTGAACAAGGGAATGACGTTTGCCTCTCTCCAATATTCCAGCACTATACCTGTGGACAGTGAGGACGAAAAGATCATCGCCAAAGGTCCTGCGATCTCTTCCCTCGCTTCCCATAGAATCCTTGGATAAAACCCATCAGGCCCAGGGGACTTATCCAACTTCAAGTTCCTCAAAATTCCTAGTACATCTTTCTTACTAACATCGACCTCCTCTAGCCTACCAGCCTGTTTCATACTGTCCTCCCCCACTGTCCCTCTCAGTTGTGAATACCATAGAAAAGTATTCATTAAGGACGTCTCCTATCTCTTTAGGCTCCATGCACAAATTCCCTTTATAATCCTTGATCGGCCCTACCCTTTCTCTGGTGATGCTCTGGTCAGTTACATTAGCTATTTTCCAATTTGCCCTGAATCCAATAAGTTTTGGAAAATTAAAACCAACACATCAACAATTTCATGCCTACTTCTTTTAAGACTCTGCAATAAAATCCATCAGAACCTGAGGACTTGTCAACTCGCAGTTTCAACAATTTACTCAGTGCTACTTCCCCTGTAATTGTAATTTTCTTGAGTCCCTCCCTCCCTTTCAAATCCTGATTTACAGATATTTCTAGGATGCTACTTTGTATACTCCATTGAGAAGACTGATGAAAACTCTCTGTTCAATTTGTCTGCCATCTCTTTATCCTCCATTACTAACTCTTCAGACTGATTTTCTATAGGGCAAACGCATTGCTAATTCATTTTTTTAAAATCTCTGAAGAAACCTCTATCTGTTTTTGTATTTTTGCTTACTTTCTCTTGTACTAAAATTTTTCCCTCCTTATTAATCTTTTAGTAATTCTTTGCTTTTTGAATGTACTGTCCAATCCTTGGACCTACTACCTAACTTTGAACAATTATATGCGTTTTCTTTGAGTTTTATGCTATCTTTGGTCTTTTTAGTTAATCATGGATTGCATGTCCTTCTCATAATTTTACTTATGCGTTGGAATATATCTGTTTTGTGCTTTCTGGAATATCACCTTAAATGTTTGCCACTGCAGTTTGATTGACCTATCCCCAACATAAATTGGCACTTTCACTAACTCTGCTTTCATACCTTCATAAATGCCTTTATTTAAATTTAAAATAGTAGTCTTGGACCCACGTTTTACTCCCTAAAACTGTATGTAAAGTTTAATACAATTATGGTTGCTGCTACTCAGGGTCACTTTGACTATAAGAGTAATTAATGCTGTCTTAATAAAAACCGAAAGAACTGTGGATGCTGTAAGTTAGGAATAAAAACAGAAGTTGCTGCACAAGCTCAGCAGGTCTGGCAGCATCCTTGAAGAAAAAATCAGAGTTAACATTTTGGGTCTGGTGACCTGAAACTGAACCTGAACTGGACCCACTGGACCTGAAACGTTAATACTGATTTTTTTCTTCATTAATGCTGCCTTGTTGATCAAAACCCAGGTCAAGTGTAGCCTGCTCTCTGGATAGTATCATAGTGTTGCTAGTGTAAGAAATAGTCCCAGAAACATTCAATGAATTCCTGCTGTGGAATATTTGTTCCTGTCTAATTTTTCCAGTCTAAGTTAAAATCCATCATTTTGATTGCTGAGCCCTTTTGAGAAGCTCCTATTATTTCTTTTTTGATATCTGGTCCTGCCTTGTGGTTACTGTTAAAGGGTGCCTGTACACAACTCCCATAAGTGACCTCTTGCCTTTATCATTCCCCATGTCTACCGAGATGGTCCTATATCCTGGTTGCCCAAATTAAGGTCATCCCCCTCTATTGTGTTAATATATTCTTTAATGAGACTATAAGACCATAAGAAATTGGGACAGTAGCAGGCTGTTCAGCCCCTCAAGCCTAAGATTATGGCTGATCCAACACTCGTCACATCCACTTTCCTGCATTTCCCCATAGCCCTTCGTTCCCCATTTGATCAAGAATATATCTCAGCCTTAAATATACACAAGGACTCTGCCCCCACAGTTTTCCGTGGCAAGGAGTTCCAAAGGCTCACAACTCTCTGAAAGAAGAAATTCCTCCTCATCTCAGTCTTAAACAGGTGCTGCTTATTCTGAGGCTATGCTCTCTGGTCCTAGGCTCTCCCATGAGGGGAACATTCTCCCAGCAATTTACCCTGTCAAACACCTTAAGAATTAACACAGCATTCATCCTTTCCTAGCTTTCTGTCCTTCCTAAATGTCACATGCACTTCAATCTTTGGGTCTCAATCCAGATTATCCTGCAGCCATGTCACTGTTATGATCACTAGATCCTACATTTTTTTAATTACTTAATTTTATTACATGTTAATCTGTTTTCATTTTGTTTTGTTTTGCATTAAAATAAAGCGCCTTAAATCTTGTCCTTTTACTAAGTTTGTAATCTCCAGTCATCACTGCTGATTTGTTCTTTGATCTATATTCTCTGTCCCTCCGTTCATTGTCAGTTAATCATTTCCCACATCAATAATAGTGAACCTCTCAACTTTCGGTGCTTCTTCTACCCTTTATGATTCTACGATCCCACCTCTGTTGGCCCTGAAAAGTCCTTCCAAGCTGTGCAAGATGGCGGCAGAGTAGGATGCTCCTTTGGAGCTCCTCTGTTCCGCCTGTTCTTTTTTCTCTGTTTCCCTTTTTTTCTTCTTTTTTTGCTTCTTCTCTCCCCTCAGCCAGCAGCAAGGCCACAGCAGTGAGCCCTCATGCCCCGGAACACATCAGCAGCTAGGCCTGCATCAGCACATGGGCCGCGAGCCCCAGAACAGTGTGGGGAAACAGCCCTAGGACATTGCATAGGCAGTAAGCGTGAGCCGGTGGTGTGGACGGGAGCAGGCGGGAGCAGACAGCCGGAGGCAAGGAGGAAAAGGCAGCCTCAGGCAGGAACGGAGGGCCCGGGTCCCCGGAGCTATGGAAGAGCTGCATCCCTGGAGTGTCGGAGAGGCTGAGTCCCCCGAGCAACAGGGGGGCCAAATCCCAGAGCGAAGGCAGGGCCAAGTCCCAGAGTGACAGGGGGGCCAAGTCCCAGAGCGACAGGGGGGCCAAGTTCCAGAGTGATGGGGGGTGTCCAAGTCCCAGAGCGAAGGTGGGACCAAGTCCCAGAGCGACAGGGGGGCCAAGTCCCTGAGCGACAGGGGGGGCCAAGTCCCAGAGCGAAGGCGGGGTGGGGGGGGGCCAAGTCCCAGGTGACATGGGGGCGAAGTCCCAGAGCGACTGTTGGGGGGGCCAAGCCCAAAGCGACGGCGGGGCCAAGGTACGATCCTGGTACAGCGTGACTTACCTGGTTGTTGCTGAGTGCTGGTGAGGAGCAGGCTGTAGGCTGGAGCAATGCGGAACAATTGCTGGACTTGGGCCTGGCCCCACATGTTATCAGATTGTAGTTTAAAACCTTTTCGCTATGTTGTGGCTACCTTTGTAAGTAATACTTATGCTTTCCTTTAATCCTCTTTACATAAGCCACTTTTTTTCACTCTGTCAGATTTGTACCTAGGTACTTGTATGTAAGATAGCGCCATTGAAAGACAGCCATTGTAAAAAATTTTCACTGTACTCCTATACCTCTGTATTGTAGTAAAAGTGACAATAAAGGATATCCTGTTCTACTCTATTTCTCTGGTGTATTTTCCCTACTCTTTGATTCACTACAACTTTCCACATTGGGGTCCTTGCCCCCACTATTTAGTTTAAAACTTGCTTTTCCCCACTAGTTGTGCAGTTTGCATGAACGTTAATCCCAGTATGGTTCACATGTAGACAATCCCACCAGTACAGGTCCCATTTACCTGAGTATTGGTCCCCGTACTCCACAACTAGAATTCATTTCTACGTCAGTCTTTCAGCCACGCATTTGTCTCTCCAACCTTGTTTACCTTGAACTCCATGCAGCTCAGTTAACAATCCAGAGATCATCAGTGCTTACATGGACTGCAATGACTGGATCCCTTTCACTGCAAGTTCTTCTCCAGTCCAGAGGAGGTATCCTGAACCCTGCCAACCAGGGTCATGAAATGGTCATTGAGCTCAATTGGCTTGTCTGTGCACCGGGCCACATCACCCAACACCAACACAACAAGGACACCTTTTGACACCTTCAGCTCTAGAGCATCCCATTGTGATTCCACCCCTGTCATCACCAGTGCCTTCACGTTGAAAATGTGCATTGCTTTTTGTCAGACCGCACAATATATACTTTTATCACTTTTGCTCCCCAACATATAAGGGAGATGGAGAAGACTTGAAGGCAATGTAGTGGAGCATCAAACGGTTAACCCCTGAAATAAGAGGACTATTTCTGAGGAGAGTTTAGAGTAACTTGCAATTCTTGGCCTTCAAAATATGGGAAAATGATGGGTATATAAAATAGTATTGAAAAGTTAAATCCAGAACAGTGCATCTATCTATCCACAGTTGGATGAGGACACCAATTAAGGATTGATATCAAGAGGTTTGCCCTTATGCAAAAATTACCAATCCATGGAATAGATTTTCAGGTAGGATCCTGCATGTAAAATTATTAAACCATTTAAAAGATAGTTGGATGGCATGGTCTAATACTGCAAGTTTATCAAGATGGGTGAACTAGGTTGGGTAGAGTAACCTTTCTCATCTTTTGTTCACTTTGGGTGTCACATATCTGCCAATTATATGACATCAGTGTTTTAATGTTGAAAGCTGTGCATGGTGGTCATGCTAATATTTATATTGTGCATCTATGAAAATACACTGTTTATCCTGGACAAATGATAAAGTTCCTTCTCTGCTACATTCTTCTTCTAATTAAAACGTATTCAGTGCAGCATTGTTTTCATCAAGTAGTCTGGCTCCCAATAACATTTCAATGTCAGAGTTATTCTGCAATTACAAAGATGGAGGGAAATGTCCCAGTTTCCATTTCTGAGACTTCTGCCTCTGGGATTGGTAGCAAGTGTATTACTTTGCTGACTTCAGAATTGGGAATACTTGTGAAAAATTTGGTCTGGGGTAATGTCCCCAGTGTTATGTTCTGTCAGAATTGAGTTTTTTTTTTCACATTTTAAGCAATTAATCTTTGAGCATAAATGTACGTTTCTGCTTTATGTTTTGTTCCTCAGGGTCACTGACAACACACTGCAAACATCAATGGTAACATTCCACTCAAACACAGGAAATATGTCTGTCTGAAGGAGCTTGGCCTTTATTTTTTAACTTTAAAAAAAGTGAAGATTCTGAATGGGATACTTCTGTTGCTCAAAAGTGTTGAGATTATCATTGTTAAACATTTATTCAGAGTCGATTTTAGCAGTTACTTTGCTTCTCCTATAGTAAGTATGACAATATTTTAAAATACTTATTAATTCAACAAAAATTCATTCTGTCCCAATAAATGCCTAAATACTAATACTAGTAAGTAAATAACATGCAGAAAATGTGTTTATTTTGATAGGATATTGAGGAAATGTTGTGGCAGGGCACGTCTCTCAGATGGAATGAAAGAAGGGCTTCAAATTTACAGTGTGGAATACTATTGCAAAGATAGTTGATGAATTTGTCTCACAGTTTTCTCTTGTGGTAAAATAACTGAAAGCAAAAGGCTATTTGAAAAAAATATGTAAACATTAAACCAGCTGCAGAAACAATTTCCATAGGAATTAGTAAGCATTCACAAACAAATTATATAAGGTAATTCTGAAATCTCCAGGGTTTAGCTTTTGAAAAACTTTTGCAAGATTAAATGAAAAGCTGACTTACTTATTTTGGATAAATATCAAAAATCATCAAAGGAAAATAATTGAAGGAACTGTTAAATTAATACTGTAGTTTGTGCTCATTATCACCTGTTAGAAGTTAAATTCCAGAAAATAATCTTTCATATATGAAGGTTCAGTCTCTAACTAATTATTTATTCTAACTCAATTCAGTAATCAATTCTGATATAATGACAATTCTGTTTCCTTGACTTTTTCATCTTGTTAAGCAAAGTTGTTTGTGTTAATGTTAGCATTTTTAGGTACTTTTTTTAAATGTCATAATTTTGTCCCTTTCACTTCCTCCTTTCTTTCTTGAAGCTGTAGACTGAGGTTTGTCTAGAGTTCCATGGACACCTTGTTTCGTGTGGTAACTTTCTTAAATGTCTACTCTTTAGTTACATGCTTAGACTATGAGAGTCTGTAAACTATTGAATTATGAGTGCATCATAGCTTGATTTGACCTGAGACTAATTTCCCAAAAAGATTAATTTGATCATGTCCAGAAGTTAATTTCATTCTGGCCCATGCAGCCCTGATCATTCTCTAACCTAGGAGTTATACATTCAATTGGTCATACAATCATTAAGGCTGAGTTTAGCAAAATCACTGGCACTGGCTGTCATTTTTCTGTCTCCTCTAAACTCAGGAGAGGTGCCAATGGAATGGAGAATTGCAGACATTATGCCCTTATTTAAAACAGGCTGTAAGGATAATCCAAGCAATTACAGGCCAGTTTAACTCCAATAATGGGGAAGCGTCTACAAAAAAATTCAATATAGAATTAGTAATCACACGGAAAACGTATTGTTTAGAAAGAGCCAGCAGGGATTTTGAAAGGAGAAATCATGTTTGAGTAACCTCCTGGAGTTTTTTGAAGAGGTAACAGAAAGGGTTGTTGTGGTTAATGCTGTTGATGTGGTGTACAAGGACTTTCAAAAGGCATTTGATACAGTATCACACAACAGACCTGTCAGAAACATCATAGCTTATGGAATAAAAAGGGCAATAACAAAATGTATCCAAAATAGACTTGAGTAATAGAAACATAGACTTGTGATCAATGGATATGTTTTGGGCCTAAGAATTATTGTGGAGTTCCCAAAGAGTCAGTATTGGGACTCTTGCTTTTCCTGGTACGTATAAATAATCTGTATCTTGGTATGCAGGGAACCAATTTCAAAGTTTTTTGATGGTATAAAACTTGGAAGCATTCTAAACTGAGGAGGACAGTTCAGGGCTCCAAAAAGCTGTAGAAAAGTTGGTGGAGTGGGTAGATATCTGGTAGATGAAGTTCAAAGTGAAGAAGTGTGAGATGTTGCATTTTTTTCAAATAACATGGAAAGACATTATAAATTAGGGGATGCAATACTTAAGAGGATGCAGGTGCAAAGGGACTTGGGTGTACAAGGGCATTGATCACTGAAAATGATAGGGCAGATAGAGCAAGCACTTAATAAAGCATTCAGTATCCTGGGCTTTTTTAATGGGGCTTGGAGTTCATGAGTAAGGTGGCTATGCTAAACCTACACAAGACACTTGTTAGGCCTCGTCTGGGGTATTATGTACTGTTCTGGGCACCACACTATAGGAAGGATGTGAGCGCATTGGAGGCAGCGCAGAAGAGATTTACAAAAGTAGTTTCAGAGATGAGAAAGGTCAGTTCTGACGATATATTGGAAGCGTTGGGGCTGTTCTCTGTTGGAGAAAAGAGACTAAGAGATTTTCAAATTGCAGTTGGGCATCTAAAGTATCTGAAGTGACTAAAAATTTTCAAATTCATGACAGGTCTGGATGGAATAGACAGGGAGAAACTGTTGTCACTTGAAAAAGGATCAAGAATAAGAGCATACAGATTTGCAAACATGGCTATTGAGATGTGAGGATAAAAGCTTCAGGTACAAAATGTCTGGAAAGCACTGCCTGGAAGTGTGATGGAAGCAGAATCAATGGAGGCAGTCAAGGATGATTATTTAAATAGAAATAATATGCAACAGTATGAGGAAAAGGTTGGAGAATGGGACAAAGCCACATTGCTCGTTGAAGAGCCAGTACAGACACATGGACTGAATGGCCTCTTTCTGTCCATTAGAATTCTGTGATATTATTGGAATCAGCATAGACTGTGGATAAAACCTGGAACTTTCCTGTTCAATACAGATCAGCTCCAGCAGAGCAGCTAAGTAATCTGCAAAGGTGATAGAGTTTGAAGATTTTCTGTTTGATGGAGATAAGTTGCAAGATGAGTTTTGATCTTGTAAGTCTGCTGTGAATATGCATGAGGTTTATTACTTATTAGTACATAGCACCCTCTGTTGCATATTTAGTGAAGAGCAAGTCAACTCTCAGGAAAAGAAAACAAGAGTAATGCTACTGCTCATTCCTCCTACTCAGTTAAACAGGAAAAAAATCTTCAAGTCATCAACAACTTGGGATTCTTCTCAGTAATGAAATGATGTGGATTTATGTATTGGCCTGAAGTTTTTTGACTGTTAAGACTGACCTTTCTAAATTAAATATCTCCAGAAACATGACAGAAAAGGAATGTCAAACAAGTATGTTAAAGATTTGTACACGAAAATTCATAGGGCCTTAGATTTTAAATAATGAAGAGATCGATCCTATGGGAAGGATTTTCTGGTGATAAAAAATATGGCAGGTGGGTGACCTTGATCAGGCAAGAACCAAATAGATTAGATTCTCACTGTCAAGTTAAATTTAGCGATTAAGTTCTTCCCTTCAGGTGGCAGGTTGACAATCCCACCAGCAGGTGTCAAGAAACTAAACTTGCAGTGATTAGCAGCTCACAAAAATCCCAATGAACTACCGAATCGAGAAACTCAATACTTCTGGTATCTTTCCAATTTATTTGTTCACATAAAGCTTGGGCAGAAAGGGTAGTTGAGGTTATACCCTTGCTTCCTTTTCTTGGTCTTCCTTTGCCTTCTGCTCTGGCTCTTTTTGGCATACGTTGGTTCCTAATAGCAAGGCTTTTGCAGCAAGCAGCACCTAATGACCAACCTTGAGGACAGCTCAGACACACTTTTCAGGGCTCCTCCAGAGTGTTGCGGGCAGTTTTGCTGTTTTAACACATCAGCTGCCTGCTTAAGTAGAATGCTTGTCAGTGCATCATTCACATTGTGTGGATTGTAGACGAGTGTCATGAACCTTTTCATTAACACTGTCACAAAACAGCCATCTTTGGTTTGCCATGGTAATTGAAGTATAGATGACTCAGAGGACTGTTGCAGATGCCTATAATTACTCGCCAGCTGCAGATGGAGGAAGTAGACTCTTTTCAGTTTGGAGACTTGTCAGAATTGATTTGATTTGATTTATCGTTTGATTTATGTCCCGAGGTACAGTGAAAAGTATTATTTTGTGTACTATACAGGCAAATCACAGGTGGACTGCAGCGGTTCAAGAAGGCATCTCACTACCACCTTCTCAACGGCAATTAGGGATGGGCAATAAATACTGGCCAGCCAGTAATGCCCACATCCCACAAATGAATAAACAAAAACCTTATAGAAGTACATCAGGGTAATAAAACACAATGCAAAATATAGTGATAGTAGGAACTGCAGATGCTGGAGAAATTCATTTCTGAAGAAGGGCCTAGACCCGAAACGTCAGCTTTCCTGCTCCTCTGATGCTGCTTGGCCCGCTGTGTACATCCAGCCATACACCTTGTTATCTCATGCAAAATATAGTGTTACAGCCACAGAGAAGTTGCAAAGAAAATCAACTCTAATATAAAGATCCATTCAAAAGTCTGCTAATAAAAGGGAAGAAGCTGTTCTTGAATCTATTGGTATGTGTTTTCAAACTTTTGTATCTTCTATCCAATAGAAGAGGATGAACAGTGTATAACTGGGATAGGAGGGGTCTTTCAGTACATTGGCTACTTTCCTGAGGCAGCAGGAAGTATAGTCGGAGTCAATGGATGGAAGGCTCTCTGTAATATCTCAGTCAGAACAGTTGCTATATCATGCTGTGATGCATCCAGATCAGATGCTTTCCATGTTGCATCTATAAAAATTGTTAAGAGTCATTGTGGATTTGCTGAATTTCTTTAGTCTTCTGAAAATATAGAAGCGTGAAGACCTGTGTGCATTCAGTAAATGGCAACATGAGGAAGCCTGTATTCTTGTGTTTGCTCTGCCAATTCCTACCTGGCATGTGAGAATGAGATGAAGCTGTCTTTCTTTATGTAGAAATCTTAGTGTTATCCCTTATGAAGCCATGCATCATAAATTGTGTGATGTTGCTAATATAACCAATAGCAAGTTTTTCTGTTTCACTTTTCGTTTGCTTTTTGAGCAGTAATGATGCCTGAGGTTGCCTCCATTGCCCTGCAGCTCCTACAGCTCAGTGCACAACTGATTCATTGCCCAGATAACAAGCATGGGGCTGGATGAACACAGCAGGTCAAGCAGCATCATAGGAGCAGGAAAACTTGACGTTTCGGGCCTAAATTTCTGATGAAGGGTTTAGGCCCGAAACGTCAAGTTTTCCTGCTCCTATGATGCTGCTTGACCTGCTGTGTTCATCCAGCCCCATGCTTGTTATCTCAGATTCTCCAGCATCTGCAGTACCTTTTATCTCTGATTCATTGCCCACATGGATCACCAATTTGTCCAAATTGCAAATTAAACACTGACAGTTGCCCCACTGGCATTATTTTTTGTTTTTCTGGGGGCCAAAGGAAATCTAATTCTGCACAACTTCAAATCTTTTCTAAGCAATTTTCAAGTCTGCATGGCTGCTTTCATATTTTGCAAAAAATCACAGTTGATCACCATGTTGCATTTTCATGTTGTGTTCCTGAATTACCATTGAATTGGTAGATGTCATAGGTTTAATTTACTTGAAAATCTCAAACAGGTTTATTTAACAGACAAGCAGATAACTTACCATTAGAGAGCAGCTTGTGTCCACATCCTTACTCCAGCATCCTGGTCCTTTGTTCCTTAGCATAGTCAGCTCTTAAAGCAGTAACACAACAGTCACTGTAGGTGAAATAGGAAAAGTTATTCCTAAACAACCTCCATGGTAGAGGCTCCTGCTCATTTGCAGCAGTTTGACCTGCTCATTGTTAACCTACGTGACACATGGTCACTTATTGACATACGAACATGTATAAAATATTATCCAGAGGCTTTCTCATGTGGTTATTTTGCCTTATACTGCACAGTAAAGTCACTTCCTATCTATCCACGTCTTTGCAATTGCCATGGAGAGGCAACAACCAGTTAAAAACCAATGGTTATCTCATGAAGACAGTTGCAAGTTCCTTACTGACTGCTTTCAAGGCAAACCAGCCTAGTTTGGGGATGACAGAAAGTGTAAGATACATTAGTACCTACCTCCTCAGGACATGATCTTGAACCAGTTCAGAAATTAATCCAGCTTTCTTTTGAAAGTATACAACCAATTTCATTGTCTACTGTTCTCTGGGGAGAGAAAGTCCTTTTCACATCTAGCTTAGCTCTGCTCTGGTGAAGCTTATAAGCACGGTTAGTGGTTCTCACCAGTTATGCAATTGGAAAAAGATGGAAGCAAAGACAATGTGCAGATGCTTCATCTATAAAAAGGGTCAAGCACATTTCTCTAAAATATATAGAAGCAGCTTTCGAAATTTACTTGTGTAGCTTTAGATGAGAATTTTTTTTCTTATTCGGCCACGGGATGAGGGCATCTCTGGCTAGACTAGCATTTACTGCCCATCCCTAATTTCCCAAAGGCCAGTAGAGAGTCAACCATGTTTCTCTGTGTCTAGAGTCCCATGTAGACCAGATCAGGTAAGGATGGCAGTTACCTTCCCTAAAGGAAATCTTGTATATTTCATTTGTACCTTTTCCAATTCCTTAATATCATCCATCAAACTGAATGGTCTGTGTGAGTAACCAACTCATTTGCCACCAATGACATGTCTACTTCTGGAATATTTAGAGGTGGGATGATATTTAGCAGCAATATTTATTCTGTTGCTGACATTCAGAAACAAAGGACATTGACGTGTTGGTTTTATATCTTTCATATGTGTTTGGGTAAAAGGATATGTTAAAAATGCTATTGACAAGCAAACAGAGTACTTAAGGAGTTAAACATACAGCCTTGCAGGGCTCCTGTGTGTTGATTAAATTTTAGACGTAATATCTGTACCTGAGAAACATAGTTTGGCATTTGACCCTGATTGCTCCTGCAACATCTCAAGTTACTTAAACTCAGCTGGGACCACTTTTGATGGATTGCACCTTTTAGGGGAGGAGCAGTCATGTTGTATAAAATCAAAGACTGACGCCAGCGTTTTAAGAAGTGGGAGACAGGCATACAGCAAATTGCTGTGAGAAGGTATAAATATGAGGAGGTTAAGTTATAGGCTGTAATCCTGTATGCAAACATTTCATTAATTAAATATGCTGAAATATAAACAAGGACTGGAAACAATCAGGAGGACAGGCAGGATCTGTGGGGAGAGAAACAGAGTTAACGTGTTAGGTAATGACCTTCACTCAGAAAAATTAGAAATGTAATAGGTTTTAACCATGTGAAAAGAAGAGGGAAGTAAAACAACAAAAGGGAAGGTCTACGATGGGGTAGAAACAGGGGATATTAAATTAAAAAAGAGTTGGTGATGCAGGGCCAAAGGATGTGGTTTGGGACAAGTAAGGAAATGATTGTGGTCATGATTTGCCCTGTCTCAAAGAGACAGTTTGAGGTGTAAGGACTGGTAAAATTGGAGTGATTTGGCTCAGATCTATTAAGGTCCTTCTGTGGCTGCTAGTTTCCAGATGATAGGACCTAATGTGGACAGGTTACCCATCCTGAAGGGGAAACTAGCTGACTTATAGATATTTGCCTCATCAACCTTTTCGGCGATGTTATGACATACTTCATGAGCATGTAGGGCTATGAACCTTGTCCTCTTGGCTCAGAGATATGGACACCACCATCTGTGCCACAAGAGCCTTCATAGTGATAGGATTATTTAGGGATGGGTGGGGACATTATGATAAGGAACGATATGAGTTGAGTCTAAGACCCAGAGGGGGCGTTCTTTAAGTTTGTGGACACCTTCCTAGTATTTAATGAGAAATTTTTAGAATTTCTTTTGAAAAGATAGCTAAGCAGACAAAGTGACTTAAAAAAAATTGGACTTGGCTTGTGCAAAGCAAACTGATGGTGAGAGTTCAGTAGGTTTATCGCTTGCTTTCTGAGGAGGCTTCTTTAAATTACGAGGTGGCAAACAAGACTGATCTCAGTGCATATGAGTTTGTCTCTGAGGCTTACAGGCAGAATTTTCAGCTTATTTGGAAGCATCCTGGTCAGACTTATGTAGAATTTGAGAAGGTAAAGCAAATAATTTTGATCATTGGATGTGTATATTAATGGTAGGAGCTACCTGCCTTGGGAACTAATTCCCTTAGAATAGTTTAAAAATTCACATCACAGACAATCATGAAACAATAAGCTGACACAAATGACAAAACCCCCAGGGCATCCCCAGGTGCTAGTGTTACAAAGTGAACCTTTAAAAGCAGGGTTCAGTTGTCCAAAGGTTACTTAGAAGGATTGTTAAAGTAAATCCTTGCCAGGCCACCAGGAAAGAACCCACTGTGTCATAAAAATATGTTGAAGCAACACCATCACTGGGAGGAGGATAAGCAAGGCTGGTATTAAGGACAGCAGCACATGAAAGGGACAGTGAAGATGAGGCAGAAGGAGACTTCGACAATTCTCAAGTGGAATCACCTGTTAACCAGTGAGCTAACAATAAACTGTGAGGTAGGTTAGAGCGCATGCTTCAGGTTTTGAAGTAGACGAATGAATCTTAACAAGGCTACTGCTTGAATTTAAAGGAGTCTGCAACGACAAACCTGGATATACAACTTTAGCCGCACGTAATGTGGATGTGGGAGAATCCCTCCGATAATGCAACATCCTTATTGCTTAGCGCCAGAGAAACAGGCCCAGGTGAAAGCAGGAATCCCACACACATTGGAAAGTCACCCAAGGGCTCTTGTGGTCTGAATCATGCCTGCTCCAGAGGTGTAATAACAGACCTGAACTGCTTGACTAGAAAGTATCTGGAAAGCCACCTACCCGGACCCAGTCAAATCAGCTAGAGATCCGTAGTAATGTTAATACTGAAAGCTGATGGTTCAATCAGATTCTACGTAGATTACAGTAAGGTCAAAGCAGTATTAAAAGCAGGCAATTCTTTGTTTGGACAGCTGTATCACTAGGGTCAGCAGTGCCAGGATATTTTACTAAAATAGACTTATTTGTGTGATCATACTGAATTTGAATTTGAAGAAAGACAAGTTTTGTTGAAGCTGTTTGTCTGGCACTCATCAGCACAATTGAAGGGAAATATGAACATTTATGCAACATGAAAGAATGGGCTTGTGTGGTTGACGACTAGAGTCTGCTTGGTAGAGGCGTTCCCATGGACAGTAACCAATTAATGATGATTGACAGTTAATAGCCCGAGTTGGATTAAATTTTAAACCAGGCAGTTGAATCTGGTTTGTTAAGCATCTCCCTGAGAAACGCACCAAGGAATGGCTGCCTCCTATTTTGTAGAACTGAAGCAAGCACAATGTGTGGACATGTTCTTTCTGTCGGCATAGAACAGTGCCCTGTGTATTAACACGTACAGCTTCCAGTGGACACTGTGCAGCACACTGCAAACCCACTGACAATCCTAAACTGGTTGGCAGTGTACTTCTTCATACATTGAGGACTGTATGGCAAATGTATTATCTCGGAATCACTATGTTGCAAGTCTTGCAAGTGTGTACTGGTTGAACATGGTTAGTATCCTGATTCCTATGATCAGCCAAAAGTATATGCTTTTTGATACAATCCTCAATCTTTGGGATTAATGGCTCACATAGGCATCACACCAGCACTGAAATTCATATACCACGTTACTCATTTGGGTGATAGGTGACATGCCTTTTTGGCTTGATGCTAGCATCCTGTTGGTCGCAAACAGCAACATAGTATTGCATAGTAGCAGCATAAAACGTTCAAACGTTTGTGAGTAACCTGAGTTAGATTGGGCAATTTTCAGGTCCAAGAGTGATCACTTCTGAGCCTTTCATGAGTTTGAGTGCTATACAATGAGAAATGATCTGATCAGGGTAACCATCATGACTTTGATTCACATTATTTCAGTACCAAGTTTGCGCAGTGAGTAAATGGCTGGACCCCTATTTTCCAGATCAACCTTATAGTGCTTAGACCTGTAGGAATCCCAAAGTGTTTACCATCCAGTGAAGATGTGTTCACTCCAATAGTGGTTTGTGGATTGGGCTGGCAGTGTGGCACACTATGTGTACTGGAAGCCACACATATAAATACACAGAGTCCTTTTCTTTGCAGACAGAAAGAACATGTACACACACTTTTTAAAATTTGTTTGTGGGATGTGGGTGTCGCTTGCTGGCCAGCATTTATTGCCTGTCCCTAGATGCCTTTGAGAAGGTGGTGGTGAGCTGCCTTCGTCAACTGCTGCGGTCCATCTGCCATGGGTTGACCCACAATGCCATTAGGGAGGGAATACCAGGATTTTGACCTGGCAACAGTAAAGGAACAGCAATATATTTCCAAAGGATGGTGAGTGGCTTGGAGGAAAACTTGAAGATGGTTCTGTTCCCATGTATTGTGTTGCCATTGTCTTTCTAGATGGAAGTGGATGTGAGTTTGGAAGGTGCTGTCTGAGGATTTTCGGTGAATTTCTGCAGTGCATCATGTACATTGTACACTGCTGCTACTGAGCGTCGGTTGTGGAGGGAATGGAAGTTTGCAGATCTCTCAAGTGGGCTGCTTTGCCCCAGATGATGTCAAGCTTCTTGGGTGTTGTTGGAGCTTCACCCATCCAAACAAGTGGGAAGTATTCCATTACACTCCTAACTTGTGCCTTGTTGATGCTGGACAGGCTGTGGGGAGTCAGGATGTGAGTTACTTGCAACAGTATTCCTAGCCTCTGACCTTTTCTTGTAGTTACTGTGTTTATGTGGTGAGTGCAGTTGATTTTCTGCACAATCCTTACCTGATCTGGCCTACATGTGACTCCAGACCCACAGCAATGTGGTTGACTCTCAACTGCCCTCTGGGCAATTAGGGATGGGCAATAAATGCTGCCTAGCTAGCAATGCCCTCATCCTGTTAATGAATAAAAAAAAATTATAATGAAATCCTCTACGTCAAGCTGAACTGGCATATTGGGCCTTAATTTACCCCAACAACACCTTTTTGATAATGAAGAACAACACTTAAGGGTCAGTCTAGAACATGTTTGCCAATTTAATAAAGTTTAAAGCTACAACTTCCTGACTCAGTTGACAGAGGATGATCACTATACCATGCTTTGGTGGTATAGATTCAATGGGACGGAGGGCCTCATCTTTTCTGAATGATTCTATGATTCTATGCTCGTATTTAAAACCAAACAACTACAACTATTTCAAAATAGCATAAAAGGATCAGAATATTGAAGTTCTAGGCCTCTGGATAACAAATGTTTGTTGTCTGTATCAGAGGCAAAGTTGGACTTTGTAGCATCTGCTACTTTAAGCATGGCTTGGAACTTAATGCTTGAAAATCAAGTCCATGCCGTGCACATACATTTCCAATGGCGCATGAAGTCATCTTGGTAAAAGGTTTTATCTGTGCATAGCCCACCGCAGCCCACAGCATGCAATGCATGTAGATTATGTAAATGAGTGTGTAATGCTGATTTGATGCTATTTTTATTTGTACTTCCATTTGCATTATCCAGCTAGTGCCCTTAACCTTGCACAGCTGAACTCACATTAAATAAAATGAAGGAACCTCCCACCAGCACTTTCCAAAACAGCTAAATTATTATGTTTTGGCTGCTGGTGCAAGTACACATGTTTTTAGATAGATATCCGTCTTTCTTTTTACTTGACTAAAATTTGAAAAGTAGTGTGGAACTTGAACATTGCTGAATAAAGGTAAGATGCATCTCTTTTCTGTTTATTTAGAACCTTGTGCTGAAATAAGTTGCTAACAATCTTGATAGGGCCTCCTCTTGTGCATGACTGGGAGAATGAAGAATGGTCAAACAGCATTTGACAAACTGCTAGGAGGAGGAGGACCAGATAGAAGGCCTCTCAGCAAGAAGGCAGAACCACTGGAGACCTTGAGGGAGCAACTAACTGACTTCAACTTCGGTAAGGACTGTTACATGAGATCTGTTTGTTTCACAAAAAATGATTGTGTCTGAATTCTGTTAATTGCTGCAATGAAGAATTAAACATCAAAGTAATGTAAGGACAACTGTGGATATGGTTGTCATACTTGAATAGTGTTATGAGGGTGAGGTAAAGCATACAAATTGAAGTGTTGAGCGCTGATTTATAGGCATTGCTGATGTGTGGGATTTGGAATACTGTGTGTTGAGCAGTGGATGAGGTTAGTGATAGGTAGTCAGATATCTCTTTTGAAGAAAATTTCACTTTCCTTGAGAGTTGGTGTCACATTGTTAAACTTCTTACTCATCTCTGTCCTGGACTAACATTCCTGACATTGGACCTCTGTGGCTAAGTCTTTTCACTGTCTCCTGAACATACACTTGGTGGGCCAGAAAATGGAAAAACAATATTTTTCCTTCTCTTCATGTCAAGAAACCTTGGTACTCTCCTTATCACATGTAGAGCCATTTATTAAAATATCTCAGCCCAGATCCATCTTTTAAAAACCATCCGAGTACTTTGTGCAGAAACAATGACGCAAAGACAGCCTTTAAACTGTGTTAGGCTGTTGCATTGCTGGGTACCCTGCAATCTGTAACAGCACTGGAAATGCTGGTTGCAGTTAAGAATCATTTAAAACAGGAAGTATCATTAATTTAATGCATTTTACAAAGGTATTATTCTGCTATTTTAATACATGGATTAGTCTCTGTTCAAATGGCTAATATCTCCACTATGGCAGCTGGCAAAGGAACATTACAGAAAATAGCTGCCATTTTCAAAGTTAATTCAAAACTATTGAATGAGTATTACATCACTCTCATTCCCTTGGGAAAATTATCCTCAAGGTACTCTACATATTTATAGCTACAGATATCACAGTTCACTGAAACCTGTAAAAGTTTGAATAGTTCAAACAGAAGTTGATAAGGGATTTGAAGATTTAACTAAGAAGAGGATAAGTGGAGATTATAGTATATTGAAACATTGTCCTTTCACCTCTGGGCTTGAATTTGTAATACCCTAGATTGATAGGAATAGAAGTTTCTCTCTGCTAGATGGGAAATTGGTTTGGGCAGTTCTAACTTGGTTAATAGTGAACATAGGTTCATGACAGAAAGCTGCTTCTAATCTGGCACAAAATAAGCAATCTCACTCAAAGAGACCCCAAGGATGGCTGATGTAGGAAATCGTAATAAACCTCAAGGGGGCCTTTTTAGAAGGGAGGATCAATTTTTGGGGCAGATAAAAGAAAGCTTCATTCTGTAACTAACTTGTGCTGTACCTGACCTGGCGATACTTATTGCTGACACTGTCTAAAACTGGAAAATGTTCCAATCCCCGGTGCATTGAACGATATAAAATTCAGATATAAAAGAACATTCAATAGCAGTTTGGCACATTAATCCATATAAAGGAAAAGCCCAGGGACTACATCAGTTGAAATGTCAATTCATTTCCCCATTGGTATGTAGTTGTAAGCACACGTACATACAACTGCCAAGTTTAGACAATTGCCAAAACACTCAAGTTTTTGTGGGGGAGTAGTAAGATTGATTACAAATCTAAGGACATGAATAGAGCTGCATTTATTTTCTTGCATTGAGTCAGAAGAACTGTGACCTCTTTGCGGAATATAAGTAAAATTTGACAGGTTTGTGCATGGACGTGTTTAAGATTAAGAAGATGATTTATCACCTTTCTTTTCTAAAATTAAACTATTCATTAAGAACACATGTAAACTCACTCAGGGAGCATATGTTTATCTGGCATTTTCAACAGGAACTATGAAATTGCCCTCGTGAATTGTATTGGAAGCCTCTGGATGGGTTGTAATCCACAGCACTACATTGAATAGCTGTTTATGTTTGTTCTCAATTAAAATTACTATGACAATTAGAACCTTGCCATGTCAATGGTTTTAGCAGACTTCATGTCTGATGAATTACAATAAATTATCAACTTTGAAGTTATGCCATACATGGAAATGGTGAAAGAGCTCAGCAAAAATTGGAATCGTACTGTTCATTTTTAAAACTTTAAGAGCTTTGTCTATATTATCCTTCTTTCCAGGTCATGAATTATTTTATTTTTGCATATATACTCCTTAATTCAAGTCATAAGTTTGTAGCTCTTTTTATTCTCATACATGCGCACACAAAAATCTCAGATTATGTAGATCTATATCTGTTTGACATAATCATCTGTGTAAGTACTCGTATACAACAGTATGCTTGAACATTAGTGCTATATTTGAAGAATCTCTTCACAGACTCTGAATGAGATATAAGTGTAAGCTGGGCCGCTAATAGGCAATCATTTTTCTTTGTCATTTTACTTGTCAGTTGAAAGCTTTCTCATCTGTCTCCACTTTTTGCTGCTACTAAAATAACTACTCCTCTAAAGCAAAGTACAAATTATTATAAATTATCTACAAAGCACAGAATAAAAGTTCTTTCAGACTAGTAAATCCATTCTGGTGTTTCACATGAACTTCCTTGCAATATTCTTCATTTAACCTCATGAAAGTACCCTATTCTTTTGTTCCTTGTGTGCTTATCTAGCTTCCTCTTAAATGCATCTAAACTATTCAGCTCTTCTGCTTCCTGTGGTGCTGAGATCCACATTTTAACCACTCTCTGGGTAAAAAAAAGTTTCTCCAAATTCCCTATTGGAGTTATTAGTTTATATTTATGTTTGCTAATTCTCATCTTGCCTGTAACTTAAAATACCTTCTCTTTGTCTATGCTTTCAAATTCTTTCAAAATCTTCGTGACCTCCACCAGATCACCTGTTAGTCTTTTCTTTTTGAGAGCAAGGAATCCCAGCCCATTCAGTCCTTCCCAATCAATATCATCTCTCATTTCTGGTCTCATTTTAGTAAATTTTCTAATTGCACCTTCCCAACTACCAACATACCGTTTGGGTAATATGATCAGAACTGTTCATATCATTTCAAATGTGATCTATCTAAGGTTCTACACACACTTGACATGACATCTCTTTTTTTCAATTCTATTCCTTGAAAATGAACCTCAGTATTGCAGTGCTATCATTAGTGGATCTTTAACAGGAATAAAGACCCTTGAGAGTGCAGGTCCTGCATAGCTAGAACTGCTGGCCAATTAGAGGGTAGCAACTCTTTTCCTCAGCAGTGCCCCTGTGGAGGACATTGCTGCTGGTAGATGAGCTGACACTAGAGGTTACTGAGTGACCCAGGCCACAGGCATGTAATGTGGGGTGGTGGTGGGTGGGGATAGGTGTATGTGTGTGTGAAGTGAGAGGGGCTTCACAGGCTGGGTGACATGGGGAGAGGAGTGCAGGGGGTGTAACAGCAAGGGCAGAAGACTGGCTCTCAGCAATCCTGCCCACTCCTGATGCCCGGTGCTTTGATTGGGCACTGGCTGCCTTTGTTTGAGAGGCATCCCACCCTCTAAGAGGTAATAAGCTGGTTCACATGATTTTAGCCACCTTACAGGTTGCCTGGCAACAGGCCTACCTCCAACTGGATGAATAGTCATGCCAGCAAGAGGAAGGCCTCAAGTGCCCAACTGATGACCATTTAAAGGCCTCGACTGATGGCAAGGCAGGCAGATCAACTACGGTGGCCTTCCCACTCCTCGCTTAATTCGGACAGGGGCAGAATGATGGCTAGGTTCAGGCTAATTCGGTGCCCTCCCCTCCTCCAAACGCACCACTCATGAGAGCAGAAGACTGTGAAATCTAATGGTAGAGCTGGTAGCAGGATGTGAGATAGTGGTGACCTAAATTGGGTGGAAGTGAAATGACAGTTTCCATTTGTGAGGATAAAATTTCCAAATTAAATTGGTGGAGGCTTGGAGACTGCTTGGGCCTCTTGTTGCCAAATGGTGGGAACCTATTTACAATGCATTAGCATGTCATGATTAAACATTAAATCACAAGTGCATCACACTAAATGATATCTTTGTGAACAAGTTGGCAGCAAATGCTTGCCTTCACTTCCATGACTGGTAAAGCTGCATGGAGCAGGCAGAGAGGTCTATGTGGAAATTTGGAATAAGAAGCAGCTAAGGAGATCTAAGGTTATTCAGGGCACAGCAAGAGTGAAGTTGGGGAAGTGAGGATTATGGCTGCCAGGTCAAGAATGATGGAGGAAGGGTCAAAGATGATGGTGGGCAGGTCAACAATGACTGAGTTGAAGTAAGAGAGCATTGTTTGGAAGGTTGGGAGTGAGAATAATGAAGGGGAAATCATCACAAAGGAAGACACGGTGTGACTCCACCTGACAATCCAAGTTGACGGATAGACGCACAAGGGCGGCCTGTACAATATATATTGAAACCCATTGTTAGACGGAACCCCACTCGAGATCGTTGGTCACTGCCTGAGAACTGGTGCTGTGAAAGTGCAGCACACCTTCTGATCACAACCTTTGACCATAGCCTCTGGCACCGAGAAGACTAAACAGGCATGCTTTTGCCAAGACCACCTCCATTTAGAGAGTAAAATCAAAGCCACCCACATTTCTAACTTGAAAAGAAATCAATTAGCTCAGACCTACATGCTCCAGATTCTGGGACTAGCCTCCTAACAGCTTTATGTGCACATTTTCAACAAATGGAATGCATTGACTGCAGACTCCGCTGAGAAACCACCCTCTAAGGATTTGGGCAGGGGTTGTGCAAGTCCCATAAGTTGGTTGTTAGTGAGGTTCTAAGCCCCTGAAATAGTAAAATCTAATAAATGCATGAACCTCCATCTCTCAATTAACTCAGTCAAGACATTACACCCTGGACACCTGAATGAATGCAAGGTCCATAATCCCCGTCAGCTATCAATGACGATCAACAATGGGCCAAGGTCTTACAAACTCTCATCTGGCTAGACGAATACCCTAAAAGACAAATCAACACACATAAATAAGGTTATCAAAATAATGGGCCCAATCTTTCCAGGCTCTAAGCAACATGAGCAATGATGAGATGAGTAGCAGATTCAGGCAAGATGTTTAGCAAGACCCATCTCAACATTGAGATCATCATCACTTTTCTCGAGCGACATGGAGGGAATCTCTCTTGGTAGTGTTGAGTTCCCAATTACCCCTCATTATTGCTTGTTAAATGGCTTGTCAACAGTCCAACTTGTCACAGGATACCATACACAGCATACAAACTAGCTGCCGGGAGAACTTGACATGGAAACCAGCTGGTTCTTTATTGCTCCAAGAGACCTTAATGTTGGACACGAGTGACCAATGTCTCAGACAGACACCATGATGACCATCCACCCCACATTCATGGACATTGGCATCTATATGAACATTTATCGCGCTCACAGGAAGCTTCTGCACTTCAGTAATGCACCTCAGGCTGCACTGGCAGCCATTTTAATGTTGCAGCAAGGATCCTGTGCACTCAGTAACATGTAGGGGAAGCAGTGGTATGGTGATATATTCAGTGTAGTAGTAATACAGAGACCTAGGCTAATACTCTGGGGACATGACTTTGACCCCCCCATCATGGCAGATGGTGAAATTTGAATTATGAAAACCTGGAATTGAAAACTACCTAATGGTGACTATGTAACTACTGTTGTTCATTGTTTAAAAACCCAACTGGTTCAATAGTGTCCTTGATGGAACAAAGCCTGTCATCTTCACTTGGTCTGACCTACATATGACTCCAGACCCATAATGAAATGGTTGACTTTTAACTGCTCTCTGAAATAGCCCCAGTAAGCCAGTCAGTTCAGCAGCTAGGGAGGGGCAATAAATATCAGCCCAGCTGATGACATTTGCATCCCATGAACAAGTTTAAAAAAATTGACATGACTCACACTTAGCCAAAAAAGTGTAAGATTCAGGAGTCGACATTCCTGTGAATCTTTATAGTTATGTTGGTATTTACAAATAACAGTTAACTGCTTTGGTTTGACACCTGTGCTAACATTGTACGACTACAACACCTTACATCTATGATTTCTCTTATTACACCTTGAAGCAACCACACCATCCAGAGGAGAGAGCGACAGGCTACTGAGTGCTGAGGTAAACTCAGTCTCCATCCTTCGATGATTCAAAGAACAGCATTCCAGCCCTAATTTTCAAGCAGTACTGTTGCCTCCTTATTCTTCTGAATGAAATATATTGCCGCACACCAATCAATATTGAAGTTCATTTCTCAATTAAACATCCACTTGTTAATTTAATGACACTTTACCATATTTTATTTCAGTGCCCTGTATTAACTACCTATACTGATTTACTGTCATCTGCAAATTTTGAAAATTGACGTCAAATTTTCGAGTATAGATTTTTTAAATGTAAATGGTGGGCAACAGTAGTCCCAGCATTGATCCATCAAACATCCATGATTTGCCAAACTGAGTACCTACCAACAACCTTGTTTTGTAACCAGCTTGCTATTGCTTCTTTATTTCCAAATATGGTTTGATACTACATACTTTTCCCCCTTCCTATATTGGACTCTGCTAAAATTGCACACACTGCTAATTTTCATCTGACTTCAAACTTGGTACTTTTTCTGTATTTCTCTTTTCTCATGAGGCCCATAGGTTATCTTCTTCTCTCTTTCTTAGATGGGATCATAAACAAAAGTTAAACACAGAAATAAGCAATGCTGAGAAACCTTCATTTACACTGCAGACATTGCCAACAATGGCTCAGTTGCTCTCACTTTCCCAACTGAATCAGAAGGCTTTGGATTTACACTACAGTGTGGAACTGAGGAAATTTCACCAAGACCCCTTCTGTATTCACAGGTGGATCTAAGAGATCACACTATTTTGAAGAAAAGCAGTTATCCCTGGTGTCCTGGCTAATAATTATCCTGTGGTCAGCATTACAAAAACAGATTGTCTGGATGATATTGTGACGATGGTGTGGCTTTAAGAGGTTATGTTGGCCTGGTTTTTCTCAAAAGAGGGATTGAATGAGAGGTACTGAGCTGTCTGTAAGAAAGTAAACAGCTTGTGAGGCCCTGGTGATTTTTAAAAAAAAGTTGGATCAATAGAGGCAACCTGGCCGTGTGTGACCAGCTCTCACAGACCAGGCTTTCTTGTTTTGTTTTTAGTTTTTAGGTTTAGCTTTAAGCAATTGTTGATGTGGGCTTGAAGAAGTAGAAGTAATCTTTTCCCTCTGTTGGTTACAGCTAGAAGTTGGGGTTTCTCTCTGCTGCTGGGAATCTGTGAGATAAATCTGTTTTTCTAAATTTTCCTTTTTGCCAAGGGATGTGTTTATGAATAATGTGTTACTATATTGGAACAGTTAATTACTAATACTTACTATATCTGTTATTCTGTTAAGTTTTGCAATAGAGTTAAGTTATTCTAAGTTCTTCTTTCTTTTGTTTGTATATTAACTATAGTGTTATGTATAAATTGTGTTCTGCTTAACTTCGAGTAGTTTGACCAGTCACATTTCCTCGAGAGCACAGCACTTACATTTGCTTTAAAAATAAGAGAAAGTGAGTGTCTAGGCTACCTTCTTAAAATAGCTTCTGGGGGTCTGGTCTAATCCATAACAATAGCACATTGTTATTTGTGGGAACTTGACGTGCGTGAATTGGCTACCATTTTTTCCTAAGATACTGGCTACAGATGCTGCAGGAGATCTGTGGTCGTAAAATACAGTGTGTAAGTACAAGTACTTAATTGGATAGATTTATTAGATAAGCTTCTCGATTGTTGATGTTGAAATGAAAGCACCTTTATACAAATCTATTGTTTTACCTTGTTTATAGACTCATAGAGTCATACAGGATGGAAACAGACCTTTGGTCCAGCTAGTCCACACCTTCCATATACCCAAACTAAACTAGTCCCACTTGCCTGCATTTGGCTCATTTGTCACCAAACCTTTCCTATTCATGAACTTATCGAAATGTCTTTTAAATGTTGTTACTGTATGTATGTCCACCACTCCCTCTGGCAGTTCATTCCACACCATCTTAGTAAAGAAACAGGAGAATTGTCAGGAATTATATTCCAAACCAAAACGTCAGTACTAGGTATTCTAAAGGCTGCTGAAAGTGAATTTGAGATGCACCACTTGAGTGTCCTGCCAAATGCAAGAATATTAGTTGGTCTGCACTGACCTGCAAATTGCTGGGTGTAAAAATAATTCAGTGTTGCTAGATGCTTTTAAAGACATAAGTAGGTAGATACACTGATAAATGAAAGCATACTGACACCAACTAGGTTTTGCGCTCATTTTATGGTGTTTGGTATGATGACAGGGTGGGTGGGAATCCTGCCAAGTTTACATTAATCAGTACTGAATTCTACTAGAGGTCATAGAGTCAGCCGGTCATTTGGGAATTCTATGTGGTAATGAATTCTGTGTGACAGCAGGAGATGTATTTCTGTGGCAAAAGAAGACCACTGGCACAAAGGTCCAATTACTTAGTTGTTTCCCTCATGACCCCTTTATAAAATAATCTCTTCAAAAATCAAAAACATGTTCATACTTTTGTGAAATCCTTCAACATTTCCTGTTTCAGCAGCTACAATGGCAACTTGTCACATTTGCTGAAGAAATCACCTTAGTTTTAAACTCAGGTTACATGGGTGTTAATGCAGGCAGCAAACATTCCAGAAATCTAGTAGCATGAGTTAGCTCTGTCTAAACATGTCCACTGCCCAAAGCTGGTGAGGATGACATGATGACCAGTGTTCAGAAGCAGGAATCCCACAGTTCTAAGTGGCTGCCATATGTTCACAGAAGCAATTTGGTAACTGACAAGCTGAAGCAATGAGAGGCAGGGTTAGAATGAGTGACCAAGATTGTAGTGGAATGGGGGACAAAGAAACCTCAAGCAAAAGAGTCTTAAGGCTTCCTTATGTGAACCGGACAATCACTCCTGCCTCTCTTGGACCAAGGGGAAATGATTTTAACAGTTGCATGTGCACCAATCCACCTCTGGATCCTTTACTGACTGAAATTTCCACAATTTTTAGTTAAATGTGCATTGAAATTCATTGTGTATTGACATTCAGAAGCCCGTGTGTTAAAATGGCAAAGGTATAAGCATATCATGAATGCATCATCTAACAGCTCACAAGTACCATATTAAATTTCAGTCCCTATGCTTACACTGTTCCCTTTTGGCATGTGGGTTAAAGTCAGCACCACTTTTCATGTAGAACTTATTATTTTAGTGAGAGAATGCTGTACATGACAGAGCAACATATTTGTTTATACAGCATTACAACTCTTCACAATCTTAAAAATGTCTATTAAGGTTCCCTTTTGGAGGAGAGTAAAGCCATGCACTGCAACAAGTTGTTCATAGCCCAATCCCCCAAGTCCTGCCATAAACCTTGCTTTCTTCTGCTAAAACCTCTGCAATGACATGATAATGTGAGGAGGGGTACCAAAACTGCATACAAATTTCAGGCAAGTTCTCTGTAAAGTTAAACCAAAAAAAGCAGAAAATGAAACATTGGAGAGTTGAGTGTTATTAGTGGGGTAACAAGGTGTGGAGCTGGATGAACACAGCAGGCCAAGCAGCATCATTGGAGCAGGAAAACTTGACGTTGCAAGCCTAGACCCTTCATCAGAAATGGGGGAGGGGAAGAGGGTTCTGAAATAAATAGGGAGAGAGGGGGAGGCGGATAGAAGATGGATAGAGGAGTGGATAGGTGGAGAGGAGACAGACAAGTCAAAGAGGCGGGGATGGAGCCAGTAAAGGTGAGTGTAGGTGGGGAGGTAGGGAGGAGATAGGTCAGTCCAGGGAGGACGGACAGGTAAAGGGGGCGGGATAGGTTAGTCGGTAGGAGATGGGGGTGCGGCTTGAGTTGGGAGGAGGGGATAAGTGAGAGGAAGAACAGGTTAGGGAGGTGGGGACGAGCTGGGCTGGTTTTGGGATGTGGTTGGGGGAGGGGAGATTTTAAGCACCGCCCGCTTCTATCTCCTTCCCAAAATCCACAAAGCTGAATGCCCTGGTTGACCCATTGTCTCCGCCTGCTCCTGCCCCACCGAACTTATCTCCACCTACCTAGACTCCATTTTCTCCCCCTTGGTCCAGGAACTCCCTACCTACGTCTGTGACATCACCCACGCCCTCCACCTCCTCCAGAACTTCCAATTCCCCGGTCCCCAACACCTCATTTTTACTAAGGACGTCCAGTCCCTATACACCTGCATTCCCCATGCAGATGGCCTAAAGGCACTCCGCTTCCTCCCGTCACGCAGACCTGAACTGTCCCCCTCCACCGACACCCTCGTCCGCTTAGCCGAACTCGTCCTCACCCTCAACAACTTCTCTTTCAATTCCTCCCACTTCCTACAAAGGGGGTGGCCATGGGTACCCGCATGGGCCCGAGCTATGCCTGCCTCTTTGTAGGTTACGTGGAACAATCACTCTTCTGCACCTACACTGGCCTGAAACCCCACCTCTTCCTCCGTTACATTGATGACTGTATCGGCGCCGCCTCGTGCTCCCACGAGGAGCTCGAACAGTTCATCCACTTCACCAACACCTTCCATCCCAACCTTAAGTTCACCGGACCATCTCTAACACCTCTCTCACCCTCCTGGACCTCTCTGTCTCCATCTCAGGTAATCACCTAGAAACTGATATCCATTTCAAGCCCCCCCGACTCACACAGCTACCTAGAATACACCTCCTTCCACCCACCTTCCTGTAAAAATGCCATACCCTATTCCCAATTCCTTCGCCTCCGCTGCATCTGCTCCCAGGATGAGGCATTCCACTCCCATACATCTCAGATGTCCTCGTTCTTCAAGGACTGCAACTTCCCCCCCCCGGCAGTGGTTGAGAGTGCCCTCGACTGTGTATCCCGCATTTCCCACAACTCATCCGTCACACCCCATCTCCGCAATACAAACCAAAAAAGAATCCCCTCATCCTCACGTACCACCCCACCAACCTCCGGATCCAACGTATCATCCTCCGACACTTCTGCCATCTGCAATCCGACCCCACCACCAAAGACATTTTTCCCTCCCCAACCTTGTCTGCTTTCCGGAGGGACCACTCCCTCCGTGACTCCCTTGTCCGCTCCACACTCCCCTCCAGCCCCACCACACCCGGCACTTTTCCCTGCAACCGCAGGAAGTGCTACACCTGCCCCCACACCTCCTCCCTCACCCCCATCCCAGGCCCCAAGAAGACTTTCCACATCAAGCAGATGTTCACCTGCACATCTGTCAATGTGGTATACTGCATCCGCTGTACCCGTTATGGCCTCCTCTACATCGGGGAAACCAAGCGGAGGCTTGGGGACTGCTTTGCAGAACACCTGCGCTCGGTTTGCAACAAACAATTGCACCTCCCAGTCGTGAACCATTTCAACTCCCCCTCCCATTCCTCAGATGACATGTCCATCCTGGGCCTCCTGCAGTGCTACAATGATGCCACCCGAAGGCTGCAGGAACAGCAACTCATATTCAGCCTGGGAACCCTGCAGCCCAATGGTATCAATGTGGATTTCACAAGCTTCAAAATCTCCCCTCCCCCAACCACATCCCAAAACCAGCCCAGCTCGCCCCGCCTCCCTAACCTGTTCTTCCTCTCATCTATCCCCTCCTCCCACCTCAAGCCGCACCCCCATCTCCTACCGAATAACCTATCCCGCCCCCTTGACCTGTCCGTCCTCCCTGGACTGACCTATCTCCTCCCTACCTCCCCACCTACTCTCACCTTTACTGGCTCCATCCCTGCCTCTTTGACTTGTCTGTCTCCTCTCCACCTATCCTCTCCTCTATCCATCTTCTATCCACCTCCCCCTCTCTCCCTTTTATTTCAGAACCCTCTTCCCCTCCCCCATTTCTGATGAAGGGTCTAGGCCCGAAACATCAAGTTTTCCTGCTCCTGTGATGCTGCTTGGCCTGCTGTATTCATCCAGCTCCACACCTTGTTATCTCAGATTGTCCAGCATCTGCAGTTCCTATTATCTCTGATATCGGTGGGGGATAGGTTTGCCCAGAAACTCTGATAGGAAGGTTATCATTACATTAGTGTAGACTGGAGTTGCATGTCAGGACTGTGTGAATATCATGATGCAGCTGATTCTGTGAGAATTGCCCGGAAAGTTAAACATCCAAAGGCAATTACCTTGTGTCTGGAACCCTTTGAAAAGTCCCCAACTCTGCATTAGAGGGTGGAACTTTCCCAGTCCTTGGACGGGCAATGGCAACGAAATTGGGAAAACATAGTGAAAATTATGAAAAAAATCTGATTCCTGATGCAGAGAAAAAGAATTTGGATTTTCCTCTTAAAGTTTAAGCATTGAATTTTGAATCTTGCTAATAATCAGCAATTACCTTGTTTCCATGCATTTGAATTCAATTAATAGCTAATTCTGCTTAATGTATATGCAACTCTCTTCCTTTTTGGAGTAATTAGACAGCTGTCAGGTAAGCCAGTGTGGTTACCTGGTGCCACAAGTCCCCTTTTACTGCTCTGGGCCTTCAACCGGTCCCACCATGTCCAACGTGCACCCTGAACATCTTCTTCCACTTTATCTCCATGTTTGTCAAACCACCACCTTCATTGTGCCATCAGGGCTGCTTTCAGAATAACTCACACAGAATCTCAGCCATTCAGGACTTCATTTGGAGCTCATAGAGACTCACATGCTCCTGCTAAGTCACTTTGCATATTGGGATATGCACACAGCTACATAAAATGCTTTCTTAGCTCTCAGTCACATTGCACTCACTTTGAGGTTCACAGCATCTTTAGTTTTCATTACCCTTAAGTACATTTGCATTTCAATGAAAATCTACAGATGGTCAGAATTTGATTTGCAATTACTTTTTGCATAGACAGGAAGGCAGACAACTTGTCACGCTTGCCAGCATTGAATAGACAATGGGTGGACAAGTTGCTGACTGCACCATGCTATGGCAATGTCACAGCGACAGCAAGCACACTGCATGTGCTTCCAACAAATATCCATGTCTGAGAATCATAATGGACATATCCTTCGTCGGACTACAATCAGCCAGGAGGTATTTCCACGGTGAGTTAAGGGGCACCTCTGATCACAGCTTAAGGGTTTTGCTGTGGTCAGTCAGTTGCTTAGCCCTGCCGATGGGGGATTATGCCACAGTCAAACCTTCAGGTCAGCTTAAACCAGTCCAGGTTCACAGGTCTATCAGCTGGGGAGCAGTGGAGACATCAATTTAGGGGATGGGCTATGCTCAGTTGGCCTTGTTGATCTAAGTCAGACTAGGATCTGGGCCATGGGAAACCTGAGGGGTTTGGATAATAATTGTCATGGGGTTTATCAGGGGCAAGGAATCATGTCTAGGAATAGGCTGCATCATGTTGTGATGTTGACAGATGATGGCAGTGAAGGGGGGTAATGCCTATCTTAACGTGGGCTCTGGCACAGCACAGGGTACTGCTGGAAGGGATGTTTTCATAAGTCATCAACACTCTGGATTCAATGGGAGGTCAGGGGTTCACGATAGTGGGCATGGTAATCCAGCAAATTATGGACTGAGAGGAGAATTGGGAATGGTTAAATAAAACAGATGGGAATGTGGGGAGACTGAAAGCTGTTGAGGTTGACAGGGAGAGCAATATGAAATGGGTCATGAAAGGGGTTGTGGTGGGGCAGGGATTGTAACTAGATTGTCAGTTGGAGCTGCAACTCACCCACAGAGAGCAAAATGGGATAACAAATCATCTTCCATCAAACTTTAACTGCTCAATGCTCACTCTTGATCTTCTCGAAAATGACACTTTGCCAAAACAATAGTAAAATTAATCCGAGAATTAGAGACTTTGGAGGGTTCCAATTCACTTGCTTGATTAGTTAGCCAGGGAAATTTAGTGGAAGTTAAACCTGCTCAAACTCCTAGTTAACTGTAAAATAGCACCTTCCCTGACTGATACTGAACCCAGTAACAACTACCCTTCATGGAGCCGATGCCCCATCAACACTCCTGACTTGATTGCCCGCAAACTCTGACCCAATCACATCCACCTTAACAGATCCCAACTGCCCTCCCAAGCCCTCTGACCTACCCTAAGGCCTCACGCACTTACCTACTACATTTTTCCTCCACCTGCCTAGGACATGCACGCCCTTCCCCACCTGGCTTCTAAAGGCAACAATAATCCAGTTTCACTTGGCACTCTAACTTAACTCCTCACCTACTTATGTCCCTAGTTCCCTCATGCACCTGGTGGCTAAACCTTTGCCCAACTCACTGAGCTTCTCTGCTTTGCCCAGGTAAGTGCCAGCATCTTCTCTCTGCTACCTCACACTCAACTTTATCCCCACTCCTGCACCCACTTCTCTCCAAGAGTCACGTTCTTCCACTTCCACGTTGCCTGTAACATCTTCCCTTGCTCAATCCCACCCACCCTCAACTGCGCCCCCCCTCCCCCAACGGTACTAACACTGCATGCCCCTTGCACTGCCTACTCACTCACTTAGGATACCGAACCATCTTTACCCCATTTGCACTATTGGTTGTGCCATCCACTGTCATAGACATAGACATAGACATAGACATAGACATAGACATAGACATAGAGTCATACAGTATGAAAACAGACCCTTCGGTCCAACTCATACATGCCAAGCAAGTTTACCAAACTGAATTAGTCCCACTTGCCTGCATTTGGCCCATATCTGTTGAAACCATTCCTGCTCATGTACCTGTCCAAATGTCTTTTAAATATAACTGTACCTGCATCTACCACTTCCTCTGGCAGTCCGTTCCACATAAAGGCAGCACTCTCTGAGTGAAAAAAATGCCCCTCAGGCCCCTTTTTAAAATCTTTCTCCTCTCATCTTAAACCTATGCCCTCCAGTTTTGAACTCCCCTACCCTGGGAAAAAGACATTTGCTATTCACCTTATCTATGACCACCACCCCTCAATCCCATTGTTTCACTCTAGGAATAACCAGCCCATGATAAGGCAGAAAGAGCCAGGATGGGCTGTGTGGTGTCTGTCTATGAGAAGACGATCCTGACACTGGCTGGAGAAGACCATGCTGAAAACTCCATGTCCTGGAGCAGCAATGTGCCTTGCAGTGCAGTTGTCAAATGGATCCTTTTCTCAATGTAGTTTTCACCTGGCATATGACAGCAGCATTCCCTCTCTCTTTACATTCCTGAAGTTACCAGCAGCAGGTCCACACATCAAGTGGGCAAGAGGGTGGCACCACACACATCCCCTCCAGCATGGCTGAGAAACAGAGTATGGCTGCCTCAGAAGAAGCACAGGCAAAACTGTTAACTTCAGCCCTGCCAGCTCCATATTGGCACTTTGGTGGCCATTTTATCTAGATTGTAGCTGAGAGCACATGCTGATGAATACTTCACTTCCAGGTCTCCACAGCTGGCTGAGAAAGTAATGTCCCAGGTCGCTAGCACTTGGCAAACTGTTGGTGACTGGGCACCTATTGGGGAGGTGATGGCCTGGTGGGTATTATTGCTGGACCAGAGACCCAGGTATTATTCTAGGAACCCAGGTTCGTATCTGCCGTGGCAGATGGTGGAATTTGAATTTAATTAGATGGTGGAATTGAGAGTTTGATGATGACCATGAAAACATTGTCAATTGTTGGAAAAACCCATCTGATTCACTATGTCCTTTAAGGAAGGAAACTGCCACCCTTACCAGGCCTGTCCAACATGTGACCCCAGACCCACAGCAATGTGATTCACTCTTTACTGTCCTCTCGGCAACTAGGGATGGGCAATAAATGCTGCCTAGCTAGTGATACCCATATCCCATAAATGAATAAAAAGATATTCTGCTCAACCCCAGGTGGGAGGAGACCCATGGTGTTGGCAATCGGGGCTTCATATAAATGCACAAACAGACACAGGAGTATTGGGTAGGTTTGAAGGGGGCACTGGCTGCCATAGTGCAATGGCCACAGGACTGTAGCAATGCCCTGGGGAACGCCTGCAGCCTCAGGCATGCGAGCAACAGTCTACGTCTATGGACAGGTTGGCCATGGAGAACCAGGTCCTGCAGTCTCACGGTCTGCGACATAAGTGGACAGACTTGGACTCCATTTAGCCATTGAACCCAGCATCAATAGCAAGGCGACAGAGGGAGTGGAGATCTTGACCTCACTCCTGGTGCCCCTTCCACACAAAGAAACAGGTCAGTGCCAGTATGAACCCAGTTGGAGGAGGAACCACATGTAAGTCCCTGAAAGTCTCCAGTCAGCAGGGTTCTGGGTGTTCCACCTGTACCCTTCTGACTCAGACATTCTGCCCTGTGGGTGTTCTAGCTGAGTAGGGTATGTCTGCCTCTTTGCTGGACACTCTTAGCATATCTGGCCCCTCTAGGCACAAACACCCCTAGTCTTGCCCAATTAACATTCCAAAGCCAATGGGCACATTCCACTCCAGCTGCACATCCTGCTATGAAATATAGTGGGAGTGGAAGAAAGAGGAAAATCTTTTGAGGGCACTGTCTGGAGATAAGTTGACAATTCTGTAAATATATGTTTGTGTTTCACTACCTTCTGTTTGTGACTCTCTGTGTAGTTGCAGCAGCAAGCTTGAAGATAATGATGACACCCATCCTTATTCCATTGAGGATGTTCCATGGGCTAAGGTATGAAGTGAGCAGCTGCTACACCACATGCAGGCAACGGATGAGTCAGAGGTGACTGTGACTTTGACAACCAGGTTCGATGTGTCCAAGTGCACAGACATTGCATCACAGACATTATGAGGCTTAGCCTTCAGCCTGTATGAAACAGTCAGGATTGCTGGGGTCATGGATTTGGACTGCACACTGCAAGCTAATGCCTAAGGGTCACAAGGAATGCTGAGCTCGCAACTGTGTTTCACCTTCATTGTGCGGGGAGGAGGAACTCTACTAGTGTTTCCCTTTGAAGGGCCCCACAAAGCTATAGCTTGCAGACTTCTCTGTCAAAGATGACAACACTTACTCCATCCACTCTGGGTGTGTCTGCGGCTATTTTCATTTCTAGTACATGCTCCTTGGACTGAGTTCCAGACTCCATTTTCCATGCAGGCGAACTCCAAACATCAACATTTCTTTCCTCCTAACCCTGCTCATCAGCCCCATTGGCGTCACACCTCCTCAAATTTCTACCTAATCTGGTTATCCAAGTCTGCATCTGCTCGCCTTTCTTCCTGCATCAAGCATATAAGGTGAATATGCCAGGGCTTGTAGTTCACAGTCCCCCCACTAAAAGCCAGTTAGCTGCTCACTGTTGATAACCTTTCCACTGCCCATAATTCCTTACCCTCCCATGCTCTGTCATCTGTCCCCTTATATGTTGCCTTACAAACGATTGTAATGCATCCCAGGATTCTGCCCATCATAAGTTCTCCAACATCCCCCAACAGTACTAGCTCCTGGCAACCCACTCCCTGACTGAAGCTTAGTGATGGAACATCCAGACTGACAATGGTTTATTTCTTGACCAAATTAGCCAGACAGGGAATAAAGGGATACAGATCCTGTAAGAGAAGACAGCTTTAGTATGAAAGGACAAAACGTATCAGCGCAGGCTTGGAGGGACGAAGAGCCTGTTCCTGTGCTGTATTGTTCTTTGTTCTTAGTCCTGAAGGATGAGTGACAAGACCCTTGACTGAGAACTGTCACTCCCTGGATTAGCTGCCCTGGACACACAGAGCTGACTGTGACCCACTCCTCAAACTGTAGAGGTACACACCCCCGAGCCTGACTGCCTCAACTGGCTCACTGAGCCCAAGCCTTGGGATTGATGTTAGAGACTGCTCTTGACTTACTATGTCAGGACCTTTGAACAAAGAGTGTCTCCTGGACATCAGTGAGTACTATTCCCTAAGACTTTGAGATGTAACTGTTTGTTTGAAGCACTTCTTGTATGTGTTTTCCATGTACAGAGCTGGCAGTTTTTGCTGGTGTGAGATTGATGTAGCAATATGCTGTACAGCAACATATCCATTTCATTGACTGCTGTATCTCAAAGAGCTATCTTTGTTTCAGCACTTAACAGCACGGCAATACAGCAGTACTATGAGCCTTAAACTCTGGCTGAGGGGGCAAAGCATAAAAAGGCAAGGCAATGCAAGGCAAGGCAGGGAATGCTGCATGCCAGAAAAGTAAGTAAGTGGGTGCTAAGAAAGCAATTGAGTAATCCTGAGATATAGCCAGGTCCAGTCCATGAGCAGGGTGCCTCAAAAGTGATCAAAAGTGTTCTAGCATCAACATTGAAATGAAAGTGCATTTCAAAGCATAGCAGTGCAGAAGTGTACTGTAAGGGCAGCACAGTGGCTCAGTGGTTAGCACAGTGGCTCAGTGGTTAGCACTGCTGCCTCACAGCACCAGGGACTTGGGTTCAATTCCACCCTCGGGCAACTGTCTGTTTGGAGTTTGCGCATTCTTCCCGTGTCAGCATGGGTTTCCTCCGGGTACTCCGGTTGCCTCCCACAGTCCAAAGATGTACTGAATGTCCTGGACAGAGTGGATGTTGGGAAGATGCTTCCATTGGTAGGAGAGACTAAGACCTGAGGGCACAACCTTAGAGTAAAGGGAATGCCTTTTAGAATGGAGGTAAGGAGAAACTTCTTCAGCCAGAGAGTGGTGAATCGATGGAATTCACTGCCACAGAAGGCTGTGGAGGCCAGGTCATTGAGTACTTTTAAGACTGAGATAGATAGATTCTTGATTATCAAGGGGATCAAGGGTTACAGGGAGAAAGTGGGGGAATGGGGTTGAGGAACTTATCAGCCATGATTGAATGGCGGAGCAGACTCGATGGGCTAAATGGCCTAATTTCTGCTCCCACGTCTTATGGACTATGTGCAGCTTAGGTGGATTGGTCATGCTAAATTGCCCGTAGTGTTCAGGGATGTGTCACTTAGGTGGGTTATAAGGGTTGGTGTGGACTTGTTGGGCCAAAGGGCCGGTTTCCACACTGTGGGGATTCTATGTCTAAAAAAAAGTGTATCAGTGATGTGCCATGATGTCGTGGAGAGCCTGGTACATGTCAGATTCCAGTGTCCACGGACATATGCTGCATGCATATGGTTCCCATGAAATTTGCCTTGAAGTGTTGGTGCCAGTTATCCCATGTCAGTGGCCTGGAAGAGCAAGTGGCAAGCTGGGGTCACCAGGTCACTACTCTGACTTCCCTGATAACAAGGCGTGGGGCTGGATGAGCACAGCAGGCCAAGAGGCATCATAGGAGCAGGAAAACTTGACGTTTCGGGCCTTGACCCTTCATCAGAAACGGGGGAGGGGAAGAGGGTTCTGAAATAAATAGGGAGAGAGGGGGAGGTGGATAGAGGATGGATAGAGGAGAGGATAGGTGGAGAGGAGGCCGACAAGTCAAAAAGGTGGGGATGGAGCCAGTAAAGGTGAGTGCAGGTGGGGGGGTAGGGAGGAGATAGGTCAGTCCAGGGAGGATGGACAGGTCAAGGGGGCGGGATGATGTTAGTAGATAGGAGATGGGGGTGGGGCTTGAGGTGGGAGGAGGGGATAGGTGAGAGGAAAAACAGGTTAGGGAGGTGGAGATGAGCTGGGCTGGTTTTGGGATGCGGTTGGCGGAAGGGAGATTTTGAAGCTTGTGAAATCCACATTGATACCATTGGGCTGCGGGTTCCCAGGCTGAATATGATTTGCTGTTCCTGCAGCCTTCGGGTGGCATCACTGTGGCATTGCAGGAGGCCCAGGATGGCCATGTCGTCTGAGGAATGGGAGGGGGAGTTGAAATGGTTTGCGACTGGGAGGTGCAGTTATTTGTTGCGAACTGAGCGCAGGTGTTCTGCAAAGCGGTCCCCAAGCCTGCGCTTGGTTTCCCCGATGTAGAGGAAGCCACAACGGGTACAGCGGATGCAGTATACCACATTGGCAGATGTGCAGGTGAACATCTGCCTGATGTGGAAAGTCTTCTTGGGGCCTGGGATTGGGGTGAGGGAGGAGGTGTGGGGGCAGGTGTAGCACTTCCTGCGGTTGCAGGGAAAAGTGCTGGGTGTGGTGGGGCTGGAGGGGAGTGTGGAGCGGACAAGGGAGTCGCGGAGGGAGTGGTCCCTCCAGAAAGCAGATAAGGGTGGGGAGGGAAAAATGTTTTTGGTGGTGGGGTCTGATTGCAGATGGCGGAAGTGTCGGAGGATGATGCGTTGGATCCGGAGGTTGGTGGTGTGGTACGTGAGGACGAGGGGCATTCTTTTTTGATTATTATTGCGGGGACGGGGTGTGAGGGATGTGTTACGGGAAATGTGGGAGACACGGCCGAGGGCGTTCTCGACCACTGTGGGGGGGATGTTGCGGTCCTTGAACAATGAGGACATTTGGGATGTACGGGAGTAGAATGTCTCATCCTGGGAGCAGATGCGGCAGCGGCGAAGGAGTTGGGAATAGGGGTATGGCATTTTTACAGGAAGGTGGGTGGGAGGAGGTGTATTCCACGTAGCTGTGGGAGTCTGTGGGCTTGAAATGGACATCCGTTTCTAGGTGGTTATCCGAGATGGAGACAGAAAGGTCCAGGAAGGAGAGAGAAGTTTTGGAGATGGTTCAGGTGAACTTCAAGTTGGGGTGGAAGGTGTTGGTGAAGTGGATGAACTGTTCGAGCTCCTCGTGGGAGCACGAGGCGGCGCCGATGCAGTCATCAATATAATGGAGGAAGAGGTGGGGTTTAGGGCCAGTGTAGGTACTGAAGAGGGATTGTTCCACGTAACCTACAAAGAGGCAGGCATAGCTTGGGCCCATGCAGGTACCCATGGCCACCCCCTTTGTCTGTGGGAAGTGGGAGGAATTGAAAGAGAAGTTGTTGAGGGTGAGGACGAGTTCGGCTAAGCGGATGAGGGTGTTGGTGGAGGGGGATTGGTCAGTTCTGCGGGACAGGAAGAAGCGGAGGGCCTTTAGGCCATCTGCATGAGGAATACAGGTGTACAGGGATTGGACGTCCATAGTAAAAATGAGGTGTTGGGGACCGGGGAATTGGAAGTTCTGGAGGAGGTGGAGGGTGTGGGTGGTGTCACGGATGTAGGTAGGGAGTTCCTGGACCAAGGGGGAGAAAATGGAGTCTAGGTAGGTGGAGATGAGTTCGGTGGGGCAGGAGCAGGCGGAGACAATGGGTCGACCAGGGCATTCAGGTTTGTGGATTTTGGGAAGGAGATAGAAGCGGGTGGTGCAGGGTTGGGGAACAATGAGGTTGGAGGCGGTGGGTGGGAGGTCACCTGAGGTGATGAGGTTGTGGATGGTTTGGGAGATGATGGTTTGGTGCTCGGGGATGGGGTCATGATCCAGGGGGCGGTAGGAGAAGGTGTCAGAGAGTTGGCGCCTGGCCTCAGCAATGTAGAGGTCAGTGCGCCATACTACGACTGCCCCTCCCTTGTCCACGGGTTTTATGGTGAGGTTGGGATTGGAGCGGAGGGAGCAGAGGGCTGCACGTTTTGCGGTGGAGACGTTGACGCGATTGATGTCTCGACGGCAGTTGGAGATGAAGAGGTTGAGGGAGTGTAGGAGGCCTTGGGGTGGTGTCCAGGAGGAGGGCTTGTGTTGGAGGCGGGAGAAGGGGTCAGTAGAAGGAGGGTTAGATTCACGGTTGGAGAAGTAAGTGTGGAGGCGGAGGCGGCGGAAAAACTGCTCAATATCCAAGCGTGAGCAGTATCTGTTGATATGTGGGTGGAGGGGGACAAAGGTGAGCCCTTTACTGAGGACTGACCATTCGTCCTCAGTAAGGGGGAGGTCTGGGGGGATGGTGAAGACTCAGCAGGGCTCAGTGTTGCTGTCTCCTCTGGAGCTGCTGGCTGTGGAGGCAGCGGGCGGAGCGTTGTCGGTGTCAGCTGTGGGCGGAGTTACGTCAGCAGTGGGCGGAGTTGCGTCTGCGTCGGTGGTGGGTGGAGGTACATCGGCGGTGGGCGGAGTGGCGTCGGCTGCGGCAGCAGCGATGACGGTAGTGTCTGTGGTGTTGGTTTCGGAGATGGAGGCGGTGGTTTCAGCAGCGGCGGCCTTTGCTGTCCCGGAAGTGGGGTACCCAGCGGTGGTGGATGTGACGTCATCAGTGGGTTCTCCGAATGTGGCCTCGTGGCCAATGGCGGCGGGTACATTGTGGGGGAGGTCCTGGGTAGGGTTGGGGATTTGGGAGGTGGGGGAAGCCCATTTTGGGTGGTGGGCATCAGTAAGTTTACTGTACTTATGGTTTTTGGTGTCCAATAAAGCTGAGTAGAATTGTGAATTGACTTCCCTGTTGGGAATTCTTGGTATCTAGTTTCTATCCATTCTGCAGTTCGTGAAATATGGTGTTAATGACAGTGATAATGAGCAATAATCATCAATAATAGGCCTCCGCCGCTCCCAAGCAAGAATCTTGTCTTGACATCCAGAACTGTATCAAAAAGTGAGAACAGTTGCTCCTGATGTCAGGAAAGGCCTCGCTTGACTTTTCATGAGATTCTCCCCAGTTTCTCACCATAGCCCACATTGTTCGGGACTGGTAAGATTCCACACCTCAGTAAGTTTTTAGGGAAATCTAGTCAGGTTGAAAAAGGGGAGGCACTAGACGTAAAGTATAGAGATAGTAGGAACTGCAGAAGGGTCTAGGCCTGAAACGTCAGCCTTCCTGCTCCTCTGATGCTACTTGGCCTGCTGTGTTCATCCAGCTCTACATCTTGTTATCTCGGATGTAAAATATACTTGGATTTCTGAAAGGTTTATGATAAGATGACATATGAAAGGCTAATATGTCAGATATGGACTTGTGGTGTTGCCGGAAATAAATAGCATGGATAGATGAATGAGTAAAGGTTAGGGATCAAAAATTAAAGATAAATGAGCATTTTAAGTTCCCAGGTAGTGACTGATGGAGTGCTGCAAGGAAATTTATATTAATGATTTAGACAAACAAAGAGTAATGCATCTAAATTGCCTGATCATATTGAATGGTGGGGAGGCCATATGGTCTACTTTAACTCCTATTTGTTACATGTCTTTCTGAGAATCTGATAAGTGTCCTTCATGCTTTTCTAACTTGTAAAACTAACCCTATTACCTTTAAGAGATATTGTACATAATTCAATAATCCTACTTTTTAGATGTCACGTTGTAAAGTTGTGCGTTTGTATATTTGCCTAAATACTGTAGCGTCAATTCACCAAACCTTGTACCCTTTTAAAACAGATCCCTATGGGGCATTGAATTACTGAATTAATCAAAGTCTTTTTATAAACATAAAAATACATTGTTAACCCTTGTGCAGGCCGAAGGAACCAGAAGCATAGAATAGGTTAGTTCAAGTTGAATCAAGGAATTTATAACCTATGGGATAATGTACAGTTTTTGCACTTACTGCCTGTTTCAGCAGGGCAGAGACCTTCACACCTTACTTAATCGATCCAACAACCTGCCATCTCCAAGTGGGTATCCTGATACAGTTAACAAGCATGGGGCTGGATGAACACAGCAGGTCAAGCAGCATCATAGGAGCAGGAAAACTTGACGTTTTGGGCCTAGACCCTTCATCAGAAAATGATTTTCTGATGAAGGG
>JAHRHZ010000218.1:11563680-11751127 GCA_024137785.1 Ginglymostoma cirratum | reverse complement strand
CACACTGTGTTATCTCTAACTCCAGCATTGGCAGTTCTTACTATAATTGTATAGTATACTGAGTATAATTACAATGGCATTTTATGTGGAAAGTTGCCAGAAGTGTATGACAGAAATGATACTAAGCATTTGCGATCCGAGGGAGCAGATAACTATCCATGTATCTTTGTTAAATTTTCAAAAAAAGTTGATGTTTTAGAAACAGTTAGAAATAAAAGTGAAATTTTACTGTTGTAAAAATTAATTTCAGTGCCAGAGAGTTTGACTGGCAAATCGTTGACATTTATCATATCATTGAAAGGGTACCTAGAGTTTAAATGATGACATTGTTACCATGAAGGTTTTCATGCTGCTCAATCTATCTCAATGAAGAGCCCCTCAGCAAGATATGTTTTTAGTTAAACTATTAGCAGAACAATCAATCTCTGACAGAAAGGTCTTGAGTTCCAAGTTTAAAATTCAATTCCTTGGACAAGAACAATAGAGTTAAATTTTTTTTTAAAATTTGTTCCAAAAGCAGTTACTAACTCAACCCCAAGAACATCTAATATAGGATTTGTCCTTTTTCACAGTAGCTGTGCTCTGGTCTCTAATAATAAACTCCCTCACCCAAAACTGCTGTGACATTTACATTTAAGTACAGGAAAGTGCAATTAGCTTGGCCCTTATTTTGGCAGAAACATTTGGCCTTTATGGAACAGAATAGGCCACCAAGAACAAAATTCCTGGAGGTTGCTCATTACATTGAACACACCTAGACTAGTAAACTTTATTAGGGAGTGGTCAAAGTTAAACTAGAGATTTAGAGCCTGAATGGTACTGTAGATTAAACATGAGTTTTTCAACATTGGAACTGTAGTCTGAATCTAATCCAGATCAATGGGATGAAAGTCTTGTCTGTCTGCTTTTTTAAAATTCTTTGCTAAAGGATTGGCGTCATTGGCATTGTTCATCCTTGTTGTCCTGAAAAGAGAATGTACTTTCTCCTTGAACTGAAAACAGTTTCAGGAGGCACTTAAGAGTCAATCACTGGAGTTACATGTAAGCCAGACGGTTCATGGTGGCTGGATTCCTTCCTTAAAGGATGCTAGTGACCCATTGGATTATTTTGACAATCCAACAGCTTTGGTTGGTCAATCACAATCCTGCTGCTATGAGTGCACAATAGAAAATGGTCTCTAATTTGACACTGATTGAAAAACTCAATTAGAGAGATCACAGGATAGCTGATGTGGGAAAAAATACAAATGCTATAATGTTGAATAGAGGATGCATTAGAAGTTGTGGTTGTGTCGCCTTTTTGGGATAAATTATAAGAAGCGATATTTAACCATTAATTTTACTGTATCAGGAAATGTTTAATGGTGACACTGGGTTCCTAAAATGGAGACTATGTGAATTCTCTAGTACAAATGCCATCCCAACCTCATATTATAAAATTTCAGGCCACCTTCAGTAAACACAAGATTTGTTAAAAATGAAAAAAAAATTACCAAACAAACCTCACCGGAAGTAGAAATGATGTGCCATTGGATTGAAAGCATATTTAAGTAGAAAAATGAAAAATAGATTGCAATTTGAATGAAATAAGGCAGACCTTTAACGGCTATGAAGCAAATAGAAATGTGAATATTAGCACAAATCTGCACCATGTATGATTTATCAGATTCTGACAGACTGTCCTCGGGGGCGGGGTGGGGGAGGTAAGTGGTGCTGGGGGGCTGGTGTGCAGTGGTGGAAGAAAAAATACTGTTAGCTAACTGACGTTTTTACAATACTGATTTATTACTCTTAGTGAAGGATGTAGGCCAACTTTTAAAATACAATTTGTCTCTTACTGGCAATTTAAGAAAGCAGAATATTTGCTTAGATAAAGCCCTACATCAGATATATGTCATCTGAGCACCAATTCCAGAAAATTGTGACAGCGCCAAATATGTCAGATGTGCACGGCAATACTTTATTGTAACCAAAATCAACTCGCAGTAAAAAAAGAGCATTCTTATATTCATTTATCATCTAACTGAATGGAATAACGCTCTGAGTATAATTAAATTACTATCTAATAATAAAAAAACTCAACTTCACTGAGCTCAGGAAGACGTCTTCTTTGTTTATTTTGGAATCCTACTCCAGTAACGATCTGGCTAGATTCACATTTTATATTTCTGCTTTGAAACTTTTTCTTGGTCCCAAATAAATTATCTTTCACCAAGTTGATTTTCCCCACCCTAAATCAATGCTTACTGCAGCTTTCCTTTAATCATTACGTCAACTCGCCTGAATAACCATTCATTTGACTGTCCACAACCATTTAATTCTTTTAATCTGTCCTGCTGCCTTGAGTAACATATCATCTCTGCTGTACAAATATTGACCTAGCGCTGCCTTCATTGAGTGATTCCAGATTTTTGATAAACTTAAATGTAATGCATGTGAAAAGTGAGTGCTCAAAGTGGAATTTTCTCCCTTCTTTCTTAGAATGGCCATGTATAGTGACATGGAATGATGGGTAAGCTTATTTTGTAAGCAAGTCAGAATGTCACCCACTGGCTCCAGGCAGAACCTATGGGCTGCATTCTTTTGCTGTGCCAAGAACCATAACCCTCCCATCTGGTTGAAAAGATCAGGGGTGAACATATACATGCTCTCACAAGTTGTCATCTAAGGAGTTAAAAATGAAGGGTTTAGGCCCGAAACGTCAAGTTTTCCTGCTCCTATGATGCTGCTTGACCTGCTGTGTTCATCCAGCCCCATGCTTGTTATCTCGGACTGTTAATTGGTATAAGTTGGGAATTCTATGCATTTCTGGGGAGAAGACTCACCTCTGAGAGCTGCCGATCAATCAGATGTTGGAAGGTCTCTGGGTCCCAACAGTGCCAACAGGTGTTGTGGCCGCTGCTGGCGCTACATCCAGTCTCCAGTGGTGAGGTAATGTGGAGCTGGAGTTAAGGGAAGTGTGTATGTATGTGTGCGTAGGAGGGGAGTATGTGTGTCTGTGTGTGTGTGTGTGTGTGTGTGTCTGTATGGGCATGTGTGTGTGGGGGGCATGGTTTGTGGGTGGGTGTGGTTGTGTGTGTATGTGTGTGGGTATGTGTGAATATGTATGCGTGTGCGTGTGTGTATCTATATGTGTGTGGGTGATGGGTGTTGTGTGTGTGTATGTGTGTGTGTGGGAATGTGTGTGTATATCTATCAGCATGTGTGTCGACGTGTGCATGTGTGTGTCCGTGCGTGTTTGTGTGTGTGTGTTTGTGTCCATGTGAGTGTGGGAGTGTTTGTGTGTGTGGATCATATTTATTTGTTGTTTACTCATAAATTACTTGTACTTATTCATACTTATATAAATGACTCTGAGTTGTACTTAGATAATCCTTCTGCATAGTAACCATTATTGTATAGAATTTCAGTTTGGCTGAAGTACAGTCACTCTGGTACGAGAGACAATGAGAGTTCAGAGACAGCATATTCCTGTTAGCGGGAAGGGCAAGGCTGGTAGGTATAGGGAATGCTGGATGACTAAATAAGTTAAGGTGCTAGTCCAGAAAAAAAAGGAGGCATATGTCAGGTATAGACAGCTGGGATCCAGTGAATTGCTTTATGGTTGCTTTATGGACTGAAGGCTTGTGCCGAACAGTGTGCTACAAAGATTGGTGCTGAGACAACTGCTTTTTGTCATTTATAGAAATGATTTTTATATGAATATAGGAAGCATGTTCAATAAGTTTGCAGATGACACCAAAATAGATGGTGTAGTAGACAGTGAAGAAGGTTGTTTCAGACTACAATGGGGCCTAGATCAGATGGGCCAATGGGCTAAAGAGTGACAGATGATGAATGTGAGATGTTGCATTTTTGTAAGGTAAATTAGGGCAGGACTTATACAGTTAATGGTAGGGCCCTGCGGAATGTTACCAAACAAAGAGACCTAGGGTTTCAGGTGCATAGTTCCTTGAAAATGGAGTTGCATGTAGACAGGGTGATGAAGAAGGCATTTGGCATGCTTGCTTTCATTGATTAGAACATTGAGTATGGGAGTTGAGACAGAATGTTGCGGCTGTACAGGACATGAATGAGGCCACTTTTAGAATACCGTGTACAATCCTGTTGGAAGATGTTGGAAGATTCTACAGGAAGATGTTGTTAAATTTGAGAGGGTGCAGAAAAGATTTATGAGGACATTGCTGGGACTGGAGGGTTTGAGTTATAGGGAGAGGCTGTATAGGCTGGGGCTTTTATCCTTGGAGCATTGGAGGCTGAGGGGTGAGCTTGTAGAGGTTTGTAAGATTCTAAGGGTCATGGATAGGATAAATAGCCAAGGTCTTTTTCCTAGGGTGGGGGAGTCCAAAACTCAAGATCATGGTTTAAGTTGAGGGGAAAGATGTAAAAGGGACGTGAGGGATAATTTTTTTCACACAGTTGGTGGTGCGTGTATGGAATGAGATGCCAGAGGAAGTGGTGGAGGAAGGTACAATTACAACATTTAAATGGCCCCTGGAAATGTATATGAATAGGAAGGGTTTAGAGGGATATGGGCCAAATGCTGACAAATTGGACTCGGTCAGATTGGGATGTCTCGTTGGCATGGACGAGTTAGATCAAAGGGTCTGTTTCTGTGCTGTATGCCTCTATGACAATATGCATATTTCTGGTCCTAAATATCACATTAGCCGATCCTCACTTACAGAATTACAGAAATGTCACTGACAGATTGAAATCTAAGAACCCATGAGAATTTGAGACTACTGCTTTAGTTCTTACAATTAATTCCAGAGTGAAACACGACTCAGTCCTAAGTTTCCATTTTATTGGTTGAGATAAAAAACAAAATTGATTTTACCAGAATGTTGACCTAGAAAACATTGCAGTATCTGATACATCTGCAATGTATCTGCAACACTGCAGTCCACTGCAGTATCCTGTAGTTTTCTATTATTTCTCCAGTGATCATTTTTGAGTTCTGAAGAAGGATCATTGGACTTGAAAATGTTGACTCTATTTTCTTTTGACAGATGCTGCCAGATATACTGAGTTTCTCCAGCAATTTCTGTTTTGTTTGTTACTGAAATAAGACTAAATGGTCTAACTGAGCTGTTCTGATATGTGAATCGATGTCAGTTTCATTCCATTCAATCTGCATCTTCCCAGCCCTTTGGCACATCTTTCTATTCTCCTTTATCCTGTGTATTCTTTCTCTCTGAGCTATTTATGTCCACTATTTCCTGGGGCAGAGAATTCCACATTTTAACCATTCTGTGAATTAAGAGAATTATTCTAATTTTCTTATTTTTTTTATTTCTTATTATTTCCTGATTTAAATCATAATATCATTGGTAACCCAACCCTCAACAATCCAAGCCCGATTGTTTAGAATTCTCTCCCTACATCTCCTGGCTTTCTACCTCATTTTCCTTCTTTAAGATCTACCTCAAGCTTTTGATCAGATGGCTTAATTTGTTCTTAGGTGGCTCAGTATCATATTTTAGTTTATAATGCACCCATGAAATGCCTTGGGATGTTTCGTTATATTAAAACTTTTGTGGAGGTACAATTTGTTGTTGTTATTGGATTTGTTAGAGACCACCCTGCATTTATTGACCTTAGTTTTGAATTGTCCTTCAAATGGAGACAACAGGATTAAAATGATTCTTTTTGTAGTCTTGCCATTTTACTTAAACATGACATAGTTTTCTTTACTGATAAAAAGTCTGAAATTTAAAGAAAAATCACCATTCTCTTGCAGAAAGATTGTAACATAATCCTTAAGTTAAATGCAAATTAATCATATTAGGATAAATTCTACACTCCCGGTGGGGATGTATTTTGAAGGTTTTGGAGTGGAAATTAAAGATATTACATTGTAGCCCTGATTCTCTGAGATATGCTGACTTTGAAGGTGTTTCCATTTTGGAAGCATTTGGGTGTTGAATTCATTCTTTTCTAAAGTTTTTTTTGTTGATTGAAACATATTGGTAAATGTTACATTCATGGCATATGGAGTATTGAGAATAGTTTGCTTAGTACACTGGGGCAGTTAGCAAATGTTGCTTATTAGTTAAGCCTCTGGATAGCCATGGAGACTAAGTTCAAAGGATAATATTCTGTATTATGTAACTGGTTCACTCTGTCAGTGCCAATGGGGTTGTGTCTCTTAACGTCCTGGAAGAGTTGTTAAAACAGCAGGTTGTGATAGAGATTTAAGGGAGATTTTATTCACGATACCTGGTGACTGGCCTCTTAACACATATTAGCTATTTATGTACAAAGGTTTTCAGGATAAATCAGATTTGTAATTCAACTGAATCACTGTTGTAGCATTTAACTGGAAGTTTAAGACCATGATTAGGTTTATTGTCACGTGTAGTGGTTCACTTACCAGCAGCATTATTCTGTCTGGCATTCATTCATTCATTCATTCAAATTTAAGTCACAGATATAATCTCATTATAGTAGTAGTTTACATAAATTCTATCTATTAATATTGTGATGATATATATTCACAAATAATATTAGCTTGTCCATTCCCATGTCAGGGGAACATCTAGATAAATGTTTAATAAGACAGTTGGTGCTCTTGTGCAGGTAATGAACATAAAGTGAACTGGAAGCCAGCATTGAAAATGCACACAAAGTCTTCTGATTTCCATTTAATTGAGATAGTTGCACCATAATGTGTTTGGGCTGCCTTAAGGATAGGCTATTCTTTAACAGGAAGTTGAATACTCACTGGAACTGCTGCCCTCATTACTCAAGAGCCCACTGGGCCTTCCTCATGCAGTGTACCTAGTGTTTCCCATCTCATGCCAGAAAATTGACCCCTGCATGACTGGTTACTATGGCTCTTCATAGGCTGCCAACAGCAGACATTGTGATTCCAGCATTCCCAACTTGTGACAAGACTCATTTGAAATGCTTGAGCTTCATGTCAATGAGCTGACCTCCTGTTAAAAGGTATGCCACAAGATATTTTTGGGTGAGAATATTTCAGTCCATCTTAATTCACCCATTTTTAGAACTCTCTTGTAAGCTGCATCGCATTGCTTTTTAAATGATCCCAGGGTTTTGACCTCCAACTTCTGTTGATTCGAAATATTGACCATTTTTAAGGAACACTTCTTGATATCCGTTGTTGTTACCTTTTGATAGATTGTTCCTTTTGAAGTTTCATAACTTCTTGTACACCATTATAAACTCAATATTCAGGTAGCTCCATTATGGGTTAAAAGCCCAGATATTGCCTAGTTTTCTTCATAACTCAGATCCCTGATACTCTGGTTCAGGGTTGGGGGTTTTCTCTGCTGTGCTTAAATGTTCCCTTTGTTTTTCAGCATCTGGACTGGACACACAGTTGGGATGTCATGTTGCAGCTGTACAGGACATTCGTAAGGCCACTGCTAGAATACTGCAATCAGTTTTGCTTTTCTTGCTACAGGAAGGATGTTGTTAAACTTGGAAGGGTGCAGAAAAGATTTACAAAGATGTTGCTGGGGTTGGAGGAGTTGAGCTATAGAGAGAGGTTGAATGGACTGGGACTATTTTCCCTGGAGCATTGGAGGCTAAGGGGTGACCTTATAGAAGTTTATAACATCATGAGGGACATGGATAGGGTGAATAGCCAAGGTCTTTTCGCCATGGTAAGGGAGTCTGAAACAAGAGGATGCAGCGTTAAGGTGAGAGCGGAAATATATAAAAGGGACCTGAGGGGCAGCTTTTTCACACAGGTGGTGGTGCATGTATGGACTGAACTGCCAGAGGAAGTAGTGGAGGCTGGTAAAATTACAACATTTAAAAGGCATCTGGATGGGTACATGAATTGGAAGGGTTTGGAGGGATATGGACCAAATGCTGGCAAATGGGACTGGATTAATTTAGGATATCTGGTTGGCATGGACGAGTTGGACTGAAGTCTGTTTCAGTACTGTACAACTCTATGACTCCATGATTCTATAACAACTTCCATTGATATGTAGTTCAATGATTAATTGGTTTGTTGATAACTACTAGACATTTAACTGTTTGAGATATGGCAAGGATGAGAAAGGTCTGTATAAGTGAAAATTCTTCCTTGTGCATATCTTGATATCTTTGTTCATTGGCTGGGTGTGCTCAGTATAGTGTGATTGCTAGCTCCTTTTCAACTGCATTCTTAGCTATTTTCATGCCGTGATATGCATATCTATCCATTTTCTTTCCGTGCTAAAAGAGACACAAAGGTGGACCGCAGTTTTCATTGAGTTGCAGCAGGAGCTGTTGACTGTTAAACTAAGTTGGCTGATCAAACTCAGACCAGATGGGTAGGCTATGATTTATCTAGATATTGCCATGGGAAAGCAGTCATGATTGGCAATCTCTATAACTCTTTCCTAAATGATAAAGAGTACAATGGATGTACAAATTCCTTTTGTATACAAACAGCAGTGTCCTATGAGTGAAGAGATCTTGTTTCTGACATATGTAAGTGAATCACACTGTGAACCCAATCAGAATCTACTTGCTTGATTTGAGTTTGATCAGCTAAGATTGACAGTTCACAGTTCCTACTGCATCTCCATGCCAACCATGGTCCAACAAATCAGCACTTTCTGCTCATGCACTATAAATGTATGTTTCATTCTAATTTTGGTTCTTTGTGTGCTGTGTCTGATAAATTCAAAATAAAAGCTTTGACCTTCTGTCTCTTTATAGCAATGTTTAAGTTCTCTACTCCCAAACAATTATTTTATTTCCCATCTGTAAGACTTCATGTATGCCTGCATTAAGTTTAATGGACTATTACTCGGCCTACTCATGTATTTTGTTAAATTCATTCTATAATTTCGGAATTATTTCCTTCAATTCCTCTTCCCTATTTGGTATTATTGAAAAAATGTAAACAGTTTGTATACTTTCCAAGTATGTCATTAATGCAAATGGGAAATGACAGCACTCCCAGTGCTGATCCCTGAGAAACTTCAATCACTCTTAGCTGTTACTTTTGTATCGGCCTTTGTTTCCTTTCTTGATGGCTAATTTTATCTAAAATGAAGTTTTGTTGTGAATCCCCACAATTTTGAGTTAAAGTGTAGAAACTTATCAAATGCCTTTGGGAAATCTCAATTGACCAAATGGATTGACATGTTGTCCCTTGTGAATAGTTAGAAGAAATAAAAAATTCATTCAAAGTTCATTAGAATTCAAGGTTACGCTCAAACAGATAAAGAAGTAAAGAGGTAAGGCCTATAATGAGTAAAGACATCAAGATATGCACAAGGAAGAATTTTCACTTATACAGACCTTTCTCATCCTTACCGTATCTCAATAGTTAAAAACAATTGTTTCTTTCTAAGTGGACCAACTCCAGAAGATGAGTTTGCTGAATGCTTTTGTGCCAATTTCCTGGAGCAATAAAATATGGAAACAAATGGGGATAGAGCTACTTTAGAGCAAGTATTGGGTAATGAAGCAGGGTTAATTAATTAGGAATCTCATAGTAAAAGATCCTCTGGGAAATAGCAATCATAATAAAATTGAATTTCAAGTTGTGTTTGAAGATGATATGCTCCAATCAAAAATGATCTTAAACTTTAACAAGGCCAATTACATAGGTATGAGGGAAGAACTGGCTAAGGTTAATTAGATAAATAGACTAAAAGATTGCCAGTCAATGGTTTAAAACATTTAAACAAGCAATGCAAATAGTTTAACAAAAATACATTTCATTGAAAAACAAAAAAATGTACAAGAAATATCTAAGTGTATCTTACTCAGGAAGTTAAGGATAGTATTAGATCAAAAGACAAAGCAGATCAGTGGGCTCTTAGTTGAAGCTGAATGTGTAAAGCAGTTACTCCTGAGAGAAGGTAGTGTAGAATTTTTAATTACCTTAGTGTAAGGATTTTAGTAAAATGTACTAGACGAGGAGTGTTTGGTTAAAATGCAGAAGAGGTTATTTGTAACTGAGAAAGGTTATGCTTGGTTGTATGAAGATTCAAAGAACAGCCTGTTAGATTCTTATGGTCAGAAATTGAAACCACAGCTAAGTCAAGCCCTGTATGGGATAGAGAAGCAAAAATCTTTCTGGTCTGAATATTAGAAAGGAATGTTATTGGGATTAATGGGATTCTATTTACGAAAAGCTTTAAATTTGTGTTATATGAAAGTTGTTTGGTTTATTCTATTTTATTTTCATTTCTTTCTCATGATAAACTTTGGTTTCATTGTTAAAGTCAAATCAAAAACATTGTGTGGATATGTTTTAATGAGAAAACAGTTTATTAAAACAAACAAGCAAACAAAATATTGAACCAGAATTCAGTCTGAGAACTTGTCTGGTAATAGCACCAGCAGGGATCATAACACTCAGAACAGTTAAGAAAATTTTACCTCAACTATTGACAAATTTATTTTTGGAACTGTGCGTTGCAGTTATGAATTGAACTTTGAACAACAGCTTATTTTTATAAAGGAGAGAATGGAATCATAATGTTAGCTTTTGGGAACTGGCCTGGGAAGATAATGCAGGTTAATAATTGCTCTAAGAACACTATAGATGAACTGACACCAAGCTGGTGTTTTGCTCAGGGGCTGGCAGCTGGTTGGATGTTGAATTGGCTAATTGACAGAGGATCAGTGTTGGCCAGTCAGAATGTTGAAAAAGCAAAGGAAACCAAAGGATAACTGGTTTTGACTGGCTTTTTGAGCACAAGGCAGAATGCTGCTTTGGAAACTCCAGAACTGCATGGTTTGGTTTTGTTCTCTCTAGTTATTCACCAGTTATTAACTTGTTAAAATTTCTGTGTAAAGAATCACAGCCTATAACAAATCAGGAAAAGTCTCTGGAAGTCTGTGGAAGCTGTTTGCATTGACTCGTGATTTTGGAATTTAAACAAGATGCAATCTGTCATACCTATAAGACAACTCATTGGATTTCATGGACGCTTGGAATTTATTATTGAAATGGTTATTGAATTGGCAACTTACAATTTTTTTAATTTTTAAAAATTTATCCCTTAACTGTGTCTGTTTGTCTGTCTGTTGGTGTATGAGTTGGGGAGGGTTGTTTGTGAGCAAAAAAGATTGGGCTTAGATTGTAGATATTTATTAGATTACCATGTAGTTCATCCGCATTTCTCTTAAAGTTGCATTAGCTTAGTTGTCTCGATGGCTGGTTTAGAGTGCTGTGCAATACAACAGTGTCGATCCAATTTCTGCACCAGCTAAGGTTATTATGAAGGACTCTTCTGGCTTGATGTGTGATGACCCTCAGGTTAACCTACCACTAGTTGTTTGTCTTTAATGAGAGAGCAGTCTGGGGAGCTATGGTGACTTATTTTTATATTACAAATAATCTATTGTTAATGTTTATTTACGATATAAACTTGGTGTTGAATGGTTATTTGTAAAGTCTGGTTAGGAACAATTGAACAATTCTGTAGGTCATCAAATATTTTAATTTCACTGTGCTATGAATCTGATTGTGAATCTGATTGCTCTGGCTTACTATTCCTTTGTCATAACCCAGGGTCTTAATAGATTGTATAAGAGCCCTACAAAAAACTATGAGTGGGAATTAGTAACTGTTACAATTATGAAGCGGTGCTTCTGGGAAAAATTACAGCCAAAATGGTAGCAGTAAGCGAGTTCAATATTTTGCAAGATGGGGGTTACAGAGGAATACATTCAAATCAAGGTTGAAATTTAACGTCATAAATATTCAACGAAAGAATAGAAAATTTAAGTGTAAGAAATTTACACCTTTAAATTATCATTTAAAATTTCAAAGAGCATTAAAAACATGGCAGCAAAGCTTCAATACAATGATTATTGTCACAAATGTTCAAAATGGATTGACCTGTTGTCCTTTGTGATGGGAGAAAGGAATTCTCTTGTTAATGTTTGAATTATGAATATTCCTAATGAGGATTCAATCCTTTTGCACTGATATACAGACATGTGATGTCTGGGCCTGTTAAATTGATTCAAAATAAATTTACAAACTATATATAAATTGAAGTTCAGAGATCACACCTCTCACCTATGTTTTAAGTTTTAGAGCGAAACTAAACAAAGTGCTGAAAAAATGAATGAAATCTAAAGAAGGTCAGAAGAACCAAAATTCAAAATTTTTCCTTCTAGATGCAAGGTGTTGTGTTATTACCTATTTCTGGGGAATTATTAAAAGTGAGGTCCACTGTACCTTATTGAATCAAGAAGAAACTCAATATTGTGAGTTATGTGGTGAACACTCTGGAATACTCTAGTGTGTCCCAGTAATATATTAACGGGATGTCATTGAGGGGAGGATAGTTGGGAGGAAAGTATATTTACAATGGTGAGAGATATAGGGAGTAAAATAAAAATATCACAATGATATAAAGATGATTCAGAAATTGAACATTCAAAAATTAACCTGACAGTAAACAGATTGAATAATACATAAGTTCTTAAAAGTTAAATGGAATATTGTGCTATCTTCTACAAAAGTATTGAAGCGATTTACAAAAACTATTACAGACTCATGAACTAATTTGTACAAATTGGCCAGGAACAAACATATTTGACTCTACATAATGTTAATGTAGTGGATGTTTTATCCATAAATCAGCATCCGTACAGATGTAACTCAGAGAAGTTAGCCCAAGTGAGGGAAGCGATTAAGTTTATGATGCGTAATAATATCATCAAAGTAAATTACAGTAGCTGCAGGTCACCTATCATGATGGTGTTGGAATTAGCTGGGTCAGTTATGCATTGATTATTTCAATGTCAATGTGGTAACAAAAAGGGATTCATTTCCAATTCCAAAGTTGGAAGATTGCAGTAAGTGAATTCAACAAGCATAATTTGTTTCGTAAGTTCTATTGACTGAAAGAGCCAAATAAATATCAACTTTTGCTACCCTGGATAGACTTTATCAGTATAAATTCATGCTGCTTAGAATGAAAAATGCATCAACAATTTTTCAGTGATGAACTAACAAAATCATTGAAAGATTATGTCATTGCTTTTTCAACATCAATGACTTGCTTGTGTTCAGGCAAACCTGGGAAGACAATTTGTACCATTTGAAAGAACTGTTTGATCTTTTACAAAGAATCAATTTGCTGACAGATTTTGATAAAAGTGAATTTGCCTAAGTAAAAATGATTTATTTGGCCATACTGTAGGACAAGTCAACTTAGCAGCTGCAGAAACAAAAACAAAGGATTGGATTATCCTGTGCCTAAGACAAAATACAAAACATGGCCAAAACAGGATTTTATTGGAGATTTGTTCCAAATTTCAGCATGGTAGTGACTCCTTTAACAAATTAATTGAAGGAAGATATTTGAATGGATGAAAGAATGTTAGAGTGCCTTTGGCAATTTGAAAGCTGTGCTGTCATCTACATTGGTATAAGTATCACCAAATTATGTGAAGCCATTCCAACTGGCTGTTTTTGCCAGTGACAGTGAAATACATGTTGCTTTATTGCATGATGTGGAGGTACAGATCAAACTGCCACTCAGTTTATTTTTCACCAGGAATTTGAATACTTGTTAACAGATATCCTCAATGGTGGAGAAAGAGACAATTAGTCTGGTTTTGGCTATGTGGAATTTCAGAGTTTACATATCTAACAACACTGAAAGGACTTTTTTAAAAGAGAAATTCTATAATAAGAATCTTACTCCTTCGGAGTCTAATACTGCAGCCATTCAATTTCAAAAATATTCGTGTGACTGGCAAGGACATTTTAATTGTGGATGCTTTGCCAAGAGCAAATATGAATGAAATTGAATGCTATTATCAAATTGAAATTACATAAAATACAATCACTATGAAAATCATTGTATGTTTAATGTAAATATATTATTACTGTCAATGTGAAATGGAAAAAGTAATAAGGATTTTTGAAAGAAATTAAGAATACCTGTTGAGGACACTTTCTCATTTTCTCCTTGGTGGTGAGGTGTGATAAAAAAATAAATAAAATATTATTGCCATTTTTGAAATTTGGGTTTTAAAATAGGAACAGATTGATTTAGGTTTAAGTTTTGTGAAGGTAACAGTAATAGTTTTTTTCAAAAGGTCAGAAAGTCGTTTGGAACATTGACCTAAACACCATGAAATGTTTGTTTTAAGAAAGCACTTGATTCAGTTCAGTGCCTAGCAGGATAACTGTGATGTTAACTGATGGAATATTTATACTGCTGGGTTCCATGGTATCCCAAGTCAGCAGAATAAGGAGTTCAATTCCGAAGAGAGGTTTCCTCCTGGCACAAGAATCAAGTCTGTAGTTGAGGCTAACAGTCATCCTGGTAGAAGGGTTTTAGTCTCAAAACTATGAGAATTTGTATTGAATTTTTTAAATTATCAGACCCGAAAGGAGGTTCAAATCAGTCAATCTGGGAAGAAGTCATAAGGCTGTCTCAATTCTTCAAAAAGGCAAACTGGAAACAGTCAGCTAAGTAAGAGAATAAAGAGTTGAGATAAAAAATCATATTTCTTACGGATTTGAGTATCTGTAATGGATGTTGCTTGAAATAGGTTTAAACGATTTTTAACTATATATAACTATTTAAGTAAATATTAAGTTATCTTACAGATAAAAAAGTTTTTTCTAATATTGTGGAATGAACTTGTATTCTTTTGCTTAAGATCATTTGCAATCTCTTATAGATACGCAACTAAGTACTATAGTAACCGTCAGGAAAAAAACAAACTTACGATCCATCAAGCTACGTTTCAGTCCGGGCTCTGACTTGTCCAGTATTATTACCAGCTGGACAATAATGATAACAGTATATCCCTTTGTCCCCCAACTGATCCTCTGGGCCACCCTGGAAATTTTCACTGCTGCCAGCTCCCTAGCAGAGACCATAATGAGCTGAGAAGTTCCTCCTCTGAAGCACCTTCTTGATTATGCACCCCCTCAGGTTATTGCTTTTTTCTTGTACAAATACAAAAGAAAGATATAAGACCCTGCAGGTCTCTGTGACCAATGTCAGGGGTTGATTTCTGTAAAACTCTGGATGTATCAGTAGTGCCAAGTTGTCAGCAGCACTGGGCTCCAGGCATACCTGAAGAATCAGGAAGTACATTTCTTTCAAGTTAAGGAGCGCTCTGTACCGTATGCTCCTTTACAAATATGTCAGCTGGAGGTTGCATACCTTGGAGTCCATCACCAGTGCCTTGCTTTGCATTTGTGTTACCAGAACAAAGAAGATAATTGATTCCTTTGTGGCACTCATCCAGTTCCTTTTGCATGATTCTTCTGATGTTCACAGTTCCTGAAATGCAACATATTTAGCGACAAGGCCTTCGCCAGTACCTCTTTGAAAATAGGACCACCTTTCTCTTACTCCTATCCTGTAGTCGCAACCTGAAGATCAGCATCTATGAAGCACATGGTAGCCCTGTCCTGGTAATAGTCTCCATCCCTCCCCATGTTGTACCCAAGCTTGCATACTGCTTCTGAATGCCGCAGTAATAGCTGCCGATAATAAGTGTCTGGGACCAGTAAGTTCCTAATTAGTGAGATAGCAAGAACTGCAGATGCTGGAGTCAGAGATAACACAGTGTGGAGCTGGAGGACACAGCAGGCCAGGCAGCATCAGAGGAGCAGGAAAGCTGATGTTTCAGGTTGGGACTCTGCTTCAGAAAAGTTCCTAATTAATGGCAGGTTTCTGCTCTAAACCACATCCAACAGGACTTGACTTAGACTTTCCAAAGACAGCCGTGATAATGATAAACTCTGTTATCTACAGCAGCATAAAATGGAAAGAATAAATGTTTCCAAGAAGACTTGTACATTTTAGAATATGTCATGAACTTGTTTTAGTCTCTGTCACACAATAATTCATCTTCATCAGAAATCCGTTAGCACTAAAATGATATACCTCTGTATTTTGGTGGGTTATACAATACTGTACAATACAATTACAATACAATATAACACAGCACAGGAACAGACCCTTCAGCCCACCAAACCTGTGCCGATTCCTAATCCTCATTTAGACCCACTAATAATCGCCAATGCATGATTGCTATCCGTCTGTTCGCCTGCCAATCATGTGTCTATCAAGATATGCCTTAAACATTGTTAACTTGCTAGCTTCCACCACCTCCACTGGTAGTGCGTTCCAGGCATTCACTACTCTCTGTGTGAAACATTTTCCCTGCACTTCTCCCTCAAATTTTCTCCCTCTCACACTGAACCTGTGACTGCTTATAGTTGACCTTTCCACCCTGCGCAAAAGCCTCTGACTATCCACCCTATCTATGCCTCTCATAATTTTATAGACTTCTATCAGGTTACCCCTCAGCCTCCGGCTTTCCAGTGAAAACAATCCAAGTTTATCCACCATCTCCTCATAACTAAATCCCACCAGACCAGGCAACATCCTGGTAAACCTTTTCTGCACCCACTCCAAATCACCCATGTCCTTCAGGTAGTGTGGCGACCAGAACCGCAGGCAATATTCCAAACATGGCCAAACTAAAGTTTTGTACAGCTGTAACATAACTTGTCAATTTTTATACTCGATGCCCTGACTGATGAAGGCAAGTTGTTACACGCCTTCTTGACCACCTTATCCAACTGGACTGCCACTCTCAGGGATCTGTGGACCTGTACACCGAGATCCTTCTGTATATCAATGCTGCTGAGGGTTCTGCTGTTTATTGTTTAGTTTGCACCTGAATTTGATCTTCCAAAATGCATCACCTTGCATTTGTCCATATTAAACTCCATCTGCCAATTCTCTGCCCATATCTGTAACCTGTCCATTTCCTGCTGTATCCTTTGTCAATCCTCCTCACTATCTGCAACTCTGCCAATTTTGGTGTCATCAGCAAAATTACTAATCAGACCACCCACATTTTCTTCCAGATCATTTTTGTATATTGCAAACAACAAAGGTCTCGGTGCTGATCCCTGCAGAACACCACTAGTTACAGGTCTCAATTCTGAAAAGCACGTTTCCACCCCTACTCCCTGTCTTCTCTGACCAAGCCAGTTTTATATCAATCTAGCCAGCTCTTCCCAGATTCCATGAGACTCCACCTACTTAACCAACCTGACATGATGTACCTTATCAAACACCTTACTAGAGTCCATGTAGACAACATTCACTGCCCTTCCTTTATCAATCATTATTGTCACCTCTTCAAAAAAATTCAATCAAGCTGGTGAGACATGACCTTCCCTGCACAAACCCATGTTGCCTATCACTAACAAGTCCATTCATTTCCAAATATGAAGAAATGCTCTCACTTAGTATCTTCTCCAACAGCTTCCCCACCACTGACGTCAGGCTTACCAGCCTGTAATTACCTGGATCACTTCTGTTTCCCTTATTAAGCAAAGGAACAACACTGTCCTCTGGAACCTCATCTGAGGCCAAAGAGGATGCAGACATATTTGTTAAGGCCCCAGCTATTTCCTCCCTTGCCTCCCACAGTGTAACATCAGCAACATCGATGCAATAATAAGCAACAAAAACTTTATTAAAATGCTGAACACTAAAGAATCAAACAACTTTCAATGTGACTTTGAGCAAGCAATTCATGTGCGACAGCTGTACTCAGGTAATTTGAAACTAATCACTAAGGAACTTAAATTATCATTTTACCTTGTGGCATGCAACAATTGGCTATATAAGGGAGATGCATGTAAAAATTCCAGGTGCAAGATTTAGATTCTGGGATCAGGAACCTGACATTGGAACCACATCTGCACTGAGGGGTTTGTACCCATAGTTTGTGGGTTTCTTGAATTTCAGCAGTTATTTAGCTGGTGAGAGTGCTTGGTAGCTATTTAGCAGCACCAGGTGCAGGGTGGAAATGGGAGCTCCGAAGTGCGGGCCTGATTTGAAGGCCTCATAGTGTCAGAGAAGAGAAAGAGAAGATGAGTTTAGGGTTTGTGCAGAGTACAAGGAGTACATGTCTGCATTTACTTGGGAGTTCTTGAAGCAGACACTGACATCTAGAATTGTACTCTGTTTTCTGGTGGATAAAACAAATATTACAGTAGGAGTTTGGAATAAATCAAACATGAATTAAGGCTCTGGGCATTTTAAGTAGAAAGTGTCCCAATTCTCCAGAAGATAAGTGATGAGGAAGGTGAGGGATAGAGATGAAGGTGGTGATGGTGAAGGTGAGGTGAGTGAGGAAATAGTGCCTAATGATAGGGAGAAGAGGGAAGATGATACTGAGTGAAGATGGTATGGTCATTTATTATTGAAATGAATTTGATGATGATGACGATAATGGTGAGAAACTAATGACTTAATGATTAAGCGAGTTAGATGAATGATGATTACAGGAAGAAAAGTCAAAAATAAAAAGAAACTTTTGAAAATCAGTCTATAATATTTCTCATCTGTTTACTTTATAAATGCAATTTGGAACAAGTATGAGAAGCTGAAATAAACAGCAGAGCAATATGACATTATCTAGTTCGTGCATCTTTTCTTTGACAAGGGTTCAGATTTAGAGTAGAGAATTGTATTTTCCGCTGGTGATCATTCGTTACTTTTGTAATTAGTACAGAGCATTTTCAAAGGGGGCATCTGTACACTGATGTGGTAGCACTTAATCAAGGCAACAGGGTCCCTCCTGATGGCTGGAGTAAAGACATGAGCTCTGCTTTGTCTCCTCTGGGGAAAGTCTGCCACGTTAACTGTCAAACAGGCTTTTAAATAGTAGTGAATTGAAATAGAGAAATGTTGAGTATGAATTTCAGTGGTGGTGTGATGTCAGATGTACAGGTACATCCCAGCATTTGGTAGTTGATCAAATCAAGCAGCATTTCATTTTGGTTGTATGAAGTTGCAGAGCACAGATCATACTCAACGAACCTGACTATACAATAATCACAACAAAACTTCTGTTGTTGGATGTAATTCTGTATGGGGGAAGCACTTGCTGAACAATGCTAAGTGTTCTACTGAATGCACCTTCAAACAATTTAAGGTAATCAGTTGAGTTCATGATGTGGTTCATTAATGCTTGTTTGAATTGATGTAACATTGATGCACAGCAAGCCATCCCCTGAAGAAGGAATATTTTCAAGCTTTGGGCCTTTTGTTAACTACATTGGATCTTAGGGAGCTTAGAGTTTCCCATTGCTTTCTCCGTGGCAACACCTTGCCCAACCAGTGCTGGCTTGCTAATCAATTAGCACCATTTCTCCTATGTACAAGATTTTGTGACATTTTGAAAAAAAAAATGACCCTCTTACATTTATCCTGATGAGTCCAATACAGAAATCTTTGGAAGCATTGTTTCTTTTCAGCAATAGTTCTGTACGACTAAGAAATAATCCATAAAACTGAAAAAAAAGGAGAATGAACATTAATGCACTGGACCCCAAGATGCAGTCTCCAGTTATCAGCTGAGTTTCATCCGAGAATTCTGACTGGAAATTCAAGTTAGTACAAAAACATTAATGACCGCACTTCTTGGTCTAAACAACTACCCACCATTATGGGCAGATAGCTATCACACCTCAAAACAGTCTTTTGCAAATTGGCTTACAGGTGGCAACATGCTGGTAAACTGGCACACTGGTATTTGACAGCAATTTTCTGGCTTGCCCTTCTGCAGTCCTGCTTTTTCAGTCCAACAAAAGTCTAGCCCTATACTTCTCCAATGGCATTCAGCAGGAAATGTCTGCATTTTTAACAAAAATAACAATGAAACACATATATCCAAAATGAAGGAAAGTTACAAATTGATTGTAGTCACACAACATTGTTGCTTTTGTTATATTTCATCAACAGAAACACCTTTCCAAGACATTATTAGTGATTTGCCATGTTTGCTATATGGTTTCACAGGAATATTAGTAACAGACTAGATTTTTGCTCCTATATCTGAGCTAGATTTTGTTTTAATTGAAGAACATAGGAGTTCTTTTTGAATAGACATTCCAAATGGACTGTAGCACAAAATGGATGCTATCAGATCTGATGTCTATTGTAATACTGCTTAATAATCAATTATATTGACTGCAATGGAACTGAATATCACCCATTTTATGCCACTGCCTAAAATGTTTCAACTTATTTGTGTTTTAAGAAATCTGGACCTGCTAAGCTTCAGAAGCTTAGCTAGAAAAGATGAACCTTTCCAAATAGCTAGCATGGTGGCCCAGTGGTTAGCACTGCTACCTCACAGCATGGGGGAACCTGGGTTCAATTCCACTCCAGGGTGACTGTCTGTGTGGAGTTTGCACATTCTCTGTGTGGGCTTCCACCAGGTGCTTTGATCTCCTCCCACAGTCCAAAAATGTGCAGATTAGGTGGATTGACCATGTTAAATTGCCTGTAATGTCCAGGTTAGGTAGATTAGCTATGGGAAATACTGGGGTGGGCTGTGTGGGATGTCTCTGCTGGGTTGCTGTGGATTTGGTGGGCCAAATGGCCTATTTCCACACTGTAGGGATTCTGTGATTTATTGTATTCAGTAACTGAGGAGTGTAGAGAAATTGTACTCTCTATGCAAACCGCATAATATTCATTCATATATTTTATGGAAAATAAACCAATTGCTAGTTTGAATTTGCATCTCATCTTGATGAATGAGCACGGAACTCTGGGCAAACATGGAACAAGCATGACCAAAGGTGCTGTACCCTGCAGTTAAGGTGAGAGTGGCTGCCCTTGAGATCAAGGCACCATTTGACTGAATGTGGCATCAAGGAGCCTCAGTAAAATTGGAATAAATGGAAATCAGGAAGAAAGCTCTCTGCTGGTAGGAATCATACCTGGCAAAAAGGGCAATGGTTGTGGTTGTTAGAGGTCAGTCATCTCAGTCCCAACATATCTTTGCAGGTGCTCCTCAAGATACTGTCCAAGGCTCAGTCATCTTCAGCTGCTTCATCAATGACATTCTCTCTATTATAAGGTCAGATTGCACAATGTTCAGCAACATTCTGAACTCATCAGGTATTAAAGCAGTCCATTCCCATAAACCACAAAGTCTTAGATAACATCCAGGTTTGGATTAATAAGGAAGAATTAACGTTTGTGCCACACAAGTATGTACAATGACAATCTCCAACAAGAGATAATCTTACAATTTCCTTTGGCATTCAATGGTATTTCTAACACTGAATTCTATTCTATCAACACTCTGGGGGTTACCATTGACCAGAAACTGAGCTGGACCAGCCATATAAATGCTGTTGCTATAAGAGAAGAGCAGAGGCTGGGAATTCTGCAGTGACTAAATCACCTCTTGACTCCCCAAAGCCTGTCCACCATCTAGGAATATGATGGAATACTCTTCAATCAACTGGATGAGTGCAGCTCCAACAATACTCGAGAGGCTTGATATCATACAGGGCAAGCAACCCACTTGATTGGCATTCATTCAACACCTTAAGCATTCACTTCCTTCAGCGGAAGTGCAGTGGCTGTAGTTGAACATGATCACCTGTATGAATTAGGCCATAAATACTGCCATAAATAATGCCAATGATGTTCACTTATAGAAGTCAAGACAGGATAGAACTTCAGTGGGGGTTAACCATCCAGAGGAACTCATGAAAATGGTTTTTGGTTATCTAAACGGGGAAGGTGGGAATTCCAAAGAATCCTTGTAGTCCTAGGACGATCAATGGCATCAGGTGGTAGGAAGGTTAAAATATGCCTAAGAAGAGTTAAATAAGGATGTTAAAAATTGTCACAGGCTAGAAAAGAAAAAAAAAACTTTACTGTCAATAGGGAAAAATTGTTTCCTAAGACTTTTTATTTGCTGTATCTCTTTTTGTTGCCCTCACTCTGTCTAATTAGTCCTTGTAAGGATTTGAGAAGTAAGGACCTTGAGATTCCTTATAAGACACTATCAGATGAATTTTAAGATCATGGAATTGAGGTCAATCTATTGATCTGGCTAAGGATTTGCCAGTGATGGGATACAGAGTGTAGTGTCATGATTCTAGATGATAGTACTCTTGGACATATCAAATTGCAGAGTAAAACCTGGCTTCATGTATCATACATTTTAAGTGTTTTTATACGATGTGGCTACTGTGGTAATCAATCGCTGAATACATTTGTAGGAGACTGCCAATTTTCTTTTAAGAAAATTGAAATAAGTCCACAGAAGCTGGTAATCTTTCATTAAGTCACCCTTTATTTACACATGAACAGTCCTTGACTTTAGTACTGTCTCTTTACAGTCAGCTATCAGAGTGTCAGTATCTCTGACACTTCCCTTTTTATCTGTCAGCCAGGCTTCCTGATCGAACCAGATTAACAGTTCCAATCAGGGAACTTCTATGAGGTCCGTCTGGATTGCCTAGTTACAATCACTACAAAAATATTATAATTTTATGGCACAATTTAGAAAGACTTAACATAAACATGAAAGTGAAAGTATTCAACCCTTTTCCCAGCAGTATCCTTTTATAGCCACTCAATCGATATGAAGTATCGTAATTTCTTTACTCTTTAAGATTCCTACTCAACTAATTCTTTCCATCTCTGATGGTCTAAAGATTTCATTCTGACTCTGATTGCTTAGAGATTTCTTTCTAGCTTTGACGCCCTGCATTTCTTTCAGTTCTTACAATATGGAGACATCTTCAAATTCTCAAAACTTGAAGTTTTCCATAAACTAACAAACTGCCCTCCTACTAAGGTGACTTCTTCTTCTGAGCTCAACTTAATAGTGGCCCCTTACTATCTCTTACTGGGAGAAAAATGTCAATTTTGTACACTCAACAATCAAATGGACATCCATGGAGACTTTGGGATCTTGGTATATCTGTGATTGAAATGCAAAAATATAAAAGAAATAATCAGAAAGACTAATAGGATATTGGCCTTTATATTCAGAATATTAGAATATAAAAGGGTAAAAGTTATGTTTCAGTTGTTCAGGCTGACCAGGTCTGGAATCCTGGGCACTACACCATGGAAGAATATTTTGGCTTTGGAGAGAGTACAGTGTAGTTTTACTTGAATGCTACTGACCTCAAAGGATTACATTAAAAGTGTTTTGGACTAGACCAAACCCCCTCAAAATATATTCAGAAGATAGTCTAGATCCTAACTTTTTCTTATTTTAAAGGTAACTATAAGGTGTTGCGTTTCGGATGCAATTTAATTCATCAATCTACTCAACGTTAAGCAAAACACACTTATTCATACACTATAATTAAAATACAATCGAAGAAGAAATTGGACTAACTTAACTCTATTGGAAAACTTAACAGAATAATAGATTATTTAATTACAAAGCAGTAGCTGTTCCAATATAGGAACATCCCATAAACACACCCTTGGAAAATGGCAAATTCAGGAAAACAGATTGTCTCACATGCAATTCTACCAGCAGGAAGAGAAGCCCCAGCTTTTAGCTGTAACAGAGAGGTGAAAGAAACAGCTTCCACATTCCAGTTTTAAGACCCTAGCAACTGTTACTACTGAAAAACTGAAGCTAAAATTCCTGACTCTGTGGGAGCTTGACCCCACCCATTCAGACTGCTTCTGTTGTTCCAACTTAAAAAAACCAAGGCCTCACAAGCTGTTCACATTCTGGGCTTTCAATAGGCAGCATTGTACCTCTGTCTTACAACCTCTCCTCAAAAAAAGGACAAACTACACCTCTTAAAGCCATGGTATTGCCACAAAAGGAGGGGCTGCATTTAACTGGATTACATTCTTTGGGATTTAGAAAATTGAGGTGTGTTTAGATTAAGTCTTCAGGTTATTAAGGGGACCAGATAGAGTATATACAGAAAAATTATTTCTGTTGTATGAGGGATTTAGGACAAGGTTCAAGGTATCAAAAATGATGACCAAGCATTTCAGGAGTGAAATTGGAAATATCTCTATCACAAAGGGTGATAGATGTTTGAAAGTCTTTTTTGTAAATAGCTATTGAAGTTATTAATTTCAATTTGAATTTATAGTTTTGTTAACCAAAGGTATTAATAGATAGAGGGCAAAGGCTGATATATAGAGATTGGTGCAATTGGATTTCCCATAATCTCCTTGAATTGCTGAACAGTGGATCTAAATGACCTTTTTCTATTCCTATGTCTCTGCGGCATATAAACTTTTAAAAATAAGAAATACATTTAGCAGAAATACTTGCTGTGCTTATTGTTTTTTTTAGCAAATTCTTCATGAATGATCTTCGGCGATAATCAGGAAAGGAGACTCTTCCCTGAATTTCTATGCACGCACCACATGAAAGTTCAGCAATATTGAACTCAAATACTGTGGAAAAGTCTGTGGGTGTCAGGCTATGAAGTCCGAAGTTAACCTAGATTTAACAGATAGGTGAACTGAAGCTTTGGAGTGGACTACATTTGACATCTGACTGCAATTGGAAAATAAAATTCTGCGGTTAGAATAAAATCAGCATATAAAGTAACCCCTGATCTTCAAAGAAATCATAATTTAATTGACTCGGGATGAAAGGCTTATCCTGGCTTTAAGCCAAATGGTCTGTTTCCAAAACTTGTCACAATTTTTCAAAGAAGCACTTGGACTCCATCTTGAGGGGATTGCACTGCACACACACATAGACACACACACACACACACACTCACACTCTCACACACTCACACGCACACGCAAACATACACACACACACAGACACACTCTCTCTCTCTCTCACACACGCACCCACACACACACACACGCAAAGACACACACACTCATACACACACACACACACACACACACACACACACACCATTTATTATGTGGGAAAAAGCGAAATGACGCAATTGCTGGAAATCTGAAATGCAAACAGAAAATACTGAAATTCTCCGTGGATCAGGCAGCAGTTATGGAGAGAGGGACAGAGTTCTCATTTCAAATTGATGACCCTTGATTGGAACTTCAGAAATGTTCTGAAAATTTGCAGCATGTTCTGATTTATTTCCACATGGTTAGATGTAGGTTTACTCCTTCAAAGTACTGGAAAGTGGCAGTGGCATAGATATTTTCAAAGTGAAAGAAAACAAGACAAACAATTAAATTAATGTATGTTTTTAAAAATTAAATCAAAATATTACCTTATTGGAAATATGAAATAATAACAGATACTCAGCATGACTTGCGCTGTCTGTGGAGAGAGAAACAAAATTAACGCTTCAAATCTGATATGACTCTTCATTTTATTCTCTTATGTAGTCTATTCTTCTAATCATTTTAACTGCTGTACCAAATTTCACTTGAAACTGGCAACAGAATGAAAACTGGATTGCAATTCCAGCACTGTTTAAAAAAAGTAATACGATTGTCGTGAATAGCTGAAAATGTATATGCAGTTTGATTCATTACAATGTATACATTGTAAACTTTACTTAAAGGGGACTCTTGAAGACTTTTCAAAAAGTCATAACAGTTTTGTCAAAGAGGAGACTTGAAAACAGATTTATCTCATCTAATGATCTTGTACAAGTTTTTGATTGTTGATAATTGTATACAAAACAGTTAGCTTCAATTTAGCTTCATAAATTTTATACGTTAATGAGGCAATTCACACTTAAACAACAGTGGGTTGTCACATGAATTTGTAAAAGTGTTTCACTTCTACTAGCACCTGATGAGGTAAACAAAAATCTGAAACACCAATGAATTGATTATTAGATGATAAGGAACTTTCATGAAGAAGCACAACATTTTTTGGCGTCTTTTAATGTTCTCATTAAATTTCTAACAGAAGTCTTTATTCTATCCCAAGCATGATGTTATACTGCTAGTTTTAACCAGAGCTGTGCCTCTTTAGTTGAGTTTGGATTGAACAATCTGAGGATTTGTAATATGCGTAATTTCCCAGAATTTAACAGTAATTCAGTTATTTGATCTGACGGATTCTAAGAGATGTTACTACTCAAATGTTTTTCCAAATTATTATAGTGAAAATACAAGGATAAATGTCAAATCTTTTATTTAGGTAAAACTAGTTTACTTTTTTTTCTTTTAAGAAGCATGTATTTTGTTATTAGATTACGTACAAGTGTGCGCATGAATATGATAAGGTGGACAATTGATATCACACCCATTGTAGTTTCTGCTTTCATGCTCATTAAACTTTAGAAAGTGCATTAGGCTCAGAGATAAATGGTTCTGTTCCTTGTTGTAATTAGTTTCAGTTAGATAAATTGTTTGTAACTTTAAAACCAGCATTCTTTAATTATCTCACCAGATGTTTTTTCAAATAACTGGAGGCGATATAAATTGTCTAGCTATTAACACTTTGAAGCATTGAGCCAGAAAGACATAGACCAATGTTTTTCCACATTAATTTTGGTTCAATAAAGTCAGTGAGAGGATGATTTTGACAATCTGCAGTAGTGTAAAACAAATGATAGCCAGTCAGCAACCGATTTAATATCTCTCCCTACTTTCATTTCCATTGAAATTAAATGTTCACATAGTTGGATGTAAACTGCACTTTCAACACTGAAGGGATGGAGGTGTCATATACAATCAGAATATAGGGGATCAGTGTAAAAACAGAAATAATTGCTGCTGGTTCATGAATGGTGATGTGAGGCATGGAAAATGCCATCTTGTTGTTAAGGAAAACAACTGGCTGGAACAATTGAGTATACATTTCTAGCCCATGTTGTAAATATTCTGATACTGTTGTGAACTGCACGTCAGCTGATCTGTTTGAAGGCTCTTTACTGGCACCTGGAAGGCTACAGGGATGGGAAGATTTGGTGCATTGGTCACTTTCACTTCCGCTGATACTGGAAGTGGTTTCTCTTTAATTTTGTATGGCAATTTAAGTGGGAGAATACCAGAGAAATGGCGTAAAGGGCCAGAAGTAACCCTCTGTGTGATCTTTCTCGCTGATTTTGTGCCAAAACTACCAACACCTCTGGGCCAGCTATTAACAGACCAATTGTTGTACCTTTACTGCATCAATTATGTCCCTCAATGGAAAAGACTATGGTCAAACTCCACTCTTTTGTCAGGGTTTCACTTATTGCGAGAGAAGTGTAGCCATCACATTAGAAAGGGGAGAACAAAAACAGCCTCATCTGTTGCCATAGTATAGATACATTAAATTGAAAATAAGTGTTAAAGTAGTTCAATATAGAGAAGTCCATTTACTTAATATTTGAAATAATATGTCAACAAAATGGACTAATATTTATTTCGATGTATTGATTCCATTTGCTGGTATAATCATTTAGTTAAGAATGTGCTGCCACTAGAGAGCACTCTAACATAAGTAATCAGTTTGCAAAAAGCAAATACTGCAGTGAATGGAGAAGCTAATGACTGAATGGTGTATTTGCAACAATTTAGAATATCCCCCTGAAGGGGAAATTTCCGTTTGTGAACAATGAAGCACATTTAGTTTTCTTTTTGAGGGTTGTTTGGTATAACCGATGTAATCTTTTAAAGTTTTAGTTACCTGTATTGAACTGCCTGATGTATTCAAGGTTTCTGTTCTAAAGATAGCTTACTGAAATCACTGCTGGAAGTGAAGGAAGGAATCACTTTTCCAGGGCTGTAAAAACTATGTGGGTGGTACATAAGTAAGTCATTGTGTACAAGGTGTTTTGACTGCATTTCTTTAATGAATATGGGAATATCAGCCATGAGGTGTTGCAGATCATTATTGATGCTGGAGATGGTTCTATCAGATGCAGTGTCATCTTATACAATATGTTGGAAATAAATGAAGAAGTTCCATTTTTCTCACAGTTTTCACAAACTCTTGATGCTCCGAAAGTGCTCCTGAGGCAATGAAGTACTTTTGAAATGCAGTCAATGCTGCAATAAAAGGATCCCATGTCACTGAGACATAGCAAGATTCCACACCATTGAAATCAGTGACCAGGTGGTAATCTATTTTAGGGATGTCTGTCAAGGGATAAATACTAGTCAGGACACTAGGGGAACTGTACCTATCTTTGAAATGTATTATGAGGTATTCCTTCTTCGAAAGATGCTTTGCTTCAATATCTAATCTAAAGGACAACAGCATGGGCTCCAAGCATAGGTACACGTGATTGGAAACTGCAATTTCTCACTATTAGATTCACTGATCTCCGTAAGTTTTCAAACACAATTCTAATATCATAAATCTCAACTACAAAATGATACATTATCCATTTTGGACAAAGTTTTAATAGCAATGCTCTGGGTGTTGTTAAAATTGTGGAAATGCTGCTGTCATAGAGGACAATTGTCCCTCTCTTAACCTCATAACAGAACAACTTCATATTGCTGAAATAACTTATCAAGGATGATTCAGAAAGGAGAACAAACAGTCTATAGCATGTTCAATTACACTAAACATCTGTATATACAAGTGTCTGTTATTGGAAAGTATTTAGATACAGGCTTGGATTTTCAACTGTGAGTTGGATGTGCAGAGGTTGGAGGAATCCCTGTTCCATGAACCTGTCTTTTAAAAATAGCTGTCTGGATATTGAATTGACAGCCTGGTGGAGTATGAGGAGGTGGACAGGCTTTATTAGAAGTCGGGGTCGGTGATCTGCACTGAAAGTGGAGGACGTCAATGTGGAGGTGACCTGAAATTACAAACAGATGCTCCAAGATCTTATTAGTGGGAGGAGCTACCCCTGCTCCAAATTCCTACATTCCTATTTCGTCTTGGCAGATCCTTTTTTCAGTTGTTTTTGACACTTAATTTGGACAGGTCAGTTGACATTTTCAGTAAACTTGACAGTTAAATTGTTTATGCACTTTAGATGCACATTCATACCTACTTTTAACTATTCCAAAGGCAGCTAATCTCTCTCAAAGGTTAACCTACCTCTTCCAAAGGGAACCTAGCTTCCTGTAAAAGTCACCAAACTTCCTCCAAAGGACTCAAAATAGTGCTCTGGCTATCCAAAGATATCAACAAAGTGCAGACTTAAACTCAATTGGACCTGCCTCCTGCCATACTGTCAGACAATGTACTCCAAATTCTAACCACTTGCTTGATGAACAGGTTTTTCCTCATGTCACTATTTCATCAATTACCTTAAATTTGTGGACTCTGCTTCTCAATTCTTCTGCCTGTGGGAACAGTTTATCCTGATCTACTCGGTCCCGACCACTCAGCATTTTGATTACCTCTATCAAATCTCTTCTCAATCTTCTCTTTTCCAAGGGAAGCAATCCCGACTTCTTAACTTGAGTTGCAGAACTAGAGTTCCACATCTCTGGAAACACGAGTCCTCTCTGTACCTCTCTAATGCCTACACAGCCTTCCTAAAGTGTGGTGCCCAGACTGGATGCAAGACTCGTGTTGAGGCTGAGCCAATATTTCATGCAGGTTTGACATCATTTATTTGCTTGTGTATTCTGTGTCTCTATTGGTAAAGCCAAGGAAGCTGTATACTTTATTAAATGTCCTCTCAACTTATCCTGACACCTTCAATAATTCAGGCACATGTATACCTACATTTCTGTGTCCCTGCACCCCTTTCAAAATTGCAGCTTTGTTCTGTAATACCTCTTTGAGTTCTTTCTGCAAAACATAAGAACAAAAGATCTAGGAGCAGGAGTAAGCTTTCCAGCCCTTTGAGCCTGCTCCGCCATTCAACAAGATCATGGCTGATCTTTTCGTGGACTCAGATCCACTTACCCACGCTCTCACCGTATCCCTTAATTCCTTTATTGTTCAAACAAAATCTACCTTAGCTTTAAAAACATTTACTGAAGTAGCGTCAACTACTTCATTTGGCAAGGAATTCCATAGATTAACCACCCTCTGGGTGAAGAAGTTCCTTCTCAATTCAGTCCTAAATCTGCTCCCTCTAATCTTGAGGCTATGCTCTCTTGTCCTAGCTTCACCTGCCAGTGGAAACATCCTCTCTACGTCTGTCTTATCTATTCCCTTCATAATTTTATATGTTTCTATAAGATCCCCCATCAATCTTCTGAATTCCAATGAATATAATCCCAATCTACTCAGTCTCTCCTCATAAGCCAACCCCCTCAACTCCGGAATCAACCTAGTGAACCTCCTCTGCACCCCCTCCGGTGTCAGTACATCCTTTCTCAAATAAGGAGGCCAAAACTGCACACAGTACTCCAGGTGTGGCCTCACCAGCACCTTGTACAGCTGCAACATAACCTCTCTGCTTTTAAACTCAATCCCTTTAGCAATGAAGGACAAAATTCCATTTGCTTTCCTAATTACTTGTTGTACCTGTAGACCAACCCTCTGTGATTCATGCACAAGGACACTCAGGTCCCTTTGCATAGCAGCATGCTGCAACTTTTTACCATTCAAGTAATAATCCTTTTTACTATTTACTATTTACTTTTTACTATTACTCCTACCAAAATGTATGACTTCACATTTATTTACATATTTACAAAACTTATAAACACTTTATACTTCTCTGCATTAAATTTCATCTGTCCCTTGTCTGCATATTCTACCAACCTGTCTAAGCCCTTTCGAAGTCCTATATCATTCTCCTCACAGTTCACGATACTTCCATATTTTATATTGTTTGCACGTTTTCAAATTGTGTACTGTGTCACAAGATCTACTTCATTAATATAGATTAGGATCACCTACTTCCAATTTTCCAGGTTTCAAAATTTCCATTGCGGTTCAACTGAGGGACGGTCTCGCAATTCTAAGGGTTGTGTCCTCAGTCTGAACATGTTACAAGATGTTTTGGTGTGTGCTTATGGACAGGCTTAAGCATTATTAGAAATGGTTCCAGGAAAAATAGCTTAACGCACACATGTGCACAGATTCCATTTACATGTCTCAGTTTAACCCTCTATTACTTTTTTAGTTCATTGCCAATATCAACAGAAAAATCTCCAGAAACTCTGGAGGTGTTGTTTGGACTGATTTTAGGCATATATTTATTGAAAAGTATCACTAGTTATCAGATAGCATGGTGTAATACATCTAGATATGAATAGTCTGTGTAAATCAAAGGGAGGATGCTTGGTGTTATTTTGCTAGAGTAACATCATATTTCCTTTTTTGGCCTGGCCAGTAAAACTATCATCCAATATGAGAATTACACCAATACATAAAATCATAGCTTTAAAGAATTGAGCTACAAAATAAACCAAAAATTTAACCAAAACAAAACGTATGGTCAAAGAACATAATCAGGTAGTAATAACTGTGGAATGTATGATGGATGCAGAATTTTGTCCACCTTCGTAGTCTGTGAGGAGAAAAGAAAGTAAATCTTCAACATTGTGAAAGGATAATTGTTTTTGCATGTTCCAGCTTGCAGAAAAACAATGTGAGCGTAAAGTTCCTTTAATAATCTTTGACTTTTCACATGTACAGCATGCAATTGACAATGGGAACCAGGTGTAACCATTTAATGGTTCAAAATTATGTTCATTTCAATTGTTTACAATACTATAGATGGATTTATGAACCCACTGTAAACAGTGTGGTAGTTTCTCTCATCAAAGGTTTTCTCATTCTTTCTCTCTGTGCATGTCTGACGATCATTATTTGTCCCTAATTTCGAAGAATTGGTGCCAGTGAGATCCAGGTCACAGAAATATCCCACCATTATAAAACAATTTATAAAACTTTTTAAGCTAATTTTGCATACATACTTTCTGCAACACCCAACTATTCTAATGGTCCAATGGAGGTACTAAATTACATATTGCATGAAAATAAACAATTGCATACAAGCACAGACCCACAATATATAATCACAAAAAAAAATGTCCACTAGATGGAGATGGTGAGCTAATTTTTGCACAATTTTAATATGTTGATTTAAAAGCATTATATCTGTCCCTCAAAATAGTGAGATTTTTAATTGACATTCAGCTTCAAAGGCTCAAAAACTGTCTAATTATGAAGCTGAACATATTCAACACAGGAATTCTATGGTCGGGTATGCTAAATCAAAAAGGCAATAGGTTCATCAGCAGGAAAACAACTTCTTTGAGATTAATGGCAGGGAAGGCCATTATTGTCTGCAATAAACAGTTGGAGAGGTGGCTGGAACATTACCTTGTCTCACTACTTTAGGGAGAAAATAGTCACGGAAGAAACTCTGGGCATTATAGCTTACTGATATGTCAGTGGAGGCCTTTTGACTTGCTTGTCATCGGCATGTTCCCAGATGATGCTATACTGCCTGAACTCACCAAGAACGTGAAATTGGCATTCCAGCAATATCTATACAAATCTCTCTGTCTTGGATGGGTAGAAGGGACAATACATAATCTAATGATATTACCCTTTTGTCCTGCTGAGAATTGTAGGAGGGGTATTTGCCCACATTGCCTTTTTCAGATTGCAATCTTGTCCGAGTGCATTTATCTTGAATCCCAGTGTAGTTCTGGAAGTGAAAGATCAACAATCGACACTATCTCCACAGTCCAACTGTTGCAAAAGAACTGCCATCAACTAACAGACCACTATTCGTTACCCAGCTTGATCTCAACCATGGAAGGCCTACTTAATTGGGATTAAGAAAACTAGCTTCCTGCCAAAGCTGCTCAGTGTAACCACCATTTCTCATGACAGCAAATGAGTAAAGTCATCTCTGATTGGTGCAATGTTGCAAGTCATTTAGATCTCCACGAGGATCAAACAGAGCTGTTTTCTGGTGTTGAAACTCTTTGGTATATTAATAATTTGCTAATATCACATTCCTTTAGCTCTTTATATATAACTCATGTACAGAACTCAGAACAAGCTGTTCAGCATCACCCATTTGAGATCCAAGGCAAAGGTGTACCAAGAGCTTATCATTAATGCTACATTAGTATTCCATACTGAGGAACACCTTCGGCAGCAAATGGAAAAACTCTCTTATGCCCAGTTTGGTTTGACCATCAGCATTAAAAAGACAGGTATCATGGCCCAGGACGTTGAAATATTGCCATCAATCAGCATTGACAACAGGATACAGGAGGTTATTGATAACTTCACATGTCTCAGTTTTATAATCATGAACAACCTGTCACTTGATGCTGAAATGAGCATGCACTTGCAAAAGCTGCAGACGTATTGTTCAAGCTGAGGAAGGGATTGTGGAATAACAGCAAATGAGCACACCAAACTGTCAGTTGACCAAGCTTGTGTCCTCAACATACTTCTTTACTGTGGTGAGACTGGGACAACATTTTCTAGCCAGTGGAAAAGACTGTACGGTTTCAAGTGGCTTCAACCTTTTCTTGGTGTCTCTTGGCAGGACAATGTTACCAACTTAGAAGTCTGGAATGTGTTAATTCCACCAGCTTACACTCTTTACTAACCACCAATGTCTGTATTGGCTCAGCTACATTCTCTAGATGGCTTATGGCTGTATAACCATGACCTTCTGAATAGTGAACTGTTGATTAGAATGCAAATGGTTGATGTCCATTCATCAGCTATAAGAAAACATGCAAGAAATGAAGAAGGCAGACATTGACACAGACAACTGGTAAACAGATGTCAACAGACATGAATGTTTGAGGTTGACTGCCTGGAAAGGTATTAGAAGAGAAATGGAAGGCACAGTTGGGTGAGAACAAAGCCCAAAGAAAACAAAGGCCACTGATTCCTGTACTTCTCAGCTCACTGTCTTTGTCTGCAGCAAATGTAGCAGAATCTGGAGTGTGATTAGTTTTGGGCCTATCGAAGGAAGGATGTGCTGGTGTTGGAATGGGTTTACAGAAGAGGTTTACAGGAATGATCCCGGGGATAAGGGTCTTGTCATATGAGGAACGGATCATGTACTTGACACAGTTTAGAAGGATGAGGGGAGGTCTGATTACAATTTACAGAATACTGAGAGGCCTGGATAGAGTGGACATGGAGAAGGTGTTTCCACTATTAGGAGAGACTAGGACCTGAGGGCACAGACTCATAGTGAATGGAAGACCCTTTAGAATAGAGATGAGAAGGAATTTCTTCAGCCAGAGGATGTTAATCTGTGGAACTCATTGCTGCAGAGGGCTGTGGAGGCCAAGTCATTGAGTGCATTTAAGACTGAGACGGATAAGCTCTTGATTAATAAGGGGATCAAAAGTTACAGGGAGAAGACAGGAGAATGGGATTGAGAGACATATCAGCCATGATGAAATGGTGGAGGAGACTCGAATGGCCAAATGGCCTAATTCCGCTCCTATGTCTTATGGACTTATGGAGTGAGGTGCCTGAGCTTTACCAAATGATGTTTAACACATAGTGGACCATCACTTTGCAAACCATTATTTCACAAGATGGAAGGCAACCAAAATGAAACTGAGTATAAAATGTTTGAGTAAATGTTCAAGGTAACTCAAAATTATCCAAGTTCTCATTAATGGTCACTTAAGATTGCAAAATAGTTACCCAGAAAGCTGTTTTCCTTAACAACGTGTCCTGCTACAAATGTGCATTGCTGAAAAAAGGCACATTTTGCAGAGCTTTTCATTATTCACTCATCAGGACATTTCACAAGAATAAAAAATGAAGGGGGTAACCTATTTCTATTCTTGTGGAACACCTGATGAGTGCAAGACAAAACGTTTCAACATAATGTGTTTTGTTTTAGAATACTCAGGTTTCATATTACCAAACGATTATTTTAGATAGCATGTATAAACCTGAACACACAAAGTTCAAAGTATCTGATACTTTAGCAATTATTAGATGGATTGTCAACCAACAGTCATCTGACTTGTGTTAAGGTAAGTAACAGAAGCTTATAATTGATTTTTCCTGATTCAATGGAGTTACAGGCCATTTTCCATACTCCTTCACATGTTCGTAAAGGCAAATATATTTTTCGTGATGATAGAGTAACTGTCCTGGTAGTGTGAAGTACAGCTGAAGGCATTCCTGGTATAGACCTTGAACATGAATTTCAGGCTATTCTTATATTGATGCAGAGGAGCCCATGTGGAGATCAGTATGAGCAGAAATGAGGCATGTGTTTCTCATAGCTATTGTTAGTCCCTAGAAAATGTCCTGGATGTTGGTCACATATCTTTGGCTCAAAACAATACTGCATACATGCTGACAACAGTGTAGGGTCACATAGGATTCTTGAAGGTGTTTTTTAAGTGCACTAAGAAAATGATCAAAGAATTGCTTTCACCAATAAGTTAAGTATGACCCACGGTATTGTAAAAGTAAGACAAGACTTTCTTGTGTAAAGTTGATACCTATCTCTTAATACCTACATTTTGACAGAATATTTTCAAATGTGACATGTACCCTTTGCCAAAGATTACGTTTCTATATCCAGATGCTATTCTATTCATATTTATTTAACAATCATTCTAGAATGTCTTCTTTTAAAGTGAGAACCCTTGACGAAGGATCAAGAAACATAATAGAGAGCATTATTTTTGAAAGGAGTAGGAGAAAGAACAAGATAAAACAAGAAGCAGTAACAGAGACAAGAATGATTGTAATGTTGAAGATAATTGGAACCTGAAACACAAAGAGGAATTCTGTCACACAACAACCTTTCCTTAGTAACTTCCCAGAATACCAGTACCGTGCAATCAGACATGAAGTCTAAAACTAATATTCAACTGTGTTCACACACAAGGTCTAATAGACATTTCATATGATTTCCAGCATGTTTCATCTTAATTCAAGGATAAAGCCAAGTGTCATGGTTTACTACCTCACTCCTGACAGTATCAAACTGTGGATTTCAGATAATTGTCCCTGCATGGAAATCACTTCCACCAGCTATGGGTTCAGGGCAGCTTTAACTCCCAAGAATGAGTTGCTGAGGAATATTTTTTTGAAAAGTTCTTATCATGATGTAAACTGAGCGATTTATATATGTTTTAATATCGTTTATTGTAAGTGTGGGATAGCTTTTGAGTGAGTAACAGACGACTGTGTGTCTGAAGTTAGTGATTAATTTGCAAGTATTTCTGCAAAATGGTGATTTCTTTTAAGAAAGAATGGGTTTTGTGCACCACTAATGGACTTCTGTTTATTTTAGATTGCTTTGTGACCCAGAAAGATAAATAAAGTGGCCTCAAGGATTGTTCGAGCCTGAAATTCGTTGTTTTAATACTAAGGAAAACATGCATTGCATAGAGAGGGAGATTTTCGACTTTCAGTTTTTACTTTGTGTGGAACAGTCCTGTGAAGGACTTGGAATGAGATAGACCTCCTAAGACTGTGCAACTTTTACCTTTATTAACATCCGTATTTTAGTGAGACACAGACTGAAACTCTGTAGCCCAGAAGTACCCTGGTTACATTAGACATATACTACTTTATAGAGGTGGTTAACTCACCAACTGTACCTCCTTCAAAGCCACACTTGTTGCAATGGATGTTGAGGGTTAGATTTTCACCTTGGAGATAGGTAGCTTAATTCAGCAAATGTCACTCTTGCCACATGCACTTTGGGAAATAATGTCCCAAATGAGGCAATCTTCATTCCAGGGTGTGGGTGCAGTGCATAGTTGGGCCTGTCCCCCAGGTGAAGAGTGTAGGTCATTACAGGGACTGCCAAATGCCAAAATGCCTGTTAAAAAGTTAAAATGCCTGCCTTAATTCTCTGCAACTTCATCGCTGTTGTTTTGTTAAATGCTAGGCTCTTTAGCCCATTCTTTCACATTCACTAGCCTCCCTCACCCAATTTCCATGTCCATCAATACCAACTACTGCCAACGCTGGTGGTACCACCCACAATAGCAACTTCACCTTAGAGGCAGTGACCCCTATTTTGATGATAGGATTTGTGAAATAGGCCTTAAAAAATTGATTCATTCCTTACCACTTTCTGAAGTACAAAATCAACCAGTTTAAAGTGTTTTTAGCAGAAATTGCAAGTGTAAGAACACTAAAAGATAATCAAAATGCTGCAGATGCTGGACTTCTAAAATAAAATCAGAAAGTGCTGGAGAAACTTGGTGGATTTGTGGAAAGTGAAACAGAACTAACATTTTGAGGCCCATATTACTCTTCTTCAGAACTGGTCCTGCCTGACCACCGGCGTTTTTCAACCTGTTTCTGTTTGTATTCTGGTTCATGAACAGTCTTTATCTTATTTAACTGAATATTGTGTAATTGATGAAAGAGATCAGAAGAGTTTTCAGAACTGTCAATCAAACAATGACTTCCCTGGGATTCAGGTTTTTCAAAGGACTAATGGATTCCTGGCCAAGAACTCATCATGAAGCTTGGTAGCACTGAGGAAGTGCTACACTGGACATGCTGTCTTTAAACTGAAGCTCCATCTACTTGCTTAGCTGGGCATGGCACTAAACGAAGACCATGGGAATTGTCTTTGCAGTCACGCCGAACATTTATCCTTCAGAGATAGTAAGAACTGCCGATGCTGGAGTCAGAGATAACACAGTGTGGAACTGGAGGAACACAGCAGGCCAGGCAGTATCAGAGGAACAGGAAAGTTAACCCAAGTTGATTGGGTTATAGTACTCTGGATATATTCTAGGTTCCTTCTTAAATGTAGCTATTATGAAAATTATCTCACAGTCTACTGGAATGGCATGGTGGTTCAGTGGTTAGCACTGACACCTCATAAACCTAGGGAACTGGATTCATTTCCACCATCGGGCGACTGTCTATGTGGAGTTTGCACATTCTCTCCGTGTCTGCGTTGGTTTCCCCTGGGTGCTCCAGTTTCCTCCCACAGTCCAAAGATGTGCAGGTTAGGTGGATTGGTCATAGGAAATGCAGGATAAGGTGGGTCTGGTTGGGATGCTCTTTCCAGGGTTGGTATGGACTTGGTGGGCCAAATGGTCTGCTTCCACACTATAGGGATTCTATGATTCTACTTAAGTTGTTGCATATGTCAAGCAATTATTCTGAACGTTTTAAAATGTGGGGTTGCAGACTGTTCCGATCTGGGAATTTATCCTTGATTTTGGTTCATTGATTAAATATTTCCTACATTTTGTTTTAAATGTGGTTATGTCATTCCTATTTTCATTTTCCATGTCAGGTTCACCTGATTGGTTTCCCGGGCAATTGCTGAGCCAAAATAATTATTTACTATTTCTGCCATTTTGTAAATGCTAATTTTAGCCCAACATTCCCTTAGGGGTCCATTTCCCATCTTTTTTGCCTCTAGAATATCTTAATTTGTTTATGTTTCATTCAGGTTTAATTTCATAGCTCAGCTTTGCCTTCCTAATGCTTTTTTCCTAATGCTTATCTCCTGGTCTCTTTGTGTTCTCCCTTGTTCTGCACTCCTGTTTGAATATCCCATTCCTTATACTCGACGCTTCACTTATGTCTTTAATCATCCATGATGTCCTATTAATGTTTACCTTGTTCATGTTTTTAGCAGGTTTTTTTTTAACAACTTCTGGTAAGTATAGTTTTAAATCTGTCCTATTGATGTTCTGTTCTACGTCATTGCTTGGCAATATGGTTGTTCTCTTACTTTTTCTAATTCCTATTTATAGACCCTCAAAGTCAACTTTTCTCCAACCTTATTGCTTTAGTTTTTGTCATACTTATATCTTTGCCAATTGTTGACCTAAACAATAACATAATAAGGGTTACTGTTCTTAGATGTTTCCCTAATTTTACGTCTCTTATCTGGTTCATTCTACATTATCCGATTGAGCATACAGTTTTCCCTTTCTCCTGTTGTATGACTGTATTTATTTCTGACTATTTATGTTTCCGCTAAATTTTGTCTGTCCCACTATCTTCATTCCTACTTTGGTTTAAATTAAGTCTGTTTAATTTCTTGTTAGGTACCCTCCCTCTACCTCTACCTTGCTAGCTTAATGCTTTTGTCATCTCTTATTTAGTCTTTATGAGGATGCTGACCCTATTCCAGTTCAAGTAAAGCATGCCCCATTGGTACAATTCCTTCTTCACCCAGTTCTGGAGCCAATGACCAATAGAAAGGAATACCCCTATCCCACAAGATCTCCTTAGCTGTGCATTAATTCTCCCAATCTGTTTGTTTCTATGATAACAAGGCGTGGGGCTGGATGAACACAGCAGGTCAAGCAGCATCATAGGAGCAGGAAAAGTTGACGTTTCAGGCCTAGACCCTTCATCAGAAATGGGGGAGGGGAAGAGGGTTCTGAAATAAATAGGGAGAGAGGGGGAGGTGGATAGAGGATGGATAGAGGAGAGGATAGGTGGAGAGGAGGCAGACAAGTCGAAGAGGCGGGGATGGAGCCAGTAAAGGTGAGTGTAGGTAGGGGGGTAGGGAGGGGATAGGTCAGTCCAGGGAGGACGGACAGGTCAAGGGGGCGGGATGATGTTAGTAGATAGGAGATGGGGGTGTGGCTTGAGGTGAGAGGAAAAACAGGTTAGGGAGGTGGAGATGAGCTGGGCTGGTTTTGGGATGCGGTTGGGGGAGGGCAGATTTTGAAGCTTGTGAAATCCACATTGATACCATTGGGCTGCAGGGTTCCCAGGCTGAATATGATTTGCTGTACCTGCAGCCTTCGGGTGGCATCACTGTGGCATTGCAGGAGGCCCAGGATGGCCATGTCGTCTGAGGAATGGGAGGGGGAGTTGAAATGGTTTGCGACTGGGAGGTGCAGTTGTTTGTTGCGAACTGAGCGCAGGTGTTCTGCAAAGCGGTCCCCAAGCCTGCGCTTGGTTTCCTCGATGTAGAGGAAGCCACAACAGGTACAGCGGATGCAGTATACCACATTGGCAGATGTGCAGGTGAACATCTGCCTGATGTGGAAAGTCTTCTTGATGCCTGGGATTGGGGTGAGGGAGGAGGTGTGGGGGCAGGTGTAGCACTTCCTGCGGTTGCAGGGAAAAGTGCCAGGTGTGGTGGGGCTGGAGGGGAGTGTGGAGCGGACAAGGGAGTCGCGGAGGGAGTGGTCCCTCCGGAAGGCAGATAAGGGTGGGGAGGGAAAAATGTCTTTGGTGGTGGGGTCTGACTGCAGATGGCGGAAGTGTCGGAGGATGATGCGTTGGATCCGAAGGTTGGTGGGGTGGTACGTGAAGACGAGGGGGATTCTTTTTTGATTATTATTGCGGGGACGGTGCATGAGGGATGTGTTCCGGGAAATGCGGGAGACACGGTTGAGGGCGTTCTCGACCACTGTGGGGGGGAAGTTGCGGTCCTTGAAGAATGAGGACATCTGAGATGTACGGGAGTGGAATGTCTCATCTTGGGAGCAGATGCGGCGGAGGCGAAGGAATTGGGAATAGGGTATGGCATTTTTACAGGAAGGTGGGTGGGAGGAGGTGTATTCCAGGTAGCTGTGGGAGTCAGTGGGCTTGAAATGGACATCGGTTTCTAGGTGGTTACCTGAGATGGAGACAGAGAGGTCCAGGAAGGAGAGAGAAGTGTTGGAGATGGTCCAGGTGAACTTCAAGTTGGGGTGGAAGGTGTTGGTGAAGTGGATGAACTGTTCGAGCTCCTCGTGGGAGCACGAGGCGGCGCCGATGCAGTCATCAATGTAACGGAGGAAGAGGTGGGGTTTAGGGCCAGTGTAGGTATGGAAGAGGGATTGTTCCACATCACGGACGTAGGTAGGGAGTTCCTGGACCAAGGGGGTGAAAATGGAGTCTAGGTAGGTGGAGATGAGTTCGGTGGGGCAGGAGCAGGCGGAGACAATGGGTCGACCAGTTGTTTCTATGTCAGTTTGCACATCCAGAGATTAATGCCTTCTGGTATACTTATTAATTGAGTTCCTACCTATTAATACACCCTCAGCAGCCCTTCCTTCCTGTTCTTACCAATTCCCATTTGGTTGATATCAACTAGATTTGGCCTCTTTCCTTCCAAATTCCTCTCTAGCTTCCTCAAGATTGCCTTGAACCTTACCTCTCAGGAATCTCATTCATGATGATGTTTTTTATTCCTCTGATTATAAAATGCCCTGTGACTACCACATTCCTATTCTGCTCTCCCATACTTTAGATAGCTCTCTTGGCTTGGTGCTTCAGTGTACAGTATGGTTTCTTCCAGTCTTTCACCTGCTCCTCACAGGTAGTGACTACATTGTACCTGCAGGAAACAATAACTGTTTGCAGGGCCTCCTTCTCTATCTGATCTTCTGCATTTACTTTGGTAACATGCTCTCACTCTCACCACCTAATCCCAGCTCCAGCTATCATGGCTTTATCTGAGTTCCTGCTCCTGCAGATATATCTCAGCGCTCATTTTCTCCGGGCTTTTGAAATTTGCAAGCAACTTGAGTATTATAGTGGGAGAATTTCTGAGTGTGTGACCCAGATGGCCTGTAAATGTGAATAGTGGGACGCAACGTGCTTCAGAGTGGGAAGAAGAGCAGACATAACCTGGTATCTAAATTTGCAGGAGGCTGCAGAGTCCAAATGGGGAGAAGATTTGTGCAATTTTGTGCAAGATTTGTCAGGGTTTTTAAACTCAAAGTGTTGGGAGAGATCAGTAAAGGCATCTTAGAAAAAGGAGATGGGTGGTAGAATCTTGTGTCAGTTAGAGTTTACACAAAATCAAGCACTAGAGATCAAAGAGGAGTTCAGTGGAGAATTCTGAGCTGGTGATAAAGGTCTAGAATACATTTCAGCTGCAGTGGGATTAGTTGGAGGTGCAGGCAAATGATACTGTGTTGGTGAAATTGAAATATTAAAATTTACTCGCAATGCTCTACGTACAATAAGAAATGTAGCACCTTATTTTGTACTGCGCCACTAAACTACATGCTGATTGATTGATCTTCAGGATAACTCTATAGATGTAGGAATAGGCTTTTCTGCTGTGATAACTGAATGTTACTAACAGTTGATTCAAAGTCCACCAGTGGAATAACTGCACCTATAGTATAATAGGGTAGAATCAAAGTGACAAAGTGGCAACAGGAACAATGAAAGGTAGAAGCTGGATATTGAGGGTGGTGTTACGATTGGAGTTGTTTGGCATGCTGGAGAAGGACAAAGAGCAAGGGAATTGGGTGCAAAACGTTGGATGGGAGAGTAGAGTTGTCAGTAAGAATGAGTCAAGACATTGGGATCTCTGTGGGAGAGGAAAGAGGGGAAAGCGCAAGGGAAATAGCAAAACTGACAATATAAAGAGGGGAGGAGATTGAAGGACAGCAGAGAAGAAAATGGAAACAAAAAGGCCATTGACAGTAATGGGGAAATTGTGTTTGAAAGGAGGAAGCTTGAGGGGACATAGTCAAAACCGAAGTGTAACTCAACTGATTTGCAAAACCTAGGCGTGAAATCCTGTGTACCTTTGACTTGGAGTCAACTTTGTTGAGTTTCAAGGAGGGGTTCTCTCCAAGAGTGAATTTTCTTATGCTATTATCCCAAACTCCCCTCATTCCATACCTACCCTGTCCCTATAGGACTTGTCATATCTGCGCTGAAATATTCTGGAATAGACCAGTTTTCCTGATACACTTGCCACCTTTAAATAACCATTGTGCACCTAGACGAATGCTGTCAGTCTAGAGTTACCATGTATGGCTTGTGACATTCGCTCTGGATGCGGCAGATAAGGGGACGTTGGTGCCCACTGTGCAGACAGACAGCTGAAGGTGCAGCTGAAGCTGAAGCAGAGTGTTGCAGAGCAGGGACATTCTCTTCACCCAAGATTGGCACAGGAAGCCAAGCCATCAGAACCTGCCACCCAGGACATTGATGTCCACTGCCCAGCAGTGAAGGAATAAGATTAATGACCCTCTCTGCTTTGCCAGAGTAAATGCCACCATCTTCCCTTTGCTACTTGAAACTCATTGTCTCTCTGCTATGGTACCCACTTCCCACCAAGGCTCTGCCATTCTCACTAGAATGGCAAACAGCATTACTGTGCATCTGCTAGGGTAATTATGGAGCAGTCATAGTCTTCTGAAGATGTGCTTTCATTGCTTGGATTGTTCAGAAGGTGCACACCAGCACTCACTGGGCAATGTGTCCAGAATATTAACTGTTAGTGCATATAGCGTAAACCATCCCAGTGAGAACTTAGAATTAGGGGAGATGGACTTGTCTCCTTGGATGAGGAAGAAGTGGAGTCTGATGGAGATGTTGATGAAGTCAATATTGATGTTGAAGGTGTTGGGGAAGCCAGGGCAGTAATATGATGAGATAGACAGTTCAGTGACAACCTGACAGTGGCTATATTTGAGAACAAATGACTTCATCTGAACATTTGTAGACACTCAGAGGTTACAGCCGATGGCAACGCTGCGATGTTATTGCTCTCAAAGGATAGCTTGGTCCATACCTAAAATGTTATGATAAGGAATTAAAACAAAGTTGCTGGAAAGGCTCAGCAGGTCTGGCAGCATCTGTGAAGAGAAAATCAGAGTTAACATTTCAGGTCTGGTGACCCTTCCTTAGAACCAGACCTGAAACGTTAACGTTGACTTTCTCTTCACAGATATTGCCAAACCTGCTGAGCTTTTCCAGCAACTTCTGATTTTGTTCCTGATTTACAGCGCCCGCAGTTCTTTTTGTTTTTAAAATGTCATGATACTTTGCTTATCTGACATTGTATACTATTTTGCTCCTTTTGTATCAATAAACTCCTTTTCAGTTTGCTAGCTAGATCATTAGTGTGGAGTTCTTCAGGCTTACATGGGGGCCACCATGGATGACACAGAAGCCATTAGAGAAGTGAGAAGGGCTTACATTATTTTGAGGGACTCCTGAAGTACAACCATGTATTCCCATATTCCCAAGGTTGGGATTGTCCAGCTAGCAGCAATGAATGAGAGTCTTGGGGTTCTTCAAAACACCACACCCGATGTGATTGTGAGCATGCAGGGTCACCATGGCCCTCAATGAAGTAACTAATAAACAGTTAGAAGTCTGAACACATTGAATGCAACCAAAAGAATATAGATAAAAGTGTAGTATTGGTTTTTAGTGTAGCACTTTATAGGTGTTTTACACTTATGTACCCAAATAGACTTCAGTATTCTTTAATTTTTTTTTATCTTACACTACAGCTAAACTTCTGGATGCCTGCTAACTGAGTTATCCTTTTATGCCAGATGACTTTGGAAAGCATCATGGGAGGGCCTGGTGTCTAGTGGTCTCCTGACTGCTGGGGTACAACTTCCTCAGCCTGAGCTGATGGAACCATTTGAAATATGAAGCAAGGCACCTCTGAATTCACGGCTGTATTTGTATTTACCATGCAGACACAGTGCTCATGTGTCGGTGCTCATGTCTCTTAATTCTTCTTCCGTTCTGCAGGAGATCAACCTTGCATAGGCAAGTAGGGAGTTCCTACCCAAAACGTCAGCTTTCCTGCTCCTCTGATGCTGCCTGGCCTGCTGTGTTCATCCAGCTTTACACTGTGTTATCTCTGACTCCAGCATCGGCAGTTCTTACTATCTCCAAGTAGGGAGGTTGCCTGGTACAAAGGTCGACATCACTTTCAGATGCAGATGGAGATGTGAATTCACAGAGATGTGATTATCTATGTGTGCTACTTGTAAGAAGAATGTAGTATGGGAGAATTTCAGAGTTAAAGGTTTCTGAATGAATGCTGGTTTGGTGTCATTAAATAGCTGGAGCTGATGGAGATCAATAAAGCTTTATCTGATGTGTATGCCTGCTATCCCTATGAGGTGACCATACCAAAGCCACCCTTTGTGATGGTGTCCTTGACCATTGCATGGCTTTTGTGGATAAGTATGTGATATGTACCTTTTCCTAGTATAATGAAAGGTCAATGTGCTTTTGGTGTGTGAGCTGCTGAGTGTTGTAGTTCCCTTTCTGTTTTAAATGTGAGCCCTGTCAGACGTGTGAGAGGAAATACCACTGTGCTGCATTGGTAGTGCAATGAAATGATTGCACGAGGCATCTGATGAAGATGCCTGGCTCCCAACCTTGTATATGACTGTTCTAGAAGTGTGGCAGCCTTACAAACTCACACTCCAAGAGGCATGAAGTATTGAGTAGACAGTGGCACTTGGGATGCACAAGAAACCGTTCATCCTGTGATGGCCAGAGGGCATGAAGTGAAATCATGTTTTTTTGCAAAACTGTATTCTCCTTTAATTCTCCTGTTTAGGTCTTCTTTTGAAAAGGTCTCATAAAGACCCTGAAATAAAGGGACTGCAAATTACTACTGCCTGATAGCAATAGGCTAACAATAATCCAATTAGCCACTGAAATGAACCTCTTCACCTCACAACTGTCATTTTGGTGAGGGTGATCAAAGTTCCTCCCTGCTCTGAATAGCTTATCAGAAAGCCATACTGTCATATACCTGGAACCAATGCTTGTTGAAATGTTTGAATGTATAGTTTGACTTCTGACTTCCGTAGTTGTTTGAACATCACGAGAAGAGCAGCTACAGGCCTAACAGCTAGTAGGCATTTTTCCATCTTCATTTCTCTCAAAAATCCCATCTGCAGAAACACTCTCAGACTTCACCTGGACTGTTTCTCCGAGTACAATACATATTATTGCACTTTCAACCATCATTATCTGCATCCCAGATCCCAGAAAAAGAAATTGCTCCATGGTCAGCAGTTGACAGAATCCAAATTGGATGTCAAATTAATCAACCCTAAATGACATAAAGTAATCCAAACATCTTTCATTTGTTAAAGAAATTAATAAGATGTGCCTGCCTTCCTTCCTTTCCTTTCTAACTTGTATACATGATATGTGTCAATGAAGCAGTGAAACAGTTCCATGTTCTTTTAATAAATCCTACCTTTGATTTCATTGTAAAGATTATTGCTGTGGGTTTATTTCAAAACTGGAATCCAAAAACCAGGTTTTGGAGAACATGCCTACCTCAATAAAGGATGGGAGTGAAAAGGGAAAGACTTAAATCAAACAGTACCTCACTGTCTCAGCGTTAAGAGGGGAAAGTGCTCATAATTTAAATTCACCACCCCTATTTCCCTTTCTGCAGAGTGTCCAGTCTCGCCATCAGCACTGACACTGTAGTCATCTCGGTCCAGGATGGCTTGGTGAGCCAGGATGACCTATTGTTCATTTGGCTGGAAAGCAGCACATCTTTTCTCTCTCATTTTAAGTGCACTTGATTATTATTGACATTAAAAAAGCTTAATTGTATGAGAAAACCCTCCCCCTTTCTTTTTGCTCTGCCTGTGCACTTTACTTCAGAAATAGGAACTCCACCCAATGTCACAACTTGTTGTTCATTGTGGTAACTTAACTTTATTAACTTAATTTCCAATTTCTCTATTTCCAATTCGAAATTGTAGCATGACTCAATGTAAATTTCCGAAAGGGTTCATCCTAGCTTTTCATACTTGTGTAAGGCTGAGCTTTTCCTAGTTTAATCTACTTAATAGTTCTGTTCATATAGACAACTATTATACATAAGATTCTTCATGATGTAGAACTCTACAATCTCTGTCCATAACAGCCAGACAGGAAAATAAACAAGGGAACTGCCGGGAATAGGTGATAGGAAAAGGAACAGAGCCAGAAAGTAGAAGCAGTTAGACTGGAAATCTATTGAGCTTCAAAGTGGCCAAATTTCAATGGATTGGCATGTGTTCTATAATTAAGGTTTGGAGCCCTCGATAGTGTGTTGCTTTTCATGTGCAAGGGGAAAGAACATCGAGGGGCATGCGGAAGGTTGGATTCACAGTCAGTGGCCATCATTCATGTGGAACAATGTTCCATATGTTCATAATACCAACAGGGGTCTTAGACAGGAAATATGATGAGCCGGGGAGAAAATATTCAAGGCTGGTTCTCTCAGGAATATTGCCTGAGAAATACACAAAGTCAGACAGGCAGAGAAAGCTTAGAAGAAATGTGGGTTAGAAAGCCTGGTAATAATACAATGTCAAAAGAAAACTAACTATTAATGCATCAACAGCTTGACAATAGTCTAAAAAGGATAAAGCTACTAAAGCAAGAAGGATGATCTTTTGAATGTGCAGACCAGTGGGGTGGAAAATCAGGAAAAGGGCAGCCCTATTATTGATCTGGGAAAGAGGGGAAGGAATGACAGCAGAAGTACAGGGTGAATGGTCACTCATTGCTGAGCGGGAAGTGGGGGGAGCTCTTGGTTGTAGAGAAAGGAGATCATGTTGGAGGCAGCCCAGTTGAAGGTGGGCTTGTAATGAATATTAGTGAATTGACTAATTCAGAAATAAAAACAACATTGTCATGGAAAGAAAAGGAACAGTCATTGATGGTCCTGAAGGTGAAGGTGAAAGGAGCGTGGAAATTGGAAGCAAAACTAATGAAGTTTTCCAATTTTGGACAGGAGCAGGAGGAGGCACCAAAGACATCATCAGTGTGTTGGAGAAAAAGTTGCGGATGGGGACTCGAGGTGGGCTAGAACAAATAATGTTCCACAAAGAGACAGGCATAGCTGGAACCCATGTGAGTAGCTATAGTGTCACTTTTGACTTAGGAAAACTTTAATGAGCTAAAGGAGAACTTGTTCATGAATAAAAGGGTTCCTCTTGTCCTCACATTCTATCCACTAGTTTCCACATTTGAAGGATCATCCTCTGCCATTTCCATCAAATACATCTTACCCTCCCCTCCACTCTCAGTATTCTGCAGGAACTGTTCCATGGCCCACTCCTCCATCAATCCTAAATTTACCTCAGCTGCCCATGGCACCTTCCCATGCAATCGCAGAAGGTGTAACATTTGCCTGTTTGTCTCCTCTGCTTCACTGTTCTTTTCCTGGTAATTCTCTTATTCTCAACATATTTTGAAAAGCCTTGTGGTTTTCCTTGATCCAATCTGCCAAAGATATTTCCTGGCCCCTCTTTGCCCTCATAATTTCCTTTTTAAGCACCCTTATACTCTCTACTCCTGAGGGGCCGCATCTGTTTATTAATGTTCTGTTTTTGACATATGCTCCCTTCTTTTTCTTTTACAAACTCTCAATATTCCTTGACATCCAGGGTTCCCTGGCCTTGTTGCCCTTGCCCTTCACTCTTACAGGATCATACTGGCTCTGAATTTTCACTATATTATTTTTAAAAGACTCCTACTTTCCAAATGTAGACTCACGTGCAAGTAACTGCTCCCAGTGTATATTTACCAGATTCTGTCTAATGATACTGAAATTGGCCTTCCTCCAATTTAGACATTTAAGTTCTTCACTATCCTTATCTCTTCCCACAATGACTTTGAAACTTACAGTGTTATGGTCACTATCCCCAAAATGCTCACCCCCTGAAACTTCAACAACCTGACCAGCTTCATTCCCGAGGATCAGGTCTAGCATTGTCCCAACTCTAGTAGGACTAACTACATACTGACGCAAAAATTCTGTGAAGGTGATCCCAGTTAATGTTAGCCAAGTTGAAATCCCCTACAACTATAACTCCATTTCTTTCACACTTCTCTGTGCTTTACTGAAATAACTGTTCCTCTATCTCCTTCTGACTGTTGGGAGGCCTGTCATGAAGTACCAACAAGGTAATCGCCCTTTTCTTATTTCTAAACTCTACACAGATGGCCTCATTTGAAGAGTATTCTCGAACAAAACTCAGTGCTGGTTTCCTTTATCGATAATGCAATGCCATCCACCTCTCTTATTTACCCCTGCTATTGTGCCTGAAACTTCTTTACCCTGGAATGTTGAGCTGCCAGTCCTGTACTTCCTTCAACCATGTCTCAGTGATTGCAACAACAACACATTCCCATGAAAAAAATCCAAACATCTGTAGATGCTGGAAATCTGAAATGAAAACATAAATTGCTGGAGAAACTCAGCAGGTCTGGCAACAAGTATGGAAAGAAATCGGAGATAAAGCTCTGATTGTAGCTCCGAGAAGGTTGGTAAATATGCTGAAGGTGGGGTGGGGGGAGAAGGGGGAGTAAATGACAAGTGAAAATGAAGCCCAGAGAGAGACAATAGCAATTAGGCAGACAAATGAATGGGTAAAGGTCAGCCTGGGAGAATGAATAGCTGCTAATAGGAACCATTAATAGCTGACATTACGTTCGCTTGTGGTAGCAGTCCATGTGATGACAAGGTCTGGTGAGTGGGGGTTGGGGTCAGGACATGGGAGAAGGTGCTCAGGCCCTAAAATTATTGAACTTGATGTTGAGTCCTGAAGGCTGGAGGATCTCAAGGCAGAAAATGAGATATTGGTCTCTGTTAGCAGCTATTAATCCTCAACTTATATACCAACCTTTTCCTAGCTACAATAATTTCTGAAGAACGGTCACTGGACTCAAAATGTTAATTCTGCTTTCTCTCCATAGATGCTGCCAGACCTTCTGACTTTCTCCATCAATTTATGTCTTTATATGATATTCCCACATGCTGATCAGTGCTCTAAGTTCATCTGCCTTACCAATCAAGCTCCTTGCATTAAATGGATACAGTTTAGCTTTCTGGTCCTCCCTTGTGCCTTATTGTGCCCATGTCATTTCCACCTACTGGACTATCCTGGCATTTCTCCCATATCTAATTTGGACTTTGCTCTTGACTTTACATCTTCTCTGTGCCCCAACTCCTGTCAAATTAGATTAAAGTCTCCCCAACAGCATGAACAAACCTCCCTGCAAAGATATTGCACCAACTCTGGTTCAGGTGCAACCTGTCCAGCTTGTACAGGTCCCAACTATACCGGTAACTGTCCCTATGATCCAAAAATCTAAAGCCCTTCCTCCCATAACACCCCTTTAACCACACATTCACCTGACTGATCTTCCTACACATAAATGCAGATAAACATGAGGTGATGCACTTTGGGAAGAATAATAGGGAGGCAGAATACTGGGTCAATGGAAAGATTCTTGGTAGTGTGGATGTGCAGAGGGATCTTGGTGTCCAGGTACATAGATCCCTGAAAGTTGCCACCCAGGTTGATAGTGCTGTTAAGACGGCATACGGTGTGTTAGGTTTCATTGGTAGAGGGATTGAGTTCCGGAGCGGTGATGTCATGCTGCAACTGTACAAAACGCTAGTGCGGCCTCACTTGGAATATTGCGTACAGTTCTGGTCGCCCCATTACAGGAAGGATGTGGAAGCATTGGAAAAGGTGCAGAGGAGATTTACCAGGATGTTGCCTGGTCTGGAGCGAAGGTCTTATGAGGAAAGGCTGAGGGACTTGGGTCTGTTCTCATTGGAGAGGAGAAGGCTAAGAGGGGATTTAATAGAGACATATAAAATGATCAGAGGATTAGATAGGGTGGACAGTGAGAGTCTTTTTCCTCGGATGATGACGTCGGCTTGTACGAGGGGGCATAGCTGCAAATTGAGGGGTGATAGATTTAAGACAGATGTCAGAGGCAGGTTCTTTACTCAGAGAGTGGTAAGGGCGTGGAATGCCCTGCCTGCCAATGTAGTTAACTCAGCCACATTAGGGGCATTTAAACAGTCCTTGGATAAGCATATGGATGATGATGGGATAGTGTAGGAGGTGGGCTTAGATTAGTTCACAGGTCGGCGCAACATCGAGGGGCGAAGGGCCTGTTCTGCGCTGTATTGTTCTAAGACCTAAAGTCAATAGTATGTAACACTGGAAGTAATTTGGACTTTACAACCTTAGCGGTCCTCCTCTTTAATCCACTACCCAACTCTCTAAATTCCTGGTGCAGACTTCATTTCTTGTTTTTACCATGTCATTGTAACTTACATGTCCCAAGACTGCTGACTGTTCACCCCCCCACTACCTTTAGGATGTCCCACAGCATCTACATCCCTGATCTTGGTGCCAGGGAGTCAACATACCATTTGAGAGTCTTGTCTGCGGCAATAGAATTGCCTGTCAGCGCCCTTACAATCGAGTCTCCTATCATAAAGCACTGCGAGTCTTTTTCCTCCCCTTCTGTGCAGCCGAGCCAACCATGGTGCCACACGCTTGGCTGTTGCTTTCCCCTGAGAGGCCACCCCCTGGCAGTATCCCACACGATATATCTGTTTGACAGGGAGATGGTCACAGGGGAATCCATTTATTTGTTTTATTTTTATTAGTCATTATCAATATTATATTCTTTTAATGGCTTTGGTGGAAGATTTCTCTCGTCAACAGCATGGTGTCTTCCAGCAGCCTGGTGAGGCAGTCTTTTCCTGGTGTGGCAGTCTTGTTCCAGCACAGCGGTCTCCCAGTGTGGCGGTCTCACCGTGGCATGGTGGTCTTGGCCTAGTGTGGCGGTCTCACCCTAGTGTGGTGGTCTCCCGGTGTGGCGCTCTTACCCTAGCATGGTGGTCTCGGCCTAGGGTGGCAATCTCAGCCCCATGTGGTGGTCTCCCAGAGTGGCAGTCTCACCTTGGCATGGTGGTCTCGCCCTGGTGTGGTGGTCTCGGCCTAGTGTGGCAGTCTCACCCTGGCATGGCAGTCTCAGCCCCATGTGGTGGTGTCCCAGAGTGGCAGTCTGACCTTGGCGTGGTGGTCTTGGCCTAGTGTGGCGGTCTCACCCTGGTGTGGTGGTCTTGGCCTAGTGTGGCGGTCTCAGCCCCGTGTGGTCATCTCCCGATGTGGCGGTCTCACCCTGGCAAGGTGGTCTCGGCCCAGTGTGGCGGTCTCGGCCTAGAGTGGCGATCTCAGCCCAGTGTGGCGGTCTCACCCTGGCATGGCGGTCTTGGCCTAGTGTGGCGGTCTCACCCTGGTGTGGCGGTCTTGTCCCGGCATGAAGATCTCGCCCCCTTCTGGAAGTCTTCTTTAGTGTCGACTTCCAGGTCTTTCAAAGGCCCAGCTGGTAGTCTTGTCCAGGTGCGGCAGTCTCGGCCTGGTATGACAGTCTTCTTTGGTGGAAGTGTCTGGCCCAGCATTCCAGCAGCCCAGTGTGGCAACCTATTCCTGGCATGTCTCGGCATGGTAGTTCCATCCTGGAATGGCGGTCTCATCCCAGCTGCATCTTCTGGTATTCCATTGTTCCTTAATCAGCTTTCCCAAGCACAGGAGCTGTTAACTGTGATGAACCTTGTCTTAATTTTACTTTTTAAGAATTATTATGTATGACTTATATTTTAATATAGGTGTTGTGGTAGGACGATTTATAAAACTTTTCACTGTATTTTTCACATAAAAGTACGCATGACAATAAATTTCTATTCTATTTCTAGTCTATTCCTGCATTACCTGTCCATAACTGCTAACCTTCCTGTTTGTCACCCAAGCTTTTCTGCCTATGTAGCCCTTACTTGTGATGTGACCAATCCGTTAAATGTGCTATTCATGACATCCTCAGCATCATGAAGTCCATCCGCAGTTCCAGTGGCCAATCAGGAGCTGCAGCTGAACACACTTCCTATATACATGAGCACCATGGACACTGAACATGTCCCTGATTTCCACACATGGCAGGAGAAGCATTCCATAGGGCTGAGTTCTTCTGCCTTTGTGAACCTTACCAGCTGCAAACAAAAAATTAGGAACAAATTATCCACTACTCACCAAATCAGATTTCTTGATGTCTCTGTCTCTGTCTCTTCATTCCGAACAAATCGCAAATGAAAAAATAAGGATTTTATACTCCTTCTCCCTTACATTGGCAAATCCAAAAACACATTAGATGACTGCTTTGTGGAACACATCCTCTCTGTCTGTTAGAATGACCCCAACCTCCCAGTTGCTTGCCATTTCAATAAACCGTCTTGCTAACAATTCTGACCTGGGTCTGCTGCAATGTTCCAATGAAGCACAATGTAAATTCAAGGAACAGCACCTTATTTTCCACTTAGGCATTTTACAGCCTCAAGATTTCAATATTGAATTCTGCAATTTCAGAACCTTAGGAATCCTTCTTGATTTGTTTCTATTTGCTATTCACTTTAATGTGAATTCCTTCAGGTCTCTGGTTTTGACTTAAATATGTTTTTTCTCACTATCAAGTTAAATTGTTGTTTTTCAATTGTCTCAAGTTCTCTTTAAATGAATCTCAAAGCAAGTGTCAGCTCATGTTTTACATACAGCTATGGGGAACAGGGTTAAATTTCCTTCTTGGTTTCAACCTAACAAACCCTGTAGGTACATCTCACAAAATATAGATTCATTTTGATATGCCCTTCCATTGGATTACTAACTTCTGTTCTAAAATATGCAAAGGTCTGGATTATACTTCACCTCACTCTGTGGAAAACTGTACATAGACCTTTGACATTACCAAGAATTTCAGAAAACATCAAAACATGTTTTTCCTCCTACTCTCAGCCCATTCAGAGTTCTAATAATGAAAGCAAAATCTGATGTGAAGTTATCGTTACAGTAAATTCCCCATTATTGGGAATGAGGGTGGCAGTTCAATGAATCTGCTGGTTGCACAAGACATTCTCAATACAGTACATGCTGGTGTTCTTCGAATTTTTAAAAGAAATCTTAAATCTAATTGTCAGAAGGGCTGTGGAATTGTCTCACTGGGTTCTGGAAATTCTGATAGCATTTCATCAAGTTCATCAACCAAAGTAGTAATTGTACAAATTTCCATTTTCTGAATCAAAGTCAAAACAAAGTGTTTTTGTTTTAAGTGTTTGTGTGAGAGTCTTCTTAGGTGACATGATAGATTGATATGTAAAAGATGTTGGATTTAATACAATCATAAATTCAACTAGTTACCTCTGTCATGGTGTCTGCACGAGGGAGGTTGATGTCAGCACTGTCAGTGGCTGCTGGGAGAATTACTGCCTGGTGGGCGAATCTATTCCCAAATTCAAATAGAAGTTTTGGAAGAAACTTTATAAAAATGGTAAACCTTCTTTGAATGAGAATTCCAGCTGCTTGGTTACCAAATAACAAAGAGTATACTGTATACTGCCCTTACAGCAAGAAATGGAATTGAAGAGATTATGTTGTATTTCTTAAACTAAGTCAAAAAGCCACATAACAACTCTAAGCATTACTAGTCATGCATTCTTCTGTGTCAATTTGAGAGCTGTGGATTAGGGAAGGGCAGAAAAGGTAAAGAATTGGTTGCAACTGACTTCACATTTGTCTTGTTGCTCACTTTTTTAGTGACTGAAAGGAACACAACTTACTTACTAAAAGCTTTACATTCTCAAATAAATCTAACCACAGATTATGTACTCCTACTTGCTAAGCTTATAATTCCTTCATGGGGATGAGTAAGTGATGAGTAACTGTTTCAACTACCAGGGAAAGTTAAACTCTCACTTCAACTGTTTTGTGTCACGTCCAGCTACTACAATTTCTATCCCAAATTTAGCAACACTCAAGCTGCTTGGAAAACACTTGGATATTGTATTTCATTGATAAGTTTCAAAAATGCAGACCACAATATATGGACAACTGAAAATGATACTTCCCTTCAGCTGTTCAGACATCTTAATATAAATGGAAAAGAAATTGCATTTTATTTTATTCGAAGGAGAACTTCTCTTTTTCTCCATTTTCTCCCTTTGATATTAACCCCTATAGATTATGCACCTCATTTGTTCAATAGACTGCTTTTCGACCAGTGAAGTCACACTTCAGCTAATCACCAGAAGTCGTGTGAAACTGATCCACTGGACAATTCCCTTTTGATGCTCAAGACCCACTTCAGAATCATATTCAATCTAGGATGGCATTTAGTGCAGTTATACAAGGATTGAATTGCTGCCTTTTAAGACTCCATTTTGAAAAGCAGAGGAAGTGTCTTGGCAAACATTGTTACAAGATTTAACATTTTATATCTGTAATTATTAAAAATATTTTTGGAAACTTCGCAATGAAATATAAATCTTGCAGATTTTCTTCTCCAAGATTTCCTTTGTCTCTATGCTGCCTGCACTTGACAGGAAGCAGAAATGTTGTGCAGCTTCCTGATTGGAATAATGTTGACTGAAACCAGTTTACTTTTGGTATGAAGTAAAATACTTCTTTAGAGAGATATGAGACTCAAAGAACATGCTTTAACACCATTTCGTTTTTACATGTGACAACATTTGTGGTTTAACTCTGAAAAGCTCAAGCTGTGTACCATGACAGACTGGGCAGTTACATAACCTCGAAAGCCTCCTGGAGTTGGGTTAATCTTTGATTTAATTGAACAATGAATTGAAATCTACAGAGAGAAAGAGCTGGCTGTGAGAGATCAGATCTTAGCCAAGAATATAGCAGATTTAAGCAGTTGAAGGTCTAATTCCTTTAATTAAAATAGCTCCTGGTGTTCAATTTAATATGAATAAATAAATGCAGACTGCAAAGAGAAAGTGAGAGAGGAGAAAGAAACCAAAAGAAAACTTACACATAGATTTTGTCAGGTATTTTAGAAAATTCCAAAAGTGGATCACATATAATGAGTTATTTTGAAATTAAGTTGCTCTTGTTTAGTCAAATACAATGCATAGCCATGGAAGAGACAGACAGAAAAGACAGAGAGAAAGATAGAAAGTGATAAATAAGAGAAAGAGACAGACACAACATGTTAAATAGAAAAGTTTAAAAGACAAAGAACACTTTCAAGAGCTAGGATCTGGCTGAAGTGGTTGAAACATACAAGATTCTGAGGAAACTTGACAGAATAGATGCAGAAAGATTATTTCCCCTTCGGAAAAGACTAGGACCAGAGGGCATGATCTCAGAGTAAGAGGTCACCTATTTGAGACAGAGATGAGGAGGAATTCTTCTTTTGGAGGGTTGTCAATCTATGGAATTCTTTAACACAGAGGTATAGTGAGGGTGGGTTGTTAAATATATTCACAGCTGAGACAGATTTTTAATCAGTAAAGAAATCAGGGGTAATGGAGAAAGGGCACAAAAGTGGAGTTGAGGGTTATCAAATCTGCCATGATCTAATTGAATAGCATACAGACTTGATGGACTAAATGGGCTACTTCTATTTCTATATCTCATTGTCTTATGCAGGGACGTTGTTGCAAAGAAACAGTTGAATGATAGCAATTGGTGAGCTGTAGCCACCAGGTAGCTCTTCTTACTTAAATGTGGGGAATTTGTGCCATCTGGTTTGTCAGGAAAGCAGAGAATAGGAAGCAGTGTAGAAATATGATAAGTTGTGCTAATGATGAAATGCAAATACTTAGAACGAAGGTAACTGCTGTTCCATAAGGAAATTCTGAAGTCACCACTTAAAGCTGGAAGGGAAAATCAGATGCTGGGATTCTGATTCTTTTCATTCAAACCATATTTGGTCACCTCTCTTTCCATTGCCCATGTCGCACTGGGAGTGGACGGTTCTGCCCTTCACTCAAATGAGAGAAGCGTGTGTCAAAAAGGAATACATTCAATTGTTAAAGGACAGCACGCTTATAAGGCACTTCTCACTACTACTGTTTATCTCAAAACATTTATAGCCAATTAAGTACTGAGTTTAGCAGAATAGTATTTATAGACTAGATTTCAGTTTTACAAAATCCAACACGGCATCAATTGATATAAAACATAGTTTAACATATAAAAATGCTACCAGAAGAAATACCTTGAAAACTAATTGCATGTTTAAAATGAGAATCTGATAGCAGCAATATAAGGATGCTTGACATTCCTGTCTTTGTAGTTTGCAGAAAATAATAATAGAAACCAGCAGTCTCCTACATCAGCATCAAACGACTTGTTAAACGATTCCAGAGATTTTGCTTTCACTTTTATTTGGAAGCTTGTTCCAGTCATTGATTGTTTCCGTGCAAGTACTCTTTGTGACTCCTGTCCTGAAATTTCCTTTCAGGAAAGTTCCCTTCAGAACTCTAAAGAAGTGTCACTGGATTTGAAATGTTAACTCTATTCTTCTGTTTCCTTTCCAAGATGGTGCTAGGTTAAGAAGCTCCTATCGCAGCTCCTCAGCTCCACCTGTTCTTTTTCCTTCCTTTCTCTCTTGTTTCTTCTTCTCTCCAGTCAGCACTGGAGGTGAATTCTGCAGCGGCAGGTGCCGGCAGCAAGTCCCCAGAACACTGCGAGCAGCAAGCCCCACAGCAGCACATGGGCAAGCAACCCCGAAGAGCGGGGGCCTGCGCGGGGAGAGTGGGAACAGGCAGCCCTGAGGTGGCGAGAGTGGGAACAGGCAGCTCGAGGTAGTGAGAGCGGGAACAGGCAACATGCGGTGGTGAGAGTGGCTACAGGTAGCCCCAAGGTGGTGAGAATGGGAACAGGCAGCACGAAGTGGCGAGAGCAGGAACAGGCAGCACGAGGTGGTGAGAGCGGGAACAGGCAGCACGAGGTGGTGAGAGCGGGAACAGGCAGCACGAGGTAGTGGTGAGAGTGGGAACAGGCAGCCCTGAGGTGGTGAGAGTGGGAACAGGCAGCTCGAGGTAGCGAGAGTGGGAACAGGCAGTACGCGGTGGTGAGAGCGGGAACAGGCAGCCCCGAGGTGGTGAGAGCAGGAACAGGCAGCTCCGAAGTGGTGGTGAGAGTGGAAGCAGGCAGCGCCGATGTGGTGAGAGCAGGAACAGGCAGCCGGAGGTGGTGAGAATGGGAACAGGCAGCCTGAGGTGGCAAGAGAGGAAACAGGCAGCCTGAGGTGGTGAGAGCGGAAACAGGCAGCCTGAGGTGGTGAGAGCGGGAACAGGCAGCCCCAAGGTGGTGAGAACGGGAACAGGCAGCCTGAGGTGGCAAGAGAGGAAACAGGCAGCATGAAGTGGTGAGAGCGGGAACAGGCAGCCTGAGGTGGCGAGAGCGGGAACAGGCAGCCCCGAGGTGGTGAGAGCGGGAACAGGCAGCACGAGGTGGCAGTGAGAGCGACGTCAAGTTCTTGTGAGAGTGCGGGCCCAGCATGGCCATGCACTTATGGACTGTGATGTTGAACTATTAACTGCGTTTCTTTGTGTTTCTATGCTTTAGGAAGAAGTATTGTAATGTTTAACTTCTCAGCTTGCTTTCATTATTTTTCTGCTTTGTACTAAGGTTGTGTGCCTAGGTACATTTATACCTAAGATGGCACCATAAGTGGCAGCTTGTAAACATTTCACAGTACTCGGGTGATTGCTAATTCTAATTCTGAAAAGTTCATTCTAATTTTGATTCTTCACAGATGCAGTCAGACGTGCTGATTATCTCCAGCAATTTCTGTATTAGTTGTAAATAACTGTTGGCCTGACCAGCAATGTTCACAACCCATGAACAAATAGAAGAAAAGTCAGCCATTATTAATTGTCTCAATAAGATTTAATTCTATGAGCAAGCAGCTGAGTCAACAATTGTCACTGAGAAAGGTGTCAAAATGTAGACAGTACTTACTGATGACAGTATTTGCAAATGGAGTATATTGTGGGCAGAAACAAAAACAGAAATTACCAATAAAAGTCACCAAGGTGTGGCACCATCCGGGAAAGAAAGCCTTCTTCAGAACAGGACCCAAAAAAATAACTCTGATTTCTCTCCATAGATGCTACCAGACCTGCTGAGTTTTTCCAACAATTTTGGTTTTTCTTTCTTTCTTACAGCATGCATAGCTCTTTGGGTGTTTTGTATATTGTAAGCAGAACATGAATGGTGGGAATTTGGTGCAAATGGGTATTCAGTGTAGTAGGGAAATGAGATGCTTTTTGCCTCCAGTGCTGAAAATAGCTGTATTATGGTAAATGTTGAAATTATATGTCTACCTATTACTTAAAACAGTATTAATGAATTAGCTGAAAGACTAAAATGGATAAGCTAAGTTGATTAAATATAGACTAATTCACTGATCTAATAACATGATGGTAGCAGAGGCCATTGTAGTTGGTTGAATGAAAGGGAAAGTGGGAATATTGGTAGCGGATAGTAGGTCAGATACACTGTTCTGTGAAACTGTATATGCAAGTTCCAAATTACTTAGGAATTAATAAGCAGGGGCCATTAGGTCATTGTTACATGTAATTTGGTGTCAGGTTAAACAGATCAGAAAGTTGAAAGTGTGGCTCAGAAAATGGTATGAAGTTCTAATAATGGGTCATTAGCATCTATACTGGGGAAGTTGTTGTTGGGATGGGTTCCACTTAATTCAGCTGGAACCAGTGGCCTTGTGTATCATAGACTGTGGATAGTGCTTTAAACCAAAAAAGTTGAAGGAGGATTCAGTGGGGTGGCGTGGTGGCTGTGTGGTTCACACTGCTGCCTCACAGTGCCAGGGACCTGGATTCAATTTTACCCTCGGGTGACTGCCTGTGTGGAGTTTGCACATTCTCCCTGTGTATACATGGGTTTTCTCCAGGTGCTCCAGTTTCCTCTCACAGACCAAAGATGTGCAAGTTAGGTGGATTGGCCATGCTGAATTGCCCCACAGTGGCCAAGGATGTGTAGGTTAGATGTGTTAGCCATGTGTTAGGAAGTATTGGACGGGGGATAGGCCTGTGTATGAATCCCTTCAGAGGGTTGGTGTGGACTTGTTTGGCCGAATGGCCTGTTTCCACGCTGTAGGGACTCTATGAAAATGAAGATAAATATATAGATCCAATGAGGAAAATTCTGGACCACAAAACAGTGGGTAAAGATAAGCAAGAAGGGATAAAGGTTTAGCACTAATCTCTTTTGTTGGCCCTTTGGGATGAATGGATGTTTGCCACAGTAGTAGAAGCAGAGAGAGAGGAAAAGAAAAGGTAACAGGAAAAAAATTGAAGAAAAGGAGATGAAGAGTAAAAGGCTAAAGGAGAAATAGCACTTAAACAAATACAAATTCCACATTCCACATCAGCATCCAGTCATCAGTCAGTCTGTTGATCAGTTCATAGTTGATAACGCATTTAGCAATGCAAAGTTGATGAATGCATTCTGGGGATTTCTTCTCAAACTCATGTCTTTGACGTTCATCATCCACCCTGCAAATCCAACCACTTCCTTGATGTTGATGTCAAAGCCAAGTTTATAGGCTTTCAGTGCATGTTTAAAATGCTTCCGCAAGATATTTGACTTAACATGAGCTGGGAGTGGTGAGCACATCTTGGAAGGCAAGTGATACATATTTGAGTGCCATGGCCTGTCCAGTGTAGTTGCTGCTTGGGGATCGTTGCCTCCATGTTCAGGACATCTTCCTGGAAGAAGATACCATTGATCAGATGTTGATCCATCCAGGTTATGCATGGAATCTTACATAGGCAATTCTGATGGTATGTCTTCAGTTTTCTCAGCTGTCAGTGATATACCATTCACGGTCCACAGCCAGAGAAAGGTGTCAAGCAGACAACTGCTTAGTATCCACCTGCAGATTAATGTTACTGAAGACTTTACTAACGATGTGCCTAAAGGAAAAGCTCACACATTGAATCCTATGTCGGATCCCCAAGCTTACGGTGACTAACTGGGCCACATGGTTACTGAGATAGCAGAAGTGATCGACTGCCTCTGTGGAACTAACTGCAGCTGTGATGCTGGGGCATTCAGTATGTGCCTTTGTTTTGGCTAGAGGAGGAGGATCTTTGGTGTTCAGTTGCAGCCCTAGGGCTGGGTATGTTTCTTCAAACAGGCCAATTTGGACCCTCAATGAGAGGCTTTCCTTGACAACGTTGGGCTTGACCATTAGGAGGATGGAGAAAATGGTGGTACTAACAGACTTCCTTGCTTGATGCCAGAGCAGACAGAAAAAGTATCAGAAGCCAGTCCATTGCAGAGAATGGTTGTGAGAAGAAGTTATATAACCATTTGCCTGCTTCTCCTTTCACTTTTTCTCTCTCTGTGTGAGCACCATCTGCATCATTCAACTTTGTCCTGCTGCAGCTACCAATCCTCACCCCACCATGTCTCCTGGTCCCCAACAATCCCACCCCCAGTCATTACAGCCTGAGAATAAAAGGGAAGACCCTTTAGAACAGAGATGAGCAGAAACTTTTTCAACCAGAGAGTGGTGAATCTATTTAATTCATTGCTACAGAATGCTGTGGAGGCCCAGTCATTGAATATATTTAAGATAGAGGTAGATAGGTTCTTGATTGTCAAGGGGATCAAAGGTTATGGGGAGAATGGGGTTGAGAAACTTATCAGCCATGATTGATAAGTGGACCAGACTTGATGGGCTGAATGGCCTAATTTCTGCTCCTCCGTCTTATAAGCTTATCACCAGTCCCTTAAGATATCCAAATGGATAAGAAGGCATATGGAATACTTGCGTTTATTAGCTGAAGCATAGAGTTTAGGAGCAGCGAGGTTTTGTGGGACCTATAGTCCACAGCCAGAGTATTGTGTGCAGTTATAGGAGGGATGTGATAGCATTTGAGAGGATGCAAATGCATCTTACCCAGATGTTGCCAGGGCTGGAGAGATTCACTTTTGAAGAGATGTTGGACACAACTAGCACTGAAAGCTTACACCCAGGTGCAGCAGGTAATCAGAAGGCTAATGGAATGTTGGCCCTTATTTCAAGGGGTTTTGGAGTGTAAGAGAAGAGAAGTCATACTGCAACTTTACAAGGTGCTGATGAGGCCACATCTGAAGAACTGTGAACAGTTTTGGTCTCCTTATTTGAGAAAAGATATAATTTTATCAGAGGCAGTCCAGAGAAGGTTCCCTAGGATGAACCCTGGAAAGGATGGATCATCCTCAAAGCAAACGCTAAACAGTTAGGATCCTACTCATTATGGGAAGTGAGGTGATCTCATTGATACAGATAAGATTTTTAAGTGAATAAGTTTTGATGAAGAGTCACTGGACTCAAACATTAACTCTGCTTTCTTCCCACAAATGCTGCCAGACCTGCTGAGTTTCTCCAGCAATTCCAGCTTTTGCTTTGGATTCTTAAGTAGCTTGACAGGATAAGGATATTTCCCTCCATTGGAGAGTCTAGGACCAGAAGGCATAATCTCAGAATAAAGGGGAGCCAATTTAAGACTGAGATGAAGAGTAATATCTTCTCTCAGAGGGTTGTGAGTCTTTGCAAATTTTTGCCACAGGGAGCTGTGGGGACAAAGCCCTTGAGCATATTTAAGGCTGAGGTGCATAGATTCTTCATATTAGGGTTATCAAGGGTTATAGGGAATGGGCTGGAAAGTGGATGGGAGGAATATTGGATCAGCCATGATCCTACTGAATGGTGGAGTAGGCCAAAGGGGCTGAATGGCCTACTCCTGTTCTTATTTCTCATGTCCTTATTGTGTCATGGTCTTATGGACACACCGATGTGGTTCTCCTTAGAGCAGAGGAAATGGAGAGGAGTCATGATTGAGATCTATAACTTTATGAGAGGCACAGATAGGGTTGACAGGAAGAACTATTTGCTCTCGCTGGAGGGGTCAGTGACCCAGGGGCATGGATTTAAGATAAGAGGCAGAAAGTTTAGAGGAGCTGTGAGGAAAAGCTTTTTTTTATCCAGAGGGTGGTGGAAATCTGGAACTCACTGACTGTAAGGATTTTTTAGAAATATTTAGTTGGGCACTTCTGATGCCAAGGCATTCAAGGCTATGGGCAAAGTGCTGGGAAATTAGATTGAAATAGTTAGGTGGTTGTTTTCCTGTGCTGAAGATCTCTGTGATTCTATGATTAAATACCACCATTTCCCAGCTGATTTGATTTGATTTATTTTGATTTGATTTGTTTACTGTTGAATTGAGATACTCTGAAAAGTATTGTTTTGCATGCTAACCAGAAAATCATACCATACATGACTATATCAGGGTAATTGAATAGAATGCAGAATATTGTATTTCAGTTATAGAGAAGGATGAACTCTGATATATGAGAGGTCTGTTTATAAGTCTGATAACAGCGGGGAAGAAGCTATTCTTAAATCTGTTGATATACATTTTCAGTTTTGTATCTGGGGGCAGAAGAGAATATAAATGGTGTAGGAAGGATCTTTAATTATGTTGGTTGCTTTCCTAAGGCACCAGGAAGTGTAGACAGAGTCAATGGAAAGAAGGCTGGTTTTTGTCATGGACTGGGCTGTGTTCACAACTGTCTGTAATATCTCACAGTCTTGGGCAGGTCAGTTGCCATACCAATCAGTGATGCATTTGGACAGGATGCTTACTATGGTACGTCTATAAAAATTGATAAGTCATTTTGGACTTGCTGAAATTCTGATGAAGGGTCAACAAATTCCAAACAGTCTTTTTTTTCTGTCCACTGATGCTGCCAGACGTGTCCCTTTTATATCTTTCCCCTCTCACTTTAAACCTATGCCTTCTAGTTTTGGACTCCCCACACTGGGGAAAAGACTTTGCTTATTTCCCTTTCCATACCCCTCATGAATTTATAAATTTCTGTAAGGTCACCCCTCAACCTTCAATGCTTCAGGGAAAACAGCCCCAGCCCATTCAGCCTCTCCTTATAGCTCAAACCCTCCAATCCCTGGCAATATCCCTGTAAATCTTTTCTGAACCTTTTCTAGTTTCACAACATCTTTCCTATAGGTGGGAAACCAGAATTGCATGCCATGCTGAACCAATGTCCTGTAAAGCTGCAACATGACCTCCTAACTCCTATACTCAAAGCACTGACCAAAAAAGGTAAGCATAGCAAACCCCTTCTTCACTATCATATGTACTTGTGACTCCACTTTCAAAGAATAGGAACCTGAACTCCAAGATCTGTTAATACAGCAACACTCCCCAGGTCCTTAGCATTAAGTGAAAAAGTCCTGCCGAATAGTTAATATAGATAGATTGTAATGTGGATAAGAAGGAAAAAAATAATCAACAGAATTATAGAGTAGCTTAATATTGGTGGTAGGAAAGATAAGAACATCCCTATGAAAGAACAGAGTAGAAGAACATGCCAAAACTAAATTATGATAATGAATATTCAAAATTGATTATCAAATTGGAAATCCCATTTGACCGACCTTACTGAATAGTTAGACACTATAACAGAGAGAGTAATGGTTGTAGATGTAGTTTATGTGGTCTTTCAAAATACATTGATAAGATGCACTGTAATAATGAATAAGGTAAAAGAATGTGGAGTCAGGGGACAAGTGCCAGAATAAACTGTTAGCTGGCCTTGTGGCAGAAAGCAGAATATTGGAGTGAAAGTTAGTATTTAGAATCACAAAGGCAGGCAGTGCTGTTCCACTAATGCTGAAACCACTGCTGTCCATTATTGCATTAACAATTAGATCTTGAAGTTAAATGCACTGGACTGAATTTCAAGGTGTTTCATGGATGGTTTCTCACACAATTCTAACTGCTTAGCTCATTATGTATGCTCCTATGGCGCTGAACTCATTCTTGTCTGCATTCATCAGCGGTAGAAATACCAACCACTGCAGGGACATTCTGGGATTTCCAATGCCAAAACCATATTTAAAACTCAGCTGTGCTCCAGGTCAGTTCTGCCAGCCATAAATAGCTCTTTGCAATGCACGTTGTGGGAGGGAAAAGAAATAGAACAGCTTCTGAGGGCATTTGGTAGTACGGTGACCCTTCACTGGAAATAGAACATTGTGCACATTGGTTAATTTATTGCTACTTGATATCATCACCTGTCTGATTTACTGTAGCTGCAGTTGCAAGAATCAAGCTAAACAAGTTATCCATCCTTTGTGTCATAGAATGTTCAAACCCCATATGAGGAAGTCCTAACATTAACCCTAAAATCTTTCTCTTGTTAAATATTGGAATGTCACATGCCATAAAGTGTTTGAACAGTTGAAAATGTTAATTATTATTTAGTCACTGGAAAAGTAAAGTGCTGGGAACTATTAGAAGCAGCTTGCCTTTCAGGCGACAACAAATTCTAGTCAATGAATGATCGCTTCATTCAACTCACTGTTGGAAGCAGCTATTAATTACATCTTGGCTGGCTTGTTGTGCTTAATGCTGCATCATTCTGCTGTGATGATGTTGATATTTCTCCTGCTCAATGTCCTCATTTTCCTCCTCAGAAGACTGCTGCTGATCTCCCAGCTCTTTAGCATCCATCATTTCCCCTCGTTGTCTGTTCCAGGCATGTGGGGTACAGCATGCAAGGATTATATGGTACTCTGTCTGGAGTCTACTATAGGGCTCCCCCAAGTCCCCAGACCAGTCCAAGCATGGGAAACTCATCTTCAGGTCTACTTTACAATGACCATGATGGAAGAATGGGCTTCATTGTATCTGCATTCTGCCTAAGTCTTGGGGTTGTGTATCACAATCATCAGCCATGGTTTCAGAAGGTAGTCCTCGCTGCCCCAGTAATCTTTCTTGTAAGGCATCAGGTGCTTGAAAGAAAGCAGGAACATGAGAGTTCTTGAGGACATTGGTATTGTAGCAGCTTCCAGGTTACCTGAGGTAGATTTCTAGGAGATGGAATTGATGATTGCAGATGATTTGGGATATGGTTGGCATGGAATCTGTTTCCATTGATTAGTCAGCTGTATTATGATATCAGGCTCTCAGTGCAGCTTGTGTACGGTTGATAGCATCCTGGGGAAGCCAGCAACATTGGAAAAGTCCATTGCTTGTGTTGCAACATGAATCTTGTCGTGGGGAAACATGATGAGGTGTGTGATCGGTTACATTGCATCAATAACTATGTTACTACATTTGTGAGTTGAGGATTGCGAGATCCCACCGAGGACCCCAGTGGATCCCATGTAACCATGTCCTTGTCTTTCTAGATGGTCATAATGATGGGTTTGGAAGGTGCTGTTGAAGGAACTTGCTGAATTCCTGTACTGCATCTTGCATAGTACACATTGCTGCTACTGAGCATGGATAGTGGAGTGACTGAACGTTTGTAGATGTGCTGCCAATCAAGCAGACTGTTTTCTCCTGGATCGTGTCAGGCACCATTAGTGTTAGAGCTTCACCCACCCCAACAAGTGGGGAACATTTCATCACACTCTTGACTTGTGCCTTGTAGATGGTGGATAGGCACTGGGGAGTCAGGAGCTGAGTTACTCACTGCAGTATTCCTAGCCTCTGACCTACTCTTGCAGCCACAGTGTTTTTATGACCCTGTCCAGTTTAGTCATCAATGGTAACACCCAGAATATTGACTGGGGGCGGGGAGGGGGGGTGCAATTCAGTGATGCCAATGCTGTTGAATCATGGAATGATAGTTAGATTCTTTCTTGTTGACAATGTTTATTACTTGGCAATTCCATGGCTTGATTGTCAATTGTCCTTGTCAGTCTAAACATATATGCGTAACTGAGATATGGTATCTTCAGGAGTATTAAAATTTATAGATATCCTTGATGTGGCATTATATTATTCAGAACTTTAATAATTGTTTATGGATTGAACAAATCAACAAAAGATAAACTGTTACACATGGAAAGGAGCAGCAATAACTCTATTTGGAATTAACTAATAAAGATAAGAACAAACTTAGACAGGAATTGAAAGCAATTAGCCATGTCTGGGAGTTGAAACTACATGAACAAAACTGCTTTGATACCTGATTGATAAACTGGATACTTTATTGCTACACAAGGACAAGGATTGCCCTGCAGAAAAAAATTAAAGAATTAATCCTATGAAAGCTGCATCTTCAAAAAGACTGTTAAGGCCAAATTTAACAAGGTACAGGGGAGCTACTTCTGATAAGGAGGCAATTGCAGACTATTGTGGATGAAAGGATTTTAAAGAATCATCAATAATGGTCTGAAGGACAAAAATCTGTATAAGAATCAAACACTAGAACAGTTCAATGGTAGAACTTTAAAGACCAACACTGCATAATGATCAAACCCTGGTTACTTCCAGATACAGACACTAATGGTGAAATCTTGGCTAAATTTCACCGTAGATCATATAAGAGCCAAGTTGGGTTGTGAGGTTTAACTTGCTTTCTTGAGGGATCTTAATTTGGTTGCTACATGCAATAAAGTTTAAATCACTGTTTCAGTACTGGATTGTCTGTGAGATTTCCTAATAAGTAGCCGAATTAGACATAACTTGTGGTGGTGTACTCATAACATTGAGTTAAAGATACATTGTTGTTCTTCTGATTTGATTTTTCACCAGATGCACTTTCAGAGAAGGAGTAATAAGGAGAGTGTGAGAGAGAGACCATCAGTCCTTGCTGTTACCAATCCATACTTCTTTCTCTCTTCTGCTGCTCAGAAGCATGTACTGAAATAGGATCCTTTTATTCATTCCCAAGTCTGGTTCTGTAGTTTCTCCAGCTGGATACCCCACAAACAATCTTTCCTTTGCAATTTGTGTCAGTGGGCACATACAGATTGAAACAGAAGGCACCAATTTCTCAACATCTGGCTTCAATAATTGGATTTGATGTCTTTGGATAAAATACTAATTTCAGTTTGGATGGTTCTGTTTATTCCACATTGCTTTCCTGAAGTTGGCTCAATTTGTCATCATTTAAGCTCAGTACCTTTCCTTTTTTTAAAAAAAGATAATAAGTTTCAGATACAATAATCAGATGAAGAAGTTAAAATTTGATAACAATATTTGTCACTATCATAACAACGTTCTGCTCAAAGCATCTATAAAGGGATAGAGACATGTTAAAGGAGTGGGCAAGTGTAGAAGGCATATAACGTTACGGTTATTCCAATTGCAGTAAGTCTAGGAAAACAGATTTTTGAAGTGGTGAGCAATTAATAACTGTTGAGATTCAAAGGAATTTTGGTGTACTTGTGAATAACCACATCAATTCACTAGATTGATCAGTAGAATGAGAAGGTTGTCCTATCAGGAGAACTTGAATGTGCTGAGTATATACTCTTTGGAGTATAAGAATGAGAGGCCATCTCATTGAAACGTATCGGATTCTGAGAGGGCTTGAGAGGGTAGATGCTGAAAGGATGTTCTTCCTCCCAGGGGAATTCTAAAACTAAGGATTTGGGTGGCATGGTGGTTCAGTGGTTAGCACTACTGCCTCACAGCACCAGAGACCTGGGTTTGATTCCACCTTCATGCAACTGTCTGTGTGGAGTTTGCACATTCTCCCTGTGTCTGTGTGGGTTTCCCCCAAATGCTCCAGTTTCCTCCCACTGTCCAAAGATGTGCAGGGTAGGTGGATTGGCCATGCTAAATTGCCTGTAGTGCCCAGAGATGTTCAGTTAGATGTGTTAGACATGGGGGAATGGGTCTGGGTGGGATGCTCTTCGGAGGGGTGGTGTGGACTTGTTGGGCCAAATGGCCAGTTTACTCACTGTAGGGATTCTATGATAACTTTCCCAGAATAACAGGAATGTCCATTTAAGATGGAGAGGAAGAGGAAATGCAAAAGCGTAGCTGTGTATTCTTTCACTTTTTTGTAAAATTTGGCCCTGATTCTTTGAAACAAATTGGTCTAGAACACAGAGTCATACCCAATGAAAAAAATGTTTGGCGGAAATTTCCCAGTTTTTACAACTATGATTACATTATCTAGGGACGTCTAATATTAAGCAGGCTTGTTTATGGCAGTGATATAGTCTAACCACTATCAAGGAATAATTGCATTTCCATAGCCACCATGTCATTAGTCCATTTAACAGTATAGGTTGAAGCATTTGATAACTGAAGGTTTGAACACCTTCAAGCCTTTTCATACTAATAATTGCACACTAGGTGTCAACTTAATTGACATGGAGCAGTAAGAGTGTGACTTCCATCCAGTAATTACTGCTAAATTTCTATTAGAATTAAAAAATATATATTTATTGAGTCCTGGAACAAAAAAACATTCAAGCCCAAAAATATTTAAGTCTGAGGTTGTGTCTATTTGGGAAATTTTGAGATGGTGACTATTCCACTGTGGAAAGAAGTGAGAAACCATTCTCCGAAAATACTGGAGTGTATTGAAGTTTATTATACTGACCATTAAAATTAACTTTAAAAGAAACCAATAACTCTAAATTTGAATAACTTTTGCACCTCAGGGGCATTATAAATAGAACTCACTGTTGAAGGGCATAATATGTAATTTTTATTTTTATAAGCGTGTCAGGCTGTAACTCACTCGATTCAATAAAAATGATGTCATCACCCTTTATTGTGCGTGTATATGTTTTCAGACATGTTTTTTGAGACATAGAATTTTGTTAAAATCTCAGATTTATAATATTTACAAGAGATACTTTATCTTACTACTACATTTCTAGCTAACATAGTAAAGAAAAAGGACCAAATGATAAAATGCTGAGGAGCGCGAATGAAGAAAGAAATTTGCTGAATGTAATTAGGACAAATGCAGAGAGATTGGGCAGGAACATTTCAGAGGAGACGGACAAGTAGGAGACATTATGCAGGGAAGACTTTAGTGGATAAAAGAGAATAAGGAAGGAAAAGAATGTCAGTGCTTTATGACTTAAAAATTGAAAGAAATTTATGAGAAAATGAAGTGACTGGCACACGATAGAGAAACATGGAGAACAACCTGAGTAAAGAATGTGGCTTCGGGTACACTTGATGACAATAATGAATAGAGATACATTTTTCCAAGCTCAAGAATTTTGCAAAGCAAGCTGAGTTAGTTTTATTCAACATTCAGTTACACTAAAAAGTAATAAAATATATCCAGAATCCTAGGCTTGAGTTAAGCAACATGATCGATCCCAGGTACGTGTGAAGGTGGTAAATGAGCCCATGCACCAGAAAGAAGAGATAAGCAGGTTCTTCAAGAGTGAAAAAAATTCAGAAGAGATATAAAATCAGCTGCTGATCCATTATCACCTTGTTTTACATCCGTACAGTGTGGAAACAGTCCATTGAGCCCATCAAGTCTACACCAACACTCCCATCCAGACCCACCCTGTCCTGCACATCACTGGACACAATGGGCAATTTAGCATGGCCAATCCACCTAGCCTGCACATCTTAGGACTGTAGGAGGAAACTGGAACATTTGGAAGAAACCCATGCAGACGTGGTGGAGAATGTGCAAACTCCACATAGACAATTGCCCAAGGGTTGAATTGAACCTGGGTCCCTGGCATTGGGAGATAGCAATGCTGACCACTGAGCCATGCATACGTGATAGGGAAATGTCATAATGACTACCTATTTGTTTATCATTATTCTGATTTGAATTGCAAATGTTTGTAGAGAAGGAATATTTATTTTATGCAATTGTTTTATTTTATGAAATAACCATGTGGAAGAAAATACCATGTGTCCAGCTTTTTTGGTACAGTCAGTTAGCCATCAACAAATCTTTAGCAGTTAACTTCACTGCATCCAGAAGTTAAATATTAAGGCATCCAGGAAAAGGGTTAGATACAGTTAAAGATGATGTATAATGATAAATCACATTCTGTAGAAGAGGATCTGCTGTATTGACTGAAAGAAATAATCTTCATCATGTTTTGTTGAATGAAAACATCAAGGAAGTCTCTCCGGACTTGATTCTGAAGCCTTCTTCCTCTACTTAAAGAAAAATTAGTGTACAGTCATGATCATTGGTCTCAATCTGAACAGGTTGTATATGGCTATTCAATCCTCTTCACATGTTAAAGTGCAATCAGAAAAAAAGGTGCATCTTCTACTCTGGTTTATGAAAATCCATTTATGTATCATTTCAAACATCTCCTATCCATTATTCTATGTAGCCACATCAATTTATATCAATTTATGCACAGGTTATTGTTCTCACATGGAAGGGAGCTAATCTGGTATTCATTTCATTTGCAATGTATGATTAGAATTACCAGATAATGAGGACTTTTATGCAATTATTTGACATTCTTAGTTACAGAAATGAAAAGACTACAAATCAACCCAGACTTGTTTCTCGAATTTTGGTATGTACAAATACAGAACACAGAGACTTATTGAGCATATTGGACAGAATTTCTTTTTTTAAAATTTAGCCTATTTCTCTAATCAACCAATTTGGAGATGTTTTTCCACACCTTTAGAGCAGGTGGGACAAAAACCCAAGCTTGGCCCAGGCACGTTTCAAACATCAGACTCATGCTTATCCAACTGAGCTATTGCAGTCAGAAATTAACTGCACCTGGAGGCTCCTGAAATTTCAATTGTTGCTAAGTGGCAATTTACCAGTCATCAAAGTTTATTGAATATTACAAGCTCATTAATTTTCAGTGGCATGTCTCCAGTTGAATGCTATAAAATAATGGTTTGCAGGGAGGAAAACAGCAGATGTGGAGTATTTAAGAACTCCTGAAAAAAAATCGCATTTGCAGATATTGAATTTAAACAAAGGTGAAACATTTCCTTCTTTACTAAGGTGAATGGATAAGTATATTTAGTATTAAAATACTGTAGATGAATTATTCTTCAGCATTCTCACTTGGAATCTTTGGACAGCACTTTCCCCTCTCTGGAGTGGCCCAGGTGGAGTTAGCCCCAGAGATATACTTGCCCTTTTCCTGCCACTTTTCTTTTGTTAACTTGTGGGATGTGGGTGTAGTTGGTTGGCCAGGATTTATTGCCCACTGCTAGTTACCTTGAGAAGGTGGTGATGAGCTGCCTTCTTGAACTACTGCAGTCCATATTCTATAGATAGACCCACAATGCTCTTAGGGAGGGAATTCCAGGATTTTGATCCAGTGACACTGAAGAAACAGTGATTTATATTTCCAAATCAGGATATTGAGTGTCTTGGAGGGGAAATTGCAGGTGGTTGTGTTCCCATGTATCTGCTGCCCTCTTCCTTCTAGACGGAAGTAGTCATGAGTTTAGAAGGTGCTGTCTAAGGACCTTCGGATTTTTGCAATGCATCTTGTAGATAATACGTACCACTGCTAGTGGGCGTCAGTGATAGAAGGAGTGGGTGCTTGTGGATACCAATGAAGTGGACTGCTTTTTTCTGGATTGTGTCAATATTCTTGAGTACTGTTGGAGCTACACCCATCCAGGCAAGGGGGAGTATACCATCACAGTCCTGACTAATGCCTTGTAGATGATGGACAGGCTTTGGAGTCAGGAGGTGAATTATTTGCTGTGACATTTCTTTCCTCTGACGTGCTCTTGTAGCCACTGTAATTATGTGGTGAGTCCAGTAGAGTTTCTGGTCAATGATACCCCAGAATGTCGATAGTGTGGAATTCAGTGATGGTACCACCATTGAATGTCAAGGGGCAGTTGTTATATTGTCTCATCGTTGGAGATGGTCATTTGCCTGGCAATTGTATGACATGAATATTAGTTGCCACTTATCAGCCCAAGCCTGGATATTGTCGAATATTGTTGTGAATGGTGCTGAACATTGTACATTCGTTGGTGAGCATTCCCACTTCTGACCTTGTTATGGAGGGCAGGTTATTGATGGAGCAGCTGAAAATGATTGTGCCTAGGAAGCTACCCTGAGGAACTCCTGCAGAAATGTCCTGGAGTGAGATGATCAACTCGAATAACCATGACCATCTTCCTATGCACCAGGGATGACCCCCAATCAGAGTTGGCCCCTGATTCCCATTGATTCCAGTTTGCTAGGGCTCCTTGATGCCACACTTGGTCAAATGCAGCCTTGATGTCAAGGGTGGTCATTCTCACCTCACCTCACCTCACCTCACCTCACCTCTGGCATTCAGCCCTTGTGTCTATGTTTGAATCAAGGCTGTACACTGACCCTTTTTTTCAATTAGGTGCTGAATGAGAAGATTCATTGGGGGCCTTTGGTGATTCATTACCAATTGGCCCTTAAGTGGCCAATTACTGGCCATTTAATGATTGCAATTTATCACCAGCCCAATTACTTGCCTTCCCAGTCATCAGGAAAACTAGTTGGTGTCCTGACTAGGAATCCAGGGTAACCTGCTTGTGGGTTACAAAGGCTTCCTTTTTCTCCAGTCTGGGGAAATTGGAAGGTTAGGTGATGAAGTAAGGGAGTGGCCTATGAAAACCATCTGCTCCCCTTGTTCCTTAGCCCTGACTCTTCACTCCTCACAGCCACCTCTGCCAAGAAGCAAAATAAAACTCTCTATAGGTGACACAATGGCTCAGTGGTTTGCACTATTGCCTCGCAGTGCCAGGGACCTGGTTTCGATTTCACCCTCAGCTGACTATCGGTGTGAAATTTGCATATTCTCCCCAGGTCTGTACGTAATTCCTTTGGGTGTTCTGGTTTCCTTCCACAGTCCAAAGACTTGCAGTTTAAGTGCATTTGCTCTGCTCAATTGCCCATAGCTTTCAGGGACATTCCGGTTAGGTGGGTTAGCCATGGGGAAATGCAAGGTTCCAGGGATAAGTTGGGGGGGGGTGGTGTTGGTGGTGAATGGGATGCTCTTCAGAGGGTCAGTTTGGACTTGAGGGGCCAAATGGCCTGCTTGTACACTGTAGGGATGCTATGATAATCACTGTTGGATCCTCTAAAGATGATGTGTTTAGAACCAGAAACCACCTCCAATTGGCCAGCAGCTTCTGGAGAGTCAGGACTCCACTGACAAGACCTGCAATAGGCTGGAAACTACTGGTCAGCTCTAAACAAGCTGACTGGCTCATAATCTAGAAAGCTACTTCAATGGTGAGGCCAGCAAGTCAGTTTCAGCTGAAATCACCTGCCCTCACCCATTGTGGAAACCATGGTACAGAATTTTATAAAACAGAAAAGGATGCCTGGCTGTCTTGAAGAGATATTAATTTACTTCCACTTTCATGTCCTTTCCACATACTCTTTAAAATAATCCTTCTCCAAATATTTATATACTTGCTTTTTTAAAAAAAACTGTGGGGATAGAATCCATGACAGTGAAATAATTCCACAGAAGCTGGTATCTCATCACCAAATCACCCTTTATTTACACAAGGAGAGTCCTTGATACTGATCCAGCTCTCTCAGAGCCAGCTCTCAGAGTGAACAGGATGTCTGACACTCCTGTTCTTATCTGTCAGCCAGGGCTTCCTGACTAGACCAAATTAACAGCCTGGGTCAGAGAAATCATAATCTATGATGCCTATCTGGCTGACCTTGTTACAATCACTACACATAGCTATTACTGTTTAGGTCATCTATGTTCGAACAGCCTGTCAGGTGTATAAAAGTGAAGTCTCCTCTATTGTCTTCCGCTTATTCCTTTGGTAGTAGTCTCAGATGTTTACACTTTGGTGATGGATTCACCAATAAATTGAAATATTTTTTTCCCTATGTAGCTTTTTGTAGACCTTCAGAATTTTGAAAGCCTCTGTGAAGTCTGCCCTACATTGTTCATGTGAATAGAGCTTTCCCGTACACTTCTTCAACAAACCCTCTCATCTCTGGTATTATTATAATGAATCACTGATGTAAAGCATAGCTTTAACATCTTAAACATTCCCCAAATGAGACATACCATGTAGCAATAAGCTTTCTATTGACTTACATAAGTCATGATTACTCTTCTTTTGTACTCATGCTCATCTCATATACCTTAGTACCTTTATCAATTTTCCTTCCATTTGTAAAGATATATACATCTGAACTCCAATGTTGCCTCCCAAATCTGTCTGGAAATTTTCCCACTTAAGGAAATTTCCTGTCATTCTTCTCCCAAATCTAATGCCATACCCTTAATCTAGTTGTCAGTTACCTGGTTTGTTTCTTTCTACCATTTAAACAAAAATGTTAGATTGGCAGTCTTTGCCACAACTCCCATATTTGGATACATGAAATAATATGTTCAATATCTGTTCCTCTGATTGCTTGCAACAATCGGGATTGGTGGCACTTCCATTGGGATAACCATTAATATTTTCTGAAAAAAATTGTTTTCAGTAGCTTTCTTGTAGAATTCTGCACTCTCTTCTCCTGTGCTTTATCATCCCATTTACAAATTCCCCAAAGGGATCTGAGGCAAAATATTATTATTGTATTTGCCAAGAGCAGTAACATTTTGGAAGAAATTGAAAATTCCAATTATTCACTGAAATAATGAATCTGCGTGATTCCATGGTTTAAAACAAAATAATAAGTTTTACCAAATGAAAAACAAACAAAGCAAACAATAAATAACCTCCTATATTCTACAATCAACATAAATTACACATGAATTAGACACAAATTGCTGTCAATTGTAGACAAAGAAATTAAAAAGGAAAATCAACAAAGACAGAACTTTTGAATTGGCTTGGCAGTTCACTTAGACACATCAATTTCAGTCTCAATGACCTTCAAAGTTCTTCCTCTTTCACAAGAAATTTAACTCATTTTCTTTTAGGACTTAGCTCTGACTCCAGCTGGTAGGAGTGAACGATCAACTGGAGTTCTAGAGCACAGTCTTCCCCAGAAAAAGACACATGTCTCTACAGAACCTCCTCACCTCTGCTTACAATGGTCAGGATGGCATAGATCTGCCAATATTATCCTCAAATAACAGACACAGCTGGGATTACATACAATGTATTATATTCAAATTGTGTTCCAGCTCCTGTCACCGACCAAAAGTTCTAAAATTCTACTTTCTGCCTTTCTCTTTTTTTCAAGTTAGCCAATATTATGAACTTCTTGTGTTTATATACGCATCTCTTCTTTTATTTTCTTCTGTGTGACAGTGCATAAGTTACTTTCTAAAGGGAACCAGTTCCTTTCCCTTAACTCTAGCCACATAGACTCAGCTCTTTTATCATATAGGGCATCATATTGTCCCCCTGATGTGCTGTAATTGAATCTTTGATTAGAACTGCTATTTCGCTTCTTGGTTCCCCTCTTCTCCCTGTATGTCACCAAGAAAGTTTAGCCTCTCACCTTATTATAGCTTACAGCGCATTTTTTAAACTGTATTTTTCTTTCTATAGCAATATGTGACCTTGTCTCACCAATTCTATTCAGAGTACATTATTTACAAATGACTGGAGCACTTGTCTGTTTGCCAACCCTACTTTCTTTAAACTATTTTGACATTTTCTATATTACTTTCCTGTGTTTCTCTTGAGGTTCTCCACTTTTTGCTTTCCTCTCTGTTTTCATGTCTTATTCCCAACCATCCATCTTCAACCTGCCATATTCATTTATATCCTTCTTACAGTATTGACGAACCTATGAGTGGGGACAAAGGTACACACCCTCTTTAAATTAAGCCAATCCAACTCCTACAGACCAATCCTGAACTAATCTTAAATCCCAAGTGTCTAAACACTTCCCTTATTCATCATTATTGTAAACATGCATTTGCTTCTATTATCTTGTGTCTTCAGACTGACTAATTTATGTTGATGCGAGTAATCCTGATAGGACGACTCAGGACATATTGCTCTTGATCCACCTCAACTCCATTCTTCCTAGGTTCCAGCACAGCTTCTCATTATACTTCATAATCCAAGTTCTTTTGCATCCCCTTTCTCACCCTTGATGAGGGTTGTAACATACCATTTGATTGCATATCATTGATGACCGAATCCTTTCATCAATACTACAAATGTACTCTTGACTATTTTCAATCTCTAACGGCTACTTATTTCGTAGGGATTAACCTGCCTTCTTCACAGATTCTATTGTTGTCATTGTCAGCTTCAGACTGTTAAGAAATTCCTCCTGTGTTTTTCATGCTGTTGGGATTATGAGTCATACAATTTCCATCGGTATTAATTTTCCTTTCTTTTATTGTGGAGTGTCAATCTCCTGGGGTGAATGATTTTGAACCACTAGCTATAACTCAAATTTAGATATCCAGAACTCAGGAAATGCCTCTGACTTTCTCTTCTTATGTTGATCATGCTAGATGAACAATCATTCTAGAACATCATACATGCACCATAAATTTCATACAATATATTGAATACTAAATAAAACCATTCCCTTACTAGCTTAATAACATCAATTTCAACAATTTAGTGATTTGATTCCACTTAGATAGTTGTAAATGGAGAAATGCCCATCGGTGATAAATAATGATCATGATTCAATGCTGACTTCATTAATAGGCTATTAGAGGGAAGTTAATCATATATAACAGTTAAAACATTAGAATTCAAGAAGTACATAAACAGTTAATCATTCTAAACCATGATAGGATGTTAGGAATCTCATCCCCTCATAACATTGTTCGAAATTGAACACCTGTTTGAATGCACTGCCAAACCGAAATTGTTTCTAATAACATTTGGGCAGTTGTTCAACTATGTGCAGTGGTGAAATTAACTGTATTACTGGACCGGAGTAGTTTACAGTCTCTACAGTGCCCAAGATTGCTTACAGGACTAAGAAAAGTCATTCAACCATTACGTTCTTACTTTTATTGTGTATCGGTTAATGTGCCATATCTGACAATTGACTCTTAACTGTAGAAGATACATCATTAGGGTTCATGTGGGTTACCTTCCTTGTGCTCCCAGACTATTAGACCAAAACAACTTTATTATATTTCATGGTTGCTAATGTCCATTTTTGGATTTGACTGTAGGCTTCCTTAACTCGCATTTATGCTGTTTGCACTTAGTCACCCACAACAAACACACTGTAACATTTTGTTCAATATATTCTTTTTTCTTCACTCATTTGTCCTTTCTTTTTCTTCTTATAGCAGAGGACAGTACAGAACAAGTCTATTTGGTTGGAAATTCTACTAATGTACTTCCTGGCTTGGTGTAGTTACATGACCTTTGTCATGAAGCACTCTCTGATGCAGCTATCTTACGTTCAGTTCCTTAAAGCCTGAGTTCAAGCAAAATTGTTATCTGTGAGCTCATAACATGGTGTCATCGTGAAGGTGAGATTGAGTGTTGAAGAACTGTACTGAAGCATATCTACTAAAAGAGGAATGTAGAAATGTTCAGACCTATTTACTGACATCTGCTAAAAGCAAAAGAAAAGGAACATAGGAGTAGGCCACAGCTGAAAGCACTGGCCACAGCATGATACAAATTATCTGCTCCTGATGCTGATCATAATGGAAGAAGGTACAAAGCAAATTTTCACTCAAACTTACAAAGTTCCAACAGATTTAATTCACACTCCAGAACAGCTATGAGTAGCTGAATTTTTATCAATGTGGAGGAGAAAAGTATATTTGAAAGTGTATTCCCACCCTGAATCTCTTTGAAGAACAGGAAAAAACAAACTGCAGAAATTTTGAAAGTCTTGACGGCATGTTTTGAATTTAAATTGGACATAAAATATGAACTGTATGTGCTCAACATTAAAGATCAAAGATTAATAGCTTACTGATAGATATGTTAATGCTTTAACACAGCTCACAGAATCATGAAAACAGTCTCATCAAAGATAGAATTATCTTAGGCACAAGAGATCCTAATATCACTGTGTGACTGCTATGAGAAGAGAATCTGATTCTTAAAGAAGTTATGAATGTGTGCAGAATCTCTGAGCTGGTAAATCAACTGCTGGAGCATATAAATATGACCGAACAGATGTGTTGGCCCACAATGTAGGTAAACAGTCCAGATTTGTGTACTATTTTAATCAACAGCTCAGATATTTTCCCTTTGTTGAAAATGAGCCCAGACCCCTCAAATGCAACAAATGTAAAGAAAAGAAACAGGTATCTATAGAAGGGCCAGTAGAAAGACCAAAGTCAAAGAACAGGTTACAAATAATATTGAGGCTATCATATAAAACAAAAGAAAACATGTACAGAATTTTTAACAACGTTTTAAATGTACAGTGCTAAATCACTTTTCACAGATGTATTTAGCTGGGAAGAAGTCAAACGAAACTACAAAGTGTATAGAGATAATTGGAATGGAGATTTTAGATGATGATTCTGCCAAATCAAGTATGGGTGGTCAAGAGCTGTTGGACGAAAATGTGGATGATTCAATCTACATCTAAGAGGAGGTTGACAAGGTCAAGTCCAAAGGAGAAAAATAGTTTGTTAATTGCTGTGAAAACAGTAGAAATTGAGCATCAAATTAATATGAGGTGCTAGATCGACACTGGTGCTTCCTGCAACATTATGAGCTTCACGGAACTGTGTAAGGTTACACTAGATGGAGATCTGCAAGTGAAACCCTCAAAGGGAAAGTTGACAGTCTGTGGCAGAATGATGCTCACCCAAAGAGGACAAATTAGTCTGAGGGCCTAATGTAATGACAAGACTGAATAAATGAAATTCCAGATATCAGACATGAATCTAAACCCACTCAGCTCAGCAGAAGTGAATCAATAGCTCAGGCTAATAACCCTGAACATGCCAGAAGAGATTTAGTGTTTCACGGTCACATTGAATGACTGATAAATAAACAACCTGAAATAGAGAGGGTCTGGCTGCAGGACCAAAGCAAAATCTTGTGCCAATCTCAAAAACCAAAATGATTGCCTTGCCAGGCATAGTTAAAGTAACGTGAGGAAATTTGTATCTAAGGCAATAGTGTAATTCGGCAGATCAGCTGAGAAGATTTTGAATCGGAAACAGAATCCCTACTCACTGCAGTTTAGAAGAATAAAAGGTGATCTCATTTAAACATACAGGATTCTTAAGGGCCTTGACAAGATAAATGCTGAGAGGATGTGGAATATAGAATATAGAATAGAATAGAGAAGATCCTTTATTGTCTCTTGTACTACAATATAGACATATAGGAGTACAGTGAAAAGTTTTTACAATGGCTGCCTTTTAATGGCGCCACCTTAAGTGTAAGTACCTAGGTACAAATCTTACAGAGTAAAGAAATATAATGTTCTTATAGAAAGAGGATTAAAATAAAGCATAAGCATTACTTTACATAACATAAGCATAAGTAGTTACCACATAGTGAAAAGGTTTTAAATTACAGTCTGATAACAGCACTGAGCACGTGGCGCCAGACCCAAGTCCAGCAATTGTCCCGTATCACTCCAGCTTCCAGCCTGCTCCTCACCAGCACTCAGTAGCAACCAGGTAAGTCACACTGTGCCAGGATTTGTACCCTGGCCCCTCTGTTGTTCCGGGGACTTGACACCTCCATCGCTCCAGGGACACAGCCTCTCAGGCTGCCTCCACCTGCTTGCCTTGGTTTCCTGTTCCCACTCTCACCGCTGGCCCCCGGGACCCAGCGTTTGTGCAATGTTCTGGGCCTGCATCCCATGTGCTGCGGTGGGGCTATTCCCCACGCTGCTCTGGGGCTCGCAGCCCACGCGCTGCTGCAGGACTCGCTGCTCTGGACTTGCTGATGGATCTGATGCTGACGGGAGAGAAGAAGAAAAGAGAAAAAGAAGTGAGGAAAGAAGGGAAAAAGAACAGACAGAGCAGAGGAGCTCTGACAGGTATGTCCTACACTGCCACCATCTTGTCGATAGATTCAGTTACTGTTCATGGGAGCATCTAGGACCAGAGGGCATAGTCTCAGAATAAAAGGTGCTAATTTAAGACTGAGATGAGGAGGAATTTCTTCTATCAGAGGGTTGTGAGTCTTTGGAACTCCTTTCTACATAGAAGAGTGGCTGAGATAGTCAGATTTTTGACCAGTTGGGGAATCAAGGTTCATAGAATCATAGAATCCCTACAGTGTGGAAACAGGCCCTTCGGCCCAACACTAGTCCACACCAACCCTTGGAGCATCCCACCCAGACCCATCCTCCTATAACACACCTAATCTACACATCCCTGGCCATTATAGGCAATTTAACATGGGCAATCCACCTAGCCTGCATATCTTTGGACTGTGGGAGGAAACAGGATTACTCGGAGGAAACCCATGCAGACATGGGGAGAATGTGCAAACTCCACACAGATAGTCACCCAAGGGTGGAATCGCACCAAGATCCCTGTCGCTGTGAGACAGTAGTGCTGACCACTGAGCCACTGTGCCTGCCCTAAGTTCAGGGGGGAAAGACAGGAAAGTGGATGTGAGGAATCTTGGATCAGTCACGATCTCATTAAATGGTGGAGCAGGCTCGAGAGGCCAAAAGACCTACCCCTGTCCCTACTACTTATGGTTTTACTGTCTCCAGCCATCTCACAACTAACAGTAGCGGAGGAGGTTTTGGATATCAGCAAGATCTCAGCTTGATTCCCTGTCAGAATCTACGACTGTCCATTCACCTAGTTACAGAATTAAATATTTGACAGTGGCATAACTCACCACTCAATTAAGTTGACTGAATGTCAGCAACAAATGAAGAATGATCATGTCCATTGTGATCATCTAAAACGTTCTTAAATTGACCATTCTGGTTCATATCTTTACTCTCCCATACAGGTTTCAAGTATATGGCAGATGGGTGAGGAGAATGATGCCATCTCCCAGAGGATGCATCATCATACCATTGACTATTCTTCCATACATAAGAGTGCTAAAACTATAAACAATATTCTTGGTGTGTTCTTACCAATGCCCTGTCCATTGCAGAAAGAATTCTCCAGTTTTACACTCCATCCCCCTTGCAATAAAGGCCAACATTAATTTTGTTTTTGCAGTAGTTGCTATACCTGCGTGTAACTTATTTTTATTTATACAATATAGTCCTCTTTATTTAAATAATATTCTGACTCCATTGCAGTTTCACTCCATTCAGATAATATTTAATCTTCCTGTTCCCTAGTAGCTCGTCAATCCTCTAACCAAGGTAATACCTCACTCCCAAAGGGAGACAGGTACAGCAGTGAAAAAACTGAACATCACAGGATGCTCCAAGCTGGACACTGATGCTGAAGTTTGGGTACTGTTCATAAAGGTAATACTTCTGGAAAAGCAAATGTGGTGGCGAACATTACAGCCAAACTCATACTTTCACAAGGATTGGAGGAACCCACACGAGTGCTATCATTTCCCAAGTCTTAGTGCCTTTATCCATGGATAGGGTGGCAACTTGCGTGAATGTCAAATATAATAATTAAGTGAGTGCCTACAAGCCCTCAGTAAGATGTGTGATACCCTAAACCTTCGCCTTTCATCACCCACTAGCCAACAGCAGTAAATTCTCCAGCTTTAGAGAACATAAGAAATAGAAATTGAAGTAGACCATTTGTTCCTTTGAGTTTTTTTTCCGTTCAACACAATTATGGTCACTTCATTTCAACTTGACCTTCTTGCACCATCACTATAACCCTTAATTTACTTAGTACCAAAAAATCTATCAATCTTTATTTTAAATATATTTGACAACTGACATCCAAATATCTCTTGGGAAGAATTTTGGAAAGATTCATAGCTCTTTTGGAGGAGACATTTCTCCTTATCTTAGTCCTAAATGGTGGACCCGGTGTTCTGACAGTGGGATCTTTGTTCTAGATGCTCCAGTCAGGAAATATGTTCTTAACATCTATCCTGGCAAATCCCTCAAGAATTTTTAATGTTTGAGTTAGACTATCTCTCATTCTTCTAGACTTTGTGAAATATAGACATAGACTATTCAATCTGTCCTCCTAGGAAAATCCTCCAAACCCTGGAAGAAATCTAGTGTTCCTTCATTGCAGCTCCCCTTAGGGCAAGAATGTCCTTCCTTAGGTAAAGATAACAAAACAGCACAAAGTTCCTCCAAATGTGGCCCTGTATTTTTGGAATCTTACATTCCTACTGCTTTGTAACAATATTTAACATGACAATATTTCATAGAGGAGATAAGGGGTGTTCTGTTGAAAGGAGATCCAGTGAGAGCCCACTCAGCCACTTTTAGGGAATCCCTATGGCATTAACTGCCAATTAGATTCTTGACAGGCTACCAGTGGAGCTTGCCTGGGATCAAAAACCTGTAGTCGTTGGCTGTCCATTGATTTGAGGATGATGTCTATGAGCGTCATGTGCTTCTGTCAATGTAATTGAACAGTTTGATTCTCCTTGGGACGTTTGGGCACTATGTGACATGATATTATGGAATTCAAAGTGTATGATTTGTTTTTTTGCCATTATTCTGCCTTATCATGAAAACTTTATGATTCAAGGCAAGGTGCTGCTTGATCAACAAGTTATCATTTTGAATGCTCAGAAGATAGCTCCTTCAAATAATCAAATTCAATGCTGCTACAATTCAAGAAGAATGTCAGAATGTATTTGAAGCATTCTTTTGTCTTGAAGTTGAGAACATGGGACTGAGTGGACTGTCGAGCTGTATGTCATAGCAAAATGCTCTCAGCTTAGAAACTAGAAGAAAAACTCTTTGTAGTTAGTTGTGTTTAAGAAACTCGGATGTCAAACATATTGAGCTGCCATTGCTAGGATAAATCATTGGATCAAATGGAAGCTGCTGGACTGCAGAAATCTTGGTCTTTGGACTTAAAACAACTTTCAAATTGGAAACTGGTTTAGATTCTTTCTGACACAGAACCATGGTTAAAGCAAGATTTTCTTTAGCCATAAAACTCAGTTGTCAAGGGACAGATGACTACCACACTTCAATACAAGGCAGGAAAATCAAGAAAACTTACCTGACTCAAAACCAGGATTGTTCATTTTTAAGCAGAAGACTTTGCACAAGTCTATAGTTCAGATGCAAGCAGAGGAACTGGGAAATCTAGACAAGCCTAAAGGTAATACGTTGGAATTTCAAAACCTATTTGAATGCATGCATCTGGAATCAGAACAGATCCTCTGAAAACCAGAATGATTAAAGGCTTTCCACCTCCTCTCAATGTCACAGATTCAATGCTTTATGTGATAGGTGAATCAATTGGGAAAGCTCTTACCCAGCAAGGCACTGTGTCAGTTGCTAAGACAAGATCAAGCATGGTGCATGGAAGACAGCCAACAAATCTCATTCAGGATGATAACGGAGGTGTTCATTTCACCAGATGTATTGGCTGGTTATGATCTGAACTGCTGCAGGGTTATCATCAACTGAATTAGGAGCTGTACTTTCCTAGATGCGGAGGAACGGTACACATAGGTTGATGCACTATGCATCTCATTCTTTGACTGAACTGGGCAAGCTATGCAGTAACTGAAAAAGAGGCATTAGCTGCTACTGCGGGTTCTAAGATGTTTTCACATAATAAGTCTTCAGTCCACAATTAAGACAAGAACAAACAATTTGTGTTTTGAATTTGTGAAATTCAAAGGTGACATCAATAGTGCAGTGACTTTGTTTGAGATTGTTGAGAGGTGCTCCAACTGAAAATGTCCAGAGGAGGGAAACAGTTTACAGTGGATGCATTATCTCACATTCATGTAACAAAGCCCAAACAAGAAATCACACATTTTCTCAAAGATGTGGAGAAATATACTTCACTGACCACCAGCTATCTATCACCAATAGTGTTTAAATGAAATTCAAAAGCAGAAAAGTCAGATGAAAAATGTGCTCAAATCTGAGAACATTGTATGCCACAGGATCCTATGCTGAGGCAATATCCTGTTAAAAGAAGGCATCTCGCACTGTGGATGACTCGCTGATATATGATGAGAGAGTAGTTGCATCTAGGGATTATACCAGGGCAATGAAATGTCATATCAAAGCACAAAACTTTGTTTGGTTGCTGGGGCTATCAAAATCTTTAGAAGGAACAATTTCAAATTGTATCATTGACAGGACCAAATAATGGTAGCTGGATTCCCATTCAGAAACATCTTCGATTGGACTTTTTAGAGCTTAGGGAGAAGATGTATCTGAAATGTCTCTGATTACTGTTGCAGATGGATAGAGACAAAACATATACATGGTCTAACATCTTAAGCTGTCATTGGGTTATTGAAAAAAATCTCCTCTGCTCAGGGATTCTAGGCCTTGTCATTTCAGACAATGGTCTACAATTTGCTAACAAATGTTTTACGCAGTTCACAGAAAGCTATGTGTCTTCCCAAATGACAAGATCACCCAGATACTGCAAACTAATAGTGAGCAAATGGTAAAGAGGAGTAAAGATGGTAAAGACCTAACCAATGTGAACTTCTGGTGGGAAGGGGGTTGCAGACTCAACTTCCAGGTTTTGCATATGCACTTATACTATGTCTCTTATAAGACAGAAGGAATAAGAACACAACATAAATGAAATAAACATTTATAATCAATGTCATACAGTTCATCATGTGGTAGAACTCCCTGGGTGGATTTGTGAAAAAACTTTATGCCCACAAACCTACCTTGTCGTATCTTCCCAGATGATTAGTCCTGGTACCTTGTGTTATTTACCATCTCTACATCATGTGGTGTTGGGTAAGGGTTGTTTGAAGCAGATTACTGCCACCCATCCTCATTTGCGTTTCTTTGTTTAGGCCTATCTAGTGATTAGTGCAGAGGATAATCAATGCAGAGTATCTAGAAGAGGTAATATACTTGGAGAATAAGTATTATTGCACAATAGAAATAAGTACCACTACATTTGGTCAGGCATAATTTCTCAGATCTTAGGCAGCTGATACAGATACACCTGTCCCCTCTGAACAATAGAGTAGAACTTCTTGTTTTCACCCACCGACTACTGGTGACATTAGTACAGTAGGTAGGGCCAAAGTAACATAAGTATTAACCCCTACCTTATCCAGCTAGGTCAGAGATGTGGTGTAAATGGTTCATGTTACTATGTCATCTTCAGTGAGGTAAGATCATATGACTGCTAGCGTTCCTGAAAGATGGTTCTATTTAGAAGTTTTATGTCAAGTCTGTGCATATTTAGAAGTTATTTTTTAATAATAGGATATGTTTAGGAGTAACCAGGCCTTCTGCAATCTGTAATCAATCCTAGACGTAACAATCACAGATGGTGAGAACTAGATTCTGTGCACATATAATTATTGTAAAGTAATATGTGATCTAACCGTTTATGGGGGGCATCAATTAGCTCATTTAGCTATATGACTAATGAGTGGTCCAGAATAAAGCTAACAGTGCTGGTTCAATCCTGTACTGCTGTAGTACAACTTTTGCACTGACTGCATTGCCCTGACTGTAGTACAATCATTACACTGACTGGAGCATCTCCCTGCACTGACTGTCGTATAATAATTACTTCAATTCTGGGCTGGCATGGTGGCTCAATAGTTAGCACTGCTGTCTCAGTGCCAGAGACCGGGGTTCAATTCCACCCCTGGGTGATTGTCTTTGTGGAGTTTGCACATTCACCCTGTGTCTGCGTGAGTTTCCTCTGGGTCCTCCAGTTTCCTCCCACAGTCCAAAGATGTTTGGGTTAGGTGGATTGGCTGTGCTAAATTGCTCATAGTGTCCAGGGATGTGCAGGCTGGGTGGATTAGCCATTTGAAATGGAGGGTTACAGGGATGGGTGGGTCTGGATGGGTTGTTCTTCAGAGGATCAGTGTGGACTTGATGGGCTGAATGGCCTGCTTCCATGCTATACGGATTCTATGATTCTAATCCCCACACTGACTGAAGCATCTCCCTGCACTGATTGTAGTACAAACTCTGCATACTGACTGGATCACACCCCCATCCTGATTGCAGTTCAAACCCTGTACTGATTGCATAAACCCAGTGTACAGACTATAGTGCAACCCCTGCACTGACTGTAGTATAACTCCACTCCATGGAGTATGACTCCCTGCACTGACTGTAGTACAACCCATACGTTATCTGGGCTCCAGCCCCTAGGGAGGCTTAAATAAAGCCAGAAGAGAAGCAAGGTGATACTAATGGTCCTACTAAGGCTATGGTAACAAAGAACAAATGACATAATAACATTTTCAGTTCACAATTCCCATTGTTAGCTAAAAGAATCAAAATGTAAAGGATTAAAAATTCTTAGATTTTCAAATGCATCAAATTGGCTCTTGTACAAATGTAAGTAAACAACATGATGCAGAAGTATGTGCTTCATTGCCACATCAAAATGTAATTCTTAACAATGGACCAGTGCTTTTTTGTCAGCAATATTCTGATCCCCACAGCTAATGGTAATTCCAGCAGGTTTAGTATTAGTCCCATTGGAATCACAACTCTGGAACGTGCAAGGTGAAACTGAAGAAAACAGAAGGACTGACAGTAGGAGTTCTTTTAAAGATTATGTTAAGAGGAAATAGCTTAGTGTTGGGAACAGTGACTACTTGAATGTTCAAGGATGTCTCTTGGGTCTCATGGGATTGACACCATTTAGGAAGGATTTGGTTGAGGGCACCTCTCTCACTACCATTTAACTCTGGAGAGGAAAGCATTCAAAAGGGATTTGGAGCACTTAGCTATGGAATGGCATATGTTTTTAATATTGATATAAATGTAAGAATTCACTTTTAAAAATTTGTGCAGAATGTTCCTCTTAAATTGCTATTTCTAGCCTTATAGCTTGAGCCAATGCCACCAACTGTGGTACCAGGAAAAGAGATAGAAACCATTTGCATGTTGTGCTCTGTGGCAATCACAAGATATGCAGCATCTGGTACAGTCTGGGTTACCTCAAACACAGAGGCTCCAATCTTAAATCCCCTGGTCTGGCAGAAATTGGTTGGGGCAGTGAAACTTAGAGCAGCAATTTGGCTGTTATGATCCCATTGACTTCCTGTTGGATCCTGATATTAACATATTCTTTTGAACAGGGAACAAGACACCAGAGGCAGCATACATCTGCCTTTAAACAGACAGGTTTGGTTGAATAACATAACTGAGACCTGATTGCAATTTAGTCTGAGCCCTGTGTAGAGGAGCTGGTGAGGGAATTCCCTGCTGGATCAAACCTATTGTTATGATCCAGTTATGGGTTAAACTGATGCCTTTTCTTGCGCTGGTCATCCACTGGTCACAAGAAGGTTGGAGTTTAAAAAGGTAGGTGACCTTGCCAACCATACATATGTCAGGCTGTATATAGCTCAGTACCTGAAACACGTCCCCTTGTAACAAACAGAGAACTTGAGTATTGCTAAAAATTTTGCTTGGATCTTGCAGTTGCAACATCAAAGTAAGGGGAAAACACATCTATGTTCTATAGATGTGAGTGCTGATTGGTTGCCAAGTGGACTCTGATAGACAATATGTAAGTTAGATGATGACTAACAGATAACTGCCAAAGTTTGTTTGACAAGGCAGATTGACTCTGATTGATCAAGGCTTTTCTCTGAGAAATTAACCAGAAAGTTATCATCAATTATTTTATTGAGAAGAAACAGGAACAGTGTATGCACATATTCCTTCTCTGAAGAAGAAGACTCTATATATTAATGTATATAATTTCCAGTACGCACTGCTACTATATGTTAATAAAATGAGTAGAGGTTGCCACTAACAATGTTACTGTCAAGCCAAAAATACATTCTGAGTGTCTCACAAATGAATATGTGATACTCACATGTATGACTTTCAGCACCAGTGTGATACTACGTATGTAGGATGTATGTCCCAAAGACTGGTGGACCATCTCAAAATAAAAATCCTTTTGGTTATTCACAGCAAGCAAAGTACAACCCATACTCAACCAGTCTATGCTTACACAACTCAAAGCACAATGCCAACATTAGATATGATTCTACAATTGGACAACAATTGCTAAATAATCCTGACTACCAGAAGAATTACACCAACAATCAATTCAAGATTGTCAGCTCACAGTGTAGCATACCTATAGATAATGGATTAATATTTGAAATACTAGAATAAAGATTAGTAGTCACTAATTTTATCGAAACAATTTGGTGATCAAATCTTGGATCTTAATGGTTTGATCTGGGATCATAACATAATTTTAGGGCTCTTACAGAGTATGTAATCCATGTAAAAATACAATTGCTAGGACTTAGTAAAATTAAGTTTAGTTAGGATTTTCACTCAGAATTTTATTATACATTTTGAGAGCAAAAATGGCTTTGCCAGTTGCAATGACTTTTCTGGAGAGGGAACCTAGGATCTATCGTAGAACAACTTGTAAACATTTACCAAGGCTAAGTTGATAGCATTAGCAGAAAGGTTGGCATTAGAATTAAAAGCAAAGGTTACGAGAGTGGATAGGGTTAGGGTTAGGGTTAAGGTTAGGTCATATCTGGGATTGGAAGAAAAACATTCTAACCCAGGTGGAATCCAGATAGAGATAACAAGCGTGGGGCTGGATGAACACAGCAGGTCAAGCAGCATCATAGGAGCAGGAAAACTTGACGTTTTGGGCCTAGACCTGAAGGGTCTAGGTACCTTTTATCTCGGAATCCAGATAGAGTTGTCTACAATTCTTTTGCAGATAAAGCAACTTGATGTAGAAATAGAGATGTAAGTATTTGAACTCAAACTTCAAAGAAAGAAAGATATCAATCGGCATTAACTGGCTAAAGAAAAGCTTCAGTAATGTGGTTTAAAGGAAACAAATGGAGCTGAATATTATTGAAATGGAGAAAGTTTGCAGAAAGCTACATATCAGAGATTTTGGAGTGCTTGTCCGTGAATCATTTAAAATCTGAATGTCAAGTAACAGAAATCTCTGTGAGGCATCCTTGATCAGGAGAAGGAATTGCTGATGAATCTGAATAGTTGGTTGAAGATAGAATTAAAATTCCAGAACTGACCAACAACCAGATGTCAACTTGAAAAGAACAATGAAAATTTTGAACTCTGATGCAATCTGGAGAGCCAAAACGATGAGATCTACAGCATGTTAGTGCAGATCCAGATCTTAAAAGCCATTATGGAAAATTTTAAGTAAATTGATAGAGTCTAAGGAACAGTTAGCAACCACAAAGGAAATATCCCAAAATGAACAGAATACCAATGTAAAATGGCCAAACCTGTGTAGGTTTCTAAATAGGCCTATGAAACAGGCAACTGAATGGACCGAAGCAGTTGCTAATCTGAATGAACAGATCAACCAACCTGAAAAGGTTTTGGACAATAAGATGTTTGAAAGAAATTGTGAAAGATTTGAAAATAAGATCTTCACTTTTGAAGAATTAATGGTAAGGAAATGCAGAAAGCTACGCACAGAAAGCTTTGAAAATCCAGAAATTGATTTGCCTAAACAAAAGTCCCTTGTGCAGAGTTATTTATCTGAAACAACAATATTTTTTATGTTGAACATGATTGAGAAAGATAGTTTTGAGGCTGGTTGTGAATCAGAAATACATGCTTTTTATATGAGGAGTTTTTGCTTAGTACAACTGAGCAAGATCGGAGCTCAGGAAAACTCAGGGACGCATGAAGTTTGGTGATGCCAGCTGTTGGTGAAATGCTAGAGTTATGCAAGTGAATATGTATTGGAGTGCAGATTTGAAGTCAAGGTGAGAATTAACCCAGGATAGAATGGCGATTGACCGAGGACAGGAACAGTTATTGGGGCAGTTGATGACAGAACTGGTTGAGAGCAAATTGCAAGGCCAGGTCAACAAAGGTAAAGAACTGTAATCTTTTGTGAAGTTTATTAAGATTTGATGACTGTCTGTGTCATTAATTTCTAGAGCAGTTGCTGAGAGATCAATGGTATTTGTCTTGATCATAATTGCATTTTTTTATCCAGTATATTACCCAAGTTAATTCCAGGTGTTAAAAATAAATCGTACACATTTTGTAGATTTGTATTTTTAATTATTCAAAACTGTGTAATCTTGTGGCTTTATCCTCTTAGAAAGTTCCTGGAATGCTCTTTTATCTACTTTGGAAATAAAGGTCACTGACCCCTAACCAGAATGTGACATAACTCTGTGATCTCCTTTGGGATCACAACATAAATTTGGCATGGTCTGATTTGCGGCCCTGACATAATTTTAATATTTCATATAATGCACTTCCAAAAAAAAAATTGGCTGTCAAATTGGCCTCAATGTCTTGTTATTTCTAGGTACACAGCATGCACTATCCTTGCACAAGACACTTTCCCCATCCTGTTAAAATCAAGCTAGAGTTCCTGTGAATTACTTTCACTCCAATCTTTTATAGATCCATAATTTAAAGAAACATTGAAATGCTAGTGATGCTAAGTGCAAGTAATCTTACAGCCTGCACTTTTACAAGTAGGCTCAGTCAGAACAGTCTGGGATGCATTAAAGCACAGTGCTGACCATACTAAGTTGGCACTTATTGCCAGTCCATGTCTGAGTCAGCCAACTGAACATATTGCTGGTTTTTAAATTGTTTTGTGGAACATATGAGAAATGTTTGAAGAGATCATATAAGCAGAGAAAATCCCTCTGAAAATGATCTTCAATTGCCTTCTCAAAATTTAGCAAACTTAGCGTCCTTGTCCAGTATACAGACGTGATAGTTGGATCTATTAGTGCTGGAAGCTTGTGAAATGGAACAACTGGGATAGTTTTTGTACAGAAAAACGGACTGAATGGCAGAATATGTTTCCAAAATACTACAGGAGTTCTGAACTCCGGTGATATAGAAATCTTCAACCTTACTGAATATAATCAAGAGGGAGCTGGATGTGGCGCTGCAGCTAAGTGGATCAAGGAGTATGGAGAGAAAGTGGGAATGGGATGCTGAGATTGCATAATCAGCCATGATCCTATTGAGCGGTGCTGGAGGCTCAAAGGGCTGAATAGCCTACTCCTGCACCTATTTTCTACATTTATATGTTTCTATATTTGCTGTTTTGTGTTGGTTATAGCTCGGTTGTAGTACTTTTATCTTTGGACAGAAGTTGTAGCGTCAAATTATATTCCAGGGAAGCACAAAATTGAGGTAGATACTTCAGCACAGCATTGTGGGAATGCTGCACTGTCAGAAGTATGTTTTTCAGATGAAATATTGTATGAGCCAAAGCTTTGTTTTTCCCACTGAGGTTGGTATGAAGTATACCACCCCATTATATTACTATATTTCAAAATATTCCTTTGGATGTGAAGTACTCTGGAACGTCCTAAGGTAGTGAATTATGCTATGTAAGTGCAAGTCTTTTTCTGTTTTATTCTGCGATCTGAAAGTATGGCCTTTTATTTCTGGGTGTTTTTCAGGTTTTTTTTTCATTGCTAATTGGACTATTATTGTGACTGAAAGCTATAGAAGAACTCTCTGTGTTTATTCATCTCGAGCTTCTCAAGTCTGGATTACAATTCATCCATAGTTAAAGTCAGATAAGTGAATACAATTGCAAAATTGTTGTAAGCAGTTACTCACCTGTAGCCTGCATTCCATGTAAATGCTAATATCTTGTTTAACTTTACCAGTTTCAAAGTCAATCTTTCTAGCATGGTGTTACAGAAAATTGGCTTCCATTCTTTGTTTTGAAACTTGTTTGGGAAACACAATTTCTACTTTAACTCATTCTACTTCAAAACTAAGAAACCTAGGTGATGAAGTTCCATTTTGTTTAGTTAAGTTTCCATAAATGTAAAGTTTTCCTTTGGGAACACACAGAGGAAATGGAGACCTTTAGTAACATTTTACTTCAGGACACCAAATGGTCTTGCTTTGTACTTCAGCAATTGTGAGACTGAATTCCCCTGATCCTTTGGGGCCAGGTTTGGAAGTGACAAGATGTGAGCCAGGGAAATATAGGGAGCTGTGTAGGGAAGGCTCCCTATTCGTTTCTCCGTGGAACTGGATTGGCTCCCTGTTTCTTGGAGATGCGAGCAGCTAATTCAAATAATTCAGGCTGATCCAGGGATTAGTTTGCAATTGTTTTGATATCTTCCTGCCATGGAAATGAGCCCTATGTCAGCCGTGAAGGCTGCAGCCTCGATGCATATAGCTTCCCACAGGCAGGCTCAGTGGCTATCAGACCTAGAGGCCTAATGGCCCAATGTGAGGACAACAGGGATGAATAGCTTCAACCTTGTCCGTCACTGGTCCTGCCCATTACTCCAATAGCTCTACTTGTTTCTTTATTTGAGGTTGACCATGTTGGTAACTGACTGTGCCTTCATCTTGAAATCCTTGCGATTGCCTGTTGGCATCAGCCCTTGCCCCTGTCCTGGTCAGCTTGTTGACCTGATGTTGCTATGGGCCCTTGAGGTGGGACTGCAGTCTTGAGAACATGCCTGTCATCTCTAATAGACATAGATCATTAGGAGGCTGTTGCCTGGGATAGTGCACTGGCAGGAGAGCTGAGGGCATGGGCATACTCAGGAACTCCAGATGAGTCCAACGCTAAGGACCCGACACTTAACAGGAAACCCAGACCATGACTTCCACCGTGCTTTGCTAATGTGGGTTTTGAATGGAATAAAACAGAACATTGTCTAAATATCCAGATTTTACACTTTTTATGGTTGTGTTTGTTTACAAATGGTTGTTTTCAGAACTCAGGTATGCCCAGATAAGTTTTGGAAATGAAACAAATCCTGTCATTCAGGCAGCATTTGAGTACTAATGGAACGGTGGTTATAAACTATCCTCCCCGAGATGCATTTGGAATCAAGGGCAATTTAATTGATCAGGAATGTGCCGGATGGGGACCCACCACCTTCTCAACTTAACTGTGATTAAATCTGCGATGGGAAGAATGATGGATACCATGCACACCCAACTGCCAACTGAATCCTTTAGGTAGAAAATCAGGGCCTTATTCCGCCACCTCCTGTCTTCCAGAGGTGGGTGGGACAGATACCATGTCAAGGGCTTGTAAAGAAAAACATCAGTCTATTTGTGGGCTCCCAAGTTGCAACCTGGCTTTGGGGCGTGACCAGACTTGTCATCAGGCACTTAAAGCTCATCGACCAACACAACATTGGAAAGGGGGAATTCTCTCCAAGCCCCACCCCCATAACTAAATCCTGTCCTCAAGCACCTATCGCCTGGCTCACTCACTGATTCTGGGTCTCCAGGGGGTGCATTGCCAATGACTGTCAGCACTCCCACTGCATTGGAACCAATCTCTAGTTCCTTGATTGGGGGAAGATCTGCCACTCGTCACTTCACATGATAGGCCTCCCCCAACGAGTAACACAAGGTTTTCTATTAAATTCCACCCAATGTGCAGATTGAATTGAAGAAATATACAAACTCAGCTTTTCAGTCAACGTTGTGTAAAATTCTGATCTGCCTAGGTGTTGCAAACATGTTCACATTGTGTACTTTCATTATTCACTTTAGAAATAAATTGAAACTGTTTAAAAACAAATGAAAATAATTTTTGTTAAGCACCTACCATATTTAAAGCTTATTAATGCTTAAAAATATGCCTCCAGCTGTCAAATAAATATAGCAATTGTTAGTTTGAATGCCATTGCACGGAGGTCTACTATGGAGTCTACATAATGATTTTTGTATTATGGTGGGCTGGAATTGCCTTCAGGGACTATTAGTTTACCTACTGAAACCAATCTCATTTCGGAATGTCCATGTACAAGATCTAAATACTTTAGGACAATATCAATGGTATTTTGAAACCTAAATGCCACTGCATAAAGTGTTTTATTAGTAATAATTTAGTGGCAATAATAATATCTTTTTTGTGTGTATGTTTTATGAAGCTCCTTTAATGATTTTCTGCTACTTTTTCATTATTAATGCCCAATAGCTGATTTATTATTTCAGCCTTTTCTGATCTGAGAGAATTTGATTGACAGATTGCTTTCCACAGAGAAGTTGAGCTTGGATTTATCCTTGAACAGAAAGGTCAAGATCAAAGACAAAGATGAGGCAGTGGAGTGGAGATGGGAATTTAACAGTGAGGAAGGCAAACACCAAGGAAGACAAGGACAAAATGCCAAATATGGAGAAGTAAACTTTCCATGTAAAGAATGGAAATGATTATGCTGGACGGTTTTAATAATGCATTTCTATGGCTCAATTTATGTTCAAAGGCATGGTCCCTTAACCATCTTTGTGTTCCTTGTTCTCTACATGCAATGGCTTCCCTCACTCACACACACCCAGCAAAATCGCCCAGACTACTAGCCCTCAGTGTTGCCTACTCACTGCCTCGGGAGGCCTCACCACTTTTCCTCCAACTGCACTAATAGATGTGCCACCCACTTTCATCTCACTCAATGCCTCATTTTGTCTCATTGCAGGTGGCACAGTGGCTCAGTAGTTAGCACTGCTGTGTCATAGCACCTGGGACATGAGTTTGATTCCATCCTTAGAATGTCTGGATGGAATTTCCATGTCCTGCTTGTGTCTATGTGGGTTTTCCACCCCCCATCCTGTTTCCTCCCACATGTGCAGGTTAGTTGAATTGGCCATGGTAAATGTGAGGTTAGTGGAATTGGGTAGGATGGTCTTTGGTGGGTCAGAGTAGACTTGATGGGCTGAATGGCCTCGTTCTGCATTGTAGGGATTCGATGAAAATTGCCCGCAGTAGGACAGAGAGAGCCAATGTAGGTAGTGGGGTATCCTACTTTGACCTGTCACTCTTTGTGAGGAGAATCTTCTCGCCTAGTTGGTCAGCACCATGAGTGTTCACATGGCAATGCTGAAATCTCCATGCCCCAGAAACGAAGTAAGAATAATTGTCTGTTGCTGTTCTCCCATTACTGCCACCATGACTACACTCTTATCATGCCCAAACTTCTACCTCTATTGTATTTTATTGTCTCCTGCAGGCAACAGGGGAATCTGCACAGTTTTCACTATCAAAAGGGTAGCCATGTAAGACACTTCCTCCTCCACCACTGAAGATGAAGTCACAGGTTTCTCAGAGGATGCACTGCAAGGCTACCTCCAGCACCATGCACCAGCTCAGATACGGATGCCTCAGTGGGTACACTTTCTCCAGGTTAGAGTCAGGCGTAGATGCCAGTCAGCCCTTCTCTGCCACCACTCCGCAGCTGGTCCAGGAAAAAATGCCCCAAGTCACTAGCACTCCGAGGACTGCTGGTGAGCAGGTGTCTGCTCAGCCCCAGGCAGGAGAGGTGTCAGCAGCTATCAACTTCATACAAATGCACAAGCAGACACAGGAGCACCAGGCAGGTTTTTCAGAGGCACTGGGCAAACTCACTCAATGGTTCGAGGACTCGACCAACGTTATTTGTACCCTGCTGCCACAAGTATGTGACTGTCTGCCTACCTCCACAGTCAGGTTGGAGGCTACCGTAAAGACCCAGGTCCAGTACACTGAGTGTCTGCTGGAAGTGCACATGGACCTGTACTCTATCTCTCGAACCATTGGAGCTCAATATCAGTGTTAAGATGATACTTGGGTGAGGAATCCTGTACTCACTTCAGGTGCCCCTTCACAAGGAGACAGGCCACTGCCAGTAGGGTCAAGCTGGATGAGGATCCACCTAAAGATCCCCCAGAAGTCTCCTTTCAAGATAGTCAAGAGGTAGCTGGACCTTCCAGCTCCACTCTGCCTGGTACATTCAACCCTGTGGGTATCTAAGCTGGGGAGATTGCACTTGTTTTTGTGCAGGGCACACGCAGCGTGTCTGGACCCTCTAGAAATAGATGCCCCTGGAATGGCTAGCCGAAACTCCAAGGCTAACAGATCCCACAGCAGTGCAGATGCCCTCCATCCCAGCTGCAGACTGTACTGAAACGGAACAGGAGGGGAAAGGAAGAAGAGCAGCTTCTGAGAGCACAGAGGTGGCATGGATGAAACATCTTTATCAATCCGTTATCAAGGATACATTCACTGTTCATCATCAGCTGTGTAAGCAAAGGTCATTTTAGCTCCAAATACAAGTATGAAGGTCCAGAGCATTAGTGTGAGGCCTTATCATATAAGGTGTGAAGTGTGTAGCTCCTGCACCACATGCAGGCTATCAATACTTGGAATGTGATTGCTACTAAGGTGAATTTCTCCGAGCAAAAATACATTGCTTGTCCATCACAGACTTTAGTGGGATTTGTTCATAGTGTTGTATAATATGGTCATGAGTGATTGAAACTAGGATTCGTATTCCACTCAGTAAATCAATGCATAAGGTTCACATAACAGCATTGATTGAAGCTTTGGCTGAAGGGACAAAGCACAAAATGGGCAACCAAGGTGAGCATCAAATAGGTGCAAAGTGTGCGGGAGCTAAAAGAGCAAACAAGGAGCTCTGGAGTGCAATCGGTCACTCATTTCTTCATTCATAGTAGTGAATCTTTAGAATTCTCTACTTTAGAGAACTGCGGAACCTCAATTATTGAGTAGTTTCAAGACAGCAAGGATCCAACACAATATGGGACATGGCGATAACATGAATAGAATAGAATAAAATGAGTCAGTGCCATTGAAATAGATATCAGCCATGATCAAATTGAATGGCTGAGCAGGCTTGATGTGTTGAATGTATCCCTATTCTTATGTTTCTATGATCCAAACAACTGCCTTGTTCCAAGCAAACACCTTGCTCAAGGATATTTGTCTAAGGAGGATGGACCTTTACACCATGCAAGTTGATGGTCAGAACATGAGGTGAGGTATGATCCTTGGGAGCAGTGAGGGTGGTGCTGAGAGTAAAAGCAGCAGCCTATTTTCTTCTGTTTGAACCAAACACTCGTTCTGCCCTCATAAAGGACCTGGGAAAATTGGTGGTGAATGGGATCAGAGCAAAAACAGTCATGTGAGACTGATTGTAAGTCTGCCTGTAACCTTCTCAGATGTCTCAGTTAATTTTACTGCATCTCTTTTGTTATGCACCAAAACAAACCCCCTCGAAATATGTTAGGAAGGTAGCCTAGGCCCTAAATCTTTCTTATTTTAAAGGTAAATGTGAGGCGTTGTGTTCCAGATGCAATTCGTGTGGTCAAACTATTTGACCAATTTATTCAAACACTATAGTTAAAATACAACAAAAGAAAGAGGAATTTGGAATAACAACGCTATTGGAAACAAAATAATAGATTATTTTATAACTAAATAGTAACCATTCCAATGTGGTAACATCCCGTAAACACACCCTTGGCAAAAGGCAACAGATTCAGAAAACAGATTGTCTCACATGCAGTTCTCTCATCCAGGAGAAAAGAACATCAAAAGACAATTCTGAGAGAGAATGTAGCAGCCAGGAGAGATTCACTGCCTTCTAACCCTGCTGAGACCCCAGAAATAACTGTTAACACTAACTAAAAATCTCGGATCTGTGAGAGCTTGACCACACCACTCAGGTTGCTTCTATTGTTCAAACTTTTAAATAAAATCCAAAGCCTCACAAGTTGTTTATCTTCTCATTCACTGCTCACTACATATCTCCCAATCTCTCTCTCTAAAGGAAAGCAGAACAAAACACACTTCTTAAAGCCTCTGTATCACCATTTTGTCTCTCTCTGTTCCTCTATCTCCTACTTTTTGTGTTATTACTAGAAATTTGTAACTTTGGTGAAACCATTTGAGCTGTCAATATACACACACACACATACATTCACTTCATCCATCTGCATTTAGCTAGTAATCATAATCCTTCACAAAAATATCAAATCCAACAAGTCTTTTGGGTAAGGCACAGGTGTTCAAATAAAAATGTTAATCACATAACCGGGATGCATAAAAGCCAATTCAACTAATAAGTCCAAGCATGTCATTATGAATTATTGAACTTTTTGATTTTTTTATTTTGTTGACTTTGGATATTTCATTTACCGAGAGAAAAGAAAGCAGATGAATTCTTTTTGGGCATTTTGAGTGATTTGTGGGGAAAGAATAACACAGTACCACATGTTAGTGTTTCAGGGAGGTGTGACGAGTAAATTTTAAAACTAACATTGGAACTCCATTGTCCACTGGGATTACAGGAAATCGTACTGTGCAAGCGTACCAGATAAGTCAAAACATTGTTGAATTGAAATTTCAATTGCAAATGTTTATATAGCAGTTTCATACAAGCGCACAAACTATATAAGAATGTTAATATATTGCAGATTATTCTCATGCATTTCCAAAGGCTTATATCCTATTGAAATGCTGGAGATTGGGCCTAATTGATGGGAACAGTTTGCTGATCAGATTCTCTGGGGACCAGGATTCCAATCTGACCAGTTTCTGTCAGTCTTGTTGCTTCATTAGTTGAGTCAACATAAGAATACCTTCCCTGGCTTATAATACCTTTTACAATTCAGGGACTTGGAAAATTCCATAACGAAGGAGGAACCTTCTTGGGAAAACTAGCAATTTCCTACTCATTGAGTTTTAATGTTTAGCTCTTTGTGAGCTGTTGCTTTTGGCTACCTTCTGGACTACTACTTTATGGTGAATGAATAAGTCAAATACTGTGTTTATTGTGGGAGCCTAGAATTTTTACCAGTGTTTTGGAGTCACATATTATTCTCACACCCACTGTTCCTTTCAAAAAAAAAAACAATCTATAGTCTTGGTAGTTTTTTATATATTATTTTCGTAATACAACATACATTTCCAAACCAAAATTTATAGATTAGGAAGTAGCAATTTATGCAATTTTCTGTGGACAAAGAATTGATTTGCGGATGATGCCAACGTGAGACACAGCCTCGTTATTATGACACTGAGAGGCACAGGATTGAAACAGGAGTCCATGTCAGGGTAGGCTCAAAAACCTTTCCTTAAATCACGGTCAATTCAGCCAATTATTTCCAGTGTTACTGAAAGTGACCCTAACTCACTATCACGAGCATCACTACAAATGTTTGCTTTCATCTTGTTCGTTCATTGATACCTTTGGATGCTGCATTGGAGAAGCAAAAAAGCTTTCCTTTTCTCTTAAGGGCAGACTGAAAGCATTCTTTTTTGAAAATGGGAAATGTTTTGGCTATAATTTTGGCTAGAGGAAAATAAGGAGAAGCAACAGGTGAAAAGACCACTTGTAGCTATATTGCAGTGAGCCCACCAAGGAGTTACATACCGTGCTTCACAGAGGGGCACTACTTAAGGACACTGTGTTTCTCTATGGAAACCAAAATCACCTTCTACAACAAAAATTGCTGTTCCCTTTCTTAGTTAGTGGTCAGGATAGTTATATTCTCAAAATATTACAGCATTTAAAATTGAGAGAGGAGGAATAAGATCCTTGGTCTGGATGATTTGAGTACAGGTATAAGTGATAGCAAAGGCACAGAATTCAATAATTCATGAGAGAATTAAGGTATAGAACTGAGGACTGATGCAAAGCCAATACTCTATCTCTATGAAAGGAGGGAGATAGAATATATCTCTGGAACTATAGATCAGACATCTTAATATCAATAGGTGTAAATAATAATAGAAACCTGACTAAAAGAGAAAATAGGTAAATTCACAAAACTAGAAATATAAGATAATAGTACACCTTAAAAACAGGTCACTGTGAGATAAAGAACACTGAGTTCATATATTCCTTGGAAAATAAGAATCTAAAGTGGGAAGAGGAGCAAAGTGATCTGGGAATAAGGATAGACAAACCACTAAAAATTGTAAGGCATGCTAATAAAGCCATTGAAAAAAAGCAAGCCACTCACTAGGGTTACTTCTGGAGAGTTAGAAATTAAAAGTAAGTTATGCTAAACTTATATTGACCATTGGTAAGACCACATTAGGAGTACCATGCACAGTTCCAATTGCCGTTTTATGAAACAAAGAGAAAGTCATCAGGAGGGTTTAAAATTAATTTGAGGATATCAGAAATACAGCATTATGTTTATTATGGATCAATATACAAGTTGGGACTCCTTGCTCTTGAAAGGAGAAAATTAAGAGCAGATCTAATGCAGAATCTGAAAGAATCAGAGAACTTCAATGATCAAAATTTAGAATGCAAAAAGAGGGCAAGCATGATCACACTGGCCACAAAGAAACCTGATAGGGGGTGGCCTAGCGGTATTATTACTAGGCTATTATTTCAGAGACCCAGGCAATGTTCTGGGAACTTGGGTTTGAATACTGCCACAGCAGATGGTGGAATTTGAACTCAACAGTAATCTGGAAATAAGAGTCTAATGATGACTACGAAACCATTGTCAATTGTCAGAAAAAAACATCAGGTCCACAAATGTCCTTCAGAGAAGGAAATCTACCATCCTTACTTGCTCTGGTCTATATATGATTCCCGACACACAGCAATTAGGGACAGTTAGAAATTAGAAATAAGTGCTGGCTTAGCTACTGATAACCACATCCCATGTATAAATAAAATTAGAATCCCACTTTCCAGTTCTTACAGCACTAAAAATGCTTATTAAATTATTTATAAAATGTCAAGGTTTCTGTCCGCACCACTGTTCCAGGCAGTGAGTTCCATCACCCAGTGGATGAAGATATTTTTCTTTGAATCCTCTCAAAACCTCATAACTTGTATTCTAAATCATTGCACGTGTTATGGGCTCCTTGATCAAGAAAAGTATTGCCTCCATCCCTCTTTTTATTTTGTAAACACCAATTATGTCTCCCCATAGCTTTTTCTACTCCTAAGAAAATAAACCTATGTTTATCCAATCTTTCCACATAATTAAAACTTTCCAGTCCAGACAGCATTTTTTGTAAATGTCCTCTGTACTATTTCTAGTTCAATCACATGCTTCGTATGGTGCAGTGACCAGAACCACATGCAGCTGTGGCCTGATACCATTCCAGTATAATGGTCTGACCTATATCCTATACCTTAGCAAAGAAAATATCTTATGTACCTCCTTGACTACCTTATCTACTTGTTCAGCCAACTTCAAGGATTTGGACAAGCACCCCTAGGCCCTTCTGTTCTTCAACACTTCTCAATATCCTACCATATCTTGTCTTGTTTTCTCTTCCCAAGTGCAAAACCATGAGAGACCATTGACATTTCACCTGCAGTTGGTAGCTTTCTTCTTCGTTATCAACCATACAGTGGATTTTTGGGCATTTTGCAAACTTCTTATTTATACCCTATATTTATAAGTCCAAATCATTGATATGTATCAGAAAAAGCAAGGGATCCAATACTGTGCAATCTTATTAGGAGGCAAACCCTTTGCTGAATAGTAATAAGAGCATCTTTGTATTTTTGGTTTGTTCTTTAGGTTGATTATTTGGGTTTGCAGGAGTTTAAAGTGATGAATCATTACTATTTGTGTCTGTATGCCATAAACTTCTTTAGGTACCCAGTTCTTCCTAGGGAAAATAATATGTTTGTCAGTTTATTTTCAAATATTTGTTTATCTTAAGCATATTTGGAAGATTCATTTAACCAAAGTAAGTGCTAAGCAGTTCTTATTAATAGGCAGGTTTGACTCCTTTTATAAATTGGCCTTTTACTTTTATCTAGTTGCCTTAAAAACATAAGTAGGCATAGGAATGAGACGTTTTGGCCCCAGAAGCCATCTCTGTCATTCACTAAGATAATTTTTTAACTTGGCCTTAAGTCAATTTTCCTGCCTCACTCCATAACCCTTGTATGTCATCAATATGTCCAACTGAACCTTGTTTACATTCAATGAACCAACCTCCACTGCTCTCTAATTTTGAGATTTCCAGGGATTCAAAAACCTCTGAGAGAGGAATATCCTCTTCATCTTCATCCCAAATGGGCAAGCCCTTTACTTTCAAACAATAGCCCTTAGTTCTACACTCCCCCAGAAGGGAAAATGTCCTCTTATCATTTACCCTATTAAGCTCAAACACGATCTTATGTGCAGTTTTCAATAAGATCACCTCTCCGTTTTTCTAAACTCAAGTGCATATAATTTCAACTTGTTCAATCTTTCCTTACATGAAAAGCTCTTTATCTAAGAATCAGCATTGCTGCTTCCATTTCAAGTATGTCCCTCCTTAAGTAAGGGCCTGAATTTTTGTAGTGACTAAAGAGGCTTCTGGTTTAGTCAAAGTGGTGACACAGTCCTGATTCTGGAGATCTGTTCCCTAACTTGGCACTGACTATTTTTGTCTACAGGTGATGGTTGGGAAACAGGACCGGTTTGTAATTTGCATAAAGAGCATAGAAAATAGGAGCAGGAATAGGTAATTCAGCTCTGTGAGCCTGCCTTACCTTTCAATATGCCACGATCATCCAACTCAGTGCTGTCTTCCTGCTTTTTGCTTATACTCTTTGATCCCTTTAGCCCTAAAAACTGTATCTAACTTTTCCTTAAAAACATTCAATGATTTGGGCTCAACCACTTTCTGTGGCAGACAATTCCACAAGATCACCACTCTCTTGATGAAGAAATTTCTCCTTATCTCAGTTCTAACTGGCCTACCCCATATTCTCATATTGCGATCCCTGGTTCTCGTCATTGGGAACATATTTCCTGCATTTACACTGTCTAGTCCTGTTAGTATCATACAGGTTTCTATGCAATTTCCCCCCTCATTCTTCTAAACTCCAGTGAATATAATCCTAACTGACTTAATCCCTCCTCATACATCAGTCCTGTCATCCCAGAATCAGTCTGGTAAACCCTGACTGCACAGCCTCCGTGTCCTCGACAGAACATCTTTCCTCAGATAAGGAGACCAAAACCACACACAATGTCCCAGGTGTGGACTGACTGTGCAGCAGCAATGATGCTGAGGATGTCATGGATAGCACATTTAATGAGTTGGTCACACTACAAGTAAATGTGACACAGACAGAAAAGGTGATGACCAGGAAGACTAGTAAGCATGGACAGGCAGTGCAGGAGTCCCCTGTGGCTATCCCTGCTCAGACAGTTATAATCGTGTTGACTACTGTTGGGTGGGGGGTGGAGAATGGTCTCTCGGGGAAGCAGCAACAACCAAGTTTGGGGCACCATGGTTGTCGCTGCTGGACAGCAGGGGAGGAAAATGACTGGGACACCTTTAATGATAGGGGACTCAATTGTAAGGGAAATTGACAGGCAGTTCTGTGGTAGCAAACACCAGCAGTCCTGGTACATGTTGGTGCCAACAACATGGGGAAAAAGTGAAATGAAGTCTGCAACAGGAGTTTACAGAGTTAGTTAGTAATGAGAAAGACTACTAGAGTTGTAATCTCCAGATTACTACCAGTGCCATGTGCTACTGTGCACAGGATTAGTAAAATAGGTTAGATGAATATGTGGCTAAAGGGATGTTATAGGAAGGACGGAATCCAATATCCTTACTGCGAGGTTTGCTCTTGCTAATGGGAGGTTTTAAACTGATTTGGCAGGGATGGGATACAGAATAGATGTAAAGTTGAGAGCAAGGTCCAATCAGATATAGAAGAAATGTTACAACAGTCTAGTTGGCAGAGAAGACAGGATAAGGCACATGGGAGGTCAAGAGAGTTAAATTGTATCTATTTTGATGCAAGGAACCTGACTGGTAAAGTGGATTAACTTAGAACATTGATCAGGCGCTTGGGAATATGATATTGCAGCAATCACTGAGATGTGGTTGAAGGAATGACAGACTGGCAGCTCAATGTTCCAGGCTGTAGAAGTTTAAGGCATCATGGAGGGAGGGGTGGGGTTAACTGAAAGAGGTAGGGCCATTGCCTTAATAACAAAGGAAACCATCGCAGTAATGAGAGTCGATGCCCGTGAAGGGTCTTCAAATGAAGCCACTGGATAGGGCTTAGAAGTAAAAAAGGTGTGATTTCTTTGCTGAGGTTATACAACAGACCACCCACTAGTTAGAAGTGGTACAGTGAGAATCTGGGGCAAGTGTGTTCCTCAAACAGTGAAGGGCAAGGACAGCAAGTCCAGGGAACCCTAGATGTCAAGAGGAATTGAAACTTTGATAAAGAATAAGAAGGAAGCATACATCAAGTACATATTGATCAACTGGTAAATTGGCAGGGCGATGGCAGATGGAATTTAATCTTGATAAGTGTGGGGTGATGCATTTTGGGAGGTTTAAAAAGGGAAGGTGATACACAATGGACAGTAGTTTCCTAGGGAGTGATGAAGAACAAAGGGAGCTTGGTGTACAAGTCCATATATTCCTGAAGGCATCAGCATAGGTAGACAGCGTGGTGAAGGAGGCATATGGGACGTTTGCCTTCATTAGCCAGGGTGTAGAATATAGGAGCAGGAAAGTCTCGTTACAACTTTATAAAAGATTGGTTAGGCCACAGATGGAATACTGTGTGCATTTCTGGTCCCCACACTATTGGGAGGATGTAATGGCACTGGAGAGGGTAAAAAGGAGATTCACCAGGATGTTGCCTGGGATGAAAAGTCTCAGTAATGAGGAGAGACAGGATAGACTGGGTTTTTTTATTCTTGGAGCAGAGGAGGCTGAGGGGTATTTGATTGAGGTATCCAACATTATGAGAGGTATAGACAGAGTAAATTGTGAGAATCTTTTCTCCATGGCAGACATGTCTAACACCAGAAGGCATAAGTTTAAGGTAAGGAGTAAATAGTTTAGAGGAGATCTGAGAAAAAAACTTTTCTTACCCAGAGAGTGGTAGTAATGTGAAACGTGCTGTATGAGGGGGTGGTGGAGGCAGGTTCTCTTAAATCATTTAAGAAACAACTGGATGAGAATTTAAAATGCCAGGGCATAATAGACTTTGAATCAAGTGCAGGTAAATGGGATTAATGTAGCTTGGCATTTGCTGGTCAGTACAACATGGTGAGCCGAAGGGCCTGTTTCCATCCTGTATGACTCTGACTCTATGATCAACTTGCTGCATTCGCATGCTTACTTTCACAACTGGTGTATAAGGATATCCAGGTCTAGTTGCACCTCCTCCTTTCTCAACCTATCACCATTCAAATAATAACCTGCCTTCCTGGTTTTGCTACCAGAGGGGACAATCTCGCATTTATCTAAATTATACTTTGTAATACTTTATGTGCCATGCAATCCAGGGTTCATGGAGGTATGTGTGCAAGCTATAGTGTAGCTGTCCCCAAACAGATCTAAATTTCATTAGAGGGATGTACAAAATACAGCTTGTAGGCTTTGCATTGTACAAGAGAAGTGTAAAATTATTGAAGTTGTTTAGAGATGGAGGGTAGCCTTTTTAGACAAATTAAGTACCTATTTGGATAGGTTTAGGGACAGCTTAGGGAGAAGTAAGATGCTCTTTGGGAATGGAAATGTCCCTCGGGAGAGATCATGTGCCCTTTGAGAATGCTAAAAGTAGACATGAGTGTGCATAATAATTGGATAAGCTCGTTAAAACTGTCAACCTGTCAGGAAATTTAAATCCTATTGAAACTATCAAGCTGTCAAACCGTTTAAGGCACCTTAGAATTGTCAACCTGTCAAGGCATTTATGTCTCCTATGCTTTAAATTGAAAGGAAGTATAAAGATAAAAAAAAGACAGTTTTTGCAATTTTGCTCTGCTAATTGAAATAAACTTGAGGATGATCATTATAGGATTTGTACTAGATAACTTATTTCACAGGCAATAGTTCTTATTGTGGGGTCCCTGTCAGCTGACATTTTGACAGATCTAGGTGATTTTAAACTCTTTGAAGTTGAGTTATGACTATGACAATGTTTGTTTTCAAAAGCGGTTATGTTGTTGAAAGAATTTAAATGTAGTTAATAGGCTTTTTTTTATTCAATGATTGCACTATTACCTAGGAGGAAGAGTGAACCACTTGTCCTGGAGAAGATATGTCCTAAATTCATAAAATTTGCCCACGGATATGGGACCAACAACGGACTGGAAGTGACTTGGTTAGGAGCATTGAATTTGACCACACTATCCACACCGTTATTCTACATTGTGAAGACTGTCAGTGCTAGGAATGGAGGCTGGAATCCTGGAATTGAGTCCCACCCACTATTTCCAGAGGCCTTCAGAGTTGGTCTTACTCCATGAAAATCTGGCTCTCCTTTGCTTGCTTGTTGGCCAGTTCATAAACATATGACCCCCAAATATAGACGTGGTTTAACTTATTTCTCTTGGAGTGCTTGACTTTGTCCTATCCATTACCAAGGTGTTAGCTCTAATATTTCCTTTTCTGTTGATTTTTCCGGTGTACTGTGTCCAGTTCCAATCACCCTGTCATAGGAAGGATATTATTAAGCTTGAGAGGGTTCAGAAGAGATTATCCAGAATGTACTAGGAATGGAGGGTTTGAGTTATAAGGAAAAGCTGGATAGGCAGTGACTTTCTTCACTGCAGTGTAGGAGATTGAGAGGCAACTTTATAGAGGTTTCTAAAATCATGGTGGGGGGAATAGATAATGTGAATGGTAGGTGCCTTTTCCGTAGGGTGGGGGAATTTCACAACTAGACAGAAATTTTTAAGGTGAAATGAGAGATTTAAAAAGAACACGAGGGGCAATTTTTTTACACAGTGAGGTCCATGTATGGAATGAACTTCCAGGGGAAACGGTGGATGTGGGTACAGTTATAACATTTAAAATACATTGGGATAAGTACACGAATAAGAAATGTTTGGAGGGATATGGGCCAAGCAGAGGCAGGTGGGACTAGTTTAGTTTTGGATTATGGGCGGCACGGATGGGCTGGAGCGAGGGGTCTGTTTTTGTGCCCAATGGCTCTATGAATCTATTTGTGGTCTAATTGCTCAGGTGGCAGTTGATTCCTCAGGTGAAGGGTTATCCAATGGGGAAAGGGTAGGTATCTTGAGCCTACACTTGTTAGAGTTTAGAAGAATGAGAAGTAATTCAGTTAAAATATATAAGATTCTTTGGGAGCTCAACAGGGTAGATTCTAAAAGGATGTGTTTGCCTTCTGTGGGAATCTAGAACTAGGGCACAGACACTGAATAAGGGACTTTCCCATTCAGGAGGGAGATGAATGATAATTTGCTCCCTCAGTGTTTTGCGAATCTCTGAAAGTTTAAAGCCTAGAGAATTCTGGAGGTTGGTCTTTAAATATATTCATGATGGAGATAGATAGATTCTTTAACTCTGGGAAAGTCAACAGACTGGAAAACAAAGGTGAGGGAAGATCAGATCAATCATGATTTTATCGTATGGTGTGGTTCATTTGTGGGGTGAAGCAGCCTTACCCCACTCCTCCTACTTACAACTAATGCTAGTGACTTCATGTGTGTCTTTTAAATTTGTGTAAATGATCACACACCTTTCAAGTATCTTTGTTTTTTGCCACTTGGACCATCATTCCCAAATGTTCAGCATGGCACTGGGTCTGGAAGAGGATAGAGGCAGGCTTAAAGCCGCATTGCTTTGCATTGCTGGCCCAGATGCAGATAAGATGTAAATGGGGTACATAAAGTCCTATGGCCTTAAAATGGAGAATTGTTCTGGCACAGGAAATGCCAGTCAGCCCATTGTACTGGCTCCATAAGGGAGCACCATGATTTTAGTACTGTCCTCCAACCTTCCTTGTTAACCCTGCACATGATTTCTATTTAAGTAATCATTTGACTGCATCGATTTTAGACTGCATCTACTTCAATACTAGGCAGTGCATTCCTGACCAGAACCACTCTGTGAACAATTTTCTTTTTCCGACACATTTACTCACTCCAAAGTATCTAAACATAGCCTGCTCTACATAACATCATTGGCGCTATTATTAGATTGCTATTAAAGTATCTGTGAGGATATGCCATCTGAGTGATGGGCAGTGAAGTCCCTCATGCCATCCATCAAGTTGACTGGAATCCTGAGTGATGTCCTTTCAAGTCTTCCATCATTGGCAATCCTTCAATGTGTCAGAATGCCAGTTGAATGTTTAATTGCCTTGAAATGCTTGAGCCAGTGAGAGGCAGTGCTTTGTGCAGCTTTTCCTGGCAGACCACTGCACCATGAGGGGGAGTGACTTGTGAACTGCCCATTGTACATGTCCCAGCATTGAATATCGTTGAGTTTCTTTCTAAAACTGATAGATAGAATGAAACTTTCCCTACTGAGATGTATCACTGATTCTCATTCTCTTTCTGAAGCTGTGTGTGGTGTGGAATGATGAGGGCAGCACAGTGCCTAGCACATTTCCTATACATCGTACTTAGCCACATCTTTGTCCACGGTGTGTACAATGCCTTGGCTGCAGCCCCCAACATTACTGTTCAAGGATCCCTTCAAGGATTGCTATCTGCAGTCAAAGAGCCAGAAGCTTGTGACAGAGGAGCAAAGTTTGACAACTGCAACTTCTGAAGTGGCTTCTTATTTCTCACATGGGTGTGCTTAGCCAGGGCAGATGGCAAAAATTTACTACAGGGGACATTGAAATAAAGTAAGTGAAAATATACTAACAAATGTGATCGGTTACTTACAAGGCTGTAGCACCTAAGCCACACTTGTGCTTTTTGTATGTTTTCTTCTTCTCCTTTCCAGTATATTAGATGCAAACTGACTTCCACAACGAGGCTGGAGGGAGCATCTTATGCTGCATGTCTTGTGCTTCTGCAAGCTTTGTGATCATGACTGGAGGAAGCTGGAGGGATCATGCCTGTCTGGATTGACCCAAGAAGAAACTTAAGGGTCACTCCTTTTAGCCACTGATACCATCATACGCCCCTAAAATGATGGGGCATTTCTAGTGAAGTCATGTTCTTCTATCCACGTTTGATGTTGCAATTGGTGATTATCCATGGCTATGTCGATGGAGTGTGAGTTCATGTAAATACCTCACAGACAGCGGGTATTCTGCTGCACTTAGGTCTCCACAGAGACAGCCTCAGAAAATAAATTTTCCTCATCTCTGTCTAAACTGGATTATCCCTTAATCTGAGATTATGCCATCAATTCCTAGAATCTTCCACAAGGGGAAACAACCTTTCCACATCTACCCAGTCAACAAGCTCCCTAAGAAATGTATATGTTCAATATATCTCCTCTAATTCTTCTAAAGTCTAACATGGACAAGTCCAACCTATCCTCATAAGAAAATCCCTCCATATCTCAGATCAATTTAGTGACCCTTCTCTGGACTGCTACCATTGCTAGTATATCTTTTCTTTGATAATGGGACCAAAGTTGTTCATCGCATTCCAGATGGGGTCTGACTAGTACATTTTATTGTTTTAGCAAGACCTCCTTAGTTTATACTCCATTCCCTTTGAAACAAAGGCCATCATTCCATTTACCTTCCCTATTCCTTGCTGAACTTGGATGCTATCTCAGCTGGGGATTAATGCACAAGGTATCTGAAATCACGCTGTTCAGTAGTTTTCTGCAGTCTTTCTCCATTTAAGTAATATTCAGCTCCGCTATTGTTTCCTGCCAACGTGCATAACTTCACATATTCCCACATTGTATTCCAACTGCCAAGTCTTTTCCCACTCACTTAACTATATCGGATTCAGGACCAAAACTGTTCACAGTATTCCACACGTGGTCAGATTAGTGCCTTGCATAGCTTCAGCAAGACCTCCATAATTTTATACTCTTTTATACCCTTTGAAATAAAGGCCAACATTGCAATTTGCCTTCACTATAATGTATTGAACTGGGCTGCTAGCAATTTGTGACTCATGTACAAAGGCCTCCAAATTCCTCAGAGCTACATGTAATAGCAGTCTTTCTCCATTTTTCACTTGGTCATCTGCTGTCCTGCTTTGTCCTGAAAGCATGTTCAACATTCACCCTGCACACGTTCATTTATGACAAATTAATGCTTCTGAAACCTGATAGGTTGTTTGCTTTATCTGTCAGTTTCAATTTAGTGCAAGTTTTACTTCAGACCATTATTGAACCAATTCACACATTTCCCAGTATAATCCATTTTATTCACACTAACACTAGTTCAACCTTTTAACCTTGAGACTACTGCTATTTTCAGGGAAGCGTGAGCCTAGATTTTCCAAATATCTGTCAATGACTAAATGTTTCAAGTAAATTCAATCAGAAAATCAAAGACCCTGCATCTGTCCTTCACACAATTGCACATGTTTCAATATCTTGGTGCTTAAGTTGAAATGGGGTTAGGTGTGAAGGATAAATCAAAATGTTAATTTTGTTCATATTGTAAACATATTTTCTGCCTCTTACCTGCTCTTTCCTCTTTAATATTCAACTTTAAGTTTGCTTTTCTTTTTCAGTTTTACGCATTCAGACAATGAAGATAGTGAAAGCTGACAAAGAGGTCACAGAGACAAGAGAAAGTGCCAACTATTTCTCTAGTGTCACCACTTGCTTCACTACATTAGCTTTGCCAGAGGAGTGGCATAAAGTCAGGGCTGGATTTTCAATGATGGGTTGGGTAGGAAACAGGTATGATTTAAAAATTGCATTTCCAGAAAATGATCCAGAAGTCTCTGGGGTGTACTCCAGTTTACCTTGTGAAGGTAAGGAGGAGAGGTTTGGGAACCTGCTCCCCTTTAATTATTTAAAGACTCTTTGAAAAGCTTGTTAATAGGCCTGGAAGGGTGAGAATGGCATTTTCAATATGGAGATCAGTGAACCTTAGCAGTCTGGAGTACAGCTGTCAGATTCAATGTGGAGCGAGGCATGAAAGTTTTTCTAATAGTCAGAAAACTCATTGCACCTGCAAGGTCTGGTGCTGGATAAAGTGATTTGACCAAATCACCTCTTTCATGTGGGTTTAATGTTCTGGCACTCCAAAGTGCTTCCTCCCACATTTTTGTAACTTCAGAGCCCAGCTTCCTTTGTTGCTATGACCTGCAAACAGTTACACCTCCTTCTGGTGCCACTAAACTCATTTCTGTGCATTTCTGGTAGTGGTCTGGACAGAGTAGGTGTGGAAATGTTGTGACCCCTTGTGAGAGATCCGAGGATCAGAGGGTATAATCTCAGAATAAAGGATTGCCCATTTAAGATAGAAGTGAAGAGATCTTCTTCTTTCAGCTGACAATGAATCTGTGGAATTCTTGACCGCAGAGGGCTGTCAAGGTCGTGTCGCTAAGCATATTCAAGGCTGAGATAGACGGAGCTTTAATCAATAAGGGAATCAAGAGTTATGTGGAAAAGGCAGGACAGTGGGGTTGAAGATTATCAGATGAACCATGGTGTCATTGAATGGCTGAGCAGACTCAATTGACTGACTGGCCTACTTCTGCTCCTAAGATTTATGGTCTTATAAAGCCATATAATGGGGCTGACAAAAATATAACATTTATCTTGTAACACATGCAGGTTCACAGTTAGTGCAGATAAAGGCCATTCAGTCCATAAGTCCCACTGATTCCTCAGCTTATTGAGTAAGTGCCAAATTCTTGCCTTTCCCCTCAGTCTTGCATGTTTTACCTATTTAAATAATCATCCAATGCACTCTTTGATGCCTCAATTAAACTTGCATCCAGCCCCGGACCCCAAAAAAAACTCTATTAATCATTACTCTCTGTTTCCTATCCGTCGGCCAACATTGTATCAATTTCCATTACTGAACCGTTTATTCCATTACCAATAGCTTTCCTTACATTTCTGTTGTCTGGCACAGTATCACATGCTTTTTGGAACTCTATGCACATTGTCGCACAGCCATGGACTCATCAACCCTCTTTGTCAGCTCTTCAAAAAACTCTAGATGTTTGTTAGACATTATCTCTTATCAAATCTACTCTGACTCTTCCAGATTAACCCACGTCTTCTTGTTAATTTTATCCCATTTAATTGTTTCTCACAGTTTCCCCACTACCAAAGTTAAACTGACTGGTTTTTAATTTCTGGGTCTATCTTTACAACCTTTTTGAATAAAGATGTAAACCCCTCTAGTGGCTGAGTTTCCTCCTCTGTCACAACTGCATCTGATTCACAGGTAAAGACATGCAAAGTGTTTATTTAATGCCTTAATCATGCCTCTTACCTCTATGTGTAAATCCCCATTTTGGTCTCTAATCAGCCATACTCCTTGCTTTTTTTACCGTCCTTATACTATTGATGTACTTTTGAAATCTTTGGGATTTCCCTCTACGTTGGCTGTCAGTCTTTTCATTATCCCCCTCTGATTCTCATTTGCTTTTTCACTTTCCTTCTGGACCTTGTGTATTCACTTTGGCTCCCAATTCTATTTACTACCTAACACCTGCCATAAGCACATTTTTTCTTCTTTCACTCGGCTTTTATTTCCTTTGGGTGCTTTGGATTTGATTATCCTACCTTTCCATTTTGGAGGAATATACCTTGACTGTGTTGGAAACATTACCTCTTTGAAGGTAGTACATTGTACCGTTACTAATTTTCCCACCAACCTTTGATTCCAGTCTATCTGGCCACTTCAACTCTTGCCCCATTGAAGCTGGCTCTTGGCCATTTGATTATTCTCAGTTTGGATTGACCAATGCAATCTTTCACTGTCAGTCTAAACCTTGTGATACCAGGATGACTCACTCTGAAACAAACTCTCAACTTCACTTAATTTATCTGACCCATCTCATTCCCAAGAACCAGGCACCTCATTCTGAAGAGCCAGATCTAGCACTGCCTCTTTTCTTGTTAGAATAGGCACATACTGCTGTAAGAAATTCTCCTGAACACAATTGAGCAATGCCTAACACACGCTACCCCGACACTACTTCTCTCCCAGTCTATACATAAGTAATTGAAGCCTTCCGTTATAACTACTGTATGATTGTTGCTCCTCTCTGTAATTTCCTTACAGATCTGTCCCTTTACATTCTTCTCACTAGGAGATGGTCAACAGATTATACCAAGCAAAGTAATTGCACTTTTCTTATTCTTTAGCTCTAGCCGTATCAATTCTGTCCTTGAACACACTGAAACTTCAGGAACATTTTCTGTCCTTGGCTTAATCCAGACACAATGTTCTGATGCCAATGCAATTACCTAAAATAACAACAGGAGCACTTCCTAGAAACTCCTAGGTGACACATTGAACTAGGAGCAGGCTTTGTCTTGCCAGTGTACATTCCATTGTGGCCTTGATAGTCTCAAGGTTCATAAATGTATCCACACCACTGTGAGGGTTCATTGTGGTACCTTCTTAAGGACCCCTCCTGAAATCATCACTCGAGCTGAAATTGAACAGTTGCACACAGACCAAGGATTGATCTGGTACAATGCTGTCTTGGCTGAATGGCTCAGCACTACACTGTGTGGTACTGGGCTATAAATTAAAACAAAACTCCATGAAAATTATTGAAATAGTCTTTCTAAGCTTTAACTAGTGCAGTTGTGGGGAGTAAGTACAGTAGGAGTAATTCCAGACACCACAGCTGAATAAACTACGGGCTATTGATATTAAAAAGGAACGTAATTTACTGCTCGATGTCAGTATGCAAGTTCAATTGATGTATGTACAGTTGCAACCTGTTGTATGTAACAGGGCAGGAGTGCAATGAAATTGATGATAACCAAACTTGGACATAGAAATACTGACTTTATTACTCTTAACTGGTAGTAGCAGTGGTGAGGGCTGAATTTTACCAGCCTTTTAAGGATTGTTTGAGAAGTGGTGGAGTGGGTTGAGGGGAAGTTGTAAAATGTTAAAAGAAGACCAAAGATAGCAGGCTGGCAGTTGTTAAGGGTGGAGTGTGCATTGTTTTCCTATCTGTGCCATTTAACTGGTGGGAGGGAAGGTGTAATGTGGCCCTACTACACAGAGGCTAATTGGGCTGTTAAACAGTCAGCTAATGTTGAAGCATCTTGATTTTACTGCTGGTATTTTACCAGATAGGTGGCCACCAGATGAACGCAGGCAGCCTCCCTGTTGGTCCAGGCTGGAGGAGGTCCCTCATATTCAGACATACTTTGACCCATACAGAGTTCTCCCTCATAGCACTACTGCATTCTCTCCATACTCATTAACCACCACCACCCTTAATGGGGTCTGCCTGACTTAGCTGGTTGGGGAGAGATATGCTTCCATGATGTCCTCTTCTTCCAGGCACATTACTGACTGTTTCTGGTGGCAGTGGCCCCACAGATCTGCGGCTGTCAACCTTCTGATGGACTGGCAACTCCTGGAGGTAAGCAACTATTCTTTAAAGTCCGAAGATGTGCAGGTTAAGTGGGTTGGCCATGCTAAATTGCTCGTAGAAACTAGAGATGTGCAGGCTAAGTGGATTAGCCATAGAAAATGCAGGGTTACAGGGATGGAGTAGGGGATGGGATACTCTTTAGAGAGTCAGCGTGGACTTAATGGGCTGAATGGCCTGCTTTCAGACTATAGGGATTCTATGATTCAATGAAAAGAGCAGCAGCTTCATAGCTGACACCTGGAAAAGTGGCCAGTCCTTGCAAATGTCCAAAATTGAGTCATTCTTGGCCTTCTGGCCAATTGTCAGGAACACCACTTCTGATCAGAGTCAGATGTTCAATAAACTGTACCAGGCATTGATCTGAAACCCCTCTTTAATCTTACAGTTATGCGGAAGCATTTGTGTACCTATGTGTGTGTATGTATATGAATACATTGATCCAGGAATTCAGCCACACCAGTAGGTCAAAGGATACAGTCCCTGTATATAAATGGTGAAGGCTGAAGCACCCATGATATTTCAATGGGGCAAGAAATATGCACCGAAAAGATGACAGATAATGATTGCAGATTCGGCAACTGTGGTTGAGATTGAGAGTTCTGTAACCATGTGGGAATTTTTTAAATCAATGGTCAGGGGGTTATATGGTGATGGTCAGGATAGGATTGGTTTGCTGGGATGTGAATGGCTCACTTTTGCTAAATGTTTTTCTGCTCCTCTTATCTCCTCATTACATGAGAGTGGAGACCTTCCTCTGAATTCCACTTGTTCTTGTCCATGTTCTGCTCGTGGTGAGTAATGAATTATGTTAGAAAGTGCATCTCACAAGAAGTGCATAGTCCTAACTACTTAACATCTTCTGCTGTTAGCAGTATTGGAACACAAACTTCTGATGCCAGCACAATTCCCTGTATGAACATGGTTGGCAATCTATATCCAGTTTGTAAAGAGTGAGTATTTCCTGCCCACTATATTAATTAGGAGGCCGTTTGTGGTTTGAGAAATAGGGTTGCGTGGTCAGATTTCTAGATACATATCAATTATACATATAAAACAAATGAAAAACCTTTCACCAAATCTTATAAATATTTTCTTTATTTTTGATAACAATATTTTGTCCCATTAGCTCTCTACCATACCTAAACTTGCCATTGAAACAGACAGAAGTTGTGATCCAAGGCCTTGCCCATTTCTCCTTTGAAATCAGTTGCTAAAAGAGTATTTTTTTTTTTGCTCAACTGTGGTCTGTGTGCCATCTTCCATAAATGACATTGTGGAGATTCAGAGCCTGGAAGAATCAGAATGCAAATTTCCTCCAATAGAGTTATAGAAGCAGACAGCACATAAACAGACCCTTTAGTCGAACTCATCCATGCTGACCATCATTTTCCCAAACTAAACTAGTCCCACTTGCCTGTGTTTTGCCCATATCCCTCCAAACCTTTCCTATTTATGTACCTGCCCAAATGTCTTTTAATGTTGTAAGAGTACCTGCATCTACCATTTCCTCTGGCAGTTCATTCCACACACAAACCAACTTCTGTGTGAAAACCATTCCCACTCAGATCTATTTTAAATCTTTCTCCTCTCACCTTAAAAAATGCCCCCTACTTTTGAACTCCCCCACCCTGGGGAAAAGACCTTTGCTATTCACCTTATCTATGCCCCTCATGATTTTATAAAACTTGACAAAGTCATCCCTCAACCTCCCACATTCCAGTGAAAAATGCCCCAGCCTATCCAACCTCTCCATATATCTCAAATCCTGCAGTCCCGGCAACATCCTGGTAAATTTTTTATGAACCCTCTCCAATTTAATAATATCCCTCCTATTGTAGGGTGACTGGAACTGCACACAGTACTCCAAAAATGGCCTTATCAATAGTCCTGTGCAAACTCAACAAGACATCCCAACTCCTGTACGCAATATTCTGAGCAATGAAGGCAAGTGTGCTAAATGCCTTCTTAACCACCCTGTCTATGAGCAACACAATTTTCAAAGAACTATGTACCTGAAACCTAGGTCCCTTTGTTTGACAACGCCACCCAGGGCTCTACCATTAACTGTGTAAGTCCCGCTCTTGTTTGTTTTACCAAATGCAATACCTCACACTTATTGAAATTGAATTCCATCTACTCCTCAGCCCATTGGCCCAATGGATCAAGATCCCTTTGTAATCTTACATAAACTTCTTCGCTGTTGGCTATACCACCAATTCTGGTGTCACCCACAAATTTACTAACTATGCCTCCTGAATTTTCATCCAAGCTGTTTATATAAATGACAAACCACAGTGGATCCAGCATCGATCCCTGTGGAACACTATTGGTCAAAGTCCTCCAGTCTGAAAAACATCCCTCCACCATCACCCTGTGTCTCCTACCATCAAGCCAATTTTGTATCTAATTGCCAAGCTGTCCCTGAATCCCATGTGATCTAACTTTACTAATCAGAATACCATATGGAACCTTGTCAAAGGCTTTACATGGCTTTACTAAAGTCCATATAGACCAAGGTCCACTGATCTGCCCTGATCAATCTTTTTGGTTACAGCCTCGAACAACTCAATCAAGGTTGTGAGACATGATTTCCCAGGCACAAAGCCTTGCTGACTATCCCAGTCCTTGTCTCCCTAAATTCATGTAAATCTGATCTCTCAGAATCCTCTCTAACAACTTACCCACCACTAATATCAAACTCACAGGCCGATAGTTCCCAGGCTTCCCCTTACAGCCTTTTTAAATAAAAGCACAACATTTTCCACCCTCTTATCCTCTGGCACCTCACATCATGTCTGTAGATGATACAAATATTTCTACCAGGGGCCCTGCAATTTCTTCTCTAACTTCCCACAACATCCTGGGATACACTTGATCAGCTCACAGAGATATATATCTACTTTTAAGTTTTTTAAGACCTCCAGCACATCCTCTTCTGTAAGTTGAATGTTTTCGAGACATCATCTTGAAGATGTCAAGACCACCATCATCCCAATGCCAAAGAAAAATCATGTAGCTTGCCCAATGACTGCCTAGTAACTTTAAAATCTATAATTATGAAGAGCTTCAAGAGGTTGGTCATGGCTCACAGGAACTCTTGCTTCCTAGATCACCTTGCTCCCTTGCAATTTGTATACTGGTGCAACAGATCCACAGCGATGCCATTTCCCTGGCCCTATACTCATCCCTGGCACATTTCATCAACAAGGATACCTGCATTCAGAGCTACTTATTGACTACAGATCCACATTCAACACCATAATTCCAAACAAACTCATCTCCAAACTCTAGGACCTGGGTCTAGGCTCCCCACTCTGTAACTAAATTCTTGACTTCCTGATCCACAGATCAATTATCTCGGGCTAATTTTTGCCTTTCCTCTATGTCCCTGCACACCATTACAGCACAAGTAACCATCCAATGCCCTCTTCAATGCCTCAACTAAACTTGCCTGCACCACATTTCCAGGCAGTGTACCTTAACAACTTGCCATGTGGAAAGGGTTCTTTCTTACACCACCCTTGTGTCATTTGCCTATCACTTTCAACCAATTCTCTCTCAATTCATGCTTCTTGTACAGGCAGAAACAGCTTCATCCTATCTAAAATGTTCCAGTAGGCCCATAAGTGACAAGTGTGATTGAGCAATGGAGGAGAGGTATAGCAGAATAAAAACAGGACAGCTGATTGGAAGCATGGTTAAAGGAGTAAGTTTAGAAATACCTTTTGAAAGTAGGTCGACAAAGAGGTTTAGGAAGAGAATTCTGGAGTGCAAGGTCGTGATGGTTGAGTGTTCTGCAACTGATGCTGGAACAGAAGGAGGGGGAAAGAGATACAGAACTGACTAGATTTGGAAGATTATATTATGTGATCTGGGACACATGGCCAGACAATATTGCAGGAGTTGGGTGGGGGTATTGAAGGATTTGCTTTAGTCTTTAAACTAATTTCTAAATGTCTCAGTGACTAAACTGCATGCATTTTTAAAAGCTATTAAAACTTTACAACTAAACAGTAATTTCTATAAAATAAATGACTTGAGTCTAGGCCAGAAATTTCTGACGCAGCTTGAATGGAACATTGTCCAAAGATATTCAGTTTGTGTTTGCAAGCCTGAGGCACATTGCAAGGTTTAATTTTATTTTTTTCTGGGGAATCCACTGCAAACTTTGCATAAAAGAAGGATGTTTCAAAGGATATTGTTTGAAGCTGGATGTCAATAATTTTTTAAAAAGCCTACATTTTAAAATATAGGTTCAAGTTTTACATGAGTCTATCTTATAGACTGCAGTGCTTAGTTCAGCATGCCAATCTGTTTCCAATGATTGCTGTGAAATGTATACTGAATGCTACCAATCACATTTGGAGTTTCTTGTCAGTCGTCCATGACCCTTGTCATTTCTGAGACAAGGTTGAGCTTTGAGGTCAAAGTCAGAGACTGTTAAGCATAAATAAAAATATGTTTAGCGTCTGTTGCTGATTCTGTCTGATCCGTGGAGAACTTTTGGAATATTGAGTCCTTTCATGGAACATACAGACTGATACAATCTTTGTCTCATTGAAGGTAATAGAAACACCAACAGATTACGGAAAAAAAAACATGAAGTTGAAGATGTCTTATTAAAACCGCAGAAGGTCACCGACATCTCATGTCCATATGGTTTTTATCTTATTATTTGTTAATATATGTGGCAAGTTTCTTTAAGGAGCATAAATATTAAGAATTTATTTGTCTTATTTACCATATTAAAATGAGTCAGATTCTTCATTTGCATTGTAAATCGGTGTTTAAAAACAGAGGGCCTTTTATTTTCAGTAGTTATATGATTGATGGTTTCAAAGCTACACCTGTTTGATGGGTTCAATTTAAAAGCAGCCGTGTATTAAAATGTTGAAAAGGCAACGTTCAAATTGTGCAACTTTAATAGCAGAAGGTGCAACAAATCAAACGAATCCTTGTGAAACAGACCTCCTGGATAGGTATAATGGCTACATTCCAGTAATAAAAACATATGCAAAGTCTTTGTTTCTCTGCCAGGTTTCAGCTGCATATACTTCACTGAAATGTACATTTTCCAGTCCAACTTGGGATTCTGGATCTGTTTTGGTATTGGGGGTCTGCCTTGAATGTTCTTATGCTCCTGATGAAATTAGCGTATATTCCGAATAGTTTTATTTAGATATCAACCTGGCAATTCCTATGGTCCCACTCCTCCAGTATTATTGGAGCTGTGGTATTCTTGAAAGCCACTTCCTAAATTCCAGGGAATGGAGTATTTGCATAGCCTGAGTTGTTCTTCCTTTCCAAAATGGAGGAAAGTCCTTTAGAAGTTGAACTGTGCCAAGGAAAATTTTGTTTTAATACTTTGGCCCTTGCTCGATCTATCCTAATGAGAAGCTAGTTTTACTCTTGTAAAGGTTCGGGCTAAGTCTCAATAAGACTTACACATGGGCTCTATGTGTGAGATATTTGCAGGTTGTGAAGGGAGGAATTTTCCAAGGAAAGCAGGAAGCTCTCTCTATCTGTTTTCTATCAAACTGGGAGGTGGTTGAATGATTTTCCCATGACTGCCATGACTGGAATTTCTTGAAATCATCAAAGAAATCATAGAATCCCTAGGTATAGTTGGAATTCAGCCTGTTTTACAATTCCCAGCCATCATTCATTCCCCATCTTTCTGTACCATTCCCACAACTTCCTGGCGTTAACCACTACCTATACCCTTCCAAAGCCCAGAAAGTAAGCAATCTTATATATTCATGTCATTAATCTATAGCCATGAAGAAGCATTGATGCTACAATAAAACATAGGATTGCAAATGTCCACTCTTCATCAAATCAAAAACTCCAATCAATAAGAGGAGCCAGCATCTTATTTATTGTATTAATAATGGTGGAATTTTATAGGGGTCTGAATAACATGGGCAATGGTGGATTTGTGGTAGAACAGGATGTGAAGTACTTTGAGGTCAATCATGACATTGGGAGCATTGTGCTCCAGCTAATAGAGATTTTACAAGTGGCGTCATGAGATTCTTGCTAGGCAGTGGTGAGTTGAGATTTAAGAGATATTATTACTTGTTAAATGCCTTGGCGGTGATTAAAATTGCCTCATCATTATCCAGCTGTCCATCTTACCAAACTTGCCTGATAATCTAGACATCAAGAAAATGTAACTTGGAAATCAGAGTGAGTGCCTGATGGATTCAGCTCACTGAGTTCAATCAAAGTGCAGCTCAGGGTCCAAGGATGATCCATATGCACCAACTGCAAAGACATTGGCATCGAACATTCGCCAACCCCTGTCAATCCTCATGGCATGCCTCTGATACACTTGCAGGACACTTAGAAAGTGCAGCCTTGTATCTTAGTGTGCACTGGTAACTAACATTGAAAGATTGCAGCTGGGAGGGTTTACACAGAGGGGCAAGCAGCCCACTCACAGATTAAATGAGGCTGCATTTCAGAGCTGGCCACATGCTTTCTTAGCATTTGCTCATGTAGCTTCCAACTGCATCCTCACAGCATCCCTGTGGAGGTGTGAAGCCAATGGGTTTTCAGAAAGGGGTCAGCAGAACAAGGATTTAGATATCTGTCGGGGGGGGGGGGGTGGGGGCATTCACTGTGACTTAAAAGCAGAGGCTGTAAGCCACTGACCAAAGTGTACTCACTGTTGTCTTCCATTGTGCTGGAAATTGGAAGTGTGTAATGGGTAATTGCTGTGACCACACTCGGAGTGAGGGGGTAAGTGATTCCACCTGTGAAGGTGGGGGCTGCAACACCGCTCTGATGTTATATGGCACACAACCCATGACTGTATATGACACAGACCTGTGGGGTCTCTGATCCCTGGCTGTCCTGATGTGCTGTGCCCCCTTTGGCTAGCCTGCCACAGATATTGTAGAGTAACTCATTGATAGCCACACCTTTGGACAGAAGCTGTAAAAGAATTGGGATTGGGAGGCGATGGCCTAGTGGTATGGATGCTGGATTGCTAATCCAGAGACCCAGAAATATTCTGGGGACCCGGGTTCGAATTCCACAGATGGTAGAATTTGAATTCAATAAAATATCTGGAATTAAGAATCTGATGTTGACCATGAATCCATTGTCGATTGTCGGGAAAAACCCATCTGGTTCACTAATGTCCTTTAGGGATGGAAACTGCCATCCTTACTTGGTCTGGCCTACATGTGACTCCAGACCCACAGCAATGTGTTTGACTCTTAATTGCCCTGTGGGAAATTAGGGATAGGCAATAAATGCTGCTTGGCCAGCGACGCTCTCATCCTGTGATTGAATAAAGAAAAAAAATGTTGTATGAGGAAGGCCAAAGGTGTCAGCATCATCCAACACTGGTATGCACATTGTCCCTCTTGCTTCTAGCTGCATCAGGCCTCCATCCATGGAACTTCACTGTGATCATGAAGAGACGCCTGATGCTGGAACAATGCCCTCCTCACTCGGAGCTTCACAGAGAGACAAACAACTGGATGTAAAGTCACATTTCTAAGAAAGTGCAAAATCAATTGCAGTCCGTTGTGACCAATGCTGCCAAACTGCCTTTTTCCTTGCCCTCCCACTACATTGTAATGCATTGTTTGTTTCATCAGCTGGGGAGGTCCGTGACTGATCAGCATTGGAACCTGTTGGACGTGGGGGTTTAGACAGGGGACCCCAGAGCCACTCACGTCTGGATAGATCAGTCATGTCAAGAGTCTTCTTGTCACAGGTAGGTTGACCGTCCTTGACATGAACTTCCATATGTTGGGGGTTGCTTGCAGTGCCCGTGAGGTTCCCCATCTCCTGTGGCCATGCCTGAGGACCAGTAATTGGGGGAATGGAGTGCAGATGAATGTTCCTCCAGCAAACCCTGAGGATAGTTGCCACCTGTCCATGGAGGCAGATGTGACTCGCTGCACTGCTGTAGCTTCTGGACCATCGCCTACCACATACATGTATGTCAGTTCTGTTGCTTTCTGTTCATGTGGATGAAATCCCTGATCACTGACATCACAGGGTCTTCTCCTGCCTGAGCAATTGCCTGTCCTCTAGTAATGCTCTGAGTGCCAGCAGCCTGGGCATTGCTTCCTCTGCCAGCTGTGGAGCTGCGGCGGTGAGATGCTCACCAGACTGTGCTCCCAAATGTCTTAGGTCTAGTGTTACCAACATGGTGCCAGTATCTGGGTTGGCGGCAGGTGCAGGAAGCAGCTTTCTGTTGCTTCATCTGAGGTGTTGGTACTGCCACCCTCAGAGGTCGAGGAGGTGGCTTCTGGGGTCGACGAGCATTTCGTTGCAGCAGTGGTAGATTTGCCAGCTGTATCCACAAGAGATAAGTGAAGAGAAAGTGTCATAGCCATTGGTTAGAAATAGTGTGCGATGAATGACGTTGGCAGAGGAGTTACTATGAGAGTTGGAGTGGAATGAAGGGTGGTACCTAGGGGTGGGACATAGATGTCTCAGCAGGTCTCAGTTTTCTCCTGTGTGGGCCAAAAATTCTCTCCTCGTATGGAGTGAGGTGTCTAATGTTGGGTGCCCTCTCACCCTTATGGAATTATTCTTGTGGTGGGATGTACTCTGTAAGGAGAGAAAGGCAGGGGTTGAGTGGGATGAAAATGGATGGCACCCACAGCTTTTGTAGCTCGTGAAGAGGCAGTGCACATGCCAGTTAGGGTGGGTTGGGGCTAATGACAGTGGTTGAGGGACGATATTGAAGGCAATGGTGAGAGTGGCAGAGCATGAGCCATAGGAGAGATAAAGTAAGTCACAGAGTCATGGAGCCATAGAGCTGTACAGCATGGAAACCGACCCTTCGGCCCAACTCGTCCATGCCAACCAGGTATCCTAATTAGATCTAGTCCCATTTGCAAACATTTGGCCCATATCCCTCTAAACCCTTTCCATTCATATACCCATCCAGACATCTTTTAAATATTGTAATTGTACCCGGCTCCACCACTTTCTCTGGCAGCTTGTTTCAGACATGCATCACTCTCTGTGTGAAAAAGTTTCCCCTTAGGTCCCTTTTATATCTTTCCCCTCTCACCTTAAACTTATGCCCTCTAGTTTTGGACTCCCCCACCCCGGAGAAAAGAGCTACCCTATTTACCCTATCCATATCCCTCATGATTTTATAAACGTCTATAAGGTATCACGCACTCAGCCTCCAATGCTCCAGGAAAAGAATCCCCAGTCTACTCAGTCTCTCCCTATACCTCAAACCCTCCAACCCTGGTAATATCCTCATAAACCTTATCTGAACCCTTTCAAGTTTCATGACATACTACCAAAGCAGGGAGGCCAGAACTGCACGTAATATTCCAAAAGTGGCCTAACCAATGTCCTGTACAGCCACAACATGACCTCCCAACTCTTATATTCAATGCACTGACCAATAAAGGTAAACATACCAACCCCCTTTTTTACCATCCTATCTACCTGGGACTTCACTTTCAAGGAAATATGAACTTGCACGCCAAGGTCTCTTTGTTCAGCAATCCTCCCAGGACCTTACCATTAAATATATAAGTCCTGTCCTGATTTGCCTTTCCAAAATGCAGCACCTCACATTTATCTAAATAAAACTCTACCTGCCACTCCAGCCCCATTGGCCCATCTGATCAAGGTCCCTTTGAACTCTAAGGTAACTCTAACCTTCTTCATTGTGAGTTGAAGAGTGTGCTACTTACCCCTGGCCCAACACAGACTGTCATTCCCCTTTATAAGGCTCTGGCCACTCCCCCATGGCATTGGGATGACACTGACTCAGGTGGTGACCTTGGATCAGGCTGCTAGGGTCTAGTGTTATGGACCCCTCTGGTGGCTCACCAGGAAGAGAAGGCCTCTCCTTTGCATCAATTCCTTGTCTAGGACCGCCAACTCCTTGTTGGAGAATTGTGTTGCCATCTTCCCCTTCTCCGACATGTTCTGGAAATGTTCTTGAGCAAGCAGGACAGTTTTGGAATGTCAGTGCTCACACGGGTGCACAGAGGCCTTACTGCGGTGTACCAGAATTTTGGTGGATCTCTGCTGAATGGCGAGTTGTTCTGGGAACAGTGTGTAATAAATGGGGCTGGAATCAGACGTAAGAGATGCTATAGGATCGGGGTAGCTAGTTAAAGTAGCAATCTTGATAAGAGATATGGAAAATTGCTAGGCCTGGTATTGGAAATCAGTCCAGAAAACTGGACTCAACTTGGACTTGGCCAAAGAAATGTCAGATTGAATTGATGTGTTTGCTTTTCACAAGCCTGTTTTGTTTAAAAATAAAGACTGGGACTTCTGTTGTTAATTTTTCCAAAGACTTTATTGGATCTCTGTTATAAAATATTCCAGTCTTCTCTCTAGCTGTTTGAGCTCTTTTGGAAATCACACAAACTGTGATGTCAGTGAATTGCTAGATTTCCATTTTTCTAATAATACTGGCACTCTACTTTTTGTCTGTTACAAACATCATAACTGCTTTCTTCTAACTGGGTGACTCCTTAGACTGCTACTCGTACTATCCTTGGCTTAGTGTAAGTCTTCTAGCTTGTATCATGTTAAACTGAGAATACAAATATTCAGATTCAGTTTGAAGGCTGTGGGTAATGTAAGACTGTAAGCCATTGATTCTACAAAGTACACAAGATAGTATCTTGAGTCTATTCACCTCAAGACTAACCAACTTCATCCCTCAATATTCAGGATGGGAATTCTACTAACCAACAATTATGCCAATTCTTTCATAACTGAACAACCTGCCTTTTCACCCTGATTCTTCATTGGAGAAAAACATTGGGTGATTCCTGCAAACAACTGCCAGGTTGATTAACATTGTTCATCCGAGTGCTTCCAATATGCAATTAAACCCTATGTGAATATCGAACTGATCAGTGAATCTCTTTTGCATCAGTCATAAATAATTAGGATATGAGCGCCTAGAAATTTGATTGTGACAATTCCAATTTACAGACACAAAGTATTCACCTTAGGATTTAATATGGTGGTTGGCATGTCCCAAATCATTCAATGTGGAAAGTGCACTGCCCATCATACTGGAATGGGAAAATTCATATTGTAAGCTTCTTCAGGGTCCAAAATGCCACAGATGTACAGTCTGAATTGTGTGTCCAGAATTGTGATCATGGGGCTCATGCTACACTTTGCAGAAGTTTATGGTAATAGAAGATAATGCCTTGCTACCATCTGGAAGATAAAGTGAAAGGGGATGAGGAGTATGCAGGGGAGCAGAACTGGTATCACTACTATCACTACTATCACTACTGATAGATCTGCCTGCCAGGACTTTTGGCTTGGTCATCTAAGAGTACGTTATGTCGAATGTCAGTTGGGAAGCACACTGCTTAAAGTATTTAAAAAGTACGCAAAAGATTCCCAAGCTTACCTGTTTTGTAGACCCAAGTCAACAGAAAGGCTGGACCAGATTTCCATATTTAACAAAAATGACTATTTATTAAAAGTAAGTAGATTTGAGCTACAGGTAAACAATTATGACTGTTAGCAAATATCTCTACTAATTAAAACTGTAACCCTTTAGAAACTTCTCCTAAAACACACAGATGCACAAACACATACGGACACACACGCAGGCACATATACATGCGTACAAACATGCGTGCGCACACACACATGCACAAACACACAGACACATACACACACATATGCACACACACACATTCCGATACACTAACATTTAACTTCAATTTATCTTGGCAGCTGGAGGATGTTAACTTCGTATAATTAATACATTTGGTGAGCCTATTTCAATGATAATGACCATTAAACTACTGAATTATCATAAAAATACATCTGGTTCAATAATTCCTCCAGGGCAATAAGACTCCTGTCCTGACTTAGTTTGGCCTACATGTGATTCCGAACCCTTAAGAACGTAGTTACTGCCCCCTAAAATTGCTGTGTAAGCCATTCAGTTGTATCAAAGCTTTAAAGAAATGTGGCGGTTAGGAAGGCTGCTCATCAACATCTTTTTTAGAGCAATTGGGAATGGGAAATAATTGCTGACTGAGTTACCAAAGCTGACATCCCACAAATAAATGGAAAGAATCCACAATATTTTCAGGCCATAATGTAGCAATGTCTTCATGATCATCTTCCAAGTCATCTGCATAAAGGATCTTGACCTCAGTTCTTTACAAATATTTACAACACCAAACAATACCAAAATGTGGCACAGTATACAATTAACATTACATGTTTAGAACATAGAACATAGAACAGAGAACATTACAGCGCAGTACAGGCCCTTCGGCCCTCGATGTTGCGTCGACCTGGGAAAGCAATCTGAAGCTCATCTAACCTACACTACTCCATTATCATTCATATGTTTATCCAATGACCATTTAAATGCCCTTAAAGTTGGCAAGCCTACTACTGTTACAGGCAGGGCATTCCACACCTTTACTACTCTCTGAGTAAAGAACCTCCCTCTGACATCTGTCCTATATCTATCACCCCTCAGTTTAAAGCTATGTCCCCTCATACTAGCTGTCACCATCCGAGGAAAAAGGCTCTCACTGTCCACCCTATTTATCCTTCTATGATCCTTTCCTCCCTGATTGGTGTGATCATGCTCTGGTGGTTTTACAATGGTCATCTTGAGGGAGCACAACAGCTTCTTGTTCTCATGAAACCCAGGCTACTGTTCTGGACTGCATCTCGACATTCCTTTGGTTCTATTTGAGAACAGAGTGCAAGAACGTGACAAGCTGGAAACCCATTGGCTGCATTCCTTTGGAATTTCCAAGGTAGCTATGATGGTTGTAACTTATCATGACTCATTAAGGTGGTGCACGGGAAACAAATGCCCCATAACTCCTGGAGTCATTACATTTGATATGGACAAATATGGACAGGCGATTAAATCACTGAATTGCCCAATATTGCCTAACTGTCTATTTCAGCTTAAAAAGCTATGCACGCCAATCCTTTTATTTTAATAGCAAGCAATAGCTAGCTCGTGTTTTTAAACTGTTTTTAACTAATGGGAAGAAAGAAATATAAATTGACAAATTATAGTTCTATAACTTGAAATCTACCCTGTTTTAAAATATCCAAGCACATAACAGACACAGAAAGAGACAAGACAAGACAAAAGTTTTGTGGGTGGGGATTGGAAAAAAGAAGTCAGACAAGTATGGTTCTGACACCAGTTTGTTTCATAAATAGAGCCATAGAGTTATATGGCACAAAAACAGACCCTTCAGTCCAACCAGTCCATGCTGACCGAATTTCCCAAGCTGAACTAATCCCACTTGCCTGCGTTTGGCCCAAATCTCTCTAAACCTTTCCTATTCATGTACCTATCCAAATGTCTTTTAAATTTTGTAAGTGTATCTGCATCTACCACTTCCTCTGATAGTTCATTTCACATATGAACCAGCCTCTGTACAAAAAAGTTGCTCTTCAGGTCTCTTTTAAATCTTTCTCCTCTCACCTTAAAAATATGCTGTCTAGGTTTGAACTCCCCTAATCTAGGGAAAAGACCTTTGCTATTCACCTTATCAATGCCTCCCATAATTTTATAAACGTCTATAAGGTCACCTCCTCAATCTCCTCCAACGAAAAAAGTCCCAGCCTATCCTTGTAACTCAAACCCTTCAGTCCCAGCAACATTCTGGTAAATCTTTTCTGAACCCTCTCCAATTTAATAATATCCTTCCTAAAGCAGGGTGACAGGAACTGTACACTGTACTCCAAATGTGGCTACACCAACATCCTGTATGACCTCAATATAAAGTCCCAACTCTTGTATGCGCTGTTCTGAACAATGAAGGCTGAGCAATACCTCTGTTAAGGTCCCTAAAATTTCTTCCCTAACTTTCAATGATGTCCTGGGATAAACTTGAACTTCACCAGAAAAGGGGATGTTCTCAGGTGATTGAATAATCTTAAAGGCCATTTGTAATTCATCAGATACTTAAGCCATCTGTGTCAATTTTCAGCCACACTTGGACTTCAAAGTGCAATGTAATAGTTACACCACATCAGTGCCAGGCAAGGACTACCTCCAATAAGAGAGAATTCAGTTGCATTACCATCACTGGATCCCCAACACCATCAATATTCTGAGATTACCACTGACCAGAAACTGAAATAGACCAGCCAAGTAAGTACTGTGGAAGAATAGGTCCGAGGTCATGAACTTTGTAGCAGGTAACTCATCTCCTGTCTCCCCAGTGTTAATCTGCCGTCTACAAGACACAAGCCAGGAATCTGACAGATTGCTTGGATGAGTGGAGCTCCGACAGCAGCCAAGAAGCTCAACACCATCTCGGATAAAGCACCCCTCTTAATTTTCACCCCATCACCATCTGTAATATTCATTCCCTTGATCACATACAGTGCTGTGTACTATTTATAAGACACATACAGTAATTCACATTGGATCATTTTGACATCACCTCCCAAGCCTGCAAACTCTACCAAATAGAAGAGTAAGGGCAGCAGACGCATGGGAACAAAACCACCTGCAAGTTCCCTTCAAAGTCATACACCATCCTGACTTAGAAGTATATTGCTGTTCCTTCATTGACATTGGGTCAAATTCTTGGAAAACACTTCCCAAAGCATTATGGGCGTTCCTACAATATTTAGACTGCAGCAGTTCAAGAAGGTGGCTCACTGCGACTTTCTCCAGAGCAAATTGGATGGATAAACGCTTGTCTGGGCAAAAATGCCCACATCCCATGAACAAATTTAGAAATAAATCCAATTTCTCAGAGCTACTGAGATTTGAACCTCATTTAAAAAAAACCTTAATTAAAATGTCTTCTGCTTTACATCTAGGTGAAAAATCCCATTTCTGTGCATGTAATCAAATGCTAGTGAGTATTTTTGGATGCTTCCTGTTTCTTGCAGTTTTTTTTTGCTGATGATACAAGTTGTTTGCACAGCTATACTGTCTTCCATTCAGTGGTTGAGAATATACCAATTCCACTGCCTCAGAAGGTGATTTTTCCCTTTTCCTTTCCCTAAGGGAATTTGCAGACAGTGTAGTTTGCAGTACAAGCAGTGAGTAAGAACAGCTATCGGCAAATTTTTGATTAGGAAAGTTACCTTTTCCTGAATTGGTGGAGATACCTGGGATACTCAGCACCAGAAATAAAATATGATGGCAAGAGTAAGCTTTTACAGACAAACGTATAAACTAGTGATTTAGAAACAGGAGTGGATCTTTCAGACCCTTCAGCCCTCTCCGTCATTTGATAAGATCGTTGCTAATCTGACTGTGACCCCCATGCTACTTTCCTTTCTGCTCCCTACCCTTTGACTGTCTTGTCAGTCAAAAATCTATCTAACTCAGCTTTAAAATATTCAATGACCCTGTCTCCTCTGCTCTCTGTGGAAGAGAATGTCACTGGATGATCCCACAAGAGAAAAAAGTCCCTCATCTATCCTTAAACCGCGTCTCCTAGTTCTCCTCTCTGTCACAAGGTGAAGCATCTTTTTAGCATCCATTTTACCAAATCCCTTCAGGAAAATTCAGCTCCGCAATGTCCACTTTTAATTCTTTGTGAAGAAAGGAGAGAAAAGAGAGAAATGGCTGGTGAAAACAGCCGCTGCTTGCAACCCAAAACGCAACAGAATTAGGAAAGGAGGGAGAGAATTAGTTTGAGACAAAATCCTGTGCAATGTCATCTTTGTCATGGTCACCTTCCACACCCCCTGCCTGTGATAGCTTTCTTCTGTAGGGGACTGAGTGTGTAGGAGGCTTGACCCTCTCCCATCAGTGTATGTTACCATATCCTGTACATAATCCATTTTTGTGGAAAAGGAAATGTGCGCATTGGTCACATCCTTGTGAGGTGTTTAGAGAATGTGCTGGCGTTAAGTGTATGTAAGACACAGAGAAGTAAATAGGAGAGTGAAAGGGACAAGAAGTCTCTGGAGAAGTGTGGCTGCATATCATCGTAATTATTACCTTTGATGTGTCTTTTGAGTTGTCTTTCATTGCATTTACCGTTTGCTGCTGTGTCATTTTAGATTCAGGCAAAAACATGCACCTAACTATTCTAATCCCATGCTCCAGCACTTGGTCTATAACCTTGCAAGGCCTGGCATCACAACTATTCCTACTACAAAAGTCATTATTGTTTTGATTTGCCATTTCCATCCCTTATTTTCCATTGTGATTCCATTCTCCACTTTGTACAGATTTCCTCCACTTTTGCTTGTCATCCAATTTTGCGCAGAGTCATGGAGCCATACAGCATGAAACTCCTTTGGTCCAACTGTTGTTTACTTTGTACTATTTGGAATGGGACTTCTGAGCTTGATTTGCATTATCTGAATGGTAGCAGCTCTTCAGATTTGGGTAAATACATTCAGAATGTTGAATATAGGAGTTGGGACATCATGTTGTGGCTGTACAGGACATTGGTGAGGCCACCTTAAGAATACTGCATACAATTCTGCTCACTCTTCTACAGCAAAGATGTTGTTAATCTTGGGAGGTTGCAGAAAATATTTACAAGGATTTGGCTAGAACTGGAGAGTTTGAGTAATAGGGAGAGGCTTAATAGGCTAGGGCTTTTTTCGCTGGAGTGTCAGAGGCAGAGGGGAGACCTTGTGAAGTTTTATAAAATCATGACTGTCATAGATAAGAGGTATAGCCTTAAAGCATAGGGGAGACCAAAAAAAGACACCATAGGCTTAAGGTGGGAGGGGAAAGATTTAAAAGGGACCTGAGAGGTAACATTTTTAATGCAGAGGGTGGTTTGTGTCTGGAACGAACTGCCAGAGGAAGTGGTGGAGGCTGGTACAATTAGAAAATTTAAAAGGCATCTATATGGGTATATGTATAGGCAGGGTTTAGAGCGATATGGGACAAATGCTGGCAAATGGGATTAGGTCAGATTGGGATGTCTGGTTGGCATAGACGAGTTGGACCAAAGGGTCTGTTTCTGTGCTGTACATCACTATGACTCTATGTGAAAAATTGGATGACAAGCAAAAGTGGGGGAAATCTGTACTTTGTGGAAAATGGAATCACAAAGGAGAAATAAAGCATGAAAATGCCAAGGCAGAACGATAATGACTAATATGATAATGTGATAGGGCCAAGTGCTGGAACATGGGATTAGAATAGTTAAGTGGTTGTTTTTGATTGGTGTAAATAGAAGGGGCCTAGGAGTCTTTTTCTGTGCTGTAGAACTCTGTGATTCTATTACCGTTTGCACGATTTAGAGAACTAGCAAGAGCAATATAGACAACTTTTCATTGGAAAAGAAACAGTAGAAATTTCTAAATAAATAATAAGTTTAACAGATACTTGTTCTAAACGTAGATTTTTGAGAGAAAAATGTTTTGTAGGGATAAATGAAACAAAGTATATGTAAATTCAGATCAGAAATTAATGTAGACAGCTTCAGCTGTAAAGTGTTATGTTTCAGGGAAGTTAAGGTGTGGTTTAAATTTGGTTTTAGTTCTTTAAGGAGTTGGTTGGTTTTGACTCTGTTTCATTTGTTAGAGGATTTGCACATCAGTTATTTTTGTTGGAATGAACTGAAAAAGAAGAAAACCCAAGTGTACTGTTTTAATGAACATGAAATATGGGCAATCAGAATTTTTATGAAATAGTCTTGAACAATCCTCCTAAGTATAGGAGTTGGGAAAATAATAATTTGCAAGGTGCTTGGATTAAAATAATAAGGCAGGAGTGAAAGGGAGGAAAAAAAGAAGAAACAACGCCGAAGGCACTGATGAAGCTGGAATATTGTTCAAACAGGAAGGAAAAGCAAGGCCTTTATAGTTTAGAGATAGTAAGAACTGCAGATGCTGGAGTCAGAGATAACACAGTGTAGTGCTGGAGGAACACAGCAGGCTAGACAGCATCAGAGGAGCAGGAAGGTTGACATTTCGGGTTAACTGCCTTTATAGTTTACATTTCCATTTCCCCTGCGTCTGCTGATGCTTTGCTCTTCTTCTAGCAAGTGTTTATTTTTATTGTTTTATACGTTCTAGTCCCTGAAGCAATGCAGCATTGGTAGTTTGCTGGTAATCTCTTGCTACTCTGCCAGAAACCTGGTCATTCTCTTAAAAGTAGTATGACTGGTGCTGTTAATGACCATGACCATTGTATCCTGAGAGAACATTGTTCCTAAATGACATTGATTTTCGTTATTATTATAAAATTTTAGGGTTTTTCAAGGACCACAATTTCTCCTCCACAGTGGTCGAAAACGCCCTTGACCGCATCTCTCACGTTTCCCGCAACTCACCCCTCACACCCCATCCCCGCAATAACAACAAAGACAGAATTCCCCTCGTCCTCATGGATCGTCCCACCAACCTCTGGATTCAACGCATCATGCTCCGCCACTTCCGCCACCCGCAATCTGACACTACTACCAAAGACATTTTTCCCTCCCCACCCTTATCTGCTTTCCGGACGGACCGCTGTCTCCATGACTCCCTTGTCTGCTCCAAACTCCCCACTAGCCCCACCACCTACACTTTTCCCTACAACCGCAGGAAGTGCTACACCTCCCCCCTCACCCCCATCCCAGGCCCCAAAAAAACCTTCCACATTAAACAGATGTTCACCTGCATTTCTGCTAATGTGGTATATTGTATCCACTGTTACCGATGTGACCTCCTCTACATTGGGGAAACCAAGCAGAGGCTTGGGACCGCTTTGTGGAACACCTATGCTCGGTTCATGACAAACGACTGCACCACCCAGTCGTGATCCACTTCAACTCCCCTTCCCACTCCTTGGACGACATGTCCATCCTAGGCCTCCTCCAGAGCCACATCAATGCCACCCGAAGGCTGGAGGAACAGCACCTCATATTTTGCTTGGGAACCCTGCAGCCCAATGGTCTCAATGTGGACTTCATTAGCTTCAAAATCTCCCCTCCCCCGACTTCATCCCAAGACCAGCCCAGCTTGTCCCTGCCTCCTTGACCTGTCCATCTTTTCTCCCACCTATCCGCTCGTCCCATCTCACTGACCAACTCCAACCCCCACTTCCTACCTACTAGCCTCATCCTCGCCTCCTTGACCTCTCTGTCTTTCCTCTCATCTACCCGCCCCTCCCTCCCAACTGACCAACCGCCATCCCAACTCCCTACCTACACTCACCTTTACTGGCTCCATCCCCACCTCCTTGACCTGTCCATTTTCTTTCCACCTATCTGCTCCTCTATCCACCTTCCATCATCGCCTCCCCCCTCTCTACATTGCCTCCCCCCTCTCTATTTATTTCAGAGTCCCCTTCCCCTCCCCCTTTTCTGAAGAAGTATCCAGACCCGAAACATCAGCTTTCCTGCTCCTCTGATGCTGCCTAGCCTGCTGTGTTCATCCAGCTCTACACCTTGTTATCTCAGACTCCAGCATCGGCAGTTCCTACCATCTCAGGGCTAAAGTTAAATTTTGATGTAAGAGATTTCTAATGGGCTTGCCTTGCAAGAAAGGATAGCCCAAGAAATCATGATTCCATATTAACTAAAAGATGTGGCAGATAAGTTGTAACATCACTTTGACATACTTATGACAATAATTGTGAATTACATTGTGCCTCAATCATATTGAAATGCTACAAAGCACTTTACAGGAGCAGAATCAGACAAAAATTGATAAAAGACCTCAGGCAAATGTTTGGATTCTATGGGGAGGAATCTAATCAGATTCTGGGTGATATGGGCTATGGCAAGTTTTGAAGCAGTGAAGATTTTCAGCAAGCCCCACCTCTACGTGGAGACCATCTCATCGCCTCTTGTACACTTTAACAAATGTGATGGCAAGATTATCGCTAGGCAATGGTGAGTTCCCATTTGATCCTCATCATAGCTTTTTGACTACTTTGTTGACAGCCCAACTCACCGCAGGTTGTGATTATACCAACTCACCATACAAATTAGCTATAGAAGGCCTCTTGTGGTGCAGTGCTAGTGTCCCTATCCCTGGAGTTGGAGGCCCAGGTTCAAGTCCCACCTGCTCCAGATGTGTGTAATAACATCTCTGAAGGGGTTGATTAGAAAAGTAAATTTAAAAAAATCAAATTAGCTATTGAGGCCCTCTTGTGGCACAATAGTACTGTCCCTACCTCTGGATCGGGAGGCCCAGGTTCAAGTCTCATTGCTCCAGTGGTGTGTGATAACATCTCTGAATAGGCCAATTAGAAAAATAGGTTAAATAAAAGAATATAAATTAGCTATTTGGAAAACTTAATACGGAAGTTTGAACGAGTTTGTGGTGGGTACTTCTCACTGCTTACTCCAAAAGACCTTCATGCTGGCCACAAAGCACCAACATATTGGGCATGCTCCATGGTCACCAACCACATGTATATCCATGGGAAATGGCATCTGACATGTGTCAGTCTTTAAGAATCCACATGGCAGATGTTCCTTTGACATATAAAATGTTTCTGCACTTCAATGCTCACCTTGGGCTAGACTGGCAACTATAATTGTGACCCTGCAACAAGGACCCTATGCACTCAGGTACATACAACCCAGCTCACAGGCTGGCTCAGGATGCATCTCTGGGCTCTTTGCTTGCTGTCAGACTGCTCACTCATGCTTAGCTTGCCTGAATGCTTGCAGCATCCCTACCTTGCTTTGACTTGACTTTGTGCACATTGCCCGTCGTCCAGAGAAACTAGCCTCACATTCTTACTGTCTTGCTGTGCCATTGACCGTAGACACAAATCCAGGAAGCTTGTCACAGTTATCAGCATACCTCAAACCAGCCGAGAAGGATCTCCTTTGCTCGGGGTGGGGGGTTCCAAGCACAGTAAGTCAAGGGTAGCATCTGATACCAATCCTGGCCTTGCTCAGGTCAGACAGAGTTGAGATCCTCTTCTCATAAGGGCTGAAGAGCTGAATGATGGGCAGCACACCACACTTCCTTCCCTATAGTGGGCTGTTTTTGTCCTGGAATGGGATGTAGGCAGGGATTATGGAAGCTGTAAGTGGGTGGCATAGCCATTACCGTTAGTGCAGGTGGGGATGTTTCCTGAGTGAGTGAGTGAACCATGCAGAGGCTGTGTGGGGATATAGGAGGTATGGCTAACAGTTTTAGGATGACACCAAAATTGATGATGTAGTAGACAGTGAACAAGGTTATCTCAGAGTACAATGGGATCTTGATCAGATGGGCCGAAGGTTGGAGAAGTGGCAGATGGGAGTTTAATTTAGAAAAATGTGAGATATTGCATTTTGGTGAGACAAACCAGGACAGACTTTCACAGTTAATGGTACTGCTTTGGGGAGTGTTGTTGAACCAAGAGACTTAGGGGAGCAGGTTCATAGTTCTTCAAAAGTGGAGTCACAGGAAAACAGGGCAGTGAAAAAGGCATTTGGCGCACTTGCCTTCATCGGTCAGAGCATTGAATACAAGAATTGGGATATCATGTTATGGCTATACAAGACATTGGTGAGGACACTTTTAGAATACTGCATACAATTTTGGTTGCCCTGCTATAGGAAGGATGTTGTTAAACTAGAAAGGGTGCAGAAAATAATTACAAGGATGCTGCCAGGACTGGAGGGTTTGAGTTATAAGGAGAGGGTGGATAGGCTAGGACTTCTCTCTCTGGAGCACTGGAGTCTGAGGGGTGACCTTATAGAGGTTTATAAAATCATAAGGGGCATAGATAAAGTGAATAGCCCAGGGTAGGGGAATCCAAAACTAGAGGGCATAGGTTTAAGAGGAGAGGACAAAGATTTAAAAGGGCTCTGAAGGACAACTTTTTCACATAGAGTATGGTGCGTGTGTGTAATGAGCTGCCAGAAGAAGTGGTGGTGGTGAGTACAATTACAACATTTAAAAGGCATTTGGATGGGTTCATGAAATAGGAAAGGTTTAAAGGGATATGGACCAAATACTGGCAAACTGGAATAGTTAGGTTTGGACCTGGTTGTCATGAATGCGTTGGACCGAAGGGTCACTTTCTGTGTTGTATGACTCTATGACTCTATGGATGAGGGTGAGTGGGCAAGATGTTGCATGCAGTAGTGAGAGTGGTAGAGCATAAGCTTTGGAGGGAGGTGACAGAGATACAGCGTGAGGTAGCAAAGGGAGGATGACAGGACTTACACTGGTTGAGTGAAGAAGGACATTACATTCTACATTGCTGGGCATTCCACTAGATGGCTGAGAGTGCCCTAATCTGAGTGGCAACCTGGGACCAGGCTGGTAGGATCTGGCTTCACAGTCTCCACTGGTGATACTGGGGTAATAGAAATTCCACTGTCAACTCCAGGACCCTGTTCATAAAGCAGAACAGCAATTTCCTCCTGTCTGCCATATCTGGGGTAAATGTCAGGAACTGTGCAGGGCACCTGCAGATTGGTAGTTCTTGTCTGTGTGTACAATCGCCTTTTAAATATGGTTCTGGTGCAAGGTCTGCTGGCCAATTCCAGGGTCTCTGTGTATGGCGAGTCGCTCCAGGCATGGTGAATGCTAAGATGATAAAACCCGCGGTGAGAATCTCTCCACCAAGCTCGATGCAACTCCCATTTAGCTGATGAAGAAAAATCCATAAGATTTAGCCCATGGAGCTAAATTATATCCTGATTCCTATTGCAGAGGATCCAAGAACAAAAGCCACATGAACATGGTTAGGTTGTCATGGATCTGCATCTCAACTTGATTCACCTGCTTTTTGCTGTGTATCCCTTGACAGCCTCACCTAACAAAATCTGATCTCGCTTCATAGCAAAAGCTTCAATTTACAGCATTCACAAGCTTTTTCAAGCGAGAGCTCCAAATTTCCAATACCTTTAGTGTGAAAAGAAATTCCTGATTTTGTTCTGAAAAAGTCTAACTTTAATTTTGATTTAAATCCATGGTATCCACTTATTTTCAGTATTATGGGTATATTTTGTGTGCAAAATGCATCAATGCTAAGCATACACGCTTCAGATACAGGCCACACTGGATGCAATTTCGATGATGGCTTTAGTGCTGGAACTTGGAGTGTGCATTAAAATTGTAAATCGATCCTCAAAAACCATGCATGACTGATTTGACTCTATTGTTGCCATTTGAATCTCAATGCTCCATTTAGGACTGTATCATAACCTTGGACAGCTGAACATGCATTCAGCACTATAATTCATCACCATTGCTATTTAAAGCGATCATCAACAAACTTTAACCAAGTTGTTGATTGACTTGTGCTGGCTACTTCTGAGTGAGTAAATGTGTCTGGTAGTTTGTACTGCTTCTTCAAGTTATTTAAATCTTGCTTGATTTCTGGGAATTGCTTGAAGTGGTTCCTGACTGATGCTTTTTTGACTGATAACTGGTTGAGGAACAGGGTAGAAAAGTGATAATCAGAGCCTGCCTAAACAGAGGATTATCTCCACTTTCCTGGAATTTCAGGCAGTTTGGACTGCATCCTCACAACTGCATCTTTAGTCACAGTGCACATAGTGCACTTCGGATGGGGTTTCAATATGAAGATTACCATTAGAAACTGGGACAGTAGAATTGAAGGTGCCACTGCATTCTGTGAATATTTGACAAACTGTAACATTGGACACCTATGTGAACTGGCACAATCAGAATATATGATATTTTGAGTGACATTACACGAAAGAATATACCAGGGTCATCTTGATTAATTGTCCCTGCATGGTCATCAATCAAGGTTACAGGCATTGTCATATCTAATGAGAAACAAGGGTAACAAATTGTCTACATCACAGAGTGAGTGGTGTTAGCTGCTGCTAGGATTGTCGTAACTTCTACCTAATATTCAACCCAGATAGTCATGGTCAGCTGTGACCCCAAGTCTTTGAGGTGGTTTACTAGGATTTTACCAGGTTTGAATGATTAAGATAGTGACTGATTAAGATAGACTGTTGTCCTTGAAACGTAGAAGGTTAGGAGGTGGCCTGATATGGTCTACAAGTGATGAATGGTGTTGATAGTGTAGTTAGAGAAAAAACATTCCTTTCAGCAAGAGTCAAAAATAACTAGATTAAAAATTATTTTCTAAAAATATAGGGGGAAAATGCGGAGCACTGTCTACATCTGGAATCTGATCTACTTGATAAGGCGATGGAAGCCGATTCTTTAAGTATTTTGAAAGATAGTCGGACAGGAGCTTGAGGAATAGGACAAAAGTCGAGCATATGAAATTAGGCATGGCTGCTTTTTACAAAGCTCTAGCATACGCCCAATGGGCTGAATGTCCTTCCTCCGTGTTGTACAATTCTAATAATCCTGCTGCAACTTTCAGCCAGACTACAAAACTGGCCTGTGTAATGAGGATATGGAGTGACAAGGGTGTAAGTCACCCTTAAATTACTATTCAAGATTGGATTTTGAGTTATTCGTTCACAACATAAAGGTCTTCCATGTGTGCGAGGTTAATATTTAAATTGGAAGTATTTCTGTAGCCATGGTGATTTATTTTAAATAGTTTGCAAGGACTACCTTGGAATCACAATAGGTTTGTGTTTATGATTTTATGATTTGGCAGGTTGAACCATTGCACTGTTTTGTTAGCCATTTCCAGACTGGGGTCTTTTTTAAAGCTTAAAGAAACATCCAGAGCACACTGTGAGATATTTTTGTTTCAGTTTTACTTTGTTTTGCACAATTCTGTGCAGTCTCTATGTGGAGATGCATGTATACAGTCATGCTCCTGAGAAGGGAGAACATTATAAACTAGATTACCTTAGTGCAAGGTGTTAGTGATGATTCCAGACCAGAAATGTTGAGATAAATCCTCGAAGAGAACTTGAAGCTTAGTTTGCTTAAACTTTGCAAGCTTCCAGAATACACTGTCAGAAGTTTCAGTCTCGGGTTAAAATCATAGTTACCTTAAATCTGTTAAGGTGTTAGAAAAGGCATTCTGGTGTGAATACTGTGTAAGAATTGTGGTTTGTTACTATATAAGGGACTTTATTCTCCCTTTTTTAGAATCGGTAAAAGAATGTCTTGGAATTAATCCATTATACTTTTACTATGTGTTTAAAACTCTTTGAGTTTATGTTATTAGTAAATGGATCGGTTTATTCTATTTTATCTTCATCTCTTTAATAAGCTTCTGTTGTAGTGCCAAAACAAAATTTGCAGCACTCTGAATATTTCAGTGAGAAATAACTTTGTTAAAATTAAAACAAACAAAATCTGATCTACCAAGCCATATTTCAGTCTGGGATTTGACTCGTCCAGTAATAACATCAGCTGGGATCATAACAAGTGAGACTGCTACCTTAATACCAGAATGTCATGATGTCATGTAATTGTCTTAAAGGTACAGGCATTTCTGCTCTGGAATGCCTACCATAATCTAACACACTTTTTCCAAAGTTCCAGATATATTTATATTGATCCGCATATTCATTTAAAAACATAATATTTGGATCAGTTACTTCACTAAAATATATAAATGAAAGTCTATATTTCTTTCTTTCTTTTCAAAAGTCTACATTTCGAAAGTATTCATTTCGTTTTTTAAAAATATATTTATTTTCACCTTTTGGTCTCCGTCACCGTACACTGTCCTGGGATTAAGACAATTTATCCCCATGTCTCTTCTGCTTTTCAGGGAAAGAGAAAATCAAAATTACTGAATGTGATTTATCTGTATTTTCTGTGAGGCTTTGCTTAGATTTGAGAATTCATTGAAGCTGATTTTCACGCCAAACAGGATTAAACCTGATTCAATTCATATGCCTGTTTTGAAATCTAGTTAATTTACATACTGCGTGTATGCATCATATGTGACAAACATCTCTTATTCAGTACTTGCTTAGACTTTCCCATAAATCCATCTTCAACAGCTTAAAGCGGTGATGTTCTTTTGTGACTTTAGCTGCTTTTGAGAAATGCTGAAGTTCCTCATTCAATAATGGCTTCACGTACTTCCACTGTTGGGAGAGGAAATTTATGCAGCATACAGTAAACTATTCAAATAAAAGCAAAATACTGCAGATGCTGGAAATCTGAAAGAATAACTGAATTGAAGAAGAGTCATACTGGACTCAGAGCATTAGCTCTGTTTCTCTCTTCATAGAAAATGCCAGACCTGCTGAGTTTCTCCAACACTTTCTGTTTTTAATTCAGAAACCTAACATTAGATGAAGTACTGCATCATATGTTGCAGAAAGCTATCAGACATATCCACGTACTAGAACTGTCACTTATGGACTCAAAAAATTGCTGGACTGACTTATTGTGCAGTTGAGCTGCTGCATATACATGTTACTTTAATATTCTAACTGACTATGTAAAGGTCACAGATAATATATACCTGAAATGTAATGCTAAGGTAATACCATAAGCTGCTGTAACTGTGAGGAGTTCATGTTTATTCACAGTTTAATGAGGTATTTTTCCCTCCCCATTATTTGAAAATTGATACTTTGCACTGGAATTCAGGATACTAATTCCTGTAAAAATCTGGGCAATTAAATTTCCATTGTTTCCTTAGAAATCAAAGAAATTCCTTTTCTGGGTCACTGTATTAAATTTGTGGCAGCTTTTATATGGAATTATTTTCAACTTGACCTCAAAGCTTTTACAGAGAAGTAAAATATATCAGGCAATTTAATCCCCTTTTAAATTTAAGTTTGAAAGAGTTTCACTTGAGGAAAATACTAATTTTTACTGGGTTACTCTGCCAAATTCTGGCATGTGGTGGAGATGTAAAGCCCATATTAATGGCCTTATTAACTGACTGCTTCAGCTTACTGTTTCAGCTGGTAATATTTAATCAAAACATTATTATCTTTCAGTATTCCTTAATCTTTACTTTTAAAGATGTGCTACAAATATTGACAAAATAGCTTCTTAAAGATTTGTTAACTTTTAAATTTACTAGTTTAATCGTTGCTTGAAGTTTTTAATCTTTTGCCCTTTCACTTATAACCAGAAAATTTTGCTATAATTATGATATGGAAAATGTTTTAATATGTCCGCAGAATCATTTGCTCAAATACGTGACATGTTTGAAGCGATTATTATCAACATGAAGATTTTGGAGTGTATCTTGCTCTCTTGTGGCACTCAAATGTTCAGATGAGGACACATGAATCACAGGGATCTGGTGACAGATAAATTCGAACTGTGAATTTAATGCACACTGTTAAACCTCATAAAATAACAGAACGCTTGTGGAAAGGGTGGATGCTTATATCTGAGGTTTCTTATTAAGTCACATAGCTTTGCTATAAAGTTTGATAGAAAGAAGCCACCCAGCCAAATAATTGCCACCCCCTCCTCTGCCTTATATCTGCTCAGATCTTCTTGCTTACATTTTGTGAAGTTTGTTACCACTTTTCTTTCTTTGGCGAGTGAAATTCTTATTTCTGTTAAACAAAGTTGCCACTTTAATTACATTGTGTTTTATTGGGCAGTGAGGGAGTGGGCAGCGGCTGAGTGGTTAGCACTGCTGCCTCACAGCACTAGTGACCCAGGTTCAATTTCAGCAGAAGGCAACTGTCTGTGGGGAGTCTGCACTCTCTCCCTATGTATGCATGGGTTTCCTCTGGGTGCTCCGGTTTCCTCCCACAGTCCAAAGATGTGCAGGCTAGATGGATTGGCCATGCTAACTTGCCCATAGTGACCAGGGGTGTGCAGGCTAGGTGTATTAACCATGGAAAATACAGCGATTTAGGGTAGGGGTGGGTCTGGGTGGGATGTTCTTCAGAAGGTCAATGTGGACTCGATGGGCCAAATGACTTGCTTCCACACTGTAGGGATTCTACAGTGATTCAATGTAGTCTTGTGGAAATTGTGTTCACACTCCAGCTTCTCTGCCACCCTCATTCTTTCTTGAAACACAAGTCATCCGAGCATCCACAGACATTGCCATTCTACGCTGGTGGAAACCATGTCCTTATCCTGTTCAATTTTATGTTAAATTGCCTGGTAATACACCTGGAATCAGCTTCTGCAGAGATTAGTGCACAAAGGCACTGCATTGATATTTCCACCAGTCAAACAAAGACAAACATAATTCATAGGTGACATTACAGTTAGTGGGTGGGTGGCAGGCAATGTAGGAATATCTCACTGTAGGAATGTTGTAAAGCTCTTATTTCATATTTCTATTTTATATCACTGTTTGAATAAGTTAACTTCATAAACTGTTGATGAAACTTTTAAATGCTCTTGTGTATTGTAAGCAAGTGTGGGGTTATCCATTTTGGACCAAAAAGGGATATATCAGGGTACTTTCTTGAGAGTATGACATTCAATACAGTTGGATGTCCAAAGAGACTTGGGGCTTCAGGTTCACAGATCTTTAAAATTTCACCAAAAGGTGCAGAAAATAATCAAGAAATCTAATGGAATGTTGGCCTTTATATCGAAAGGACTGGAGAAGTTATGCTGTATTTGGATAAAATCCTGGTTAAATGCACGTGGAGTACTGTGAGCAAATCTGGGCACCACACCTTAGAAAGGAAATATTGACCTTGGAGGGAGTACAATGTAGGTTTACAAAAATGATAACTGGACTTCAGGGGTTAAGTCATGAGGAGAGGTTGTACAAATTCAGCCTATTTTCTTTAGAATTTAGAAGGTTAAGAGGTGATCTGATCAAAGTCTTCTTGATACTAAAAGGAAAAAGCAGGGTAGATAAAGATAAACTATTTCCACTGGCTGGGCATTCTCGGGCAACTGTCTGTGTGGAGTTTACACATTCTCCCTGTGTCTGTGTGGGTTTCCACCAGGTGCTCCGCTTTCCTCCCACAGTCCAAAGATGTGCAGGTTAGGTGGATTGGCCGTGCTAAATTGCCTGTAGTGTTCAGGGATGTGTAAGTGAGGGAAAATCAGTGCTGCAGGGAAAGGGTAGGGGGATGGATCTGGGTGGGATGCTCTTCAGAGAGTCGATGTGGATTTATTGGGCCCAATGGCCTGTTTCTACACTGTAGGGAATCTATAATTCTATGAACTAGATACAGTGTCTGAGAATTAGGGCCAGACTGTTCAGAAGCGATATTAGGAAGCGCTTCCACACAAAGGGTAGTCAATGTTTGAAACACTGTTCCACAACTGGCAGTGGATGCTAGATCAGTTGTTAATTTTAAATCTGAGATAGATTTTTTTTGTTAGGCAAAGGTATTAAAGGATATGGGCCAAAGACAGGTATATAGAGTTAGGCCTCAGATCAGCCATGATGTCATTGAATGGTCGAACAGACTTGAGGTGCTGACTGGCCTACTTCTGTTCCTATATTTCTGTGTTACTTTACGTGCTCTAGCTCGATAATTAGCCCAACTTGCCTCATTTCTTTGCAGATTTATCTCTTTCCCACTTCCACAAGAAATTGGATGGTGTCAATTCCTGACATGAAGGTCATGCAATCACCTGGTTGGGCCTTTATTCAACTCTTTCTTCACCATAATTTCTGTGCGTGCTCCATGAATAGTGTCCTCCTCCTTCTCCAGGCTTTGTTCATCCATGTTGGCATCAGCAACCCACCAGGCTCACCACATCTTCATGACTTCTTTCAGACCAACTCTCCCACCACAACAGTCCTTCCCTTTGGAGTTCAGGGACATTTACAACTTGCATGCTTCTACCACGTCACTTTATGCGCAGAAACACACGTGCACTCATTCATCTGTACAAGGTGCAAATTTTGGCTCTTATCTTCATTTCTTAGCACTCAGTCACTTTGCAGTTACTTGGAGGCTGCTGGCTCCAGTGGCTTGTGTTGAATTTTAGGACAGTAAGGAGAAGTAGGCAGCTTGTCATTATTGGGGGATTCAAATAGTCAAAGGGTAGACTTGTTGTTGTCCAGCACTGACTTATGTCAATGTCAATCTACAGAATTTTCCAGCAGCTTACACAGTAAATATACTCATGTGCTTCAACCAAATCATCATGTCTGAACTTCAAAGGGAACCAGCCCTTAGTCATATCAAGTAGAACTATGTTGGTCCTGCCAGATTCAGACAAAGGACTCATCTGATTCCATTCCAGTTGTTTGGTTGTGGTCATCAGGCACGTGGTCCTATGAGAGTCCAGGAGTGCGTGTCTTTGTAGTCCAAAGATTGTGCCGTAGTAAGTTCTGTAGATCACACGCAACTGGACTCAGAAGAACGGGTGGATCAGTTGAGATGTCTTGGGAACATCACCTATCTTTTCCTGTAATGGAACAAAAGGAGAGAGTGAGTATGATGGAAGTGGTTTGAAAAGCTACAAATTAAGATTGGAGTTGTTTTCCTTATAGCAGAGGAAATTGAGAGGACACATGATTAAAAAGTATAAAATTATGAGGGGCACAGGTAGGGTAGACCAGAATAAACTTTTCCTCTTGATGGAGGGATCAATGACCAGGCAGCATAGATATAAGGTAAGGGGGCAGAAGATTTAGAGGAAATGTGAGGAAAACCTTTTTCTTCCAGACGGTGGTGGGTATCTGGAATTCACTCCCTGTAAGGGTGATAGAGGCAGAAACCCTCATAAAATTTAAGAAGCATTTAAATACACACTTGAAATATCCAGGCATACAATGCTATGGGCCAAGTGCTGGAAAATGGGATCAGATAGTCAGGTGGTTGTTTTTGACTGGTGCAGATGCAATGGGCCAAAGGGCCTTTTTTGTGCTGTATACCTCTAGGACTATGACTTTATGAAACTTAGAACAATTCTTGGCGAGATAGGAGCAGAAAAGATGGTGAATTGTGTCCAGTGAATGAATAAGAAGCACAGATGGCAGGAAGGATTAGGAGCTTGGAGGTTGAGGTTAGTGAGAGCTATTGAATGGATGTAATATTGAGGGAGAATCTATGGCCCTTAGGGAGTTGCCTGTGTAGTAACAGAATTGGAGTGAATGGAGACCCTGTGACTGTTAGGTAGAGAAGATGATGGCAGTCCTCGTGGATTTTAGAAAATCATTAATTGTTAACCTTTTCCCTGCACTGCTGTGTGTTACATTTCAGCTGGCGCACTGCACTGACCACCATCTTGGCCCAGGTTGGCTGAGTCTGGAGATGTGGTTTTTTTTTGTCAGCCAGCAGTACTGCCCTCCCCTCCTCTGACAACTCCAGCAGAGCCTCCAGGGCTTTGTTGATGAACCAAGGAGCTAACTTGCCTTCTGGGGCCATTACTTTTAGGATAATGGTCCAGGGCTTCAGTGTGAAGGGCAGTTCCTGGCGTACTGCCTCTCAAGAGATGAACAGCTGAGGCTTAAATGAAGTGTCAGGATGATCTCAAATCCACTGATGTTGCACTTCCATCTCTCCTGCCACATTCTTCTACAAGATGGGTATTGGAGGCTGCTTGCACCATTAATGAGATGAAGAGCAGAAGTTTGTGTGAAAAATGTTATCATGAGTTGAGTCAGATCAGGCTCCATGAATCTCACTGGAAGATGCAATTGTATCCATATGAAGAATAGTTAAAGCCGTTCACCTCTTTGAGAGTAAATTTAAATCACGAGAAAATACATTGGAGGCCACTGCTACTCAGTGTAGATGGATTATGCACTTCGTATAAATAAATTACAATTGTCTCATGATGAAGGTAATTCTTATTGGATGCACAACATCTCCACCAACCATCCCAAAGAGATCTTGTAGACAGATTCAAATTATTTCAATATTATATTTAAAGCTTTTTTTATTGTTCTGATAATGGCTTTAAAATACATCCTTTTATCTTAAACTTTGGGGCAATGTTCATTGGAAATTGGGTCTATATTTGAAATTTTGAGTCAATTCTTTGGAATACTTGCATGAAATGAAAGGAAGTTGGAGTCAAAATTATGAATAGCTTAAATTTTCCAATCTAATTAGCCGATAGCAATCCTTCACCAAATGAAATGGAACATTTTCCTGTAGCAACACACCAAAGGGACATATGAAGTGTTTAGTGTCGAATAAAATCCCAGTTTCAGTTCATTTTGTCCCTTGATTGAATGCTTCACTGTGGTCTTGTCAAACATTCCCATATGGTCCGAAATCTACGTCCTAAGTTTTGCTGCTGTGCTTGTAAAATTTACTGGAGCGTTATTCATTGTTTTATATATAGCTCACTGAGGACAACAGACTGTTGTGGATGCTATCCTAAGGTGACAAAAAAAACAGAATTCACTTGGAGATGAAACCTACCACAGTCAAATAGTAATGTGTAAAATACACCAGGAGCTGACTGAAATGCAGTGTTAAAAGCTAACTATTAGATTTCCTGTTTGCTTTCTATGTATGGGCATGTTGATCTGTTTGGAAATTCCATGGATTGATTTAAAACATTGCAATAAAAGCTGTGACTCTCTGGGGTGGGAGGGAGCTGGGTGTGGGGCCAGTGTGGGTGGCAGCAAGGTGGGAATGATGAAAACATCAAACTTTTTAAGAGATGGTGGACGTAGCCTGGCAGCATAAAAATGTTAATGGCCGTCTCACTATATACTCTCAGTGGTGAGCATGTTATTGCAGCTTTTAGTAAACATACCTTTTTATTGCATTGCACCATACAAAGGACCCTTGTCTATGAATTTTGAAATTATGAATGTTGTGGAAACAGGAGGCAATGACAGTTTTCTTTACTCATGGTAATTTCAGTACCATATGACTTGGAACCTCATCCTCACACACAGAAACACATCGCAGATGTAAGATTGGTGCCTATTGCAAATTTTGAACTTCAGACCTAGTATGTTGAATTGATTTACCTCTATTAGTTAGTTAGGTATTTTCATTTGCTCACCATCTCTATGATTTTGGACAAAGGGTTTTCGATGTAAAATAGTCGTCACAGTGATTCTTATCCACCCTCTAAAATTGTGAAGCAGCTTAACTACATTAATCTAAAGATTTCAGTGAAATTGCAGGCAACAAATGGAAAAAGATTGCATGCATTTCCACTACACTAGCAAAGATGTGGAAGTTAATTCATCTTGGCAAATTCTCCATCATGGCTCTGTACTTAATCTCAGGGATAAGGTCCCAAATATAATTGAGTTATGGTCTTTAAAAATATCAAGATGGATTATTTTAAATGTTCATGTGCTTCCATTCTAATAGTACCTAATAGTTCTCCTGACTGGCACAATAATTCCCTTCAATGTTCAGTAAGTCTTTATTCCTGGGGGGAACATGGATCTTTTCCTGCAAGTAGTTCTGGAATGATGGCATAGTGTCGTCATTAATACTGGTTTAGCATTGCTAAGTAAAACGCCTGTGGAAATTGCTGGGGAGGACTCGGAGGACAGGAATCCAGCTTGTGCACTTTCCCATAAAATAAAAACATGACTGACCCAAATTTACTGCCTTGGTCTAAATTTTGATGGCCACCCTGAGTTCTGTTCTGTTCTGTTGGGAACCCAGATTTCAGGAATGAAAAAGAAGCTGAATGCCACTGTTGGCGAACACTTTTGTGTTCATTGATAATGATGAAAAGAAAACTAGCTGTAATCTACTGTTATGCTATTTTATCATTAAAGTTAGGTCTATATTGCTGGTGATGAGCACTAAAGTTGAAGGAGGGTGGCGTGGTTGTTCAATGGTCAGCACTGCTGTTTCACACTGCCAGGATTCGGGGTTCGATTCCACCCTTAGGCGACTGTGTGTGTGGAGTTTGCATGTTCTCCCTATGTCTGTGTGGGTTTTCTCCAGGTGCTCTGGTTTCCTCCCACAAAGATGTGTAAGTTAGGTGGATTGGCCATGGTAAATTGTCCATAGTACCCAGATATGTTTAAGTTAGGTGGACCATTCATGGGAAATGCAGGATTACAGGGAGTGAGGCGATGACGGGTCTGGGTGGGATGCTCTTTGGGGACTCAGTGTGGGACTCAGTGGGCCGAAGGGCCTGCTTCCTGTAGGGATTCTATAAATGATACGCAGATATTAAACAAAAATTCAAAATGATCTCTAAGGCTAAAACAACACTGGTCAGAAGTCCACAATGTTGGAAACAGATGTTAAAAATTGAAATTGACAAGTAATATTTTGGTTGTCACTCAAGCCCCAGTTTATTATTTCTGTCACTTTGTGGGTGGTGAGAAAACATTCCTGAAAATGCTAGAATGAAACTATGGAAGGCAAAAGCTACATTTTCGATTAGAAGGTTTTTTTTCCAAAACTAAAACATAACAAAAGCTTGGGAACACAAGTCATCCTGAGAATTAAGGCTATATTCCATTTTGTAAATAAAATGAAACCAAAACCTCAAGTCCGGAGTTCTGATTAAATCACTTTGGTATTTAAATATTTTATCCAACAAATTTTATCACCAAATTTAAAAAAACTCCCTGCAATTCAGCTTAATTCCCAAGAGTATTCAGGGATTAATGTTCAATTTACTTTGTTTGGTGCAGTGGAAAATATTTATATTTTTAGCGTAGTAAATCAAGTGCACCTGTAAATTAGAATCAATTAGTTTAATTGGAAAAGATATTGTGATCCCAGCACATTGGTATTCTGCCAGCTAAAATGTCATGTCCTTCTGGACTGAATTGATTTAAGGTCATGTTATCGAACTGAATCTTGATTCAATGTAATCCATGCTCACTAGCCTATCCTACCAGAGGACATTGGAAAGATGTATCATTCTTTCCATGGAGACATTTTTCTAGACACTCATTCTGAATTGTCCTTCAACTAAATTGAATCTTTGCTTCTCTGTTTTACTATCTTCACTAAAGTGCTCCAGACTGAACTTAACTTTGGACAGAGCTAAGAATGCCAGAGAAGAAACAAAGATAATGCTACTTGCTTACTAAGGAAATGGTGATTATGAATGAACAAATAGTTAATATTCGATGTAGAAGATTCCTTTTAGCTTGTTCCCTTAAAAGGCTAAACAATTTCACTTGCTGTCTGGCGGTTCGTAATTACTTAGTCCTTTGAGTCCAAAAATCAGCCTGATGATTGTTTTCTTCAATACTTTTACAGCTTACTGTTGCTTTTATTTTTGGTGATCAAAATTGAAAACAGTTCTCAATCAGGCCAATAAGAGTATTAGGCTATCGTTTTTTTTTTTGACTTGGGCCTAATTGATCTCGCAATGTAATTTAGTATTCTGTTTATTTAGATTGTTGCTGCTGTGCAACACCATGCTCCATAATTTCATCATGTAATTTTTAATAGTAGAGGCATTATTTTTGGATACCAGATGGCATTCACATCAAGTCCTGGCTGTCATGCTTCAGTTCTGTGCCTGCATATGGAGCCCACCATCAAAACATTGGTAATCTTCATGAAGAACCAGATCCAGAGTGGCAGAGCTGCAAGCTGACCTGCACACCATCATCTTGGCCATGGGTTCATCCCATCAATGAGGAAGGTGAAAGGGTTCCTGACACCTGGGCTCTTCTCCATCACAGGTAAGCAGGAATGTGTGCCCTGTGAGGGAGGTCAAGTCTGCATTTCGAGTCTCCTGTCAGGATCCACTGCGTATGGACAGCAGCCTCTCAGCCCCACTGGTCTCCAGTAGCCATGGCAATTGCAAGATCCTGCATGAGGCACAGCACCTCAGTATGGGGCCTTCCAAATCCATGCCAGGCCTTGGAGCTGCACAATGAGTAGACTGCCTTTACTGTGGCATGCATGCACTGATGCAAGTATGTTAAGATAAGCATATTTTTTCGTCAGAATGATAATTAAACTTGTCACTTGTTAAACAATGATGGTGTATGTCCAATGACAATGTGTCACAGTTTCTGGTAAGGGATGTTTATGGTTTAATTGCGGCCTTGTCAGGCCTCACTTCCAGCCTTGCGCCCTCAGTGGATTGTCAGTGTAGGGGTAGTGAGTCAGGTCATCTCCTTGGATGTGTTAGTGAATGTGCAGAGACTGGGAATGATGATGGCATATAATAAGAAGGAGGTGATACCATGTCAAAGTGGCAGTGAGTTTTTAATAACATAGGCATCGAACAAGCATCATTGTTGCAGGAAGTATATGGCCAAGATTGTCTTGAATCTCCCTTGTGCATTTCTCAATTGCTCGTGCCTTTGGTATAGAGGACTTATCATTGCTTGCTCTGTTGCCAAACCCCAACCCCACTTGGTCTTCATCAGCTGAAGAATGAGGCTCGTCTAAATCCTCTGGATAAAAGGCCTCCCCCTCTCTGCAATACCACATTAAGGAGAGCACGCAGAAGATGAAAATATGGGAAGCCCTTGCTGAGGGCAATCATGTGACAAATTGTGATTGTTAAGATTGGGACTTTTCCATGACTGTCCCTTTTGTTTCTTTTCAAGGATTTTATACCTGGAACAAGAGTTTGAGAACATATATTGTGATGATTCCTCATTCCCACTGAAGTTGCATAATCAAATAATGTTGATCTTGCTTTGTGCACTTCCTGTGCAGCCATAACCTTGTATGCCTTGCTCTGTGTAAGCACCCTATGATCTGAATGCCCTTGTTTGGTATGATCTGCCTGTACGCCTCACAAAACAAAGTTTTCGCTGTACTTAGGTACATGTGACTTCAATAAATCTAAACACATATTGGTATTTGCCAACATGTACCAGCATAGATCTAAGCTCTTCAGTTGGATATCTATTGGGTTTTCACTCACAAAGAAGCATGAACAGAGGCTGATGGCAGGAATAGTCACAGAGTAGACACTCTGGGGGCACAGTCCACTCCAAGTTCAGCTTAACTGGACAGTAATAAAGGGTTATCATTGAAAAGGATTGTAGTAGGGGTGAACATCAACTTAGCTAGTTACTGACAGCGGTGTACGCACACTCTCCACAACAGTGGAGAAGGTGAGCTCCAGCAGTAGTGGCTGTGTGTTGCAGGCAAATACAAAAATTTCCTTTATGGAGCTATTTCCTGCCTCTGTGTAACTACAAGCAGTCATTTCAAATGAAGCCATAGTTTCTGACAACGGATTTGCAGTAGTTGACTAATATGAAGGATAGGATTGTAGTTACTTTACCTGTGATCTTACAATGTGCCACTGATCTTCACTATAGCTCTACCATAGGGTGGCAGGAGTGATTTGGTGCTGACCAGCTTTTAAACCAAATCATCTACGATCACTGGATTTGCAATACAGTGATCTTAACATATTCAATGACCCTCAAAATTGCTCAGTTGTTTCTGACTACATTTTATAAATAACAGATCTTGGGCACCAGGTTTATAACTCGAATAAAAATTAATAATTTATTATTAAGAATGTAACATTAGTAGAACACAGATAAACTACAAAGCAATCTAATTATATTTATGAACTAAGATCAATCTTCTTTAAATATAAACCCCCACTCACAAACTGCCAAATAGATATAACTAAGGGATAAATTACAAAGTGAAAATAAAATAATCATAATTTTCCAGTTCAATAACCATTTCAATGATGAATACTGGGTCTTCATGAAATCCTCTGATGATGTGGTATATTACAGATATGTTGGATTGCATCTTGCTTGAATTCCAAAGTCACCAGTCAATGCAAACAGCTTCCACACACCACTGGAAACTCTTTCTTATTTCTTACAGGCTAAGATTATTTTCTCAGAACATTCAACAAGGTGATAACTGGAAAACAACTGAAGACAGCAAAACCAAAAATGGCTTCCCAGACTGGTAGCTGTTAAAGCAAAAATGGCCTCCTATTCAAAACTAAGTCAGAACCAGCTCGCTCTTTGTTTTCTCCCTCTCTATCAACATTCTCTGTAGTTTGCTGGCCATCACTGATATGCTATTTATTGACCAATTCAACATCCAACCAGTTGCCTGTCCCTGAACATAACTACATCTCAATGCTGAATCACCTACAGTGTCCTCAGAACTGTAACTAACCTGCATTATATTTCAAGGCCAGTTCCCAACAGCAAACATCAGTATTTTGTTCTTTCCTTTTTTTTGAAACAAGTTGCTTTTCAAAGTTTAATTCTCAACTGCAACTCACAGTTCCAAACCAAGAATGATGAAAATAAAAGAAGGAAAAAAAGATGGCCTGAACAGAAGCACGTTGCCAAATAGTGACAAGAAATAGATGCACCACTTACATCATTCTCATTTCTCACCCTGTGACCACTTACATCACTCCCATTTCTCACCCTATGGTTACATCTCAGTCAGCGCCCGATGTGCTGCCGGTTTTCCTGATGCCTGAGTTGGTCCCTGCACAAGTACTGGTGGAGCTGTCTTTGTTGGGGCCCTCAAGCCATAGGGATGCACCATACACAAGTATAGGGAGCGTAGGAGATAACTATTAGAATACAACAATGTTATAAGGGTGAGCTGAAATGTTAGGTTTACTTTTCATATAATGGTACTTAAAATGTATGATCATTTCATCTGGAGGATTTTCTTATTTATTTGTCCCAAACAGAGTTCTCAGTTCTACCTTCAATTTATTCCAACATCCCTGGCAGAAATGTATGTAACTGGTCTAGCAATGGATGTTTCATTTTCAGATAGCTTGTCATCCTCTTCACCCTCCTCCTCTTCCTGTCCCCTCAATGTTTTTATCATCAGGATATGATGAATGGGTGCCTTGTTGTTCCCTACCTCGAATTCTCTCTGCTGCATTGTGAACTGGCACCATGTCCTTCACTGATGTGTGCCAGAGGTGACCTGCAGACCTATTTAGCCATTGCAATAGCATCTTTAACATTTTGATGGCTTTCTCTATGACACACTTGGTGATTGATGGGGGTCTCTATGGAGACATGAGTTATATTTGAATGGATGGTCCCAATGAGTCAGGCTTAATTCTGCTTCCTGGTAGAAAGAAGTTTAGCAAGGTGGTGGCACGGTGGAATTCCACTGAATTAGTAACTCAGGCTAATGTTTTGAGGTGGGACTCTTGTGGGTAGTGTCCCTTCTTCCAAGCCAGGAAGCTTGGGTTCAGGTCCCACTTGTTCCAAAGGTATATAATGGCATTTCTGAACAGATAGATTAGGGAATATCTAGACAGAAGTTTTGAATTGTAATATAAAGGGTTCATTATTAAGCTAATTCTTACAAAGCACCACTGGTATTGTCAGATCACATGTGGCTGGACTCTGAGAAGGAAAGGTGCTTTTGAAGTTCTGTAATAGTCTATCTTGTAAGTAGTGTGAACAGCCAATGAATATCAATGGAGGTAACAAGAACTGCAGATGCTGGAGTCAGAGTCAACACAATGTGGACATGGAGGAACACAACAGGCCAGGTAGCATCAGAGGAGCAGGAAACATTGACAGGAAACACTGTGTTGACAATAAATATTGATGTTGGTTTCTAACTTTCTTCTATTGAAGATATGCCAAGTCCAGTCATGATATTAATGCACAGTGCAATCGATTGTGACTGATTTTTGAGGATCCCCATCAATGCTGAGAAAGAAGAAAAATCCAAGATATAGTCAGCTTGGCAATACTGACTTGAGAAATGGCTATGATAGCAAATGGAACAATGAACTGCTGAAAGTAGGCAAAGATATGGAAAAAGCCTTAAGTCCCACTGTAAAGAAATATTCAGGCAGGTTAGTTAAGCTGCTGGTGTGTCTTTTCCTCTGACTTCAAAGGCCTAGCAGTGCCTTTTGGGAAGCTGTAAGAGTAAGATCAAAACATAAATTGTGTATGAGTAGAATGAAAGAGTTGCGGAGTGGTGTTGTATAAGGGGTTAATAGTTTACTAGTAGTTAGACTTCACCATCATTGATATTAAATGATGTAAAATTAAATGACTGGATCTGAGAGGAAGTCTTACAAGAGACTACCAACGTAAATAGTGCAAATAAGTAATGAATGTTAATTAGCTTGTAATGGAATGATTTCCACCTCTCCTCTATTGAAGACATGAAGAATCCTGTCCTGATGCAGGAATGTTGGAATGCTCTGGCATAACAACAACATAACAACTTCCAGTGAATCTGGTGCACACTTGCCTGAGCTTTCTCTCATGGTTGTACCTCAGTTGTACATAGATGAATTGAAATCCTTTTCACTTGATGAAAACTGCTGGTTGATCTAGTCATTCTCGGATTGTCATATGTGCATGATGGATGATGTCATGTAACCATGGGAAACCAGCCAGAGGCATGGGCTTTAATTCTCCTGGAGGGTTGAGATCCTGGCTGTAGTTTCAGTTCTGGGCTGGAAAATCAGACGTGGCTGCGGCAAGATACTGTTTGTGATCTTACCAGAGGGAGCCAATTATGCAGCCTCCTCTGGGATCCCTGGGCAATTAGGGATCGTAATCGGATTCCAATATGGGTGCAGGAGTTTCTATGGCCTGGCTTCCACATCATGCTTTTTGCTTGTGGAGACTTGAGCACTGTGATTTAATGCTGATAGCTGAATAAAAAGCCATACATGGTTTTGGTTCAGACCTCTTTCTTAATTTCTGGGCTCCAGACAAAAACAGAAGATTCATGCACAAAGAAAAATGATACGGTTTCAGCTAATTGACAAGTGTAGAAAAACCAACACGTGGAAAAGAGAATATATCGCAGAGACAGCCCAACATGAGACAGTAGTGTTTTCCTTCTCTGCCCTACTTTCAAAACCACTCTGCAGATTCATAGGATTCAGCCTTTGGCTTCAACTCATTCTGGCTCCTGTTGTTAAAGGCGACATTGGAATATGTCGCCATCCTGACAAACAACCTACCCGCATTGTGAGTCTCATGGGGAGATGAAACATAGACCGGGTGACTGCTTTACACAATACCTAATATACTCTTTACAAAAATTACTCAGAGCTTCTAGTTGCCTGCTGCCTTGCCAACATTTCTGTCTCAGGTCTGCTCCAGTGAGGTTCAGCGCAAGCTGGAAGAACAGAGCCTCATTTTCCACTTGGAAACCCTGCAGCCTTCAAGATTCAATATCAAGTTCAATAATTTTAGAACCTGAACACCTCCTTCCATGTCCTTTTCCTATCCCATTATTCCAGGCCCAGTCACGACATAGCTTGTTTTCAGCACAACCAGCCCATCCTCACCAACCCACGGTCCCCATTATTAGCTTTCCTCCTCCCTGGTTTAATAATAGCAATCCCTCTGTCTGCCTAACTGTCCTTCCCTCTCTCTGGGCTCCATCTCCACATATCTGCTCAGTCTCCCAACCCCCTCCCCCAACCAGCATAGAGACCACCTTTTTCCTGGTTCTAGAGAATGGTCACTGGACTCAAATTGATTACTATGCTTCTCTCCACAGATGCTGCCATACCTGCTGAGTTTGCCCAGCAATTTCTGTTTTGTTTCAATTGAAATTCCAGTTATATTGCCTTCAAATGCATCTCATTAACTTCTACTAATAATTGACATACATTAAGCAGGAAGTTAATGTGTATATATCTAAATATACATGCTTAAATCTTTGGAGATGGTTGGGAATCAGCATTGAGAAATTGTTTTTGCCCTGGGCCTTACTCCACCCTCCCATCCTGGGAGTTGAAGTATCCTCTCAGAGGAAGAAATCATATTTCTACATGAAGAAATTCAAATAATTTGCCATCAATATCCCCTTCTCAGATAGGCAACATGATTGCTCCACGTCTTTACATACCAATTTCCACGGACGTGCCATTAGGGAATCGCTGAAAATTGAAAATTCTTTGGATGCTACTACACCTTTGTTGTGATAGAGATTAGAAAGAATGGAGTATTTGAAAAATGGACTATTAAGATTTAGAAAGTGGAGGCCCTATGTGTGGCCTTTGGTAGACCATGAGGAATCATTTGAAGCTTGAATTTTCCAATATTTAGTGAGAATAAAACTAAGGGAAAGGAAGCACTAGAAGTTCAACATTCAACTCTTGTTGGCCAAGAAAAGCAATTCTGCCTGCTTTATGCAGCTGTTACTATGTTTAATTTTAAATTATATTTCAGCAGTATGTGAAATATCGCCCATATTTTATAGCAATTGTTATTTTTAGAACAGGATAGTGATTTGAGAAGTAGAAATACATTCAAATTATATTGATATTAAGCAATGAATGCTTAATTCATTACTTCACTGGAAACATAACTCTACAGATGTATCTTGTTAAATTCATATCCACAATCGTGAATTTTATTCCTCTGACAAATTCAATTTATTTCAGACTTTTTACCAGTCTGATTATTCTAACAGACCTGGTTTATGCACAGAGGCATAGATTAGCATATTGAGAAAGAGTAAACTAACCAACTTTAATATTATTATATGCAGATAATAAGAGTTATGACTGGTATTGATTTATAGCATTAAAGATGTTACCATTCACGTTGTAACTGAAGTTTTCTTTTAAAAGATGTTGGTTCAAAATAATTTTTTAAGGTCATTCTAGTTCCTTCTACAAACAAGCTGAATATTTGGAACAGTCAGCAACAGCACTTGTGTGGAAGTGATCCACCAAGTTGGCCATGCTTATGCTTCACAGGATGCTTGGTCTATTGCAGTTTGAACTTATCCCAAGATTTATTGTACCATACAAGCCCACCATAACAGGATAACAACGTCCTACACTAATGCAGATTCCTGCCAAGATGATTTCCACTCTATCAGCAGTGGGGCACCAGTAGTTCAACAGATATTTAAAAAGCACTGACATAACTCAACAGCTAGGAGGAAAAAGTAGGCGCGTGCATTCAGCACTACCATCACAAGGGATCAGAACCCTTAAAATGTTTCTGCATCTCCACCATCTGGGCTTAAAATGAAGTAAAATATATAGAAACAGAAATTTATGTCCAAAATGTAGTCAAATGAAGCAAGAAGTAAAGGTCTGATTGAAAAGGTTGTTTCTGGCTCATATTCAAAGGAAGTGATGATAAAGTAAGACAGGAGGCTAATGAGTTTGCACCAGGAACACTGAATAATCAATGTTAGACAATCCTACAAAATGTAGGAATAGATGATTGCGTTATTCGGCTTTGAAAAAATGATGTCTCATCTCACTTCTATGACATCCTTAGGACATGGGTTCAGCTTTGTTTCTCAGCCCTAATTCTATCACTCTTCCACATCTAGCCCACGTAGTTGAACTGTCAATCAAATGTCAATTCAGTAACACAGCCGTAGCAATCATCTGTAGAAGCCACAATTGCTAAAGGCAACTTGAAAAGGCTTTCCAACTTGTAAAGTACTTGATTCTAAACTACTATCTGAGCACCACCTTTAATAATATTAGAGACAATAAAGAGATCAAGTTTTCTGAAATTTTACTGTAAGTGCTTGCCAAATCCCGGCGGAAGGTTATGAATGTAGTCACATTATTCTTGAGTTAGTGAAGCTTCTCGACTTGCTAAATGGTCACTTATTTTGAACTGAGTACAGTGGCTTCCACTGCACTCCTCAGTCAAAATGGCATGCATTATACGTTCACAATTCTGCCATGAATCTTGTCAATTCCACATTGGTGAGGTGTTAGTGGGTATGAGCTAACATCTACCTGAAGTATGGAGAATAGGCAGATTGTATTGTTAGTTGCAACACTGATTTGATGATAGTTTGCCATTTTGGAACTGAAAGCTCTGGCTAATCCCTGTCTTGTTGAATTCTCAGCAAGTAGCAGGAAGTCTTCCCCACCAATGCTATTTAAAAGGATCATCAATTGCTTACAAACCAAAGTCATTAGCCATGTTGTCATTGAATAGCCTTTGTTACTTAATGACTGCCCTTTGGTTTTCTATCATGACTCGCTTACAAATGGCATAGTGAATGGCTATAGAATGAACACATCATTATGGGTGCCAGGATATTGGGCACTGACTTGCCTGATTTTCTGCCTACAGTTACATACTAGCTGGACAAAGAGGGAGTGGAATTTCATTTCATTCCAATGCTTGCAATCAAAGGCACCCTGAAGCTGCAATTATATTAAGCCCTTTAGACCAATCCACCTCTTTTTCTCAGCCTCGAACAGAACTAAGTGAATGAAGGTATGAATCCTCATTGATTGGGCTGAATTTAATTGCTGGGGTCCATTTTATGGAGTCCTAATGGGATTAAATCCCAATTTGGCAATTATCTGACTGACTTTGGGATTCTCTGGATCTTCAGGATGAGGTCCTACCCCAAGTGCTGCTGACCAATCAGAGGCCTGGTAAACTCTTCAGAAACAGTGGTGTCACCAGAGGTGGTAGCCATTGGTGGGACAGCAGGAGGCCTGGACAATGAGCAATAATGGATGGTCTGGAACCCAGCAGAGTAGATACATCATGGCCAATCAAGCAAACACCATGAGGCTATTGGGAGCTGGGTCTTTCTTTGCATTGTCCTTGTCACCAGCTGGGTCCTCCATTGGACACTACACCTAAATAACGACTCACACCCATTCTGATGGAATCTAGCAGGGCTGAACTATTGATCTGCCTATGTGACATGGACCCCTTCAACTACGTAGCAAGTTGTTAGATGAGGCTGTAAAGTGGCCATTGGCTGGTGATTTATGAGCCTTACTTGGCCCAAGGGTTGAAGGCTGGTCTTGACCTTTTTCACTCTTGACCTGATCGGGGGTTTTGGTAATGAAAGGGCAAAATGTGTCAACGCAATCTTGGAGGGCTGAAGGGCCTGTTCCTATGCTGTATTGTTCTTTGTTCTTGTTCTTTGAGAAAGTTTCTCCATCCCCTGTCTCCATACGTTAAAGGCTATTTACTCAGGGACAGGATTTGGGGAATGCATTTGGTGGTCAGTAGTATTCTTCGAGCTGATTGTTGAGAATAACTCCTGCCCGCTCAGATCGTTGATAGGTGTAGTGATAAAGGTATGGTGCAATGAAAACTGGCTGAGGCTATAAGTGTGGTTGTTGGGATATGATGCTTGATAACGCATTCACTAACCGTAGCCGCACCCATTTCATGTGGTATTCTTTCTAGCCATCAGTGTTGGACCTCTTGACCATCACGTTTGGCCATACTTCTTGATGGCTTTCTGCAATTCATTGTGGATATAGATCTCCTTCTTCTCACCTTCCCCAGGAACATCTAATGACGGACACAGAAAACATTCAAAGTCTGCTCTTCTGCACAATGAAAACAGAAAATATTGTACCAACTGTTTCCAAGCTCAGGTTTACTTTCTGCTCAACTTTCACGTCCTGCTCCAGCCATAATACACCCACCCCTTAAGAGTTACACATCGAAGTATCTCGTCCAACCCACATTAATAAGGTCCAGGGATTTACAATTTTGAGTCCTCTGTCAACGTATGCAACCAAAGGACACCAAAGGCCTGTTTAGTGCTGATGTCATGCAGAAGTGTTAATTTTACATAAACTGTAAAGATTGCATTCTGCCTGTACTTTAAACACAGGGACAGGATTGATCCCTATGTCAGTCATTGGGAGCTTTCTGTTTCAGTCCCAATATTTTCTCAATATTCAGTTTTGTTTGTTGTGAATTTTTAGCTCTCAAACAGTGACTTCTCCAACAGCAGTTATACATTTTTGATTCAGAGACCGTAGGAACTGCTGATGCTGGAGAATCTGAGATAACAAGATGTAGAGCTGGATGAAAACAGCAGGCCAGCATCAGAGGAGTAGGATAGCTGATGTTTTGGGTCTGGACCCTTCTTCAGAAATGGGGGAGGGGAAGGGGATTCTGAAATAAATAGAGTGAGAGGGGGAGGTGGATGGAAGATTGATAAAGGGGCAGATAGATGGAGAGGAGACAGACAGGTCAAAGAGGCGGGGATGGAGTCAGTAAAGGTGGGTGTAGGTGGGGAGTTAGGGTGGGGGTTGATCAGTCAAGGGAAGACAGACAGGTCAAGGAGGTGGGCATGAGGCTAGTAGGTAGGAGGTGGGGATGGGGGTTGAGGTGGAAGGAGCGGATAGGTGGGAGAAAAGACAAACAGGTCAAGGAGGTGGGGATGAGCTGGGCTGGTCTTGTTATCTCTATACATTTTTGATATATGTTTTACAGGCTATTTTCTGCCAGTTAAATTTGTTCTTTGTTCTGAACGTTGTTCATCAGATAACACCGAGCACATTTCTTGAAAGTACACCAAAGAGCCAGATGACACCTCAAATGCAGATCTTTTGTTTAGCTTGTAAGAGTTGGTTTTGTATTGTTCTCCAGGTCCTGTTTGAGGCCCAGAGTGGGTTGGAAAATTGACATTATTATAAATCACATCAATCCACACATGTAACCCAGCACCTGAAAGTCCTGTAGCATCGACTAATGCTGGCCTGGTAGGTATTGTCAGCAATATTACTGATTACATTTCTTTAGGGCATTGTTCATGCTTCCATTGGGATTTCATGAGGAAATTAATCCCATCATGCTAAGACTGACCTGACCAAAGCATAATATCATTTTTGATTATGACAATGATCCACCAACACACCTTACACTTCCTCAACCTTCCTCTACCTTTGGCACCACTGATATACTCCACAATTTCTCCTCTGCAGTTCACCTCAAGGCAACATGTGTGGGTATAGAACATAGAACGTAGAACATAGAACATTACAGTGCAGTACATGCCCTTCGGCCCTTGATGTTGTGCCGACCTGTGAAACCGATCTGAAGCCCATCTAACCTACACTATTCCATGATTATCCATATGTTTATCCAATGACCATTTAAATCCCCTTAAGGTTGACGAGTCTACTACTGTTGCAGGCAGGGCATTCCATGCCCTTACTACTCTCTGAGTAAAGAACCTTCCTCTGACTTCTGTCCTGAAGTATAGGTTGAGGGGCTACTCACTTGATTCAACAGGGCATGACGTGTGGCTGAGATGATGGGATAAAGGCTGTAGGAAGTGAGGGGGAATGTGGAATTGGACCAGGTATTTAAAAGAAACAAGCTGGAAAGAAGGATTGAATTGTGTGGCATATTATTCAGTGCCAGATCGGTCTGAGAAGTGTTCCCACTCATCCGAGTAGGTAGCTCTGCATATTTGAACACCTAACACAAGTGACTTTGTCGTGTATGAAATTATTCACTTACCCATGGGTTTATAAAGAGGAAGGCCTATTCCAAGACACTTCACATCCAGCATTTTCTGCCTACCATGTGTGGGTGTAGGTTTAACACATCATCTCTTCCAACAGTTTTTCTCACATATCTACATGGCTGTTTCTGGTGAACCTAAGTCTCCATCCTTGTATCAGAGATAAAAGGTACTGCAGATGCTGGAGAATCCGAGATAACAAGCATAGGGCTGGATGAACACAGCAGGTCAAGCAGCATCATAGGAGCAGGAAAACTTGACGTTTCGGGCCATGTTACTTGTTTGCTGCCTCATGTTAACATCGTGTAGAACGTATTAGTCATCTTCTACATTGACACCAAAGGTATAGAGTTTTACCTTCCTACCTCTTTGATAATTGGCAACCATGTCTACACCCTCTTACTCCAGATTAAGAACTGGATGAGCCAAAATCTCCACCTTTTTTTTAGATTACCAAAAATGAAGGCATACTCTTTGATTCCTGTCAGCACATCTGTCCTTCAGTCTTAACATTATCAGCATTCAGTTTTTCATGTCTGACTAGTTCTGAGATGCAAGGTATTTACATGTTATTCAAGCCTGAGTCCACTTCCTTCCCCACAGTTTACCACAAAATTACTTCACCTCCACAATCTCAAACTACAATTCAGAAATCTTCAACCATGTACCCTTAAATGATCATTTGCTAGCACTCCCAATGCTTCTGTTCTAAAAAATTCCATTACTTTTAGTTGGCCTAAGGATCTATTTTCTAAACTTATTCATAGTGCCATTGAATCCAAGACAAAGATTTATTGCCCATCACTAATCTCCCATTGGAAAGTGGTAATGAGCTTTCTTTCTCACATTTGAATTCTTCAAAATGATTCCCTACAGTAAATCTGTTATTAGCTCCCACTTTCAATCGCTATATTCTCCTCTGAATGTGTTTTTTTTCTCATTCACCGCTGCATTTTTGACAGGGTTAAGTGAATTGTTTCACCTCGTTTCAGTCATTACTCTTGGAACTGCAAAAGCTGTCCTACCCTGATCCTGGTTTCCAAAGGTTTTCTGAACATTATTCTTATTCATGCTTTACTCATCACTCACGCACTTTCTATCATCCTATTTCTGTCCTGTTCAGTGTTTCCTTACTCGCCTCAACCTTTAAGGTGCCATGAGGCATCCTTTGACATGAAAGGAATCTCGGTGAAACAATAGGCATTTAAGGGGGAGGTGATGGCCTAGTGATATTGTTGCCGGACTGTCCTGGTTCAATCCCGCCATGGCAGATGTTGGAATTTCACTTCAAGAAATATCTGGATGATAATTGTCATGAATCCATTGCTGATTGTTGGGAAAAAGCCATCTGGTTCACTAATGTCCTTTAGGGAAAATGCAGACCCACAGCAATGTGGTTGACTCTTGACTGCCCTCTGGGTAACTAGGGATAGGCAATAAATGCTGCCTGGCCAGTGATGCCCTAATCGCATGAATGAATAAAGAAAAGAAAATGGGCAAACACTGAGAATTCTGAGAAACTCAGTAGGTCTGATAGATCTGTGACAAGAGAAATAGAGTTAACATTTCAAGTCCAGTATGACTCTTCTTCAGAATAGTTCTGAAAGCTTAAGCTGCCTCCTGCTTCACAGATGCTGCCAGACCTGCTGATTTTCTCCAACTTTCTCCAGATTTATTTCTCATTTCCAGCATCCACAATATTTTTCTTTTATTTAAATACGTGTTAGGGCAGTGTTGGAAGACATTTGTGAGAAAATAGAAATTAGAGCTTGTGATGACTTGAGAGTTTATCAGTAACTGAGTCACACAGAGCAGGAAGTTTCTAATCTATGTACATTTTGATGACATTAGGCTATGATGGTGTGACACAAAGGTAGAATTAGATGCTGATTATTCATTAATTTTAGCCTTTTAAGGATCGTAATTTCTAAGTGAAGATATAATTGAAATAATAATTTTAATCTTTTGACTGGGGTTTTGTTGGGTACAAGTAGCCTGTTCACCAAAACAAATCTGTGCGTTCTGTGCCTTATATCTTTTTGGGTTCTCTGAATAAAACAAAGAAGATAAAAATTTGTCTGCACGTAAATTATACTCATTGCCATTTCAATATCCTTTCTGCTTAATAATTTAGATCAGTTGCACTTGTAAATTCTACATACATTGAAGGCTTGTCTTATCCCACATACAACTAATTGTCAGATTTCAATAAATCACAATCATTCCTGTTTTTGCTGGGGGAGGTAAGATGTCTGGAACAGATGTTTTTTTATTTATGAAATATCTTTTTTAATGCATTTATTATTGCAAATACAGCAGAATGTAGTCAGATTTATCTTTCGGTGGGGGATAAAAAAGTAGCAGAAGACAAGTGCATTTTCAGTACTGTATTTCTAAAGGAAAAACATAATATCTAAGCAAATTTCAGCAGCCTAACTCTTTTAGATGCTAATAGTAACAGTAACCAAATGTCCTTCTGTTAAATTTAATCTGATAAAATTTATACAAATTCTATACAACTAGTAATAATCTCCTCCCAAAAGTGTCTGCTGGGACACTAGCTTCATTTGAATTTGAACAATTTCATTCCGTAACATAGCAAATAAGGTAAAAGTAGCCAGGGCTATATTTAAAATGGGGTAGTAATATCTAATGTTCGTGACAAATCTTCTGAAGAGAAGACACCATGATGACCCTAGGCAGAGGTGATGATTGTAGGACTTTTGAGAGGTTAAGTCAGATCCAAGAGATTCGATTCACTGATTGAAATTCTGGTTGAGAGGGCTGTAAGATACTTATTCCCAAGAGGATTTCAGGTACGCAAACCCCGGCTGATGAAGAGGTCAAATGATATTTGACTGAAATAAACACTAATAATGCCCCTTTGATATAAAATGGCTGATGTTTGTTTCTATTCATTCATGGGATGAGAGTGTCACTGACTAGGCAGCATTTATTGCCCATCCCTAATTGCCCAGAGGGGAGTTCAGAGTCAACCACATTCCTGTGGATCTGGGAGTCACATGGAGGCCAGATCAGGTAAGAATGGCAATTTCCTTCCCTAAAGGAGATTAGTTTTTCCATCAATTGGCAAAGGGTTCATGGTCATCATTAGGTTCTAAATTCTAGATACTTTATTGAATTCACGTTCCACCATCTATTCTGGCGGGATTCGATCCCAGGTCCCCAGATAGTTATCTGGGTCTCTTGATTAACAGTCCAGCAATAATACCACAAGGCCATTACCTCCTCTAATATGTCTATTATAAGCGCTGAGAGAACAGCTACTGAAAAATATACATGATTGTTTTAAAGATCTTATCACTGAATCTTATCTGTTTTTCCATCTAGTTCATGTAAATAATAAACTTGAATAATCAGTGGCTGCTTTATGAATATGTACAAATGACATACAGAGCCCAATATTGTTAGCCTTTCAGACCACGATCCAGTAATTATGGAAAATCCTCCATCCAATTTTATATCTGACCTGACCGTATCGTTTTCAACTGCTTGACTAGACTGTCTGAAAAATAAATTTAAATATTCTGTCATTGGAGACTGTCTCACCATATCAGTTGAAAAGGCCAAATTTAAGGGACTGGTCTTCTGCTAAATACAAAAACATCTCTTTTTATTTTTAATAAATTTAAACAAGGATTAATGTAAGTGTATTTCAATCTTATTTAACCAAAGATTATCTTTTTGCATTATATGGCTGGCGCAGTTTGTTTATATATTAAACATAAACAATTTATTTTAAAAATGTGCGACAGTGAGTTGGAGAGGGGAAAGGGCTGTTGTGGCACAGTGGTGGTGTCCCTACCTTTAAGCAAGGCAGTCTGGCTTCCAGTTCCACGACAGCAGTGACATATCATCTCTGAACAGGTTGGTTAGAAAATGTCTATGACAAAATAGAAACAGGGTTCCAACCATGGTGAGGGGAGGAATGGATTTGGGGTGCAGGGATAAATCCCTCAGGAGGCTTAAGTCCCACTGTAATGTTCTAGTTTGCGGTCAGTAATTTGCTGATTTTTAGGTGGTTTGAATCACTCCCAGATCCTTGGCTCTGACACTGGACTTATTTAAGAATGTGGAGCGAAGAAGGCGGTAGACAGGTGTTTCAGGGGCATTCGTTAACTATAAAAGGTAAGTATATTACAATAAATAAAGGCAAATACAACAAATAGTGAAATTGATATCAATTATACAGAAGACAGTATTAAATACACTATTAAACTAAAGAGAGGTTAAACACTATTAGAAGTTAAACACAGTTATAATCTCAGAAACTTTAACAGGCTTTCTAGCTTTGGGGCTCCCTGCATTGTCACCACCCACCTATCCCTCCCTGCTAGCTAGATTGGAAACTTTGAAGTCTCGGGAGTTTTAGCTCACCACTGAGGAAAAACGTGGTTTTGAAGTATAGCTGACTATTCCCACTTGCCGTACCCAGTGTCTCGATGAAGACTTCGGACAGTGTAGGCCTTTAGACAGTAGCAGTTATCTTTGTGTTTGTGTATTTTTCTTACAGCATAGCCCCAGCTGTCTTTTTAACTTTTAAAAGTTTTCAAGAAGTCCAGGGTTTTGGTCCAGCATTTTAAATGATAGGGATTTTTGCTCAATCCTACATCACCTACTCCAGAAGTGTGTCATCACATTGCTGAACAGGTTGATTAACAATACCTCCATCTACAGGGCTCATGTGGTGCACACGCAATGCCCAACACTAGCTCCGAAAGCCTCGGTTTGAGTTCCACCTACTCCAGAGGTGTATAATAATGCATTATAACAGGGCCATTAAAACAAATCTACACCTGAAATCCTGTTTACAGTCCAACAGAAGATATCCTATGGTGCAATGGTATTATCTCTACCTTTGAGCCAGTCCTACCTGCTCTAGAGGTGTGTAATGAAAAATCACCAAGCCAGACCAGATTTTCTCAACTGAAACTAATTGAAACTATTTGCATGCCAATTCATTAACCTGTCAAGATGTTCCAATAAAGTTGGCTGAAAATCCAAGTGATAGCTGGACAATTATGTATCCCATCTGGATTTCTGATGAGCCCAGGTAAAATTACAATTGATATTGTGTTTTTCTTGTCAAGTCCATGTTAATCTAATGTATCCTGGAAAATCTGCTGTCAGTCAGAAGACCTCTGAATGCCTTTGGCAAGGAGCATCATATGTGGCTTTCTATGGACACACTGCATGACAGTGTGCATTGCAAAATAGCTCATGTAGGCTATCCACAAGCAGCTACTGGATTTTTCAACACGAACCATCTGCTCCACATTCACACTAGAAGCAGTTCATAATGACGAGTCTATAATGTTCAGAGAACATTTTCTCATTCTTCATTGATATAATTGGAGAATGCTGGGTGACCCAATGAATTGAAGTAGTGTAGCATTGCAAATGAATTTCTTTCCTTGATGTTTCTGACCTAAGACCTGCAATCCACAGCAGTTCTCTATTTTCCCACATTAACTGCAGAACTACTACAGGTGACCCGGAAACACTTGCAGATTTTCAGAAGTTTTGATAATGTTGAAGGAATATTGTAGTATAAAAAAAGCTATTAATGGTTATCCAGTTGGATTGAGCCTCACTTTGTTGTCATATGTTTCTTTCATTTAGTTTAATGTTACTGTGACTGGAACTATTTTTGACTATTGACTGATGTAGGTTCAAAATGTGCACGGAGCTCATAATTTCAAGCCCATTAGTGCCACAATGTTTGCTAGGAGATAAAACAGATTCTGAATTTCCAGAGCATGGCTCAACAGTAATGATTGAAGGGTTTATGTGAGTTCAAGGGAGAAGGCCACACCATTCTGTCAGCTTTACATTTATTTAAGGTTGACTTTTTGTTTACAAAATGCGCAGATTTTAAAAGGCTCTCTGGAGAAATCTCATAAAGGCCACATGCCTCCAGCCCTTGCAGGACTGAGAGCAGATTAAACGATGGTTGCTATGATGGAGACTGGAGATTAAGTTAGTGACATGATCTCATTCAGGCCAAATGTTTGAAATTTGTGCAATTCACTACAACAAACTGAAAAAAAAAAACTGGTTCCTCAGTTCCTGTTTGGAGATTAAACTGATGAGCATCACTGCTTTTCAGCCTTTCTGTTTTTGCCACCAATGTGGATAACCTCACATTTACCCACATTACACTGCATTTGCTGGGTATTTGCCCACTCAGCACATTATATTGCCTTTGCCACATATTTGCCCACTCATTTCCAGTAAATCTGTTGTAAGTGTTAGCCTTAAATCAGTGGTAACACTCTCATCTCTAAGCCAGGAGGTTTGGGAATTCAAACCCCACATCAAGACATAGCCTAGATAACAATCAGTGCATAAAGAAAGAGTATTACATCTTTCCAATGCAATATTATATTCAGGCTCCCTTAGGTAGATGTAACAATTCCATGGCAATATTTGAGGAGGAGTAGGCGACTCTTTGACAACACTCTCCTAGCACCAGCACTAAATCACATTAACGATTGCCTGCACTACAGTGATTATATATCAAAACTGGCTGTAAAGTTCTGTACCTCTGTGTCATTTTCCCAATGATTTAATTTCATGCCTATGTATTGGATATTTAATTAGCTTTATTTTTACCAGATCATGTTCCTTTCTTCACCCCCCCGTCACCCTTGACAAAGACTCATTTAAAAAAAAACATTATTTTAAGCTTTCTAGAGGATTGACTCCTAATGCAAACGCTTATGCTTAAATAGATACACCACTTGAAATTTAATCTACAAGTCACAGAACAACATCTCCCCTTAGACTGATTTCTGTACAAGGCCAAAGCTGCTTTATCAGCTAAAAATAACTATTGTTTTGAACTGCTGGTTGGATGTTTGATGCAGTCAACTTACAGTGATACTCAGACACCCAGTCCTGAAGAAGGATAATACCTGAAACGTTGACTGCTTCTTTCCTCCAGATGCTGCTTGCTTGCTTGCTGTGTTCTTCCAGCCTCATGTTTGTCTGCCTGGATTCCAGCATCTGTGGGTTTTTTTTGTCTCTGACTATTATCTGAATTGTGGCAGTTTAGGAAAAGGTGAGATGCAAAAAGGCCTGGTAATCATGGTGGAACAATCACCAAAGGTGGGCATACAGTCGGTGAGGAAAACTCATGGCATGCTGGCCTTTGTAGTGAGAGGTTTGAGCATAGGATTAGGGATATTCTTAGAATCCCTACAGTGTGGAAACAGGCCTTCGGCCCAACAAGTCCACACCACCCCTCAGAGGATCCCACACAGACCCATTCCTCATAACCCACCTAATCTACACATCCCTGAACACTAAGGGCAATTTAGCATGGCCAATCCACCTACCCTGCACATCTTTGGTCTGTGGGAGGAAACCAGGGCCCCCGGCGGAAACCCATGCAGACAAGGGGAGAACGTGCAAACTCCACACAGGTTGTCGCCCAGGTCCCTGGCACTGTGGGGCAGCAGCGTTAACCACTGAGCCACTGTGCTGCCCTTGCTGTAGTAATACAGGGTCTTGGAGAGGCCACACCTTGAGTATTGTGTGCAGTTTTGGTCTCCCAGTCTGAGGAAGGACATTCTTGCTATTGAGGGAGTCCAGCAAATGTTCACCAGACAGATTCCTGGAATGTCAGGACTGACATATGAAGAAAGGCTGGATCGACTGGGTTTGTATTCACTGGAATTTAGAAGAATGAACGGTATCTCCAAGGATCATATGAAATCCTGATAGTACTGTACAGGCTAGATGTGGGAAGAATGCTCCCGATGTTGGGGAAGTCGATAATTAGGGGTAACAGTCTAACAATAAGAGATAAACCATTCAGGACTGCAATGAGGAAGAATTTCTTCATTCAGAGAGCTGTGAGCCTGTGGAATTCTCTGCCACAGAAAGCTGTTGGGGTCAGTTCATTAGATATATTCAAGAGGAAAGTGGACATGGTCCTTGTAGGTAAAGGGATCAAGGGGTATGGAGAGAAAGCGGGAGTGGGCTACTGAAATTGATGATCAGCCATGATCATATTAAATGGTAGTGCAGGCTCGAGGGGCTGAATGGCCTACTCCTCCACCTATTTGCTATGTTTCTATGTCTTTGTTTTTATGACATGCAAATAAATTTGTGTTCTGCTGAGGGTGGGAGGTGAGGAGGATTGGCCCGAATATACTGGTCCTGTTGAGCGTGCCAGCTTCTTGACCCATTTCTGGTATTAGAACATAGAACATAGAACAGTACAGCACAGTACAAGCCCTTCGGCCAACGATGTTGTGCCGACCTATTATCCTACACTAAGATCAAACCACCCTGCATACCCTACATTTTACTATCATCCATGTGCCTATCCAAGGGTCGCTTAAATATCCCGAATGTATCTGACTCCACTACCACCGCTGGCAGTGCATTCCACACACCCACCACTCTCTGTGTAAAGAATCTACATCTGACATCTCCCCTATACCTTCCTCCAATCACATTAAAATTATGGCCCCTTGTAATAGCCATTTCCGCCCTGGGAAAAAGTCTCTGGCTATCTACTCTATCTATCATCATCTTGTACACCTCTATCAAGTCACCTCTCATCCTTCTACGCTCCAATGAGAAAAGCCCTAGCTCCCTCAACCTTTTCTCATAAGACCTGCCCTCCAGTCCAGGAAGCATCCTGGTCAATCTCTTCCGCACCATCTCTAATGCTTCCACATCCTTCCTATAATGAGACAACTAGAGCTGAACACAATATTCCAAGTGTGGTCTAACCAGGGTTTTATAGAGCTGCAGCATAACCTCATGGCTCTTAAACTCAATTCCCCTGCCAATGAAAGCCAACACATTTCACACCTTCTTACCAACCCTATCAACTTAGGTAGCAACTTTGAGGGATCTATGGACGTAGACCCCAAGATCCCTCTGTTCAGCCACACTGCCAAGAATCCTGCCATTAACCCTGTATTCTGCATTCAAATTCGACCTTCCAAAATGAATCACTTCACACTTTTCTGGGTTGAATTCCACCTACCACTTCTTTGCGCAGCTCTGCACCCTGTCAATGTCCTGTTACAAGCTACAACAGCCCTCCACACTGTCCACAACTCCACCGACCTTTGTCTCATCAGCAAATTTACTCACCCACCCTTCCACTTCCTCATCAAGGTCATTTATAAAGATCACAAAGAGCAGAGGTCCCAGAACAGATCCCTGCAGAACACTACTGGTCACCAAGCTCCAGGCTGAGTACTCTCCAGTACTACCACCCTCTGTCTTCTATTGTACAGCCAATTATGTATCCAGACAGCCAAATTTCCCTGAATCTCATGCCTCCTTACTTTCTGAATAAGCCTACCACGGGGAACCTTATCAAATGCCTTGCTAAAATCCATATACACCACATCCACCTCCCCCTGCCCTAACCCCGCACCTCCCTCAAGAAGGTGGGTCAGTCCTTAGTTTTGTTCTCTGCCCACAGAGTGAACATCAGCCAATCAGGTAGATCTGAGCAGCATTGTTCTGTATATTTTTGGGATTGTATTGATCAGGCTCAATGCTGTTCCTATCATGTACAGAACTCAGCAATAAATATATAAGAACATGACCCTTTAAGGCAGTGAGATGAAACAGGTATTTGGCACAAGAGTGCATGGTATAATGTGCAAAATTGAAAGTTCAATTGAAAGCCATGGGATTATCTTCTAAGAACTTGACGCTTCACAACTCGGTTTGAGATACTTAGCACCTTACTGGGATATTTGATTTTAAATGTTAGTGTAAAATGGCTGACATTAATTCAGCCACTTTTCCACATTTCTTTCTGATTTTTATTTCCACAAATGTAGTAAGACTGTTCTGTGATTGGTCCAGTGTGACTTCTCCTCGGACTCTAATTCTCTGTGAGTCGCAGGATTTCCCAGAAAGATTCACTTTCTAACAGCTAGATGTTTACAAATTGGTGCACAAAGACTTTCAGATAAAAGTAAAATTTGAATTGATACTTAAAAAAACACAAAGAAATATACATTGAATCCTCTTGCAAAACTAGTGGCAAAGAATTTTGAGAATAATTTTGATTCCATATATGCCAATTTTATACAGGTGCTGGCAATAACAATTGGGCAAGTTTTCCCCGTTACAAGGAGGGGACACTGGAAAATTGCAGAGGTAAATTTTATGATAGCTCCTGGTACTTTTCCCTGAGGCAGTATTAATGCCCAGCACTGGTAGATAACTAATTAAGGTTCATCAACAACAAATTCATAGAGATTCCCAGGTTTATAATTTGTTTATAATCTCCTGGTAACTGCAGTAAGAAGGCTGGTATTAAAATGACCAATCAAATAAAGATAGTGGGGGATCAGTATAAGAATTTCTGGAATTGAGGAAGTGAGGGCAGTTGTTCCCAAGCATTTCTTTCCTCCATTTTGTCCAGTTTTGTTGTGGCCCATCCTCCCTGCCAGCACTTTCCTACACACACAATGAAGATTATCAGCTTGCCTTGGAGCATCATGCCCTGACTCACTCTTGCATCCACAACCTACTTGCCAAGACTAACTGGATGACTAACCCAAAGCTAGTGTAGTATAGGTTACGTACCATAAAATGTGAATAGGGTTTGGACTTGTAAATAGTCATGATATTTGAAAATTTGGAAAATTTTGGGTCATTGTTTCTCAGCTCACCCTTTAAAAGTTGTAGCTGAGGGGAATCTCACCCCTACATATACATTTTTTAGATGCATTAGTTTCCTACTGGAGTATCTTACAAAGCCACAACCTCCACTACCTGGAAGGACAAGCATGGGAGCACCATTAGTTGCGGGTATCTCTCCAATCCGCACACCATCCTGATTTGGAACTGCACCAAAATTCAAGGACTCCTTCCCTTAGGCTGTCTACACTAAATGCACTGCAATGTTTCAAGAAGAGTTCTTACCTATATTGTCTCAAGGGGAATTAGCGATGGATGACAAATGCTGGCCTTGCCAGAAATGCTCACATCCCATGAAGGAATGAAGAAAAAGGCTTCCAGCAAGTCACACATTCAGATCCAGCAATGATGCTTAGTGAGAAAGTATTGATCTTTAAGCACATTTCTGACTCTTGCACCAATGTACGCATGCATCAAATATCTATTTGGCCCATTGAGAAGTTTAGTTGAGATATTAAATAGATTAATAAGTAAACTAGATCATTTTGGGGCTAAGATACAAAAATCATTTAATTTCATCTTCCTTTTGCTCGAAGTCTGAATTCTTTTCCCCATAAGAAGTTCTTGTACATAAGTAACGAGCTGCAAAATGTTTTGCTGAGCACCAATGGTATTACTCCTTCCTCACTGTCATTTTCCCATCCATTGTGAAATTGAAGGGCTGGTGGCTGCTGTCACAATGATGAAAGTCAGTTCTTGTTAAAAGTTTAAGTTACTTTGTTAATTTACATAATCTACCTTTATTTATATTAAATGTGGGTCATTATATATTGTAATTGTGAAGGGAGTGGTGCTGTGCCAATGGGGTAGGGATCTCCAATAAGATAAGCAGGTGGAGTTAGCGAGGGGATGGACTGAGGTTCAGAATATAATTAAACCTGCCAAGTTACCTTGCAAGTGGTATACAGTAAAATTTGACACTGACCCACACAAGGAGATAATAGCTAAGAAAGTGAGGCTTTTGTTTGCAAAGTTACTGCAGATGAAATTCAGAAGTTCAGTCTTACTCTTGTTTTTATATTAAAAATATTTGATGCCGCCTTCTAGTATTCACTGATGTTAACGGGCTTTTTGTATTTTGGTGTTATTGAGTGTTGTCCAGTGCATATAGCAGTTCAGGATTACATACAGCAAGGCTTGGTATACTCTATGAACATATTGTAATGCTATAAACCATACAATATCCCTTACCTTGCTCTAAATAGGTGGCTGGTGATTGCATTTATATTGAAGGCAGCTTGGACTGCAGTTTGGAAGCTTTAGTCTAACGAGTACTTGGATTTTTTGGAATTCTGGTTTGCTACCTGCATGGGTCTCTTTATTAGATGACTGATGCAGTAGTAACTGTGGAAAGATCCACAAATCCAAGTTCCCACCACCTGGATGAAGGACAACTCTTCAGAGAAAAGAGTTGAAGAAACTTACAACACAGATGTTGTCAGCCTTTGATTAAGTTTAGTGACTTTGATGTTAAATATGTAATTTCTTTTAAAATTGTGTTTCAGTTACAAGCTTTGTTTACACTACCTTTTGTTTTTGGCATACAGATGGAGGCATAAATAATTTGTTTAAAGTATACTAGGTGATTTCCTTGGTTTCCCTTTCCATTTTGCATTATTGGCAGCAATTACTGACTGCTGTTTCTTGTTTAGGAATGTTTGTACCTGCCCATTACTTGGTAGCTGCCAAGTTCTACATTGCGAATTTTTGCTGTTTTGTGAATGATACTTGAGCAAATTGAATACAAGTATTAACACGCTTTGCCTCACATCAACTTTGAGTTGTAATATAAGCATATACAATAGATCACTAAATGTTTAGTGATATAGTAAAGAGCACACCAAAATAATTAAGATAGAAATGACATTGTTATAGTTTCTATGGCTCAAGAATGGATCGTAACTCTGGATTGCATATGGATAGACTGAACCTTAAATTACATGTTATACGAAAGAGGACATATAGCTAGCGATGCAATTCAGTGATAGTCTGGCAAACCCCTTGGAGTTCACGGCTATAGCATGTCAGGGAAACTGTAAACAGAGACGCTCAAAGGAAGAGATTATGAGATGCTGACAAATAACCTGCAACCCAAACTGCTGAGGTGCCTATGTTTCACCCATCCAGAAATACACAAAAGTGAATTTATGAACCAACTGTAGTCTCTCAAATGTGTTTGTGAGCTGCTGTGCTAGTACGGACTAGTGTGCTCTGAAGGTCACAGCTTAAGAACAGCCAGTGTTGCAGGTCAAATAAAAGCTTCTTTCTCCCTCTCTCTCTCTTTCTATCTCAGTCTCTCTCTCTTTTTCTTTCTCTCTATCTCTCTCTATCTCTGTCTCTAAGTGCTGGAAGTCAGGCAAACTCATGAAGTCACCATCAAGAAGATAACAGGAAAAAAATCTATCCGCTAACTGCAGATCCAAGAACCTTGAAATCACTTACTTCACATCTGATATCAACATTGCTGGTATGATTCAACTTAACAAGTGCAATATTCCACCATCCACTCACTCTTCAAAGAAATGCACACTAACCTCTGTGCTATTTTCCAAGTTTTGTAAGTGAAGAGGAAGCACATGTTCTAACATCACTCTGTTTGAATACCAATAAACAGTTCTATGATACTTACGCAGCTTTCTTATAAAAGATTTATTTTGTAAGAACACAACTGAAAAAAATTACATTTTCAGACATTTGAAGGACATGGCTTATTGGTAAAGATATCATGACGTTAATTTCTCTTCCTTTCCAGCACTGGAATTAATGTTTACCTCCGCCATTGTGTATTTATTTCTACAGTCTGCTCCTTTGCAGTCCAACTTTACATCAATTTCGTCTTACTTTTCTAAGTAACATTTTGTTGAAATTATTTTTCAGATGACATCATCACCCACAAAGTGGATTATGTGTTTCAAAATTACCATTGGCCAGACACAAAATATTTCATCATAGCTCAAATTATTTGGCAGCGCTGTTTCATATAAGATAATAATCCTTCTTTTACCTCATCCTGTATGGTTTTGAAATACATTTTAATACACTGATACCACACAGTGATTTATCTTAGAAGCAAGAACAAGGGCCTGGGTTTTTTGATGGTCTGATATTTGTCTCTGCTATGGGGGTTAGAGCTGTTCAAAGGGACCCAGTGGAATCCCTGTCATAGCAGACTCTGAGGGAATTGCCTGGGAAAGCAAAGATTCCTATGGACAAGTCCTTTTCGTTTAGAATCCTCCAAAGCTAACTATTTCAATTGAAGGGTTCCATGGTTCTTATGTAAATAGTTGTTCAGGAAAAGTTAAACTATTAGAAACCTTGTATAACAGTTGGGTAACTATTAAACTAGTGTATAACATGTCACCAACTCCCTCCAAGTATACCTGCCATGGACCATTTACAATCCTTGGACTCTGGCCCATCATCCCCCTCCCCTTGGGGATCTGACACAGCCTCTTCATCCCGTTTCCAAATATCTGCACAACCCCCACCCCACCCCAGTCCATACCTGCCCCTGACCCCTTCCTCTCCCCCCAACTGACTGGACTTGAGTCCTGGGACCTGACACCACCCCCTCTTCGCAGGTACAGACCTCTCCTTTTACCGCTAGTGCAACCCTCTTCCACCAATGGACCCGAAGTTGCCCTCCAAACCTCTGAGCCGGAACACACATACATACATACACACACACACACACACACACACACACACACACACGAGCGCACACACGCGCACACACACCCCAACCATTCCCCAATCCGCTCTGCTAAGACCTGATATATCCTCTGTTGGAGAGGGACTTTAAACAGGACATTGAGTCCCATGTTCAGTAGCACAAATCAATTTTCATTTGGAGCTCCTAGGTACGCAGTATCGGAGACATCTCCAGGACACTCTACCTTTCCCAATAAAGTACAGGGAATTTATACATTCTGCATTACTATGATTACAAGCAACATTGGCATCAGGACTTAGCACCTCCCCCCTGACCATTGTGCCCTTCCCCAGACATTTGCTAGCTGCATCATACTGAGTGGATGCTGTAAACAGTGATTATTTATTTTCCCAAGGTCATAATAACTAGGTAATGTTTTGCAATTGCTCCCTTACAATGTTATCTCTTTTCCAGTGTCCTTTCACAAGGTTATCTGCTTATATTCTTTGGACTTTGGCATTTAAAATATTCATCATATATCTTCTGGTAGTTGGTGTTCACACCATTTGTCCTTCAATCCCCCCCTGCTGACAGAATGGCGGCTTCTCACTACTATTTACAGCCATTTGTCTCAAGGAATTCAACTAAATTCCTTAAAGTTAGTTTGTTAATTACACTTGTGACTTCAGTATGCCTACATGTATAATATGTAATGGTAATTACTTAAAAAGCCTTTGATTATGGTGGGACCAGAATTTCCCTTCTCCTTTTTACTAAATAACAAGTTTTCTCTCTCTTACTAAGGTTCCGATTAAGGCACTTCATTATCTTGCCCATGTGTATGAAGGCCACGATTCTGACTGAGGAAACTTGCCTCAACTAACAATTCTCTTTAGCCATCTTATGTCAACTAAAAAGCACAGGCAGCCATTTTATGTTACTTTCACCCATGGGCAACTCCAACACCCACCCTCTCTACCTAGGCCAGACCTGTCCACCTCAACTTCCAAAACACTCCATCAACTACCTGATCCCTCTCCCACTTTGTGCCCTGGCACCCTACTTATCTGGCACCCTCCCTTGTTGGCACCTTGACACTTTAACTCTTAACCACCAGGTATCTTATCCACCTTGCACCCTACCCACCTGGCACTCTTCCCACATTGCATCCTAACCTAAACCTTACCTTACATACCTACCCTTTTACAGGAGCTGTCAGTGTGTCTGTCTTTGCTGCCGAACATTTAAATAAGGCAACTGACTGTTATAAAAAAGGGCACATGATTTGTCTTTGCCTCATCATCCTGCACAATGAGGGACTTGTCAGAATGAGAGCATGGCTCCACGTTTCTGAAAGAACCCTGGTTGGAATTTACTGTCAGAAATGCAGAACGTTTCTTACTGTAAAAAAGGAGTGTTGCGGCAATCTGAGCGGAATTGCCTCACCTCAGAAAATCTAGCCTATGATGTCCCACGCAAATATTTTCAGTGGGTCTTAGCACTGCTTTTTAACAACAACAACTTATGGAGCATTTTTAACAGAATAGAATATCCCAAGGCACTTCAGAGAAGCATTATCAAACAAAGTATGAAACTGAGCCACATAAGGAGATATTTGGCCAATGGTTAAAAAGCTTAAAGATGTTATGGACTGTCTCAAAGAGGAAAAATACAGTAGAGACAGACAGAGAGATGTAGTCAAGGGATTCCAGACCTTGAAGTAAAAGTGCAGTAAAAAAATTAACTTAACATTTTTATCAACTTCAGAAACTTATGTTTCAGTGAGAGATATGTTACCGTCCTTTCCCATTAAACTCACCAGGTAATGCATTTTTTCATATATGCAAGGTAAGTTATAAACAAACAGGCTAATTGCAGAATTGCATTGTTACAAATAAAACAGCCTTTTCACAACTTCTAAACAAAATCATGCAACTGAAAAATTTTCTGCTCAGTTAGAAATTGGAAACATGCGGAACGGGATAAAAAATATATTGTACAATATTCTATAGTTTCAATGCACTTCCAGATGGGAAATATTTATCAGGTTCAAAAAATATGTACAAGCAACAAATGAAAAAATTGCACCAGTAATGAATGGTTTTGAAAAACTATGCGATGTATTTTGTAGAGGCACAGAAAAAAATAAATCAGTCCATTTTGAAATTTTCCATTTCATACATCAGCCATCATTGTAGCTTCTCTGAGAGAGATCACTACCTCAGTGCCAAATTATATCATGTAATGGGTGGTTTTGTGTTATGGATGCATGCCCACTAGAATGGAGAATAAAATTGACCAAATACATTGAGTTTACTCTCTTTACAGCTGGCAAAATAGAGAGTTTGATTGTATCAGGCTGCACTGGAGTCAAGCCAAGGTTCCAAAGGTAAAATGAAAGCAATCTATGAAGTTGGAAAACATATAGGCCCCAAATTGGTTGTCCTTTTCCAGTGAAGCTTGTGTGCGTATAAATATTTCACTTTTCTCCAAGAAAATAAACCAGATTCTATGTCTTTGCTTTTTGCATCCAAAATTGATCTGTACACTGTAAATTTAATGTGGATCAATGGTAGCTTTGAGTGTTTCAATTTTGTATCTGCAATGTAGTTTGGGTCAGTTTGAATGAAAAACACAAGGTAGAGCTGTTTTCAGGAAATGCTGATAAGCTCAGATGGTGAAGAGCTACATGTTAATTAAATGCACTTCAGTAGAAAGGCAAAATCAGGTCTATGCCATGTACTGCAGGAGAGCTTGTTGAATTTGTTGTTTTTCTAAAAAAAAATCATTTGATAACATGCAGCATATATCTCCATCTCTAAAAATCTTTGAGAAAATGGTTGTGAGACATCTCCTGGAACACTTGCTGTCCATATGCTGAATGTACTGTGGTATTAAGGAATGAGTTCTAAGATTTTGACCCAGCAACAGTAAAACAAAACTTCAGAACACAGAAAAAAATGAGCAGGGGTAGGCCATTTGAGCCCCTCGAACCTGCTCAATTATTTAATCTGATCATAGCTGTTCTTCCATTTCTGTCTATTTTCCCAAATTATCCTCCTCTCCGTTGATGCCTTTACCATCTAGATATCTATCAATTTCTGTCTTGAATGTACTCAACAACCTATAGTCCACAGCCCTCTGTCTTAGAGAATTGTAAAGATTCACCGCCTGAATCCTCATTTCAATTCTAAGTGGCCTATTCCTTATTCTGAGACATATCATATCAGCTCCTGATATCAGCTGGTGGAACTAATCTTCCTGCATCCACCCTGTCGAATCCTGTAAGAACAGACAAACTAGTACGTAAGTGGCTTGATGAGGATCTTGCGGACGCTAGCGCTTATTTGTACCTGAGTCTTTCCTGATGCTAATAGCCATGGGTTTGCAAGCAGTTGTTAGTAGAATCTTGGTGTATTGCTTCAGTGCAGTTTGTATATGGTACATTCTATAGCTATGGCATGTTGATAGTGGAATGGGTAAATATTTAATTTGGTGGATAGGATGTCAATTTCTCTGGATGGTGTTGAGCTTTTTCATCAATGGGATGTGGTTGTTTCTGATAGGCCAGCATTTATTACCCATCCCTAATTACCTAGAGGTCTGTTAAGAGTCAATCATGTTCCTGTTATTGTGGGTCTGGAGTCACATGTAGGCTAGATCTGGTAATGATGGCAGTTCTTTCTCTGAAGGTCATTGGTGAATCGGATGGGTTTTTACAACATTTGAGATAGGGTGCATACAGTGTTCCCTCTAATTTCGGACCTCGTAGGCTTAGAGGGAAAGTTGGTCGCAAGGTTGCCATTAGACTAGTTTTTTTTATTTTATTGAATTCAAATTTTACCCCCTGCCATTAAGGGATTTGAACCGATTTCCCCAGAACATTAGCCTGGGGTTTACTAGTCCAACAACATTATCACTACACCATTACCTTACCCTCTTCTTGAGTGTTGCTTGTGGCTTTTCCAATTAAGTTTATGGTCAATTGTAAACCCCCCACCCCCCAACCCTGATATTCATGTTTGGAGTGTTCAGTGATGGAATGAGATTGAATGTAACCAGAGGGTTGGTGACCCTCTGTGTTGTTGCGAACGTTTGTACAAACATACTGATTAGGAGCAGGAATAGTCCAGTCAGTCTCTCAATCTTGGTCAGCCGTTCAATAAGATCATTGCCTGGCAATTGACTTGATTGGTATTTGCCACTATTCAGCCCAAGTCTAAATCTTTTTCTTGATTTGCTGCAGACAAGAAATCGAAAAAATAAAGAAAGAAATCTCTATCTAAGAAATAACAAACAGAACTGAATACTATACAATTAACAGTATTCACAAAGGTCATTGATGAAAAAACTGAAGGTGTTTGGGCCTAAGACACTCATTGACAAACTATGGCTAGGTTCTGGGGCTGAGATGATTGGCCTCGAACAAACATAACTATCTTCCTTTGAATCAGAGCATATACTGCTCTGGCTGTAGCTACTTTTACAGCTCAGGGTAATTCAGTGGGCCTGCTGTGGCCCCTAATATCAGTCAGTTTTCATCAGGAAAATGCATTTATAAGGCAATTTAGAGGGAAGGATTCATTCAATTTAAAATCACCGCAGGATACAGGCAAGATATGGAAATTCATAAAAAGCAGGGCTTTCTGTCCTTCACAAGGTCTAGCATGAAATTAATGGTGCCTTGCAGACTCATAAGGACAACCTCCTCAACAGGATTAGTTACATGTGTAGATTGCAGCATGCAAAATATACTGGCCCTTCACCATAATATATGTTGGCAATATACTCATCATTTGAAATTTCGTATTTGTGATCACTGATTTGTACAGCTGTTACTTATACATGGTGAAGAATGCCATGGTGTTCAAAGAAGAAAACAGATGTGTTATCTGTTGTAGGTGCCACTAAACTGTTCTGTACTTTACTGTGTGTTACATTTGCTAGCACCATACTCTTTAAGTGTATGGATCAACAGGGCATGCTTGATCTAATGAAGCAGAGTACCACTTACTGTTCTGACTGGAAGAGGCTCTTACGTTGAACAAGAAGCAATTTATTGCACATTAGCAACTGGTTACAGGTTGGATATGATAAACATTGTTTCAGAGACTATGAGGAGATCCTGAAAGGGAGCACTTAATCATCCGATATCCTAAACTTTCCTCCCAAAAGTACTGAAATGTTAGGAGGCATAGGCTTAAGGTGAAAGGAGGAAAGTTTAAACGTTTTATTTTACACAGTGGGTGGTGGGTGCCTGGAACATGCTGCCAGGGGAAGTGGTGGAAGCAGTTACGATAGCAATGTTTAAGAGGCATTTGGACTGACACATGAACATGCAGGGAATAGAAAGATATGGGATTAATTTAGAATGGCACCATGGCCAGCACAGACTTGGTGGGCCAAAGGATCTGTTTCTGTGCTGTAATGTTCTATGTTCCAAATCAATAGAACCTCATCATAGACAGTAAGGATTATGGTACTCGCAAACCCATATACAACATTACATAGCTTTTTCAGTCATGTCATTGAACAGCAGTAGTTTTCAGTCTAGAGTGAGTTTAAGTGTTTACATCTGGTGTCAGCATCATCTCTCTCCATCTGACAAACGACATCTTAAGTAGGTTTCTTGGCATAGATGAGTCCCATTTTATAAGTCCTGAGTTCAGTTTTATTTGTGATGATTAGCAGGTATGCCACTAGTAATTCATGGTATCTTCTTTGTGCTGTATCTACATCTTAGTTTTCGCTGTTTCTTTCAGATCTTCCTGGGATGACTATTCTTGAAAGTCATGTAAAAACATTTATTGTGTAGTCAGCCAAACTAGCTGATGGTAAACTTGCTGGGCATCGCAGTTTATAACTGATCAGGTGCCCTCCCCGGCAAAAGTTCTGCTGCTGTTAATTTCAGGCAGGATTGACTAAAATGTTGCATTCTGGTTGCTATGCCAGCACATGACTACCATTTTACTTAGCATTTACAGTTAATATGTAAATGATTTGACTGACAAATGTTCAGTGCAAACTGCTCTGCAGATTATCTGTGGATATAGCCCAGGTCACGTTGTCACAAATGTTTCTGTGGCTCATTGTTATGAAGTTAGAGTCGGTATCTACTTTTTTTGTTACATACATTTTAATCAACTTTATTTTGTATATGTGTGTATTCAAATCCTATAAGTTTTTTTTAGATTATACATTCAATTTCACATAAAGCTTTGGGTGGGAAGATTTGGGTGGAAATCCCACTTTTTTTCCCTGGAAAATAACTGAGGCCCTTAAGTGACCACTTAAAGATCACTCAACTGCCTCCGTCATCACTGCTGCTGAATGCCAGTGGCTAGTGGAACCCAGGGCCTGTTGCCAAACCATCAGATACAGCCTGGCAGGTAAAACACTGGCTTGGTGTGAGTGCAGTTCCTTCTACTTGGGTAACCGCATTCTAATGGAGAGACCCACTGGTTACAAGACCTGCCTGCAGATGAAAGCCCTACTTGTCCTTAAGTCTGACCACCCTCCCTGATTGTCCCTGTCTCTGGTGATGTTGCTTCACCTGCTTTATTCCAGGCACTAGCAATCCTGCAGCCCTGACATTGGCCCCCATTCCCAGTGTGGCAAGGCCAGTACTGGAGATCTCCAGCTTCTGATTGATGGCAGCTCTTGGAGGGTAGATGTTTGCTCTACACATGTTGAGGATCCATAATGCCAACCAGGTATGCGCCTGATGGATTTTAAAATGGGTGAGGTGGGGCTCGGAATGCTGGTGGCAGGGTTGTACCTAGCTCCTTAATCAGTGGAAAACCTCTAGTGCCATAAGCAATACATTCTGCCCTTGGATAGAGAAGCCTGAAGACATGCATTAGCAGGTTCAGGAACAGCTTCTTCCCAGCCATATCAGTCTGATAAATGGACTCTCTAGCCTCAAATAATGCTGATCTTGCTAACATCGATCTCATCTAACACATGCCCTGTGCATTGTAACCTGTATGCCTCTGTCTAAGTCTTTTGATCTGTACATCCTTATCTACTATGATCTGCCCTCACTGCTTGTAAACAAAGTTTATCGCCGATCTTCGGTACATGTGACAATAAATCAATCAATCAATTCTGCTCAAATTGTCTCAAAGTTCGGCCACATCTCTTTTCTCTACCTGTGAGTAGCGCAGATATCCTGAGGATGTCAGTGACATTTTTTTCTGCACAAGTTTTTTCTTTCTTGGGGTAGGGGGGATTTCAGAGTGAAGGTGACCAAATAGCCAAACATTATCACCTCAGGATAATAATGATCTAACCACTGTTATCAGGTCATGAAGCAATTAGATGAACTTGACATCTGATTAAAATTGTACCCACTTCCTACTTTTTCAGACCTCTGAATGTCTAGGAGCAGTGCTGCTCATAATTCTAATGCCTGGGAAGAAGGAAAGCCTTCTAATCTTCAAGCATTGTCCATTACATAATGCCAATAGCAATCCATTTTGGTCTCATTAATAGAAGCAGGAGGAAGCTCAGCACCTTGACACACATAATGTTTAGCATTATGAAGCATCAAAGACATCTATCAAGGAATCATAAACAGTTTGCCAAGTCTTACACTCATCTTACAAAATGCATTTGAATGTTCGTGACTACTCAGTCCTCCTGCAAGAATTAGTTTCTATCAATCCTGCTTTAAAGAGGTGTGAAGAGTTCAACCCTGTATGAACATAAGCTGCCATCAACTTGACTCGCGATTCCCTTGCTATAAAGGTTCTATTTACCTAGATTTATTTCCCAGGTAATGTCATTAATATTCATAGATAATACGATGTAGAGCTGGATGAACACAGCAGGCCAAGCAGCATCAGAGGAGCAGGAAAGCTGACGTTTTGGGTCGAGACACATCTTCAGAAAATTTTCTGAAGAAGGATCTCAACCCAAAACGTCAGCTTTCCTGCTCCTCTGATGCTGCTTGACCTGCTGTGTTCATCCAGCTCTACTCCGTGTTATCTCAGATTCTCCAGCATCGGCAGTTCCTACTATCTCATTAATATTCATGTCTAGTCTCTGTTTTGATGTCCACTTTAGACTTTGAAGTGACTCCCTGCCTGGAGTAGGATTGCTTTTGGTATACCCTTGAGGCAAAGAGGTCACCCCCAATATTTTGTGGCAGAAAATTTCCTAATTCAGTAAATACTGGATTCTGGAGTTTTGCATCCAATATACTTAATACAACACATCTGAAATATAAATTAAAAATAGCTTAGATGTCTCGATAAACATGTAAATTTACTCTTGCTGCAAACCCACCTGACTGTCTTTTGACAAGACTTTCTTACTAAAATGAAGCAAAGACCCATGGATGTTGGAAATCTGAAACAACAACAGAAATTTTTGGAGAAACTGGGCAGGTCTGGTAGAATCTGAGAAGAGAAAGCAGAGTTAACATTTGACTTAATACACTCAGCCAAAAATTGACACATTCATTGGTTTTGAAGGCGCAGGCATAATTAGCTGTTCAATAATCTCCATTTAATATCTTCTTTGTTAACAATAACTTAATTTGTAAAGATTTAGCTAACACAATTTGTAGTGTAACTTTAATTGGAGGTTCAACTGATTTGGTCAGAATTTGCTGCCAAAGTAAGGTAATCTAACGTTATGTTGGGTAAATTATGTAGCATCTTCAGGTACAGAGCAGATACATGGTTAAACGGCAACATCCAAAAGGGTGCTGTCTGATTTGAGCTGCTCCACTGTTTACATTGGAAAAATGGGATCGTGGCCTTAGTTTGTTCCATGTTTTTTGAAACCTTTTTTTATCCTTATCTATATTAGCTTTTCACCTGAGAAGATTTATCAAGTGGGTTTCTTATTAAGCTTAATTATGTATTGTTACCAAAGCAAAACATATTCAATAAATATACAGTAATCACTTAATATACTGTCAATGCAATAGATGTATATTTGAAATCACCACCCCCACCTCTGTTCCCCAAGAAAACAGGGAAAAAGATAGAGATTGATTTCCTGAAAAAGATGATTTTTAAAAAAAAATATTCATTTTTTGGGATGTGGGTGCCACTGGCTGGCCAGCATTTCTTGTCCATCCCTAGTTGCCCTTGAGAAGGTGGTGGTGAGCTGCCTTCTTGAACCGCTGCAGTCCACCTGCTGTAGGTTGGCCCACAATGCCATTATGGTGGGAATTCCAGGATTTTGTCCCAGTGACAGTGAAGGAACGACAATATATTTCCAAGTCAGGATGGTGAGTGGCTTGGAGGGGAACTTGAAGGCATATCTGTTCCCCTTGTCCTTCTAGATAGAAGTGTTTGTGGGTTTGGAAAGTTCTGTCTGAGGATCTTTGGTGAATTTCTGCAATGCATTTTGTAGATAGTGCACACTGCTGCTACCGAGCATCAGTGGTGGAGGGAGTGGATGCTTGTGGATGTAATGCTAATCAAGCAGGCTGCTTTGTACTGGATGGTGTTAAGCTTCTTGAGTGTTGTTGGAGTCCCACTTATAAGGCAAGTGGGGTGTGTTCCATCATACTCCTGACTTGTGCCTTATAGATGATGACAAGCTTTGGGGAATCAGGAGGTGAGTTACTTGCTGCAGAATTCCCAGCCTCTGACCTGCTCTTGTAGCTACTACATTTATGCGATGAGTTCAATAGAGTTTCTGATCAATGATAACCCCCAGGATGTTAATAGTACGGGATTCAGTGATGGTAACACTGTTGAATGTCAAGGGGCAGTGGTTAGATTGTTTCTTATTAATAATACTCATAAGCTGGCATTTGTGTGGCATGCATCTTACTTGCCACTTATCAGCCCAAGCCTGAATATTGTCCAGATCTTGTTACATTTGAACACGGACTTCCTCAGTATCTGAGGAGTCACAAATTGTACTGAACATTGTGCAATCATCAGTAAAAATGCCCCCTTCAGACCTTATGATGGAAGGAAATCATTGATGAAGGAGCTGAAGATGGTTGGGCCTAGGACACTATCCTAAGGAACTCCTGCAAAGATGTCCTGGACCTGAGATGACTGACCTCCAAAAACCATGGCCATTTTTCTCTGTGACTCCATCCACCGGAGAGTTTGCCCCCGATACCCATTGATTCCAGTTCTGCTAGGGCTCCTTGATGCTACTCGGTTGACTGCAGCCTTAATGTCAAGGGCTGTCACTCTCACCTCATCTCTGGAATTCAGTTCTTTCGTTCATGTTTCAACCAAGGCTGTAATGAGGTCAGGAACTGAGTGGACCTGGCAGAAGCCAAACTGGGTGTCACTGAGCAGGTTATTGCTGAGCAGGTGCTGCTTGAGAGCACTGTTGATGACATTGGCTTTGGCCAATGGTTAATGGCCAATGGAAAAGGATAGAGAGTGGACTGTTCTGAAGTCTGGTGCTCTGAGGTTCCAGCATCTGTGGTCAAGTCATTAATCATTCAGAGTTGTCTCTGAAGTTTTGCAGACTCAGCTCACTCAGGAAATCCAATTTTAAGATGTTCTTTTAATCACTCTTTTGAAAGAACAAAGAGGTTTCCATCTGAACTGATGTAGCAGTTTTCAGAAACGGGAGAGCTGAGTTGGCAGTTTGTTCAACCCAGCTAGATAAAAGAAGATTCTTTCCAACCCTGTCATTATTCAAAACAACCTCAGCAGGGTCAACACAAAAATAAGCAGTATTAATCAGTCATGTAATTTAGGGAAAAACCTCGCTCAAAAAATCTCCTTCTTTGTTCTTAGACAATTCAAATAAGGTTACATTCTTGACATAATTACATTCATTTTCCCTGTAATCAGAACAAACTTTAACAGATAAGACTCTGATAGCAAACCACAGCAAAATAACTTCGCAGTTTGGCTTTTAAATGTTTTCTACAAAAGCTAGGTGGTTACGATGAACATACACCAATGCCTCTCTATTGTAGTGCTGGGCATATATTTCAAAATATTTTTAAGAGCCAGTAGCAATACCAGGACTTTTGTTTCCACTGTAGAGTATCTCTTTTGGCATTGATTTAGTTTTCTAGAAAATTATCCTCTGGCTTTGTTGTGTCTGACCTAATCGTCTGGTAACAGTGCTGCACCCACTCACAAATCAAGAAGACCAATTGTTACCTTGATGGCATTAATGAAATCTCACACAGCTAACACTGGTTTATTGATGAAATAGCCTTCAAATTCTCAAAATATACCTGGCACTTCCCTGATCACACCAGCTTGCTGTCTTTTAGTGAATATCTATCAGTACAGCACCTAAATTGGTACAATCTATAATAAAACAAAAACACATCCCAGAAATCTCATTATATCTCAATTAGTTTTAGGGGCAGGGAACTCCATTACTGCTTATACTGTTGCTTGGCAGCCCTTGACCTTGCCTAATAGATGCCATTGGTAAATTTCTCACACTTTTGCAAATTCACTTTTGGCAAGGTTTATTACCAATTAAGCCAATTGCAATTTCCTAAACAAAGCTTTAAGCAATTGCAAGTGGTCATCCCAAGTGCTTGTTCATAGCAGAACATCATCAAGGTAAAGTACCCAGTCAGGGACATTAGATACTATTTGGTACATTAGTCTCTGGAAAGTTGCTAGAGGTTTTTTTTGCATGAATATCATCACTTGAGATTGGAAAAGACTGTGTCCTGAGAGAAAAGCTGTTATCTCTTTATCTCTGGTTGTTAAATGAGCTCACCAGTATCCCTTTAACAAGCATACTTTGGTGAGAAATATACTGCTGACCCTACCAATACAAAATAAGGAATTGGGTACAAGTCTGCCTTTGCTACTGCATTGATCTTTCTGTGATTTATTCAGAAACTGATTGCATCATTAGGTTTGGGTAGTAACAGTACTTAAGAACTTCAGCTGCTTTGTCTGGGTTCACCTGGGTGGTTTTCTAACATGTAATGAATTCTTGATTTCACCTGGATCGGTTTCTCTGGACTGAAGCGATTTTAAAAAAAAGTGTTTCATAGGAGAGGAATTTCCTATGTATACACCATGTGTGGTTAAAATTGTGTAACCTGGTTTGTCCCTGCAAATTTGGTGAGTAACCTTGTTTGGTCTTATTGTGTTTCTGCCTTTAAGTAAGAAAGCATTGTGTTCAAAACCTCCTTTTGTCCAGTATTAGCTAATTGTATAGTAGGTGGTTTGAATTGGGAATTATCTAATCCCCCTTCTTTTTCATCCTCCATTGTCCTTATTACTTGTATGATATGTATATACTTGCTTATCCTCTTCCTGTTGGTGATAATGCTTCAACACTTTGATGTGACACAGCAGATTATTCTTTATTTGGCAAGTTAACTGATTTACTCTACCAATTCTTTTGACTGTCATTATGTAGGCTATTGAACTGCCTTTTCCATAGGTCACTTTGTAAAGGTGGTAATATTACCATTTTATGGTAAGATGTTTGGGAATCGACATGCTTCTCAGCATTGACATGTTTCATATCCATAGATAACAAGCGTGGGGCTGGATGAACACAGCAGGTCAAGCAACATCATAGGAGCAGGAAAACTTGACGTTTCGGGCCTAGACCCTTCATCAGAAATGGGGGAGGGGAAGAGGGTTCTGAAATAAATAGGGAGAGAGGGGGAGGCGGATAGAGGATGGATAGAGGAGAGGGTAGGTGGAGAGGAGGCAGACAAGTCGAAGAGGTGGGGATGGAGCCAGTAAAGCTGAGTGTAGGTAGGGGGG
>JAHRHZ010000218.1:11482717-11563280 GCA_024137785.1 Ginglymostoma cirratum | reverse complement strand
TCATCTCCACCTCCCTAACCTGTTTTTCCTCTCACCTATCCCCTCCTCCCACCTCAAGCCACACCCCCATCTCCTATCTACTAACATCATCCCGCCCCCTTGACCTGTCCGTCCTCCCTGGACTGACCTATCTCCTCCCTACCCCCCTACCTACACTCACCTTTACTGGCTCCATCCCCGCCTCTTCGACTTGTCTGCCTCCTCTCCATCTATCCTCTCCTCTATCCATCCTCTATCCGCCTCCCCCTCTCTCCCTATTTATTTCAGAACCCTCTTCCCCTCTCCCATTTCTGATGAAGGGTCTAGGCCCGAAATGTCAAGTTTTCCTGCTCCTATGCTGCTGCTTGACATGCTGTGTTCGTCCAGCCCCATGCTTGTTATCTCGGATTCTCCAGCATCTGCAGTACCTTTTATCTTTCATATCCATAGTTTAAAATGGCAGGTTCATCCTTCAATCCTGTGATTAGTTTCTGAGCTGTCCTTACCTCAGAGCTGTAAACTAATTCAAAAAGAACTCAAATCAGTGCACTGAACAGGTGAATCCCATGTGCAACCAAAAATAACCTCTGTCCTTTATCCTAATCCATAGAACCCCTACAGTATGGAAACAGGCCCTTTGGCCCAACAAGACCACACCAACTCTCAGAGCCATTCCCTTATAACTGACCTAATTTACATATCCTTGAATACTACGGGCAATTTAGCTTGGCCAATTCCCTGAACCTGCACATCTTTGGCCTGTGGGAGGAGACCCACACAGACAAGGAGAGAATGTGCAAACTCCACACAGACAGTCACCCAAGCGTGGAATTGAACCCAGGTCCCTGGCACTGTGAGGCAGCAGTGCTAACCACTGAGCCACAATGCCAACCTGATCGTGAGAATATTCATGACATTATGGTGTGCTAAACATTTTAACTCTATTATACCCAGCCCATTTATTACTTCTTGAATAATCTCAGACATGAAATTCAAACCTTGATCCCATTGGAACTTCACCTGTAATCCAAATTGAATGAAGGCCCAGATTACTTCTGTATCATTATCTTAGTTGTAAGTATTAAGAGCATAGCCTGTTGGGAATCAAATTGTCACATTCATGCATTTTTTTTTTTCGGTTTCAATAGAATTCCCAAACAATCTACCAACACCCTAACCTCATTTCTATCCAAAACTGTTTATACTTATTGGTTTCCTGAACTTAGGTCATCCCTTTCTACAGTGCTAATATCTTCTTTAACTAATTGAGCCACCGCTCTACTTTTTCTTAGTTTCCTGTCAGTCCCTAATTCTCTGTACCCTTGAAGACTCCTGTTGCAATCCATGTCACCCTGCAGCCATTTCCCTGTAATGTCTAAAATGAAAACAGTAGGTGCTGGAGAAACTCCGCAAATGTGGCAGCACCTGTAGGGAGAGAAACAGAATTAACTTTCCAAATTTGGTGACTTCTTCAGAACATTCTGAGGCTCTACAGCAGTTTTTGTTTTTATTTCAGGTTTCTGATATCTGCAGTATTTTATTTTTATTGCTGTAATGTCTACCAGATCATGCTTATTCATTTCTATTTTTGCTCTCCGTTTGTCTATTTATGTATGTGTATGATCATAAAAATAATACCCGATTACACAACTCATGTTAACAACTCATTATTTTTCCATGTCAACACTCTTAAAATGGTGAAACCTGAGGTGATACATCACACGTAAAAAATGTCATTTCCTTAATAAAGTAACATACTCTTTAGCATACCACAAGCGTGTCCTGTGCAAGAGCTGCTGGCAATGTTAAGGGCTTATATTCTTCCATACCACTTCCACATTTTGGTATAGCATGTATAATTACACTTTGTGCTGCCTTGTAATTGTTCTGGTGAATCATTCAGGCTTAGTCTGGGTGCTGATGTGACCATTTCAAAGCCAAACCAGAAATGGAACAAAACTGGCAGTATTGCATGACCCTTATTAAACATATGTTGTAACTTTTGTACATTATGGGGTACAAATAATACAACAAAATAATTCTGTTAAGAATTTTAAAGGCATTTCATACTTCAATGACAGTAAATGTTAATTATAGAATTACCTGTATACTCTGTTCCCTTTCATTACATAATGATAATGCCACAATCTCTAATTTTGTTGTAACTCCTAATACAGTGCACTTAATGGTAATGTTTTCTGCGTTCAGGAGTCATGGCAGGTTTATTTTTTTTGGCATAGCTTTTCTCATAGCCATTGATGTTAGTTGCTAATTAATGAAGGAATTCTTAACAGTTTAGTTACTGTTGCACCATTGGGAACAACAATTGCAAGAATCCAATCTCTCACCTTTCGCAGACGATTTACGATTTTTGACCAGAAGGGATTGAGATTTATTATTAGTTTTAGATGCCAACACCCTTTGGTTTTTGAAACCCAAATGCTGTGGGCTTCAATTTTTCCAACTGTGGGTGTTCCATGGAATCAATCTTTCAACACTATACAGATTGGATGAAGTATTGAACAGTACTAGTTTAATACATTGACATCGAATTTGTGACGTTTCTGAAAATAGCATTTTATTCCTATGTATTAATCAACATGATTGATAAAATGAAGATCAATTAACACATCTAAATATTGCTCCCAGACCTAAGGACCTTTTGTCTTCTACCTCTCTGTCTGGATTTGCTCCTTTGCCTCTGTTTTTCTTTTCCTTGTATATACTATTCTTGATCACATTCACTTATTCCTAGATAATCATGCCCTTTCTGATTTCCTACTCCATCTACACTCCTACCATACTCCTAGGCTCTCATCATTTCTGGAAGCATGGCTTGTCACCATTGTGTCCATTATGACAATTTTCTGGCGTTGCCTTTTGAGCTCCCTTATTTTCTATTTCTGGTACCCCATCCGTTGTGATTTTTCTTTCAATCTCTAAGCTACCCCCATCTTTATTCCAATATTAAAGAGATTTATTTCATCCATATGTAACTCACCCTCAACACCAAGAATCTGTTTTGAACCTAGTTCCTGAAGATCAATATCCCTTTTTAGGCTGTTTGCTTGTTAACATGGTCAGTCTCTCCTCCTTATAAGTATCCCACTTAAAACGTAGTGTTTTATTAATTGAGAACAAACACTCTATTTTTTGCAAATTGATACTCTAACTCTAATGAAGTGCTTAAATGCATTTTTTTAATCGAACTATGATTTTATGGATCTTTCCAATTGCTGTTTGAATCCCTCTAAGCCATAATACATTCATGATGCAGCCAAACAAGTCAATGATTTATCTACTCATCCTTCCAATCCACACGTGGTAGATGGTAAGAGCAGGAGAGATCCTTGGTCAACAATTAAAAACAACACACCTTAGCAATACAGCAGTATACAGCATAAATCCCTCAGGAACAAGCTATGTAGAGGGCTAACTACTTCACCAGGTGAATACAGCAGAAGAAGGAGAAGTAGAAGCAATGTGGTGCAAGGTGAAACATTTGTTTGGGGAAGAATCAGTGTGGATCAGTGGTAGAGGGTTCTGCAAAATGATTGCTGGACAGAAAGAGATAATTCAGTCCTTTTTGTTGGTTGTGGCTGTTTGCTAGAATAGTCAAAAAGGTTAGCACGATTCTTTGAGGTATCAGGAGGTGGTTTATTTTCCCCTTTTGTGAGCTACCCTGGACCTAGCTAAAAGTCTCCGGTTTAGTTTCTATCTCTTTGACTAAGTATCCATTATTCACCTTAGGAGAGTAAATGGGAAAAATAGCACCTTCAAAAGTATAACAAGGTTAATGAAATAAGTTTCAGTATCAGTTTTCCTGGTTATAAAAAGAAAACTATTGGTCATTGTTTGAGATAGATTGTAGACCATTTGCACCTTTTTCAGGCATAGGTCTCTTTACTATCAGCACGTACCAGAAGACATGGTATCTATTGTTCTTTTGTGTTTGTTGTTTGTAATATCTGCATACTGGAAGGATTTGAGATTCCAGGAGGATCTTTTCTAAGCACCGTCTGTTGGAACTCTCCAGAGTTGCAGTCAACTTGCATCATGGAATCAACAATTTTATCGCAGCAAAGTCCATGTTAAAATTAAACAAGGAAATATAATTTTATTTAAATAATTTAACGTCTCTCTTATGTCTTAATAATGTGACATCTATCAACATTTTGGACGCAATGGTTTTGAAAGAGAGATCAGTACTGTCACTAGAGCAGGTTAGAGAGAAAATGTTAAGCCAAGGCCTTGAATTCTATACTCCACCTCACTGCTGGAACTTTGGAGAGAGAAATCAAGCTCATTATCTCTTGGTTACATAACACAGAGGTAGGAGTTAAGTTTTCGGATATATTTTAGTCATGTCCAACACACAGTTTTATGCTACTGGCATTGACTCCAACTACCTAACTGCCCATCATATAAAATATCCCGGCTGAGTGTTCAGTTGAGCCTTAATGAAATTGAAGCCATGCTTGTTCAGTCTTGCCAGTTCACAAAGGCTGAATCTGCTAGTGAACATTTTCAGTATAAATGAATTTCTTATTACATAACTTATCTATTGTCAAAACCAATTCTTTCACTTCCAAAACATTGGCCGCTTTCCTTAACTCCCACTGATTTACCGACACATTACCACTTTGACATGATTTCTGAAGTGTTGTTCTAGCTGTGAATCACAACTACACTCTTCGCAAGTGCCAGAATATCGAGATAGCTACAACCTGAATCCACTTATTTTTAAATCCGCACATGTCATCACTTTCTCATTGCCCAGTTCCACTGCCTGTTGGACCACAGTAATTCAAATTCCTTGTCCTCATTTTGCAGAACTCTCCATCACTGATCCACACTGATCTACCCAAATAAATGTTTCACCTTGCACCACATGCTTCATTGAAGAAGGGTCACTGTTTCTTTTCCCATTCTGCTCTGCAATACCATCATTGGAAGCTCTTTTAGCTATTATACCGATGTAATTTGATTCTCTTCCAAAATGAAGCTGTTGTACTCTTTCCCCTTATTCTAAAGGCCCCCCAAAAATAATGAAAAATTGGAACATTCCCAGCAGTTAGCTAAACTAACCTCAGAAGAAAATCAGCAGAAACCCTATATATGTGTATATCATGGATTTCCAGAATCTTCTGTAATGTTTACTATATGGGTGAATTCCTAAGAAAATACACTAAATATCATTCACCTTTTGACTCACATATCTTCTCCCAAGATTTCTCTACTTCTTAATTTGATATTTACCTTTCCTCTTTGATGTTCTGAGGAGTGTTTTTTGTCATTTGCCATATATACAAGTTGGGAGTCTAATGAGTCTAATTAAGAGTCTGATGATGACCAGGAAAACCATCACTGGCCATTGGAAAAACCCATTTTGTTCATGAATGTCCTTTTACCTGGTTTGGCTGACATGTGACCCCAGACCCACAGCAATGCCCTCTGGGCAATTAGGGATGGGCAATAAACACTGGCCTAGTTGGCGTTTCCCTCATCCTGTGAATTAATTAATAAAAAAACCCTTCATCTCGGGAATCAGCCTAGTGAATCTCTTTTGAATTGCTTCCAATGCCAGTACATCATCTTTTAAACACGGAGACTAAAACTGCGCACAGCATTCCACGTACAGCATAACCAACACCCTGTATAGTTGTGGCAAGTCTTTCTTATTCTTAATCTCCAAACCCCTAGCAAAGAAAGGAAATTTTGTGCTTTTATGCACAAGAACACCTAAATTCCTCTGCTGCATTTTTTTGGAATAAAGTCTACTTGATTTTTCTGGCCAATAGGCATAACACTTCTTCCTATATTAAGCTCCATCTGCCATGTTTTTGGCCATACACTCAACCTCTCTATATCCCCTGGCAGATTCCTGATGTCCTCATCACAACATGCCCTCCCATCTATTTTTGTATCATCAATAAATTTGGCTCATTACACTCCGCTCCCTCATCCAAAGTCATTGTGCTGAATCTTAAGAGTGACAGAGTGATGTGTGCTGCGGCGACATGCGGAGTAGAATTGGGTGGAATGTTTGTCATGATATTGAGATGATCTCGCCATAACGTCCTCACTTTGTTCAAGTGGATGAGGTGAGATTCTCACCAGGGAGCAGCAAGTTCCCAGTTGATGCTCTTTATTGCTTGTTAACAGCCGATCCTTGTCATATGATGGCCTGTCGGGGACACTCAACACGGAAATCAGAGCAGGTACCTGATACATTCAGCTCGCCGCTTGCTCCAAACTACCTCCATGTTGTTCACGTCCAAATTGCAGATCAGGATATGACTCATGAGCATCAGCCACTTGCACTCCTTCACCATGAGCCTTGGTACTGGCATTTATATAATGCCCTGGCACTGTACACTTGTGGAGCCGGGCACATTGTTGGTACTGCACCAGGTACAGTGGCTGTACTGGGAGAGGTGCCCAGTCCGTGTTGTGGATCAGGCTAACAACTAGGGCTGCTCCTTTATTCTTTCAGAGTGCATTTACCTGGTGCCTATTGGCATGCCAACAGCATACATGGCTCGCTTTGCTGTCCCTTTCACCAGTGATAGGTGCAGACACATGACCAGGCAGCTGGCTATGCTGTGTAGCAGTGCTCAATGAAGAATGTCACTGACTTCTCGTAAGTCAGTGAGCAACATCAGACTATACCACCTGTACCATATGGCAGCAGTGTTCACGCCAGACTCTGCATCTGCAGCGAGAGTGGGATGTGCCTTAGAGTCTTCGTGCAGTGGTCCAGAGGGTGTCAAGGATAGCTTCCCAAACCAGTCCTGGCATCAATCATGGCCTGGTGTATGGCTGGAACAACTCTGATGAACCTAGTTCTCCCACAGCACGCATTTATCTCTCAAATCTTATTTACCTTGGCCAACTTGTACTTGGTTCAGTAAATGCATATGTTATTACCGTTTTGTTTCTGCTTTCTAATTTAGTACACGGCTACTCATAATACCTAAGCAGAAACACTTTCCTAGTCCTGACAATGTCTTTAGTGTCTAGGCAGACAACAATTAGATCCTTCCCTTCCCACTCCAAGTTCCTCTCCAAACCTGAAGAGATGTCCTGAACTTTGGAACAAGATGAGCAACACAGTTTTCAGGATTTCTGAAGATTTATGAAGAAAGGTCTGGGCCCGAAGCGTCAGCTTTCCTGCTCCTCTGATGCGTGCTTGGCCTGCTGTGTTCGTCCAGCTCTACACCTTGTTATCACAGTTTTCAGGAGTCTTTATCTTTGATGTAGAGAACAGTATCTATTCCCCTTTTACTATTTAATTTCTGTTCTCTTGTCCTACTTGGATGGCATTCTTTACCATGATGCTATGGTCAGTTCTGTCATTTTCCCTGCAGTCTGTGCCCCTGACCACACCAGGAGCATGAACCTCATACTTACTGGAAAAAACAATGACTGAGGTACCCACAAAGCTAGATTCTCAATCCCCTCCATCATTGCCTCACTCATAGTCATACCCTCCTGTCCCTGACCATGGGCTAGGTTTGAAGTAATTAATGTGACTGTGTTTCACAACACAATGTCCAGGTATCTCTCCCTCTTCCTAACGTGTCAGTGTTTACAACGTATACTACAGCTCATCAACTCTGAACTGAGGTTCTTTAAGTAGCCAATCCTTGATGCTGATCTAGTCAGAGGGATTGTAATGGCAACCAGCACCGCCCACATACTTCAGCTGCAAAACATCATTTGCGCAGCTATTTCTATACTGTTTAACTAATTAACTTGGATATTAAATATTTCGAAATTGTAGTTTTTTAGTTGTACTCTACAATTGTAATAATTTCTCCTTAATTAAATCTCTTGGCCAATCAAAAGAGACACTGAAGAAATACCTACCAATAACCAACCTGTTTTCCTGTGATGTTATGCTTTGGCTCTGACAGTTAGTACAAGTTGAAGTGGGTCTCTACCACTGCTTTTCATTTCCTGCGGCTGCTGCCATTCACGGGAATCAAAGTGGGAACTAAGTTTGAAATTGAATGATCAACCATTATCATATTGAATTGTAGAGCACTTCAAAGGGCTGAATGGCCTACTTCTGCTTCCACTTTCTGGTTTCTCACACAGGTCTATTGTTTTCTGTCTCCACTCTCTCTTCTACTCTTTATGAAGCTGCTGTTCTTGGTCTCTATCCTGCTGTTTCAAAAGCATATGTTTCTCCTCTCTTTTGGTCCTTAAAGGTCCTGGTGACTGTATCCAGGACTTCTCTCTCCTTCTCTTCGATGTCTGTAATGTTACTTTATTCAAAGAATTTAATGAGTTTGATCAATTACTCCTTTATCTTTACACTTTATCATGATTTCAGCTTTTAATTTCTGATTATCCTGGAGTGGTGTCTCCGTCCTTGTCCTCCCTAAGCCAAACCCAAATGGACCACAGCAGCTAGATTTTTCAAGTAACTTTACTAACACAGTCCCGGGCCTGATTGAGTGCCACAGACTTGGAAACCTGACTTAGTGCATTCCCAACTCACTGCTCCACTTATTTTGATTTTTCTCCCCACAATCAATCTTGACATCTTAATTAGATTACCTCTTATTTTTTATTACCAAAGCAATGCAAATTTAGGGCTAGATTTTACTGGGCCTTTGCAGATAGCTGGGAGGGGGGCGACAGCTGGGAAATTGGTGTGTGAAGGTGGGCATGGTGTGTCTGGTGTCTTCTCGCTGCCATTTTGCTGGCAGCAACAAGGGCAGAGAGTTAAAACCTGGCGGCCACAGAGAAGGGCCTGAGGTGACGATGGCCTTTCTTTGAGATGCCACTCCCCTCTCCCTGCTCCACAGCAGCAAGGGCTGGCCCCTCATGGAGCCTGCCTGACTGGTCCCAGTATTCTCACTTACCTGACTTTGGAGGTGCAGAGCCATCAGTACACACTCATACTGTAGGCACAGTCCCAGCAGTAACCACTGCTCTGATTGGGCTGGTAACTCTTGTAGATAGGCCCAGTCCTTAATAGGGAGAATGGTTCCACTAGCAGTTGTGTAATTGCCTGCCGTGTTAACAAAATGCGTCCCCATTTTCCTGCTACCAATTTTCTGGCCTGGGAGCAGGAACCCTTGCCTCCAATGCAAAATCCAGTCCCTTAGTCTTTTATTTTATTTTAATTTGTCTCCATTATTAAGTTCCCTAGCCCTTCATTCTGCTGAATCTGAGTCACACCGTCTGTGAGGACAATATATCCTTCCTGAAGAGTCGGGTCCTGATCTGAATGCTATACTCTTAATGTGCTCCAAATAAGGCTTTATACAAATTGTATAGTTTGTATTGTACACACTTTATAACACCATCATTAGCTTATTTAGTTATTTTCTCAGTGCATGTTCATTAGTTTTAATGCTTTCAGTTCTTGGATCCTTAAATCTCTCTGGTCCTAAACAGTTCCTGGGTATTACTCTTCAGTAAATAAAACCTTCGGGCCCTCAACAATTTACAATCCAAATAAATGATTGGATGAAGGGGCTGAAAGTATGGTCGTTAAATTTGCTGATGATACGGAAAGTACGTTATCAAGATGATGTAAAGAATCTGCAATTGGATATTTACAGTGAGCGGTCAAAATTTGGCAGATGGAGTATAGTGTGGTGAAATATGAACCTGTCCACTTTGGCAGGAAGAATAAAGAGGCACAATTTTATTTAAATGGAGGGAGGCATAAAAGAGGTGGTGTCATGGTATCTGAATAAGTAAGAAGTATGCAGGGTATGGTAAGTAAGTAATTAGGAAAGTAAATGGAGTGCTGCTGTTAATTCCCAGGGAAATTGAGTTTAAAAGTAGGGAAGTGTTGCTACAGCTGTGTGGGATCTTAGTGAGATCACATCTGGAGTACTGTGAATACTTTCAGTCTCCTCACTTAAAGAAGGTTATAATTGCACTAGTTTGGGTCATCTGATCTGAAAAGTTAACTCTGATTTCTCTTCATCGATGCTGCCAAACCTGCTGAGCTTTTCCAGTAATCTCTGCTTTTGTTTCTGATTTAACGCGTCAGCAGTTCTTTCGGTTTTTATTAGTTATATAATGAGGAAAGGTTGAGCAGATTGGGCGATTGGAACCTTGAAGGATGAGGGGTGATCTTATTGAAACATATGTGCTTCTGAGACGACTTGAAAGACTGGATCTTATGTTTTCTTTTGGCTAATTGTCAGTTCATTTTAGTTTCATGGAGGGATTCTCGCTGCAAAATTTAGCAAGATCTCTTGCAGCACCATACCAACCTTACATTATAGCCTACCTACGCTAGGGTGCTCCTCTTGCCTGACTGTAGCTCCATCCTAGGCTCCATTCAATGTTTCTCAAGCAGCTTGCCTCTCCTAGGATAATAAGATGTGGATGAAGCCATTCAGCCCATCAACTCTGCTCCACCATTCAATGAGATCATGGCTGATTTGATAATCTTCAGCTCCAAGTTCTTGCCATAACCCTTCATTCTTGGATGATTAGAAATCTGTCTATCTGCCTTGAATACACTTAATGACCCAGGCTCGATACCTTTCTGTAGTAAAGAGTTCCACAGACTCACTACCCTCTGAAAGAAGAAATGCCTCCTCATCCCTGTCTTAAATAGGTGACCCCTTAATGTGAGAGGAGTAATTCCAGGAAGAATAGTTGGTAAGCAACAGGAGATGTTTGCTCTCAGCTCACCAGAGATATCCAGAGAGCCTGAGGGGTCGTGCATTCACAGTAAAGATGCTCATCTGGACACTGAATCAGAATATATCGGTAATATTTCTGAAGAAGGGTCTTGACCCAAAACGTCAGATTTCCTGCTCCTCTGATGCTGCTTGGCCTACTGTGTTCATCCAGCTCTACACCTTGTCATCTCAGATCCTCCAGCATTGGCAGTTCCTACTATCTCTGTATCAGTAATAGTAACTGGTTTGAAGAATGTCACTGACCATATCTGTGGTGCCTCAATACATATATGCAGAGCACAGGACTATGTCCACAACAGTGAACCTAGTAGTAGTCGCACTGACTGGAAAGGAATTTGTGCAGATGTCTTGGTTGTTGGAATGGAGCACTCTGTCATTTGAACCTCTAAGTGACTGTGACAGAATTACAAACAAATATCTCTGAGATTATGCAATTTGATTCAGGCAATTTTTACAAAGTTTATGGCTAATTGAATCTATCTGATTCAACACGGAGGTTCTAGCAAATATCCACTAATCACTGACATTATATCTTGGAACAGAAATAGGTACATGCATTTCAAAATCTTATGGTGCCTGGACACTTAGCAAAAAGCAATCAGAGACTTCCTGACCATGCAAAAACAGATCAAATAGAATGTCATTGTACTAAAGTGAAGGTTACTGTTGTATTTGTACATATTTCAATGGAAATATTACTTCTTAATTTACACCTAAGAGAATACTTAGGAGAAATAGATTGGATGTGAAAGGTACACAATTGAAAATACTGAGAGGGAGCATGGTAGTTAAAAGGAGCAAGAAGATGTCAACAGTGGCTCGGAAGTAGCATTAGTATGTCATAAAGTTGTGGATTTAAGCCCAAAGGCTAGCATGACATTTTAGTCAATATTGAGGTGGTGTTCCACCGGTGTCATATTTTGGATGAGATATGGAACAGAGGTCACATCTACCTCTCAGATGGAGTTGAAAGACTCCATGAGGAATTCTTTTCAGTATCTTGGTAATACTCATCCCTCAGCTAACGTCACTAAAACACTTGGTCATTTATCTGTTTGTGGAAGCTCTGTTCAGATCAGCTGCTACTTTTCCCTTTGTACAATGGCACTTCATTGGTTGCTTTGGCATGTAAAATGTGGTACAGATGCATGTTCTTTATTTCCTTTAAGAAAGCAAATGCAAGTCTATTCAATAATAAATATTATTTGAACATATGTTAGCTGGGCAGACTGTTTCTTGGCAAGTTTGGGAAATTATGGTGCAAGGATTTCGGAATAGGAATCATGAAAATCAAATGTCGAAATGCAAATTGTTTATAGTTATTTCTGAGGAAATTAAACATATTGTTAGAACTTCTTTTTATACAATGAGCCACAGATATTTTTTGACCACTAATGTTGTGTAGTTGGCTACTGTGCACCATCTTCCTCCATGGGATCCCGACTGCCCAATATCTTACTGACCTCGTGTTCCTTTTCCTTCGTTGTAACCAGGAAACTCATTGACTAGAAAAAACTACACAGCATGTAGCTATCGAAACAGCCTGTGATAGAATATTGAGGGAAGTACAAATGTTCATAGGCAAAGGATGTGTGCTGCCTCTCGTGAGGACTGATTCAAATTCAGGGGTGAGTATTTTACACATTTTTCTGATAGCTTCACTGAATGTGCACCTTCCTTAAGCCTTGCAGTTAATTGAATTTATTTGAGGTGCCTTGCTCATAGGAAACAGTTCCCAAAAATTAGGCAGACGTATATTATTAGTTTTAAGTATCTATTAAGGTTCCTATTGGCAGCAGGCTAGCAATGTTGGACATACCCTCCCAATAAATTTAAGACAATTCATGAATGCCAGCGTTCTATCGTGCTCACTTATCCTTTATTCTCTCTTGCTACTGGTTGCTGCTGGGACCTCAGGGCTTCCTAGTGTCAGCTCTGTCTTTAACATGCAGTCACACACACAATCAATGCAGAACTGTACAGTTCACGTGAATTGCCCTGTACACAGTGGATCGAGAAAGGTTGGCACCCCACTTTTCTGGCAGAGATCTAAAATTCCAGGCAGAGGAGGGCTGCCCTCTCCCTGTGGGATTAGCAGAGGAGTTCACACCACTAGAGGTTGTCACTTGGGTAAGTGCAGTTTCCATGGCCTGGAGGAACACACTGCAATGCTGCAATAAGATCACTGCCTCCTGTACTCTCATCCAGCTCAGATACTGACACCTCAATGGATATTTTAGCTAGATTACAGTCTGCAGCTCATTCTGGTGAATACATCACTGCCAAAGCTGACACAGGAAGAAGTTCCCCAGGTCACTGGCACTCATAACTGTTGGGCACCAGCCATCTACTCAACCCCAGGCAGGAAAAGACCCTCACGAAAATTAAGAACTGCACAACCTTACACAGGAGGTTAGTCTGAGGCACTGGGCAAACTGACTCAAATGTTGGAGGAATCCGAAAACTCTTTTGGACTATGCTGCCTCTGGCATGCAGGCATCTGGATGTCTCTGTCGACAGGTTGGTGTCCACCATGGAGAACCAGCTGCAGATCACTCAGCGTCTACTGGAAATGTGCACAGACCTACACTCCATCGCTGTCATCATTGGTGTTTAGCACCAGTAGTAAGGTGATGGGGATGGGGTGAGGGACCTTTTGCTTTGTTCCGTTCCAATTGCTCCTTCCCCAGAAGGAGACTGGGTGGTGCCTGGAGGTACCCATCCAGAGGAGGATTGATACACAGGCTCCTCTCAGCACACTCTAGAGTTAGTCAAGTCTTCCACTTCCACCCTGCCTGTCACCTTCAGCTCTGTTGGAGTTAAATTTGAGGAGCGTGTACCTGCCTCTGAGCAGGATACACTCAGCATGTCTGGACCCTATGGTCATAAACAGCCCCAAAGTGGCCTGAATGTTTCCTCAAGGCTAATAGACTCCACTCAGCTACAGAGCCTGGGACTGTGTCAAGATGTAATGGGAGGGAAAGGGAGAAAAAGACCTTTGGAGTAGTATTTCAACTCAACTGAGTGGTGGTCCACTTAATGTTATTGCCCTCTGGGGGGGATGGGGGTGGGTGGGGGTTGGTAATGGTGGCTCACGATGCATGTAAGTGGAAACCCTTCCATCAGAGAATAAAACACTTACCACAACCACTGCAGGTCTGGTTTCAGCCATTATGTACATGCACTTTCAATGACAATGGAAGGCAGCTGTCGTCATGTTTCACTGGGTAACTAACATAGACAGCCTCTCATTCTGGTCGCATACCAACCCCTTCCCATCTTCATTTATCCTTCTTGGTTGCCTTCCCTGTCAACTCCATCAGCTTTGATCACCCCCACATTCCCATACAACCCATTTATTTCACTATTCATCATCACACTTTAGCCCAAAAACCCAGGCATCATTATACTGGACAAAACAATGCACTGTGCCCCCATCAAAGTCGGAGTGGTGCTCCTGCCATTGACCTGCCCTCCAAAATGATCACTATCCTGCCATGCTGTATAGTCTCCCATTGTAACTTGAGTTGCCTCCCCACTTTACAACTGTTATCCCCAATGCATCCCAGAACACTGCCTCTCTTCCCTACATTGAACTCCCCAGCTTCCATACTGCAGCAGTGGTCCTTGTTAACAATCCCCTTCACTCTTAGTGGACAGACCCCTAGGCCTGACTATGGCCCAACCCTTTGGCTGAGTTGAATGGATAACCCCAGTTCAATGACTAGACTCCTGACTGATCCATGTGCATCTCCCCGAGTGATTTACCATGGCTACCTGCACTGGTTGCATTACACCTACAGGACTGACCATGGACCACTTCCTGAACTGTAGAGGTACATATCCTTGACTGTGACTGCCCTAACTGGCTTGCTAACCTTGACTTATTGTGCCAGCACCCCCTGACTTATGATGGTCTCCAGACTTGACTTGACCACATCCCTTTGACTCTGAGACATAGCCATTTTGTTGGTGTAAATGCAGTATGTTTGCTGTGTAAGCTGCTGGTATGTGGTGCATATTGATGTAGCACAGTGCCATGTAACAATGTCCAGGAGCAAATTAGTGCAGATGCTGGAATCTGTACTGAAAACAAAAAATGCTGGAGATCACAGCATCCCCGGAGACAAAACAAGCTAATGTTTTGAGTCTAGATGCCTCTTCATCAGAGATGATGTGAAGTGTGAAGGGAGCAGCATTTGTGCAATTGTGGGGACATTGGGGTAGGTGAAGGAGGGTGGAGTCCTGGGGGAGAAAGGATGTTGATACTTCAGATTAAGTGTTTGGAATATGAGAATGGCAGAACAATGGTGTGTCTAACTGCCAGGCTGGAAAGAACAGACAGACCCACAGGGTTGGGAACATGGGGGAGAGGACATGTTGACACAGAATGTAGCAAGTAAAGCTAAAAGAAAGGGAATATGTCTATCCCCTTCAACAATGATAGATGACAGTTATAATAAACTTTGTGTTTGCGTTCAATAGCAAGTAAACACAAGTATAGTGAGGCTTTGAGCTCTGGCTGAGGGGGAAAAAGTACAAAAAAAGGGCAAGATAGAGATGCTGTGAAGATTAAAGTAGGAGCAAAGTCAGTGAGCAGTAAGAGAACAAACAAGGAGAGCAGAGATGCAGCCAAAGTCCAGTTTATGAGTTGCGTATCTATCCTTGCAGTCTTGGTGGCAGCATTGAAGCACAAACCACATTGTAAATGGATTAGAGATATACCATGATGATGAGATGAACACCATTGCTCTGCCAATGTTCATGGGTGGGGATGTGAACAGTCACTGCCCATGGAGCCTGGTCTGAGATGGGATATTGGTGACTGCTGTCCCAGATGGAGGACTGAAGAGAAAGCAGAGAGCTGGCGTCACTAGGCCAGCCCAGACTTTTGCTTTGGGAATTGTCTCCATTGAGTTTTTACCTGGTGGATAGGAGAATAGGAAACTGCCTAGAAATAAAGTGAGATTAGCTAATAAAGAGATGATAATTCATGCAAATATTCTCCTTGCCACTCACTAAAATTATTTAGGCTTGCAATTTCAACCCTTAGTTGGAGAATTGGACTTGCTTGCAATACTGAGAATCTCATTACTCACTCGATTTTCCCAAAACCCATGCTTTTCATGGGCTGTGGGCATTCCACCCCAAGTCAATATGGCTGGAATTTCTAACCTTGGTGGAGCCATTAATCGGGCAATGATAGATCAAATTTCGAGGCCAGTATTTTAAAGAGTCTTTTTATATATTTACATTGGTGTGGTCTACTTCTATTGCATGCAGCTTTCACAAACGAGAATGATTTATAACGTACAGTAGCAATAAATCTATATTATTTGAGTTTACATTTAACCTTCAACTCCACAGTATGTTTTTATTGAAAATTATATCCATAAATAAAATGCACCTATCCATATATTATAGAGTTAAAAGTAAGTTTGAAAGTTGGTACAATATTTTGAATTTGATCTTGTTTCAGTGCAACTAAATATTCAGCTAGCTTTGAAACCTCCAGCTGCCACTCCTCAGCCTATTTGCCCAACCCTATGCACATGTAGCCACTTTGAATGGGCACCCATCATGCATAAGAACATTGAGCCCATGAAAGGACGTGGATAGTTGACATGCATAGAGTTCACTCATCAAACACAGGGATGATGATAGAAAAACTGCATGCATCTTTTGCAATACACAGACTCCCAGAAGAGCTGGTCACAGATATGGGTCATTGTCCACCAGCAGGGCATTTGAGTATTTCATAAAATGGTATTTGACATTTGAGGTCAGCTCCATATCATCTGTTATCCAATGGTTTGGCAGAAACAGCAGTCCAAACTTTGAAGGCAGGCTTAAAGAAACAGCTTACAGCTTCCCTAGATACCAAATTGTCCCAGTTCCTATTTTATTATAGGAAAACCCCTTATTCAACTACAGGAATAGCTCCAGCCAGGTTGCTAATGAGGAGAAGACTCCACACTAGGTTAAATCTGATTCTCCTGCACCTGGGAGAGAGAGTGAAACAGCATCAGGAACAACAGTACCAGACACAAGACTCTGCCAAGTGAGAGAAGGTTTACTTCAGGGGACAAATGTATATCTGGTGGCTAGGATACAGAATGGAAGGTGGGGATGGTTGGTGGGGTGGGGGGAATCTCCCCTCTTCTTCAGAGTAGTATCATTAACATGCCACTCTCATCACCACCAAACTAACTTCATAGATCCCGGTATCCCATCAACAAGTCACCCCCTGTTTACACATGTATAGTATCGTAGAATCCCTACAGCATGGAAACAGGCCATTCAGCCCAACAAGTCCACACTGCCCCTCTGAAGAGCATCCCACCCAGACCTATTCCCCTACCCCTGCATTTCCCATGTCTAACCCACCTAGTCTAAACATCCCTGGGCACAATGGGCAATTTAGCATGGCCAATCCACCTAACCTGCACATCTTTGGGCTGTGGGAGGAAACTGGAGCATCCAGAGGAAACCCATGCAGACACAGGGAGAACATACTTTATACTGATCCAACTCCCTTAGAGCCAGCTGTTAAAGCGAACAGAACCTCTGACACTCCTGTTTATATCTGTCAGCCAGGGCTCCCTGATTGGACTAGATTAACAGCTCCAATCAGGGAACTTATATTCTGAGGTCAACCTGGCTGACCTCATTACAATCACTACACTGTGCTTAGCAGGGCTTCCCTCAAACTGAGTTTACAGCCTTCTCTCCAAATTAGATTGTTCTTAGCAGGTTTTTTATGAACTAAATCAATGACAAATACCCCAAAACTTCCCTAATATAACCATTGTTTAATACAACAGTATCTATAACAAAGTAAGCGGTTATCACCAGTCCTGTGGTTTCTAGGAAGCTTTGTTTAAAAAAAACTCCAATGACTACATTGAGATTACAATATCCTCGTGTCATTAAAAGCACCCCAGGTATGTCCTCAATACTTGACATAAATTCATTTGTCATGATCCTTCAAAGCTTAAGTCCTCCAAACAATATTAAACATAAAACGTCTTTGTAACAATTCTAAATATAGCTCTATTGCAGTAGTCTTTAAATTGTTGAGCAGCTATTCTACTCGGTACTTTATCCCAATGGATACGTAAAATTTCAAATCTTAAATGAAATTTTCTGAAGTTGGCTTACAGCACAACGGCCTGGTTAATACCTTACTAAAACTACCTGGAAAATGGCAGCCGCCAGTCAGTGCCTTATGGTTGAGGGCATATGACCATGACAAATCAGATGTATGTTAGTAAAGATTGTATTTTCTGTCCTAAACATTCCTTATTTTCATATTTCAAAATTGTGTGCATTATCATGCACATTTTGAGTTAGTCAAGTTACGCAATAGACACTTGCCTTTCCTGAGGCATTAACAGTTTGTTATTTTTGTCAGTCTGTCTATATAGCCTTTAAATTACAACAGTTTCTTCATGGTGTCTGGGTGCATTGTCACAGGGGAGTGTCATTCCCGTGCAATTTGTTGTTACCATGGCACTTGTTATTTAATTCCCACTGTTGGAATGCTGGTAATCACAGGGTCTGATGGTGAATTTGTTGGGGCTGTATGTGTGGTTAGTTGGGAGTTGGTTTAATGGTTATCTAGGAGTTAGATGAGGTTTTTAATAGTCTAACTTTTCTTGAGTAACTATTTGCTTACCTGCAGTGGAACCATCCGTTTATGCCAATTTAAATGGATACTTTCAAAGGATTGCAGGCAAAAGGGAATTGTCCATCAGAATCTTCAAATTCCTGGGCAATTCCCTCAGAGTCTGCTACTTTGGGAATGCTGCAAGGTCCCAATTTACACTGCAGAAATGACTATCTCACCCACTGGAATTTCATGGGCCAATGTATAGGGATGAATTTCCCAATCTTTTCTGAATTAGCTGTATTTTTTACTCTTAAACTGAGGACCGTTGTTGCTCATCACAATGTTGGAAATGTGTACTGACTGAAATATGCTTTTAGGCATTCTATAATCTCACTGATGGTCATTGAAGTCAGCTGGCCTATCCCGTATTAGGCAGAATAGTAGTCTACAGTGGCAGAATAATGAGGAGGTCTACTCACAGCTTCATCGACAGCCTGTCCAGGATGTCATGCGTCATCTGTAGCTCCAGCTGACTTAGCTTGGTACTCAACATAAGCACAGCAGTAGCTGATGTGGTTCTTGATTCTATTGCTCAGGTTTGGTTGGTAGGGCACACCTTTTGCCTTTCCTCAGGCCCAAGTCAGTTCCTCGGTGGTTGCATGGATACAGTATTGCATCTCTCCTCTCAACTCCTTCAGGATAAAGATTGCATTTCCTTTTACAATACATATATAGGACTATCTATTCATTTCTATATACGCAGTACTCTTTTACAGCAATAGTTCTTTCCTTGATAGTTTTGGACTGTCCTTTCAACATTACTTCTGCAATACATGGAGAATTATGTTTTGTTGGATAATTTGCCTGTTTGAGCAAGGTGTAAATCTGTTAAAATCAATAAGTGCAATTTCCCACTCTCTAGAGCAGTGTGTGTGCTGTTAAGAAAGATGGGAAGGTACAGGAGAAGTTAAAAGTTTCTGAGAAAACTTTCTCCACGTTCCCCTTAAACTTTAAACAGAAATCTCAGAATCTTACCATTTAGTGATAATTGTCTTATTTCCATGCTTTTGCATCACACTATTAGCCCAACTCTCAGTATTTTTATGCCACTTCCAACTCTTCTGTCTTTCCTGAAAAAAAATACGTGCTGTATCTTTCTGATCTGAAAGCCAAAGCAGGCACTTGATGGCTGCTGCTTGCTGCTTCCTTGTCCATGTCTAACTGTCTTCACCATGACATCCCTGTATGCTCCATGGACACTGTCCTCCACTGCCCTTCGTTCACACAAGTTGGCACTGACAAACCATCAACCCTACCACATCATCAGATGTGCCCTTGGTTCAACTCTTGTGCCACTTCAACCCTTCACTTTGGGGCTCAGGGCATCTATAAATTGTATGCTTCTGGTAGGTCACCTTGCATGTAGGGCTATGTTTTCATCTCATTTATCTAAACAGGATGCATCTTATGGCTCTTAGCTTAATTTGTTATCACTTACTCACTCATTATTACTCACCTGGAGGCTGCTAGCCTCTGTGCCTTGCAATGTTTCTAAGTGCAGAAGGAGAGGCAGGCAGCTTGTTCATGGTTGGGACCACAGCACAGTTAAAGTGCTGGATGTGTCACTGTATGACAGCATGCTATGGCAATCTCATCCCTACAGTGTGAGCCAGCAGCTAAGGCAGCCAACAGATTGCATGTCCTTCAGCCACATCTGAATGTCAAAGGGGGATTGTCCTCAGTGGGTAAAGGGGAAACAAGAGGGAGTGAGACCATGCCACCAGTCAGTCAGTATGTCAGTACGTCAGTCAGTCAATATACCAGTACGTCTGTCAGTTGGTCAGTTGGTGCATCAGTCAATACGTCAGTCAGTCAAGATTGTAGGGCAGGGGTTGGCTGCTGTCAGCCAAGTGCCACAATCTGGAAATCCATCTTCTTTCTGTCTGGGGATTGGGCCACAGTCAGTCCTAGGGGGTTTGGGTAATAAAGGTCAGGGGACTTATCCAGCAGCAGTCCATGGAATCCTGAGAAAAGTGAGAAATTTCTGTTCTGGGATGAAGTTCATCAGACTACGTCATTGAGGGAATGATGACAATTAAAGGTAGCAATTCAAAATAATTAATTGGCATTGCATACAGCATAGGAGAAGATGGACAACTGGAGCAGGGACTTTTTCACAAGTAACTGTTACTCTGGGCTCTATATGGTGAGAGTATCTGTCCAAAAGGGACGTGGAAATTGCTAAATCCATGAACTCGGAGAAAGGTTGGGCAAATTACAGTTCTATTAAACGGCTGAACAGCAATAGGATGAGGCTAAAATGTCATCAGGGCCAAGGGGGCAGCATGAAGTTTGGGAACCATCCTGTAGCTCAGGGAGAGGCTGCACAACACTCACAGGGACGGGAATGTGGAAATGTGATATCCCCAATCTAAAGTCTAGTGCAATAATTATACAAAATGGCTGCCATTGCAGGCTAAGTTGCCTGAGTAAGTTATTGTTTGTCTCTTAGGGACAGAGTGAAATTGTTTGAAATATAAGACTCTGCCAGGGGCAGTTGCATTAATCATTCCTCCACTGATTCAGTAATCCCACCCATCTGAAACTGCACTTTCATCACAGGCCATTCATTGTTTAAGAATGTGCATTACAAATTTTAGCCTCAAAGAATTATGACAATGGCATTATTCGCATCAATTATCTCCTCATCATTAATCGGATAAACTAACTTAAAACTGTCTCTTGGGCTTGGTATTTCTGAAACACCTTTCTGTAGCTGTCAGTAGAAGACAATACTTTGGAGCTGTCACATTCACACTCTGAACTGTAAGTATGCGAGGGCTTTATCTGTGATATACAGAGATGCCTGTTTGTTGCCTGTTTGTTGCTTATTGACAGAAATCCAATGCAGCATGAATGCTTTTGTTGCAGATCATACATTTGGATCAGGTTACATACGTTAGATGTTCCTGTAGAGGCAGGGTACTGAACCAAAAACAAGTTGTTGGAAAAACTCAGTAGGTCTGGCAGTATCTGTGGAGAGAAAGCAGAGTTAATATTTCAGGTCCAGTGACCCTTCTTCATAACATGAGACTGAACTCCTTGCGAAGTCTCCATGCCCCGCTGTGCTGGTGCATGACATGACACTACATTGTAATTGATGGGAGGGCACCAGAGGACTATTTGTGAAACAATGTTTTCTTCCTGATCTTCCACAAAGGTCATCTGCTCATTCATTTGATAAGACGTCGTTGTTGCTGGAGAACTTGCAGCATTTTTCCAAAGCAAAGACCACATTGAAGGAGAGCACAATTCTAACATTTTTATCAAATTCAGCAAGGACAGCAATCTCCAAAGTGGTCGCAGCAGATCGATCAAGGAAATGGAGTCGAATGGTGAGAATCTGCACTTTCTGTAATTTTCAGCTGCACTCATAAGATAATGCAGATAAAAGATATCCTGGACCATCGTCACTGAACTGTGTAATATGGTGGAATAAAACTTGGACATTGAGTGGGCATCTCATCTGAGTGGCTATCAAGGTTACAGCAGCCCTGAATTTTTATGCCAGGGCTCATTTCCAGGATCAACTCTGGGTCAACATGGAGTCTTCCAGTCCTTGGCCCCAGAAATGCACCAGGGATGTAACAGATGCCATTTTCTCTAGATCATAGAAGGCTATGCCCTTCCCTATGATAATGTGATTCAGGCATTCCAGGCAGTGTATTCTCTATCATCGCTAGCTTCCCCCAGATGCCCCACATTGCTTTGAAAGTACCATAACACCGACCTGTATAATTTGAAACAGAATAGTAGTGCAATTCTTTGATGTTTAAATTATAAGTGACCCTTAATGCTAGATTTTGGAGGTGTGCACCAGATATCCTGGGAGCTGCTGTGATGCATGCAAAACCTCACTGGAGAGCTCACAGGTTCCTGTGTCCTTCCAAGTTCTTCAGATAATACAGGGATGGCTGCTGGGACCTCTACCCCCTCCAAACATGGGTCATGGCATTTTTATGAAACCCTCTGACAAATGCAGAATGGAGATACATTCCTGCTTATACTTCCACCAACCATAGTGAACAGACCACAGGCCTCCTTAGGATGTGGATTTGATGTCTGGATGCTCTGAAGGAGTCTTACAGTACAGCTTAGAAAGGGTGTGCCACCCTATTATGTTCTGTGATGTGTCATCTCTGAGAAGGTGTACACAGCCGAGAGAGAGAGATTAACACAGAAAGACAGAGAGAGACGCCTACACAATGAGATAAGAGTGCAGAGCTACTCTTGCTTGCTAAGCAGATCCATTGCAGTTTCACAATTTTGTCATTGTGCATAGAAAAACTGCTGGCTATTCCTCATACCACGTTTCATTTCAACTGGAGCCAGGAGAGCAAAAAAAAACATCCATTGTCTCTTCGTCTCTTCGTCAGTGTTCCTCACTCAGATGTGGTGTGTCTTTTTGCTCTTTGTCTAGTTTTTTTTCAGTTGTTTGTAGAAGATCTCACAGCTTGTTATCATTCCTGTATCTTCCTGTCAGTAGACTCATATAGCACAGAAACAATCTTTCAGTCCAACTCATCCATGACGACCAGGTTTCGCAAATTAAACTAGTCCCATTTGCCTGCACCTGGCCCATATCCCTCTAAACCTTTCTTATTCATGTATCTGTCCAAGTGTCTTTTAAATGTTGTAACTGTTTGGCACTTGGAGCAGAAGAATGACATAGTTGATTTCAGCTTCTAAAGCATTAACAGATGGCTGTTAGCTCATTCGACAGTGGAACTGTTGTGGCCACCCTGTCTTAAATCTGCCTAAATAATGTTACAACCCTTTGGGCTTAACTCAAACTCCATCATTCCTGGTCTGGCCACATATGTGAAGATTTATGAAACTACCAAAAATCACATTTCAAGAAACCTGTCCCCTCTGAACTGTTGATGAAGTGGCTGTGACATTTTTTACAGTCCTACAATATTCAATCTTGGGTCAATTTCAAGATCTCAAGGCAGTGGTTTTGTCTGGCTGCAAGATGGTAACTCCCAGTCAGTGCCTCGCTGTGGAGGTCACATGATGACAGCAAACCAGGAAGTACAATCATTCAGAGTGCATTTAAACAATAGCCACTGTTTCTTTGTTGTTCTGCAAGGTTTGGGAATGATATTTGCTGCTTGTTTAATCATAGTTTCACAGGCTTATTGCCAATTTAGCCCACAGCAGTAATTTTCCTCCCATGAAAACAGTATCTTTTTGTCAAGCAGAAGCTCCCACCATGCCTCACTTCAGCTTCCAATAAGTCCGACAGACCCACTGTGTCTAGTTGTTCTCATGCTTCTGCTCCACTTGCAGAGAAATTTCATCCAGTAGAAATAAATTTCCTTTTAAATTGCTGCTATGTATCTCTAAAGCCTTGGACTGTGCAGATATTTTGCCCCAAACAATGAACTCTTTTTAATGGATTCTGATGAAAAGTCAGCAATTTGAATAATTAACTCTCCTTGTCCATCTCCACACGTGAGCCCCAGCTTCCTGTGTAGTTCCGGCACTTTTTGCTTTTATTTCAGATTCCAAGTATTTTTGTCTCAATAAAGCACTAGTGATTGCGATGTAAGAATTTGGTGTCAATATTTAAATAGCCATCACCTTTGAAAATATGGTATTACCTGATGTGAACATTTGACGTGGGTGTACATTCTGTTCTGCTGTACTCTTCCAGCATTATCAATAATTCATCTTTTCACAACTCTGAGATAATCATCCCTTTTTGAAAGTTTCGTGAAAGAATGTACATTGAGATATTTATGAGAACAAATTATGGGAAACATGAGAGAAAATTAGGCTGAATCTCTTGGACATTGAAATATTTGGGCCAGGCACTGTTTTCGACGATCGAGCACAGCAGCAGAGTGATTTCAGACACAGTCTTCCATGAACTGGACAATTAGGAATCCATTTGCAGGAGCATCGTCAAATTAAACACAGTGGGTCGGTTTTAGAGATGGGAAATGGATACAGTGCAAAACAGCCAGCACACTTCACAAGGTCACCAGTGGGATTACGCTGAAGCACAAGCTAGAGGACAATCAAGAATCATCATTTTCAGTGGAGCAGCTGGCAGGAAGTATCAGTCTGCAGGACAGTCTCCTGCAATAGCAAATACGGGAATGCCTCACTCATGCTGTTTCTTGTCTGTAATCATTACAACGCCTTGAAATCTCACACAAATCTGACCTCCCTTGAGATACAAAACCAGAGCCCCTTACAGCAATGACAACATTGACCTGGTGCTGGGAAAATTGCTGAAAATTAGTCCCTTAACATCTGAGTTGGTCTACCCTGGATGGGTGGGTTGCTGTTGTTGGATCCAGTCCAAAGGGAAAAGTGGATAAAGGAAGGAACTCACTGGAAAACCAGCCCATTGCCTTGCTAAATATGCTTGTCCCATAAAGCTCTCTCCAAGGAGCATGTAAATCCTTTCCCTGGAGAGTGGGAAAACAGAATTGGCTAGTTCTTGTATACTGTGGCCACCTGTGTCTCAGTGATGCATTTTGTTGCTGCATGAAGAATGTTTTGCATACATGCAGTATTAAGTTCATTGTTTCTAAATAAACTTGTGTCCTGTACCTCTGTGTTCATTTATAGCCACTGTTATGTTTGTGATTGCTGAGCTTAGATTCCATTAAAATTGTGTATGTGGGTTAGCTCCATATGTTTCCACCTATTAAATTCGACTCCCTTATTGTGGCAGACTATTATTCAAACCACATTCTAACCTTATGCTGTTCCATGGCCACATTGCGCAGCAGGTCACTGTGTTTGTACTCCTCATCCGAACTCAGAACTTGCACTTCGTTCCAAATGTTGCAATCTGTCCAGCACTATTGCTGTATACAGTCACTTAATTTTCCAACTCCTATTCATCCTCAGTCCAGAGCTCCAGGCAGTTAAAATTAGGCACGCTTCCAAAGTCAAGTTGTAATTGCATAAGGTAACCTCGTATGACAATGATATCCTGCTGTTGATTTAATTAAATACACTAAAATTGATAGGGAGCATTCTAAGTATAGCTGAAAAATTTGGAATTAATTTGAAATATCACATCAATTGGTCAGAGTGTGAGACTCTTTACAGGTTTAGGGTCTGTCTCAGATATTCTTTTGTATATAGTCACTTCCATATGTGATCTCAACATCTGTACCAGTACTTAACTACATGTTACATAACCTGGGGAACTAAATATTGTAAAAGCAATTTTAGCCCTTGCCACTCAGTGGAAACTAGATGTTTAAAAGGCAGTTAAAAATTCCCACAGGCTTCGATGCTATGGGCTCACTCCAATTTTAACCAACTCAATGGAGCAGCTGAAAGGGACAGCTGTAATAAACTAAGATCCAGATTGGGCTCTGAGGCAGCATCCGAATCGACTGAAAGTTTGACTGTGAGCTTCAGTAGGCCTAAGAAAACAGGTTCTAAGATCCAGACCTGGTTGACATTGCAGGAACAGGGGTTAATGGGCCAAACAATCTCCAGAATGTATTTCTTTAAGACTTTCTGAGCTTATGTTTCCTCTTCTTTTCCGTTAAATTCGATACAGTGTAATATCTGACACAGAGCTGCTGTGTAACAGCAAGTTTATCCCTGTACAGTCTTTTGGATAGACATGAGTATGTGTTTCTTGCTGTTCTAATAATCTTTGCAAAGCTGGTAATGTGTCTGGACTGAGTTTTGATTGTGCTACATTTGTTGAGTTGGGATGTGTAGGTGGGGAAGGGTCAGCGGGGATTGACGTATCATTTTTAATGCCATACCGGCTAAAAAAGGATTTTATTTCTATAAAATTGCCACCGTCTGCTTGTGGAAATATCGATTATTATAGAAGATGAAAGTGTAGCAGCGAGTCTGCTAAAACACAGATTGCTAATTTGGCCAAACAACAAGGGATGCTGGGTACACTAGCCAAATAAAACACTGAAGTCATAAAACCCAGACACCAGACACAGTACAAACATAGCAGCCAGGTGTTAATGACATTAGCATAATGTAAAAGGCAACAGATATCCTCGACAGACATGAGCCCAACTACGTATCCATGAAGGAGGGCCCAGACAGAAAGGCACCAGGTGCTGCTACACAAAGAAACAAACAGTAGCAAACCATCCAAATGCTTGATAGTATTTCAACCCATTACGTGAATCTTCCTGATTGGCCAGAACTATAGAAAGTTCCATAAAATCATCCAAAAAAGTATAAAAACAAGATTCACCAGCAAACCGACCACTTGGATCTTCGGGAGATCTTCCGATGAGACTTGAATGGCAAAAGGCTGAGACCAGCTGACCGTCCAGAGAGAGTGAAAGAGCGAGAGAAAGAGAGAGAGGGAGGAAGAGAGAAAGCAGCTTCGCAGTGCCACAGACAGAGAACCAGAGAGAGAGAGAGCAAAAGCGACTGCAGAAATCTACAAGTGACTCGTGAAGTATTGTAAGCTTAAAGGGCTGAATAGGATTAGAGACAGTATTGTTCAGTATTAAAGGTTTTTGTAACTTGTTTCTTAATAAAGTCGAAACTGTTTACATTGGTACCAGCTTGTGTTCGTAGTGATTTGACTGCTTCAGTATTGCGGGACACCTGGGCAAATTCATTCATAACATTCCTGTCGGAGTTGTCTAACTTGTTTTCAGGAGGGACTTGACAACAAAAGGCTTCTAGGAAAATTCTTCAATTAATATCTCACAGCAATTTCTGCGTGAAATCTTCCAAAGGTTCAGACCTATTATTAAAATTTATATTTTTAATACCATATGCATTTTAATGGAAATAAATATTAGTTCCACAGCTAAATAGTTGCATCTGATCTGTGAAGAAGTATGTTATTGTTAAAAGATGCCTGAATAGTTTGGTGGAAGAATGAGATCCATGAAACTTGGCACTGTTTATTATTGAAGGCAGCTTCGCCCCATTAGGAAGCCGAATTTAAAGTGTGGAGATCCTGCTTGGCATGTTGCAGAGTAAATACATTGCTTGTTTCCTGAACTATCATGGGGTGGCATGGTGGCTCAGTGGTCAGCACTGATGCTTCACAGTGCCAGGGTCCTGGGTTTGATTCCACTCTCGGTTGACTGCCTGGGTGGGGTTTGCACATTCTCCCTGTGTCTGTGCAGTTTTCCTCTGTGTGCTCTGGTTTTCTCCCACAGTCCAAAGATACAGAGGTTAGGTGGATTGGCCATGCTAAATCGCCTCCTAGTGTCCAGGGATGTGCAGACTAGATGGATTAGCCTTGGGATGCCTACCTGCACTCACCTATTACCTTCCTCACCTCTTCCCCCCCTCCCTCTATTTCTTTCAGAGCTCCCTTCCCCCTCCCCCATTTCGAAAGAAACGTCCCGACCCGACAGGTCAGCTTTCCTGTTCCTCTGATGCTGCCTGGCCTACTGTGTTCCTCCAGCTCCACACTGTGTTATATCTGACTCCGGCATCGGCAGTTCTTACTATCTTTCAGGGATAAGGTAGGGGGTGGGTCTGGTTGGAATGCTCTTTAGAGGGTTGGTGTGGTTTCGATGGGGCAAATGGCCTGCCTCCACACTGTAGCGATTTGATTCTATGATCATGTAGTGGGCTGGTTAAAGGACAAAGAACAATACAGCACATAACAGGCCCTTCAGTCCTCTAAGCCTGCACCGACACATTTTGCCCTTCCATTCTAAAACAGTCTTCACTTGCAGGATCCATATCCCTCTACTCCCTTCCTAGTCATGTATTCATCCGGTACTTCTTGAATGCTGCTATTGTGCCTGCTTCCACCACCTCTTCTGGTAGTGTGTTACAGGTACTCACCACCCTTTGCGTGAAAAATTTGTCTCATACACTTCTTTTAAGCTTGCCCCCTCGCACCTTATACATGTGTGCCCTTGTAATTGACCCTTCAACCTGGGAAAAAGCCTCATGCTTTCCACTTTATCCATGCCATTCATATTCTTTTAAACTTCTATCAGGTCGCCCCTCAACCTCCAGTGTTCCAGTGAAAACAAACCCAGTCTATCCAACCTTTCTTCATAACTAAAATCTTCCATATCAGGCAACATCCTAGTAAACCTTTTCTGTACCCTCCCGAAAGCATCCACATCCTTCTGGTAGTGTAGTGACCAGAACTGTATGCAATATTCCAACTGTGGCCTAACTAAAGTTCGATAAGGCTACAGCATAACTTGTCTATCCTTATACTCAATGCCCCTTCCAATGAAGGCAAGCATGCTATAGGCCTTTTTTACTACCTTCAGTGATCTGGGGACCTGAACACCCAAATCCCTCTCCATATCAATACTCCCAAGGGGTCTGCAATTCACTGTATAATTTCCATCTGTACTAGGCTTTCCAAGATGCATCACCTCACATTTGCCCGGATTAAACTCCATCTACCATGTTTCTGCCTATGCCTCTAACTGATCTATATCCTGCTGTATCCATTGGCAATCGTCCTCACTTTCTGCAACTCCACTAATCTTTGTATCATCCACAAACTTGCTGATTAGACCATCTCCATTTTCCCCCAAATCATTTATGTAGATCATGAACAGCAGAGGTCCCAGCATTGATCCCTATGGAACATCACTAGTCACAACCCTCCATTCCAAAAAGCTTCTTTCTACTTCTACCACCTAGCTCCAATGACTAAGCCAGTTCTGTATACATCTTGCTAGCTCACCCCTACACCATGTGACTTTACCTTTTGTACCAGTCTGTCATAAGGGACCTTGTCAAAGGCTTTACTGAAGTCCATGTAGACAACATCAACAGCTTTTCCCTTATCAACCATCTTTGTCACCTCCTCAAAAAACTTGATCAAGTTAGTGAGATGCGACCACTCACACAAAACCCTGCTGCGTATCGCTAATAAGTCCATTTGCTTCTAAATGTATGTGGATCCTGTCCCTGAAAATCTTTACCGATAATTTACCTACCACTGATATGAGACTTACAGGCCTGTAATTTCCAGGATTATCCCTATTATCCTTTCTAAATAGTGGGACAACATTGGCTATTCTCCAGTGCTGTGGGACCTCACCTGTAGCCAAAGAGGATACAAAGATGTCTGCCAATGCTCCAGCAATTTGTTTTCTTGCCTCCCTGAATATTCTGGGGTAGATCCCATCAGGATCTGGGGATTTAACTACGTTAATGCTTTTTAAGATGCACAACACCTCTTCCTTTTTAAAAGCAACTTGGCTTAGAAACTTGACACTCCCTTCCCTCAGATCATTCAGTTGCTTCTCTTTGGCACAAAGTATGCGTTTAGGACCTCACCTATCTCTTCTGGCTACACACATATATCCCCTCCTTTGTCCTTGAGTGGGCCAATACTTTCCCTGGTTACTCTTCTTAATCCTGTTTGCTAATGACTTTCATGGCCCCTTTTAGCCCTTCTAATTCCTTGTTTAAGTTCTTTCCTACTTTCCTTATATACTTCAAGGGCTTTGTGAGTTCCTATCCTCCTAGACCTTATGTATGCTTCCTATTTGTTGTTGACCAATATCATTAACATCCCTGGTCATTCAAGGTTCACGTAGCATGCCATACCGATCCTTCATTCTTGCAGGTATGTGCCAATCCCAAACTCTTATCAACCACCATTTGAAATACTCCCTCATGTCTAATGTAGATTTATCCTCAAACAGCCACTTCCAATCACCATTCTCCAGTTCATGCCTGACTTTGTTGTAGCTCACCTTCCCCCAATTTATTACCTTCACCTGAGGACTGCTGTTATCACTATGCCAAGGCGGCATGGTGGCTCAGTGGTTAGCACTACTGCCTCACAGCACCAGGGACCTGGGTTCGATTCCATGCTCGGGCTACTGTCTATGTGGGGTTTGTACATTCTCCCTGTGTCTGTGTGGGTACCCTGTGGGTGCTCTGGTTTCCTCCTATCGTCCAACGATACGCAGGTTAGGTGAATTGGCCATGCTAAATTGCCCATAATGTTCAGAGATGTGTAGAATAGGTAGATAACAGGAGGATGGGTCTGGGTGGGATGCCCTGAGGTTTGGTGTGGATGTGTTGGGTCGAAGGGCCTGTTTTCATACTGCAGTGATTCCATGATTATCTTAAAACTCATGGTATTATGGTCACTCCTCCTGAAATGTGATCCCACTGAAACTTCACTCACCTGGTCAGGTTCATTTCCCAAAACCAGGTCCAGCATAACCCTTGTAGAGCTGGATGAACACAGCAGGCCAAGCAGTATCATAGGAGTAGGACATCTTGACGTTTCGGGCCTACGCTCGAAATCTTGGATTCTCCAGCATCTGCAGTTCCTATTATCCCCCCAGTGTAGCCCTTTCCTTGTTTGGATTGTTTACATTTTGTGTCAAGAAACCATCCTGAATAGCCTTTACAAGTTCTGCCCCATCTAAGCCCCAAGCATGAAATGATTCCCAGTCAATATAAGGGAAATTAAAATCACCCACCTCAGCAACCGTTCTGTACTTACATCTTTCCAAAATCCCTCAACATATTCTCTCCTCTATCTCCCGCTGGCAGTTGGGAGAACTGTAGTATACTCCCAGAATTGTGATTTCACCTTTCCTATTCCTGAGTTCTACCTGTATTGCCTCGTGCCACAAGTCCTCTGATATATCCTCCTTCAGTTGAGGTTGAGGACAGCCTTCTTCATCCGCTGCCACAGCAGAGACATGTGCCTGAGTTACAATGCTATAAATAAAAATGACTGAAAATTATATATCATATGCAGTGCTAGATAGTAGTTTGCACTTTTATAGTGTGTGGCAAAGATTAATTAACATGTTATTTTGGTTTACTGAGCAATATTAGGCAATATGTATACTACTTTTTTTGATGAACCTAGCTGACAGTATTGCTGGAAAAATCAGATTCCAGAGTGAAACATGATTTCATATGCACTCAGCACAGAAATGGTTATCCAAAGGGCCTGTTCCTGTGCTGTAATGTTCTATGTTCTATTAGTTTTATTTAATTTACTACGGAGGCCAATCACTGAACATATTTGCATGTGGGGCCAATGCATTTTTAACAAAAGAACATAAACGTTTATTAAATAAAAGAGAAACAAATACTATGTTGTACTAGAAAATGGGCAATAGCAGTACAAACATCAGAAAGTAAAATTAATCCCTTTTACCTCATAATATCCTTATAGGCATTCAAATTTCTGTGAAGAGAGTCACCCTTATCTCTATGCTAAAGTTTCTTCCTCAGCTGACACAATTGTACCCAAATTCCTTTTGGCCAGTTATAACACATTCACTAGATGTTATTTACTTTAGTTAATGTCTGCCTCTGAGACATTTAAACTCCTATCTCGAAGAGCCTTGTAGGATGTCTTGTCTCTCTGACATCCTCATAGTCTTCAGTTTCTGGTGCTCTCTTAGCACTGACTTCTAAGCACCTCAGTCCTGCTTTCCAACCTTGATGGCTGGAGAATGTTAATAACAGTATCTCTGCTGTTCTAGGCCTCTTTCCCCCGCAGGAGTTTATGATGGATCCTTCTGTCTCTCTCTGTTGATTGTAAACTTCAAGTCAGCATTTACCTTGGCAGTTATTTCCCAGGTGTAGGAGGCAGCAAGAACTGCAGATGCTGCAGTCAGAGTCGTTAAAGTGTGGAGCTGGAGGAATACAGCAGGTCAGGCAGCATCAGAGGAGTAGGAGAGTTGACATTTTGAGCCTAGGGTCTAGGCCCGAATCTTCGACTCTCCCACTCCTCTTACGCTGCCTGACCTGCTGTGTTCCTCCAGCTCCACGCTGTATTGACTTCCCAGGTGACTTGCAGGTCATTTACCTGAAATCACCTGAATTCTATTTAATGTTGTTTTGAACTCAATGTTCAAAGTGACTTTCTGATCTTTGCATAAAAAAGAAGTCTAATCTTCACAAAACTGATAAAGTAAAATCCATTTTTCTGCCACTCTAGAACCCATGTTCTCAAATAAAGATCATATATTATGAACCTATGTACTTTTACATTATGTTTAGTGATGTCAACACATAGGGGTTCCTCTGAAGCACTGTAATCATAGAATCCCTGCAGTGTGGAAACAGGCCCTTTGGCCCAACACGTCCACACTGATCCTCAGAGCATCCTACCCAGACCCATCCCCCTATAACCCACTTAATCTACACATCTCTGAACACTTTGGGCAATTTAGCATGGCCAATCCACCTAGCGTGCACATCTTTGGACTGTGGGAGGAAACCCACACAGACATGGGGAGAATGTGCAAACTCCATGCAGACAATGGCCCAAATGCTGGAATTGAACCCAGGTCCCTGGTGCTGTGAGGCAGCAGTGCTAACCATTGTGTCACCATGCCGCCCCCAGTGTAATGTTCTGTGTGAAAGGATATGAAAGGGAGATTAGGCATTAAGTAATCACTAAGTATGTCTTGCAGTTACCTGATAATACTAATGTTAATGTGTTATAGGTGCACCTGGGTATATTTAAAGAACATAAGAATGTGGAGCAGGAGTAGCAATTCAGTCAGCTCTGCCATTCAGTATGATTGTGGCTGATTTCATTTTGGCCTTAACTCCACTTTCCTGCCTGCTCTCTGTAACTCTTTAACCCATTACTCATTAAAAATCTGTATATCACCTCCTCAAATTTACTCAATGTCCCAGCATCTGCCAAACTCTAGGATAGTGAATTCCACAGATTCACGACTCTTTGAGGGAAATAACTTCCCCTCATTACTGTTTTAAATCTACGATTCTACGGAGGGTTGGCTTATGAGGAGAGATTGAGTAGACTGGGACTATATGCATTGGAGTTTAGAAGAATGAGGTGGAGATCTTATAGAAACACAAAAAATTATGAAGGGAATATATAAGATAGAAGCAGGGTTATGTTCTTGTGCTGTCCCTTGTCCAAAAACTATGACTTCTCATTCTAGATTGCACCATATGAGGAAAAATCCTTTCTACGTCTACTTTGTCAATCGCTTTTAGCATCACATTTACCTCAATAAGATCTTCTCTTATTCTTCTAAATTTCTCAGAATATAGGCCTAAACTGGTCAATCTCTCTTCACACGACAAGCCTCTCATCTCTGGAATTAATCCAGTGAGCTTCCTCTGAAATGCCTCAAACGCAACTGCATCCTTCCTCAAGTATAGGGACCTTACTCCTCAAGTAAAAGACCAATGTATAGCAACAATCCAAATCCTTCAAGTAACTCAGATGGATCACTTCACCTCCATCGGATCACTAGGAATTGGGCATCTCACTAAATTGCTATGTTTTACATATATTGGGTATGGCTGTGGTTCAATATCGTGAACCAGTTAGTGTGGTTTGTGTCATCATGGCATAGAAGCAGCTTTATGTGGCAAAGTTTACAGCAACAACAGTGATTCATTTTGATTCAATCCTGGAACTAGTTCATTTGACTCTACTTTAAAACCTTAATTTGTTTCATTTTTCTTTAGGTCTTGTTGGGTCAGTCGCCAGTTCCAATTAATTGGTCCAACAGGACATAAGCATAAGTGAAGTATATATATATTTTAAAAAAAACCCAACTTTTGCATTAACTGTGAGAAGGTGCACAAAGAAGCCTTCCCTTGATGATTTTTCCTGACAGGAACATGATGTAAAGGAAAACTCATGTGTGAACCCATTAGTATTATTTTGTCTAACTAAATCTTTTAATTGATGGCGGCTGTACCTAGCATACATTTCTATGGTGGAGAGCTGAGCGTCTAATTTGTCTGGATTTTCTTTTCATCTGTGTCCTTGTGGTCCAGAAACAGACACTGATGCATGCCTTTCTCCCTGATGGCCGATGTGGTAGGGAGTCAGCACCTGACGCCTGCAGAATCAGTGGGAGGTATGTCCTTGGAAAGATTGTGAGGCTTTTGGGTTTCAGCTTCACATGTAGCCAAGGTTGCTGAATCAAAACATGAAACTGTCAGAAATTCGAACTGTAATCCTCATGGATACTCTTACTGGTAAAACTGGCTGAAAAGAGCTATGGTGTGATTCTAACTGTCGCCAGGTGTCTTTTTAAAATGTTAGTAGCCAATTATGTAGAAATGTCAACACTTCAGCACCGGAAAGAAATGCTGCATGCATGCTGATTAAAGGCAGAAATGTGGAAAGATTTGAATTCATTAATGTTGGCAATGATTTGTCAGGCTTCAGAGAGTGTGAGAATCTTGGAATGTCAGCTGAAAAATAATTAGCTGTGTGAGGAACTGGGAATTAAACAAACTGGCACAGCACAGCGTGTCTTGGTTGACAAAGATATGTGGGGAGGGTTAAATTATTTCACTGCCAAAAATGGGCTTGAGGGTTGTGGCATGTGATTAACTCTTGCCGGTTGAGTGATATGCATTCAACACACCATGCTGCGTCTTCATAATTTCTGTAAACAAAATTTCTCTCTGGTTATAAGCGTCACACAGAGACTGACTGTTGAGGGTTTCCTGTACAACTTAAAGCCACTTTGCACAAGTTCATGCTAACATACACCTCCCAAAGGGAAGATAAGTGCTGCGGCTGTGTTAGGTGTTGAGAGTCATTGTACAGTAAGTCTGATTTAGGAAAGGCTGAAGAATAGATAGCAAAAAAGAATAGAATGGTATGAGTGGGTGGCAAGGATTTCAGATGCTTCACTTTAAGCCTTTGTTGAAAAGGTAGAAAGGGGAGATGTCCTGTACCCTTTTGGGTGGTGGCTACAGATTCTCATTATAAATGTTCAGAAGCGAGAGATAACAAAGAACACCAACATCAGAAGTATAGCTTCCAAGAACACTGATGCAGTGTAGGAGGAGGTTTAATGATCTCACATGACTGTACAAGATCAGTGAATGGATAGTCAAATACAATATCCTACCAACTGCATCATTAACCTTAGGCACAGCTCAATTCAATGCACCTCCATCACCCACTTACCAATGATCTCTATCAGATAAAACGCAGTATTTGCCTTCATTTGCTTCATATCACCCTCAGACATGTTGCAATGTAGCTACGTTGCAAGCCTCAAACAACAGTCCACAGCTCAATACTAGCAGCTATTGAACAATGATGGTCACAGTGCCCAAATGGATTTCACAATGCTCACTAACATACAACCATCTCTTGGAGCAGACAATGGCTCATAAACAGTGATACAAAGGATTTACCGGAGGGGGGGAAATTCACTTTACCCCATGTATGAGGCCATTAATATATGGATTACACCAGAAGCCCTTGTCACCAGTAGTGCTTGATGTTATTGAAAGGAGAAATCACCTCTGTATCTGATCTTTCTACTCTCATCCCACTTCTCCCTCATCATACAAACTCTTCTGACTCAGCAACTACTGACAAACTAAGATTTATTTCAAATTTTCTCCTTTCCCCTCATCACAAAACTACCCAATGTCTACAACCTGCCTAGGTGATCACGAAGACATGCTGTCTTCACACTCTCAGATACCACTTCAGATATTCATCCTGTACATATCTTAGAAGACAGACTTTTCATGTGCCCTACAGCTAAGCCAAGGCCAGCAATTGCATAGGTGCCAGTTTGCACAGGATTGGTGCAGGAGAACATTGTTGAGCATTGAAAGTAAACTTTGTTGTATGAGGAAGTCTGCCTGAAAACCTCTGATCAATGCGAAGCAGCCAATGGAGTGTGCTCAAAGGCCGAAGCCCATTCTGTCCAACATGTGACCAACTGCAGAATTGCTTTTAGATTTGACCATAATGCAGTGTTTGATGGACGATGTCTTGGCTTTCATTGCAGCACCAAGAATATCCATCCAATATTTGGATGCTGCAGTGGAAGCTTAGATGACTGCTACCCTGGCTGTGCATAGCAGTGAGCATTGTGGCTTCCAGAACATCACAATGCTCCAACAATCTGTTCCCAAATAGGTGTGCCCTACAGATCCACGGGACCTATAGGCTGCAAAATTTGGCTCCTTAAGTCTCATTTATTTAGCACTTTAGGAGAAGTTTAGTTTGCAAAAAAATGTCCATGGCATATGTCCACTCTTGATGTGAGTTGTGTTCGATATTGTTTTCAAGAGGGTATTAGCATGTATCCAGAGATCATTTGGTGGAGGTAGGCACAGTAGGTAGATCATGATGTCAAGCTTCATGTCAATTCTAAATTGTGCTGTTTTTTGATGATGGATCAGAACCTCAATGTAGTTATAGGCAATTTAATTCCATTTTTTTTTTCAAAAAAGGAATGTAAAGAACAGTAGGTAGAAACTAGGTGGCTATCTGGCAAACTCATTTTTGAAGCCTGTGGAATGTCACACCTATAACATGTCAAAAGAACTTCAAATGAGGAAAAACGTAACAAGAGACAACAAGGGAGCTGATTATGCACACTTCTCAGCAGAAAGCCGAGTGCTGAAGACAGGTCTGTATTATCTTTTAGGAATATATCTCAAAAGGCATAAAAACTAACTGCAACACAGACCAGGGTATATTCTTTTAAATTCACGTATGAGGTATGGACATCACTGGTTGGGCCAGCATTTGTTGCTTAACCTAATTGCCCTTGAGAAGGTGGTGGTGAGTTGCCTTCTTGAACCACTGCAGTCCAGTTGCTGTAGATAGATATATAATGCTGTTAGGGAGGCAATTCCTGGATTTTGACTGAGCAACACTTAAAGAAAACAATATACTTCCAAGGTAGGGTGGTGAGTGGCTTGCAGGTGGTTGTGTTCTCATGTATCTGCTGCATTTGTCCTTCTAGATGGAAGTGGTCATGGGTTTGGAAGGCACTGTCTTTGGGTCTTTTGTGAATTTCTGCAGTTCATCATGTACATGGTACACACTGTTGCTGGTGAGCATCGGTGGTGAAGGGAATGGATGTTTGCGGATGTGGTAGTAGCCACAAACATCTGCCATGAGGAGGAGATTTACCCTCCAGAAATACATAGAAACAGGGTTATAAACTGAATGTAAGCCTAGTCAGGGTACATTCTTGGCCAAACATGTACTATGGCATATGGACTAGAGTGGGATAAGGGGCTGGGATCCTAAGGGAAGGTTCAGCAGGAGGAGATGTACAGTCAAAATTAGGAGAGACAGCCAATGAGTCAGAAAGACACAGGAATGATAGGCCAGTTAAAGTAAAAGGGAGCTGGCAAAGTTGAATGATGTTTGTTTTAATGCTTTGAGTCTAGAGAACAGGGCAGATGAGTTGAGGACACAGATTCAAACTGGTAGGATACTGTCATGGCTGACACAGTTGAGGGGGTGGGGGGAAAGACTGGAAGCTCAATATTACAGGATACAGTGCCTTCAATTGAAACAAGGAAGGAAGTAAAAGAGGAAGTGTTGTAATATTAATCAGGGAATCAATTACAGTGGTAAGGAGGGGTGACATCTGCAAAGGCTCCCCAAATGAATCCTTATGGGTAGAACTTAAAATCCAATATGGACCACTTACATTGCGGGGAATGTGTGCTGTAGCACCACCTCCCCCCCACCCCGAACAGTCAGGGGGTAATGGAAGATCAGATGTGTAGGCAATTTTCAGAGAAGATTAAGAGTAATAGGGTAGTGATAGTGGAGGATTTAACTGGGGTAGTCAGAATGTGAAAAGTTTAGAGGGAGCAGAATTCTTAAAATACACCCAGGAAGGCTTTTTAAGCCATATGTCAAAGACCCTACAAGAGAGAGGCAGTCATGGTAATTTTAGGTTACGGAGCCCAGCAAGTGGTTGACATATCAGTGGGGGGGCAGCATTTTACAGACAGTGATCATAACTCTGTAGGTTCAAGAGTATTTTAGAAAACCACAAGGATAGGCCTGAAATACAAGATCTAAACTGGCGAAGGCTGATTTTAATAAGATCAGTTATGATTTGGACAGCCTGGACTGGGAGCAGATAGTTTTAGGTAAATCTGTCAGAGTAGTGGAACACATTCAAGAAGGAAAAATGGAGAGTACAGAGCCAAGATGTGCCAATAAAGATAAAAAGTGAGACCAGCAAATTCAGCAAACCCTGGATATCGAGAGATGTACAGGATTAGAGAACGAGAAAAAGGGAGTCTTAGGGCAGAAGATGAGGGCTCAAAACAGTAGAAGCTCAAGAGGAATAGAGAATGTGCAAAGGGGAACTTTAAAAGGAAATTATGGGAGGAAAAAGGGGGCATGATAGGATAATTGCAGGGAAAATAAAGGAAAATCCTAAGTTAGTTTAGAAGTACAATAAGAGTAAAAGGATACAAAACCTGAAATTGCTGTAGAATCTCAACATCTGTGGGGAGAAAGCAAAGTTAATGTTTCAAGTCCAGTGACTCTTCATCAGAACTGGTAAAAGGGTAAAAGGATAACTAAGGAATAGGAAGAAATAACAGGGGTGTTGGCAATCATTTTCAATTCCGCTCTGGCTTACAGAGAGGCACTGGAAGACTGAAGGACAGCCAAGAAGAGACAAGGGATAAATGAGCAAACTACAGGCCAGTCAGTGTAATCCTCATGGTGGGGAAACTATTGGAAGCAATTTGGAGGGATGGAATTAATCTTCAATTGGAGAGGCAAGCATTAATCAAGAACAGTCAATGCGTTTTTATTAAGGGAAGAGCAAGTCTGACCAACTTGACTGAATTTTTTGAAGAGGTGATCAGGTGTATAGATGATCCACATATGCTCTTGCTTTTATCTCTTTGAACTCACCTCCTATTTCTATACATATCTGTGCTGTGCATGTGCGTTACATTACTATTTCTTACTACAATTCAAACGTAATAAATTGACTCTTTTGTTAAGAGAACCTCCTTTCAAAATATAAGTTCATTTTTTGTTTGGGAGAAAGGTATCCACAAGGAAGATTTCCTTTATAAACTAACTTTGTTTTGATGACCCAGAGATTGAGTGGAAAATCAAGGGGAGCAAATTTGTTCCTCCTTACCTGGGAGGTCAATGATTTGGGAAGTTGGGGACCCAGGATCTTATCGTAACACATGAAACAAAAATAGTTTCCAATTTCTTAACATACAGCTGGTGTTTCACCATGGGCAGCATACCATGGAGTTTAATGCCATGCAATTCTGGCAGAAGTAATGATACTTCAACTCTGGAACTATGCCATCTTCATTTCAATGGTCACTGGGAATGCAATGTATTAGATGGTGCACATCCCATGGACCTCCAGGCAGGAAAATGCAATGAAAAACATCATGAGAGCACAGCTGTTGCCACTGGCGATCGGTTGGGGAACTGTAGGAGGAAGTGGAGAAGAAGGGAAAAGGTAGAGACCACATCCTTTCGGTGTGGGCTGTCCACGAATGACTTTCCTAACTAAGCTATCAACAAAACATGACCCTAGTTCCTCATTGTTCACCAGCCTCACACTTCTCTTGTTGATCTTAACGGCATCTTGATTGGTTACAATGTAACAATAAAAGTAAACACCGAATAAATATTCAGACCAAATTTATACATTGAGGAATGGTATGTTGCTTTCAAAAGACAACTAATCATCCTTGTGCATTCTATAATTCCCATCTTCCTCATGCTTTATGTCACGCAGGTTCCAGAATGACTGACGGAAGATAACTAGTGTGTGATACTACAGGTGGTCTTTCAGGATGGCCCTGAGCAATTCTAGATTTAGAAGATGTGGCTTCAAGCTCAGTGCTAGTACCTGAGCTGATGGCTGTGAGTGTGAGCTGGTAATGGTCTTTCCTTTTCATCATTGTCTGCCTGTGCTTCCACCTTTTGCCCCCCATCTACTACCAGGCTAAGTTACAGTTCTTGGGAATCTTAAAGGAGAAAAGATAGGGTAATTTTATGAGGGGGGTCAAGTAGGAAAAAGGGCGGCACAGTGGTTAGCAATGCTGCCTCACAGCGCCAGGGACCCGGGTTCGATTCTAGCCTCAGGCGACTGTCTGTGTGGAGTTTGCACATTATCCCTGTGTCTGCGTGGGTTTCCTCCGGGTGCTCCGGTTTCCTCCTGCAGTCTAAAGATGTGCAGGTTAGGTGGATTGGCCATGCTAAATTGCCTGTAGTGTTCAGGGATGTATAGATTAGGTGGGCTACAGGGGGATGGGTCTGGGTGGGATGCTCTGAGGTTTGGTGTGGAGTTGTTGGACCAAAGGGCCTGTTTCCACACTGCAGGGATTCTATGATTCACAAGTGGTGCAAGCTTATATATAGTTGTCCTTGTAAATGAGAAGTGGTTGTGGAATGATTGGGAAGAAAGATGTAAGAAGAGGTATAAAGTATGAATGTCCAGTCATTTCTTCTAGTTTCAGACCTCCCCTCCTCCCCCCTTCCTTCTTTGGCCATGGTCTCAGTGATGGCTGCTTCAGTGATAATGACAACTCCCTCCTCAACTGGGGTAAGGTCATTCACTATGCTTGAACCTTACCCCTTAGTTCCTGCTGTCTTTGAATATTCATGAACTTATACCACAAGGAAGAAAGAACTATTCTGATGAAGAGTCACTGGACTTGAAATGTCAACTCCACTTTGTCCACCTGCTGGGTTTCGCTAGCAATTTTTGTGTTTGTTAAAGAAAGAATTGTAGTGTAAACTGCTTGGGTTATGCAGCAGTCTTGGATGAAGAGCTGGCCTGTGTATAGCCTGTGAGGAGTAGATTTGATGTCTGCTGTAGTGTGAGGTTGAGGTGAAGCGATGAATGTTCAATGTGATTGAAATTGATAGACACTGTTACCAATGGAATAATGGGGAGTGTGGCGCATTGACGTTAATGGCATTTGGTAGGACGTGGCATTTGAAAATCAATTCACTGACCTTGACCCCTAGAGTGAGGTCATTGAACTTTGAATGGTACTGCACCCAGGGTTTCAGGGCTCCACTTACATCAGTGACCCATCTCACTCATTACCTTTGTACACTTGTATCGGAGGGCTTCCTTGACCTCTACAGATACACATTTCCCCTAGAGTCCACCTCTTCCGTCAATGTGATCATTGCAGCATTATCAAACTTTGAAACATATTATCTGTCCCGTTGCACCAAAATTCTCTTTTCTCTCTTTTACAAACCATTTCAGCAACTGCTCCAACTATAAGTTGAGGAATTCTATGTTGCTTTCAAAAGTCAACTAATCATTCTTGTGCATTCCATTATTCCCATCTTCCTTGCGCTTTACGTCACGCAGGTTCCAGAATGATTGGCGGAAGATAACTAGTGTGTGATACTACAGGTGGTCCCCTTTAAGTTCAATAATAGTTCAGGCTAGCTTTAAGTGGTGCCAGTTAACACAAGCCTATCCCCCCTGCTGAGCACGAAGTGACTCAACAGCACATTTGAAGCTGAATTCAAGCAATAAATATGCAAATTAACAAGCAGTACAATTTGGCATGTTGCCTGCCTCTTAAGTGACAGGCATCAGTTAATAGAGCTGAAAAATGTATGCGCAGCCACAAAAACTTTTGAGTTATAAAATTTCAGGGAGCTCCGAATCCCTTCTGACCTCAAGCAATGGAATCCATTAAAAGTAGGACCAGACGCCTCTCTCTCTGCAATGGTTCTTTCTCACTGGAGGCCACTGGGTGGTATAGAACCTGTGCTAAACCTGGACCACATACCATCCTTCATGGAGAGTGGGATGAGGTTAATGCAGCAGACAATTTTCATCCCTGCAGGACTGGACAAAGGTCTTGCATAAAGGTCTTTCAAGATTTGCTGCCCAGTTTTCCTCATTGCTTGATCTGTTACTTCCCCACTACCAAGTTAACTGTCCTGCTATATTTGTTTAATAACTTAGGTATGTGGTTACTGGTCTTTGGTTACTTGTCATCATAATATCCAGATGTTCAATGACTGGAATTTCTGTGCAACTGCTACATGTAATGCAATGATGGTGGAAATCGTGCAAATAATTTGAAAACATGCAGATGTGCTGTTACATATCGGTGTAGGAGCAAAGAGATTCTGGCAAGTAATGGTAAGCGGCTACATTGTATTCTAAAGGTTCACAGATGGCTGTGAATTAGTACAAGGTAGAGACTTACTGTTGTGATCCACATTATATCAGCACAACTCAAGTCAAACTTTTAGAATTTATGCACTTGATTAAATTATTGAATGGTTAATCACTCATTGCCATAATTTGTTCAATGAACTGTCATTTCCTGCCCTTTTATCAGTCAAATATGAATTCGAAGTTACCTTCAAGGAGGTTACTTAAACAATTATCTTAAGCTGTGAAGAGGAGGCTGACTGGCTGCAAGTCGATGATAGAAAAAATATGATAGGGCTAGCCTCCTCAATTGATTTATGCAACCAGCTCTTGTGGAGTATTTGAAGGTATAACACTGTCAAACTGTTGACTAAACTAAGTGGACAGCAGATTCAATTAATTTTTGTCCTAAACCATTGGATACTTTCCCTTTTTGAAGGAGACAAACCAAATGATGGGCAACAAGGGAATAAGACACAGTCATGAACCTGATCCATCTCTTTTATTTTCCTGATGATGATCTGCAAAATACACAGGGCTATTTATGTTGCAGATGCAGCTCGAAATAGATTCTTCTTCCCAGCAATCACCCCCAGCAATTTTCCCACCTTCAAACATAGCATCAGATTGTTTGACAGTACTTCTCAGTTGATCAAGCACATATGTAATGTCAGATGTGAATACTGCAAATTGCATGCCCTTAACAAGTCTACATTGCCTGAAGACTGCAAAGCATACTGCAGTCAAGTGGCCATGGGCCCAAAATTAGGCATTCTAAATTGACCCACAACTGGAGAGATCAGGCCTGACAGAAAACTGGCCAAACTAAATTAAGCTGCAGTTAGCAGCCATCAGCTTGTTAAAGTAAGGAGTACTACGCCCATGCAGCATTGACCAATAAGTCGCCAATAACTCACCAATAAGGCCAGTTAAGAAACTGGATGTGTCTTGGCTGCTCACCATCATTAAAAGGGAACTAAATAAAACAGCACTGACTGTAGCGACAAGCCCTGAAACGGTGCTGAGGCAGGTGCCATGTGTGAAATATTTCTTTGGACTGGACATTAGACCTGGACACTGTGAATATAAATTTGCCTTCGCATTTCAGAGCTAGCAATACACATGGACCTGCTTGTCCCAGGGTTTTTCACAATTTTCCATCAATATTTCATCAGAGGTTGACTAAAGGTCAAGAGGGGATTTCCCAACCAGACTGTTTGGTGTAGAATATGGCTGATCTTCTCCTGCAGTTGGAGATAAGGACTGAACTTTTGACCCTGTTAAAGCCACTGTTAATCCTCCTCACCACCCTGGGATGAAATGTTAACTCCAAGAAATCACACATCATAAAGTCCCAGGTCTCATAGTCGGAAACTATGACAGCTCAGGGAAACCTGGAAGGGAAGTACTTCGAAGCCATAACCGGTTTACCCCTCCTCAGGGATGTGAGCTCATTGTGTTCCTCTCTGGGCTTAGAGAGATACTGTCAGAACCGTATTGATGGTTTCGCCACTCTCTGATCTTGTTAAAAGGAACGCTCCATGGGAATGGATTGAACAGCACTTGGATGCTATTGCTGAATTAAGTGCGGGTTCCTACACTGGTCCTACCTGACCCAGAACTTCCTTTTGCCTTGGAAGTTGCAGCCATGGATGCCACGCTGGAAGCTGGGCTTCTCCAAGAACGACAGAATAAGTTTGGGCCGGTAGTTTGCATGTTCTCCCAGCATCTGCGAGGGCTTCTGCTGGTTGTTCCAGTTTCCTCCCAAAGTCCAAAGATGTGCAGATTTGGTGGATTGGCCATGCTAAATTGCCCTATAGTGTCCAAGGACGAAGAGATTAGACGGATTGGCCAAGGTAAGTGCAGGGTTACTGAAATAGGGTAGGGGAGTGAGCCTAGGAGTGAGTTCTTCAGAGGGTCGGTGCAGACATGATGGGCCAAATGGTCTGCACTGTAGAGTTTCGATGATTCTATGATTTTATGATTCTAGCCTATGCCTCCTACACTCTTTCACTAGTACAGCAGGGCTTCTCTATGTGTGGGGAACATCTGCTGGCCATGTTCTGGGTGGTACAACATTTTGTCTATGTTAACGGCTTGAACCTCCTCACCATTCTGATGGAGGCCACCACAATTCAACTTTTGTTGGACGGCAGGATTAAAGACAGTATAATTGATGAAAACTGCACAGCACACTGGACCCTAATGTCACAGGGTTGCAACATTGCAGTCAAATCTACCAAAGTATCCATTTTCCTAGCGGACAATTTGAACAATGGAGGAGAATCCTATGAGAGTCAGGTAGTGGCTACATATGTCTCTAAGGGACCACTTGAGCAAAAACAAATGCCCAAGGTAACATGGAGAGCAGAAAAGAGATCTCCCAGATGTATATTGATACACAGATCCTCTATGGTGAAGGACGGACACTGAAAGGCAGAATGAAAGACAGAACCACAGAGATGAGCCCCCTAATAGAATTAGTACTGAAACTCGTCAATAAAATGAGTGCTCAGACCACCAAGCTAGTAGCTGTGTTCTACATGGTCAGCCACCCTGAAAATATCCCCACCAGCAGAAATACACTCAGACAGCGTGTATGTCTGCAACAGTTTAACTGCCTTCCTGCCTTAGAAGCTAGAGGATTCATTTTGTCAGACAGGAAAGCATTACTCTCTGCACCCCTGTTCAATTATGCTCCTCAAACTGCTCAAGGCTGCAAATATGGCTTCGTTAAGGTTACAGCCCACTCCCGAACTTTCCCACTTGGGAATATAAGGGTAGATGAATTGGCTAAGTAGGGTGCACATGAAGGAGAACCATGGCAGACCACCCATTCCAGAACAAATAGCCACTGTCACTGTGAGCCAAACCATGGTCGAGGATCTGGTACAGTGACACCACCTTAAAGCAAGTACAGGAAGGAAAGCTCCCCACCTTGTACAGCAAGAGGGAGGACAGGTTATGTACGAAGGACAGACTTCTTCTCAAAGATGGGCAGTAAGTGGTGCTGGTCTAGGACCGAAATCAAATAACTCATCAATGCAACAATATCCAATGTCATCGAGGGACAGAAGCCATGACTAACAGAATTAAAGGATTATGATGGTGGCCAGGGAAATAAAGAACAGAAAACACTGTTAAGTGGACAAGATTTGTTCCCTTACCAAAAGAGACAGAAGGTGCAACTGCCCATTGTTTGAATATATTAACTAAATGTGAGGATAAAAATACAGATTTTTTTTTTGAAGACTGCAAGAATACATGCCATGGCATCTTGGAGTGGGAATCTGTTCAAATGGGGGGAAGTGGAGGGGTAACATAAAAAGATGGTCCTAGGAACTTGAGTAATTTGGGGGACTGGTAGCATCCTTTGAATGCAAGACTGAAGGTCACCCATGGAATGATGTCTATTTAGTGCCAGAGGATCCAATTGTTGTGATCCATGTTGGAGCCAACAGAATCTGCAGTTATACAATAGATCCTCTTTAGAAAGTACCAAGTTAAAAGAGCTAAATTAAATGACAAAACATCAAGAGGTGCAATAATTCACCCAATCCCATGTGAAATTGATATGAACCTAAGCACATCAGAGACCAGGTCACCCGATTAAAGGAATGCTCAGCAGAAAAATAGTTCCATTTCATAGATCATTGGCGCAAGCTTTGGAATGGAAAGGGGTTGTACTGATGGAATGAGTTCCAACTAAACAGGGTCCTAGAAGAACAAGAGATGTCAGATTTGAGCCAGGGCCCTCCCTCAGCAAGATGGGACTGAGGGCGTCTCTAAGATAATGTGGGAAAATCTGTGAATGGACTAAACAGCAAAAGATCTTCAAGAGATGATAATTAGATAATTTAGCAAATTCTCACATTTAGTAAATACATTGACTGGAATCTTCCCAGCCCTTTCAGAGCTCTGAGAAGACGGACAGGAGAATTTATTTAGGTGGAATGCAAAAAAACAGTTCCCTGACATGGGATTAGAGTTTTACCATTAAGTTCACTGAATCTTTTACATGAGTCGTGTTTTCCGACCTCAATCATTTGGAGCTGTTTTGCATTCATTAGCAAATAATGAATACTCATTAACACCATAGTCTGATGGAATTACATTAATGGACGTAAATATGTCAGCCAGAAAAAGGAATAATGTGTTCATAAACCCAATTATATATACTATATAATGTAGGAACAAACTGCTGCAGATGCTGGAATCTGTACTGAAAACAATAAGTGCTGGGGATAAAAACTGAAAGGACTGTGGATGCTGTAAATCAGGAACAAAAACAGAAGTTGCTGGAAATGCTCAACAGGTCTGGCAGCATCCGTGAAGAAAAATCAGAGTTAACGTCTTGGTTCTGGTGACCCGGACCATGCAGTTATAACCTTCTTTAAGAGAGGAAACTGGAAGTATTCACAGTATTCCAGATGTGGTCTCACTAATTCCCACAGAGCTGGGAAGTGGGGGTTGTGTTAGTGTTCAAATAATGAACTAGGGTGTCCTGGAAGGAACCATCTGTGCGAAAAACTGATGGGGGAGTGAGGGGAAGATGTGTTCGGTGGTGGCATTCTGCTGGAGTTGTCTGAATGCAGAGGCTGGTGGGATGAAAAGTAAGGACAAGGGGAACCCGATCACACTGCTGTGAATGATGGGAAGGGGTAAGGGTGGAAGCACGAGAGACAGGTTGGATGTGGTTGAGGGCCCTGTCAGCCACAGTGGGTAGGAAATCAAGCTTATGGAAGAAGCAAGCCATGTTAGCAGCGCTGCTTTGGAAGGTGGCATCATCCGAACAGATACAACATAGGCCAAGGAACTGGGAGAAGGGGATGGAGTCCTTGCAGAACATGGGGTGTGATGAACAGTAGTGAACGTAGATATAGGAGTCAGTGACTTTGTAGTTGATGGCAGTGGACAGTTTATTCCCTGAAATGGAGACAGAGAGGTCAAGGAAATGAAGGGAAGTGTCAGAAATGGATGATGTGGTAGTTATAGAGGGGTGGAAATTGGCGGCAAAATGAATATATTTTTCAAGGTCCTGGAGGGAGCATGAAGCAGCACCGAAGCAGTTGTTGGTGTACTGAAGAAAGACCTGTGGGAAAGGGCCAGTGTAGGACTGAAGCAAGGATTGTTTCGCATACCCCATAAAGAAGCAGGTATAACTGGGACCCATGGGTGTGCACATAGCCACCCCTTTCACTTGGCAGAAGTGAGATGAATTAAAGGAGAAATTGTTCAGTGTGTTCAGTGAGAGAACAAGTTCAGCCAAGCAGAGGAGAATAGTGGTGGATGGGGATTGTTTGGAGCTCTGGCTGAGGACTGAAGATGCTGAGAGCTCTCAGACTGTCTTGGTAGGGGATGGAAGTATAGAGGGATTGGACATTCATGGTGAACAGGAGGCAGTTAGGGCCAGGGAACTGGAAATTGTCAATATGGTGGAGAGCATCAGAGGAATCGAGGATGTAGGTGGGCAGGGTCTGGATGAGTGAAGATATATATATATGTGCTGACATGGCAAGGCAGAGAACTTCCTTCAAGCTCCAGTGAGAACAATCCTTTTTCACTGATTTGGAGCTTTTCTAACCAAACTGTTTTGTTGGCTAAACACTTATAGTGTAATGGACGATGCCTCTCCATGTTGATCAGCTCATGAGAAGTCTTAAATCATATGTAATCTGCCTTCCTGAAGAGAAATAATTATAGTGCTGGAGCTGAACACAGTCTGGGCCTGCTGAGCCATTCAAACACATTGGATGATTATTGTAAATCTCACGACGGTGAGCAGGTGAGGCTCAACTTAAAAGGAGTTGCACCTTAAAATAAGGCTCCCCCCAACCAAACAGGGAATTGACTTAAAGCGGAAATTAAGCAGAAAGATGAACAGGATGGTGGGGTATGTGGAAATTAAAGTGCAGGAATACAACTTAAAGAGCATTGTTATTGGGGGCAATGGGAGGATCCTGACAATGGAGGGAGGAGACTGGGATGAGAGGGGAATGGGATGAGAGGGGGAAATAACACACATAAAGGAAATGGAGATTATGAAGGGTGGGAGCTGGATATTAAGGGGTCGTAAGGCATGCTTAACTGGCTCTTGTTGACAGGGTTACTTTCAGAAGGCATGGCTAATGACCCTCAGACTAATGCTGCCCTTGTGGCCAAAGGGACCAGCACTGTAGAGACAATGTGTCTTCAGACAGTTTGTCCCTGTTTCCTGGCTGCTCAGGAGTAGCACTCCATTACACATCAGACAGGATTTCCAGAATAGCGATTGTTTGCTGCAAATTAGCTTACTAAGAATGTGCAAACTTCGGTGACAGGTCCATCTTTTTCACATCTGTCTCCCTGGGCAAGGCAGAAGGTAAGTCTGATGGAGAATACCATGGGAGCTACAGCAGTAGTGAGACAAGGCAGATAGACTTGTGAGAACCTGATTGTTGTCAGATTTGAGAATGAATGACTCTACATGGATGTTTGTGGATACTTTCAAATAATTGACAATTGTGGCTCTCAAGGGAATGTTTATTAGGATGACTTTTCACAGGCTGACATGGGGGCATTCTTATATGACCCAAGTTTTAGTTTACGAGGGGCATCCATCTATCACAGTGATGTAGAGGGGCTGCACTATGAACTATGAAAGACTATCGAATCCTAACTATTTTTCTCAGCTTCCCACTTTCCAGAGGTTATGTTCCATCCAGGAGATAGCGGCCAACAACAGTGCCTATGCACTTCACATTGCAGCAGATGATGTGTATGTGACCATCTGAGTGACTAGGTCAAGATAGTCTATAACGAAAACATCAATCAATCAAATGTCTTAACAGATTGAAATAGATCATAGGGACGTTGGATAAAGTACAGTATTTAATGCAAGTATGCTGCTCTGCAGAAGGTTTGAACTCATGCACTCAAAGTGACTTTAATATTGTTTAATCTTTTTTGTCTGACTGCACCATGTGGTTGCCCCATCTGCAGCCACAGCTGAGCTTGAGGATGTCGGTTGCCTGCTTTATTGCTTTGCCTCTGATGAGTTTGACGGTCATCTTCTCTTGGGCCTGGGCCTAGAGAGCTCTGGCAAGCTGCACAGGTACAGATGTAACCCCTCTTGGTCCGACCTGATGGAGGCATTTGGATCCCAGGCAGAGGTGCAGCTCTGGCATGTCATGAGATGATTATCCTTGGGTGGCTGTCTGCCTCTCCTCTTCCCTATTGGTGCCCCCCTCACTCTTAGAGGAGATGTGGCACCAGGAGAGATGTCAAGAGTCCTTGGCCCTTTCTTGTCAAGCAGGTGAATTAAAACATCTGTGGCCCATGTGATGGAATGAAGTCTGAGTGCACATTCAACAGTAATAGTTTGTCCTACTGGACTTGGTTCTCCATGATAACTGCCACCCAGCCCATGGAAGCAGCCATGCACTGACAGGGTGGAGTTGTGACATCAGACAGAACCAGGAGACCATAAAACATAGGAGCGGAAATAGGCCATTCAGCCTATCAAGTCTGCTCCGCTATTCAATGAGATTCTGGTTAATCTGATAACCTTGAATTCCACTTTCCTGCCTAGTTCTCCATAACCTCAGATTCCCTTTACTGATGAAAAATCTGTCTATCTCAGTCCTGAATATACTTAATGACCCAGCTTCAACAGCCATCTGTGGTAAAGAATTCCACAGATTCACTACAATCTGAGAGAAAATTCCTCCTTACCTCTGCCTTAAGTGGGATATTTCTTACTCTGAGGTTATGCTCAATGGTCCTAGACTTTCTCACAAGAGAAAACAACCTTTACACATCTATCCTGTCCAGTCCCTAAGAATCTTGGATAATTTAGTAATGTTGCTTGTCATTCTTCTAAACCCTAATGAGTACAGGTCCAATCTCTCCTCTTAAGACATTGGCAACCTTACAATGCTAACTCTCATTCATAGGGGAATGAAAGATTGATAGGCAGTGACACTTATCTTGGCAGTGTGCGAGTGAACATTCATCCCCTTGTGAAATTGTATTCAATCTCTCCTTTAGCTCCCACCTTGGTTCAGGCCTCCCTGGTCACTTGGAATAATCTCTTCTTGCTATCCCTGGGAAATAGCATATCCTTTCTCTTATGAATGCCTTGCTGGAGCACTTCAGGGATGTGCCACTGGAGCGTGGGCTGTTTTCTGGTGTGTTTCTGACATATCGGGATGGGATAATGAGTTGAAGCCTCTTGGTGGCCCTGGATTGCAAAGAGCGAAATTATGTCTGGATGCCTTTTAAATACAGTGCTGGAATGATCCAGCAGGGTCCAAAACTTGTTGCCCAATCTGAATCTAAAATTTGACGTTTTACTTTTACATGAAAATGTAATGAACTTTAAAAAGAACTCTTGCGAGAAAATATACCCTTCACCTGAGCAGATGTCTGTTCCACTTTCAAAGCAGCCTCCATACTTAGATTTATAAAATAGGAAATTTCCTCCAGTGTATCTGTTGTATAGGGTCAATTTCAGAAATCCTTGTATTTTTTGGTCTCAACTTTTATACTATAGGTTACAGCGTCCTGGTTCTGATTCTATATAGCCCAATGGGGTGTGACTGAAGCCTGAAACCGTCCAAATAAGTGTGGAAAGTCCCAGCATGGAGAGACTGGAGGTTATAGAAGGACTGTAATATTTATCGTTTAACTTTATTTCTTTATTTCCCTCAGTTATGCTATGAAAAATTGTAATGTAGAACTTTTAGGTTTTTTCTTTATTTCTCTATTTTGTACCTAATTGATTTCAGTATCGAAGATTTGTAACGAGGTACTTTGCACCTAAGATGCACGCATGTGTGGCAACATTGCACACTTTTCACTGGACTCTGTACTTGAGTACACGTGACAATTAAACCTAATTCTGATTGTAATTCTAATTCTAAGATACGTTTCCCCCTCCGCTGTGTATTGCTGCGTCTCCAATTTTCACTCCAACTCAGGAAGGGAACATTGATGGGTGATATGGTAACTTAAAAGGAAACAGTAAAATACTAGAGCATTACAGCAATCTGAGAAGCGATTACCAAGCTGTGAAATAAAGGAAAGAACATACAAACATAGACATGCACCAGCAGATAGGGTCAGAGTTTGCAAAAATGGTTACAACATTTTTAAGGCCTTGTTTCAGACCATGCAAAGTGAAAGAAATGAATTGATAGCACAGATAAAGATAAATATGTATGACCTGATAGACAATGTAGAACTTTGATTGAAAGTTGACCTGAATTTTGAAGGGTATTTGTCATTGCAGACAGACAGAAAGCTCGGAAACCTTAACGGAATCACTCTTTTACTTAAAGGTAGGACCAGCTCCATACTGAGCAATGATTGTAATTTAAAAGATTAAGATGCAAAATCAGTTTGGGTTGAGATGAAAATATGGAAGATCAGAGGCCTCTTTTTGGAGTAGTGTATAGACCACATAATAGTAGTTACTCTGCAGGATAGAGCCTACTTCAAGAAATCTAAGATTTGTACTCCAATAACTATGGGTGATTTTAATCTATTTTTCAATTGGGAGAATTAGATTGGTAAGCATAGCTTTGAAAATGAGTTCATACAGTGTTTTCAAACAATTTCTTAGAACAGTATCTTCCAGAGATGAACAGGGAGCAATATATCCTAAACTTCGTAATGATACAGGATCACCAACTTCACAGCAAAGGGGTCTCCAGATGACTGTGGTCACAATGTTGGTAGAATTACATGTTACATTTAAAAGGAAGAATTGTGGATACATAATCAGTGTTTTAAATCTAAATACTGGTAACGATAAGGGTATGAATACAGAGCTGGCTAAGGTGAACTGGGAAACTAGGTTAAAGATAGAAAAGTGGCAGATTTTGGGAAGATGCTTCCATTGGTAGGAGAGTCTAGGACCCGAAGGCACAGCCTTAGAGTAAAGGGAAGAACTTTTAGAACAGAGATAAGGAGAAACTTCTTCAGCCAGGGAATGGTGAATCTATGGTATTCACTGCCACAGAAGGCTGTGGAGGCCAGGTCATTGGGTACACTTAAGACTGAGATAGATAGGTTCTTGATTATCAAGGGGGTCAAGGGTTGCAGGGAGAAAGCAGGAGAATGGGGTTGAGGAACTTATCAGCCATGTAAGTTGCTGACCAGACTCGTTGGGCCAAATGGCCTAGTTTCTGCTCCTATGTCTTATGGTCTTAAGGTCTTAAGGTCTTAAATCTAGCTAGTAATACAGAAACAGATGGTAAGAATTTCGGCAAGTAATTGAATAGGAAAAGAGTAACAAAAGCCAGCGCTGGTCCTCTAGACAGCATAACTGGGGATTTGATAATGGAAAATAAAGAAATGGTGTAAGTATTGAACAGGTATTTTGTAGGGATAACAACAAAAATTGTAATTTGTGAGTTTGATAACCATTTCAATGATAAATATCAGGACTTTACAAAATCTTTCGGCTTTGGGTTGTATTACAGCATGGAGGACTGTATAACAAAGTGTGAAGCTGGATGAACACAGCAGGCCAGGCAGCATCAGAGGAACAGGAAAGTTGACATTTCGGGTTGGGAACCTTTTTTAGAAATGGGGGAAGGGGAAGGGAGCTCAGAAATAAATAGAGAGAGGAGGAGTGGGCCTGGGGAAGGTAGGTGGGAGGGTGACAGGTGAGTGCAGGTAGGCAGTGTGGAACTTTCCTGCTCCTCTGATGCTGCCTGGCCTGCTGTGTTCCTCCAGCTCCACACTGTGTTATCTCTGACCCCAGCATCGACAGTTGTTATTATCTCTGATGTAGGACAGTGTATCCAGTTTGAATTCTGAAGCAAGTCGATGCAAACAGCTATCACAGGCCTGTAGAGATTTTCATATATCTTTGGTGATAGACGTTCTTTTCTCAAAACTTCCCACAAGTTGATAACTGGTGAATAACAAGAGAGAGCAAAACCAAAAGATAGCTTCTTAGCCTGGCAGCTTTTAAAGCAAAAAGTGTCCTCTGTCTAAAACCCCAGTCAGAATCAGAGATAGCAAGAACTGCAGATGCCGGAGTCAGAGTCAATACAGTGTGGAGCTGGAGGAACACAGCAGGTCAGACAGCATCAGAGGAACAGGAAAGTTGACGTTTCAGGTTGACACCCTTCATTAGTCCTGTGTAAACCCGTTCTCTGAAGTTGACTGGCCAGCACTGGTCCTCCCTTGAATGACAAATTCAACATTCAATCACTACCAGCCTTGGAGCATAACAGTGTCTCGGTAATTGTCCTCGGTGTCCCAAGAGCAGTAATTAACCTGCATTATCTTTCCAGGCCAGTTCCCAACAGCATACATTAGTCTTTTGTTCTCTGCTCTTTGATTTTGAAACAAGCTGCTCTTCAAAATTGAATTCTCAACTTCAATTCACAGTTCCAAACCAAAAATAAGAAAAATAATACAAAGGAGTAGGGGTGGTCTCAACAACAGGTGATAGCAGGATACCTATAAAATCATGCGACAACAAGGTGTGGAGCTGGATGAACACAGCAGGCCAAGCAGCATCAGTGGAGCAGGAAAGCTGACGTTTCGGGTCTAGACCCTTCTTCAGAAATGGGAGAGGGGAAGGGGATTCTGAAATAAATAGGGAGAGAGGGGGAGGCAGATAGAAGATGGATAAAAGAGAAGATAGGTGGAGAGGAGACAGACAGGTCAAAGAGGCGGGGTCGGAGCCAGTAAAGGTGAGTGTAGATAGGGAGTTACAGAGGGGATAGGTCAGTCCAGAGAGGACGGACAGGTCAAGGTGGGGGGGAGGTGGCGCGATGAGGCTAGGAGGTAGGAGATGAAGGTGGGGTTGAGGTGGGAGGAGTGGATAGGTGGGAGGACAGGTTAGGGAGGCAGGTATGAGCTGGGCTGGTTTTGGGATGCAGTTGGGGGAGGGGAGATTTTGAAACTTGTGAAGTCCACATTAATACAGTTGGGCTGCAGGGCTCCCCAGTGAAATATGAGATGCTGTTCCTGCAACCTTCGGTTGGCATCGTTGTGGCAATGCAGGAGGCCCAGGATGGACATTTCATCCAAGGAGTGGCTGGGGGAGTTGAAATGGTTCGTGACTGGGAGGAGCAGTTGCTCATTGCGAAACGAGCATAGGTGTTCCACAAAGCAGTCCCCAAGCCTCCGCTTGGTTTCCCCATTGTAAAGGAGGCCACATCGGGAACAGCGGATACAGTATACCACATTAACAGATGTGCAGGTGAACGTCTGTTTGATGTGGAAGGTCTTCTTAAGGCCTGGGATGGGGGTGAGGAGGGAGGTGTAGGGGCAGGTGTAGCACTTCCTGCGGTTGCAGAGAAAAGTGCCGGGGGTGGTGGGGCTGGTGGGGAGTGTGGAACGGACAAGGGAGTCACGGAGACAGTGGTCCCTCTGGAAAGCAGATAAGGGTAGGGAGGGAAAAATGTCTTTGGTAGTGGGGTCGGATTGCAGATGGTGGAAGTGCCGTAGGATGATGCGTTGGACTCGGAGGTTATTTGGGTGGTACGTGAGGATGAGGGGGATTCTGTTTTGGTTATTATTGTGGGGAGGGGGTGTTAGGGATGAGTTGCGGGAAATGCGAGAGACACAGTCGAGGGCGTTCTCGGCCACTGAGGTGGGGGAGGTTGCGGTCCTTGAAAAACGAGGATAGCTGGGATGTGCAGGAGCGGAATGCCTCATCTCGGGAGCAGATGCGGTGGAGATGAAGGAATTGGGAATAGGGGATGGCACGTTGACCTCTACATCGCCGAAGCCTGATGCCAACTCTCCGACACCTCCTCCTACTGCCTCCTTGATCATGACCCCACCCCCGACCACCAAAACATCATCTCCCAAACCATCCACAACCTCATCACTTCAGGTGACCTCCCACCCACAGCCTCCAACCTCATTGTTCCCCAATCCCGCACCGCCCACTTCTATCTCCTTCCCTAAATCTACAAGCCTGACTGCCCTGGTCGACCTATTGTCTCCGCCTGCTCCTGCCCCACCAAACTCATCTCCACTTATCTCGACTCCATTTTCTCCACCTTGGTCCAGGAATTGCCGACCTATGTCCTTGACACCATCCACGCTCTCCACCTCCTCCAGAACGTCCGATTCCCTGGTCCCCAACATTTCATCTTTACCATGGAGGTCCAGTCCCTATATACTTGCATTCCCCATGCAGGTGGCCTAAAGGCCTTTCCTGTCCCGCAGGCCCAACCAGTCCCCCTCCACTGACACCCTTATCCGCTTAGCTGAACTCGTCCTCACTGTTAACAACTTCTCCTTCAATTCTTCCCACTTCCTACAGACAAAGGGGAAGGCCATGGGTACCCGCATGGGCCCAAGCTATGCCTGCCTCTTTGTAGGTTACGTGGAGCAATCCATCTTCCAAAGCTACACTGGCCCTATCCCACACCTCTTCCTCTGTTACATCGATGACTGTATCGGTGCTGCCTTGTGCTCCTGTGAGGAGCTCGAACAGTTCATTCACTTCACTAACACCTTCCACCTGAACCTTAAGTTCACCTGGACCATCTCCGATACCTCTCTCCCCTTCCTGGATATCTTTATTTCCATCTCTGGCAACCACCTGGAAACCGATATCCATTTCAAGCCTACTGACTCCCACAGCTACCTCGAATACACCTTCTCTCACCCACCTTCCTGCAAAAATGCCATGCCCTATTCCCAATTCCTTCGCCTCCGCCGCGTCTGCTCCCGAGATGAAGCATTCCACTCCCTTACATCCCAGATGTCCTCGTTTTTCGAGGACTGCAACGTCCCCTTCGCAGTGGTCGAAAACGCCCTCGACTGTGTCTCTCGCATTTCCCGCAAATCATCCCTCACACCCCCTCCCAGCAATAATAACCAAAACAGGATCCCCCTCGTCCTCACGTACCACCTCACCAACCACCAGATCCAACGCTTCCACCATTTGCAATCTGACCCCACCACCAAAGACATTTTTCCCTCCCTACCCTTATCTGCTTTCCGGAGGGACCACTCTCTCTGTGACTCCCCTGTCCGCTCCACACTCCCCACCACCCCCGGCACTTTTCTCTGCAACCGCAGGAAGTGCTACACCTGCCCCTAAACCTCCTCCCTCACCCCCATCCCAGGCCCCAAGAACACCTTCCACATCAAGCAAATGTTTGTCTGCACATCTGCTAATGTGGTATACTGTATCCGCTGTTCCCAATGTGGCCTCCTTTACAACGGGGAAACCAAGCGGAGGCTTGGGGACGGCTTTGTGGAACACCTATGCTCGGTTTGCAATGAACAACTGCACCTCTCAGTCGTGAACCATTTCAACTCCCCCAGCCACTCCTTGGATGAAATGTCCATCCTGGGCCTCCTGCATTGCCACAACGATGCCACCTGAAGGTTGCAGGAACAGCATCTCATATTTCGCTTGGGAACCCTGCAGCCCAACTGTATGAATGTGGACTTCACAAGTTTCAAAATCTCCCCTCCCCCAACCGCATCCCAAAACCAGCCCAGTTCGTACCCGCCTCCCTAACCTGTCCTCCCACCTATCCACTCCTCCCACCTCAAGCCCAACCTCCATCTCCTACCTACTAGCTTCCTCCCGCCCCCTTGACCTGTCCGTCCTCCCTGGACTGACCTATCCCCACCCTAACTCCCTATCTACACTCACCTTTACTGGCTCCAACCCCGCCTCCTTGATCTGTCTGTCTCCTCGCTACCTATCTTCTCCTTTATCCATCTTCTATCCGCTAACCCCTTTCTCCCTATTTATTTCGGCATCCCCTTCCCCTCTCCCATTTCTGAAGAAGGGTCTAGACCCGAAACGTCAGCTTTCCTACTCCTCTAATGCTGCTTGGCCTGCTGTGTTCATCCAGCTCGACACCTTGTTGTCTCAGATTCTCCAGCATCTGCAGTTCTTACTATACCTATAAAATCATGATGTGATTAGGCAGTGCCAAATGGCTTGGTGGAAGTCAATTTATCTTGACTACCCTATTTGAGTTTTAACAAAATAAGATTTGTATTTGATAAAGGAAGCCAATAGATGTGTTGCACCTGGATTTCCAAAAGATATTTGATAAGGAATCACAAGATAATACACCCCTCCCCACATCAGTCCTCCGCGGCGACAATTTTTTTTGCATTTTAAAGGGAATCTTCACAGTATGGAAAGAGGCCATTCAGCCCATTAAGTCTGCACAAATCTTCCAAAGGATATCCCACTGAGAATCAGCTCCCCATCCTCTCCTTGTGACCCCACGTTTTACCATGTAAGTTCCAAGCAACGTTCACATTCCTGGACACTACAGACAATTTAGCATAGCCAATCCACCTAAGCCGCACATTTTTGGACTGTCGGAGGAAACTGGACTATCTGGAGGAAACCCACGCAGACACGGGGAGAATTCATAAACTCCACAAAGGCACTCAAGGCTGGAATTAAAACCAGGTCCCTGGCTCTGTGAAGCTGTAGTGTGAGCCTTTGAGCCACCGTGCTGCCTGATTTACTTCTTGATGCAAGTTAGTATTTCAGAAAATGAGTTTCAAATTAGAAAGTAGATATAAATTATTAATTAAGACTAAGTTATGGTAGAGCAAGCGTAGGGTGAGGTGTGTGAGAGTTTCTGGAAATCAAGACAGCAATGACTCAAGTTATTGAGTGAAATGGAATATAGGGCCATAGAACATTAGAGCAGGAATAAGCCATTTGGCCTTTCGAGGTTGTTGAACCATTCAATATGATTATGGTTAATCTGGCTCTTGTTTCATTTCCTCTTTCCAATTTGTCCATGATAGTCCTTAACTCCATGTCTATCAAAAGTCTATATAACTCAGCCTTGAAAAATTTTAAAGACAAAGCTCTAGGACCTTCTGGAGAAAATAATTCCACTCTGTATCAATCCTCAGGAAAAATAATTCTTGTCATTCCTGTGTTAAAAGGGAGAATTCATTCTTAAAACTATTTTCCTTTATTGAGTCTCTCCCACAAGAAAAGAAATCCTCTAGGTACCTACCCTATCCAGTCCTATCAAAATCTTATATGTTTCAATAAGATCATTCTTACTCTTGTTAGCCTAACCTGTTCAGCCTTTCTTCGTAAGACAAGCCCTTCAACATGAGAGTGAGTTGAACAGCCATTTCTGAGCTATTTCTAAAGCAAAATCAATACTTTACAAAGCATTGCAGATGTGGTCTCACCATTGCCCTGTGCAGCTCTTACCATTGCCCTATGCAGCTGCAGTAAAATATCCCTATTGTTAAATTTCACTACCTTTGCGATAAACAACAGTATTTCATTTATCATCTTAATCACTTGGTGTACCTCAATACTAACTTTTGTGATTCATGTACCAGGGCACCCCAATCCCTCTGTACCACTGAGTTCCACAATCCATTCAAATAGCTGTTTTATCCTCCTATCGGTGTCAACAACTTCACATTTACCCATCTGATTCTGAGTAGTTGAGGTACCAGCATTGATTTCTACAGCACTTCACTTGTGACAACTTGCCAAGCAAGAAAGAAAACAATTTATCCCTATGCTCTGCATCCTGTTAGCTGATCTGTTATTCCTTACATCGTGTGTTCTTATCTTATTATCTGTGTACGGTTTTCACACTCTCTGCCCCACCCCCCCACCCTCCCCCCACCCCAGCCCCGTCTGCATGGGTTTCCACTGGGTGCCCTGGCTTCCTCCTGCAGTCCAAACACATGCAGCTTAAATGGATAGGCCATGCTAAATTGTCCATGGTGTCCAGGAATGAGAACGTTAGGTGGATTAGCATGGTAAAATTTGGCTTTGCAGAGATAGGGTGGGACGCTGGGTCTAGGTGGGATGCTCTTTGGAAGTTTTGTGCAGACTTCATGAGCTGAATGGTCTCTTTCCACAATGTAGAGATTCTCTTTAAAATTAAAAGAATGTTTGTGGCCGTGGAAGGCTGGGGTGGGGGAGGAGAATTTGTTGGTTGGTGCATGGAGGTGTGAATATGTATAAAAGGATACACAGTCAATTTTTAAAGCTGCCCGGATTCTTCTCTTTGATGAAACTATGTAAAACGGCAGCAAGTGAAGAAAGAGAGGAAAGTAATATGTAGAACATGGGCTTTACCTCCCACTGCACTTGAACTGCAGCTGTAACTTTGATGGAATTTTGCAGACACGTTGTTTAACTAAATAGATTTTTCATTGTAATTGTGTCATTACTAAATAATGCTCATTGTGTCTTCATTGTACTCCAAGAACTCACAAGTAATAGATTCATTTTGAAGTGTAGTTGATGTTGTAATATAGCCAAATGTGGCATCCAATTTATCCACCTACCTACTTATTTGCAACAAGAATACTGCAGGTTGGTTGCACAGTCTGTGCAGGAAATTATATCACCCATCCCACGTCTGTTCTAACAGCAAAGAAATATACTCATTTTATTAATTAAAGTATTATTTATATATTGAGTATAATGTGTGGGATTGTTTTTTTACTAAGAAGAGACAGTTCATGCCTAAATCATGTAACTGTATTGGAACCATGATGTTTCTGAATTCAGTTGTAACGAACTAAATTGAATTACTTTAGGATGTGTAATTTACTTCAGCATCAACTTTGCATTTAATTTCAGGTTATCATGTTAAATTATTGAACAGGATTGCTCTGCTAAAATAACTTTCTCCATTCATGTTTTCTTTTGAAAAAAGTAAAATATTCTGCTCTGAATGCTGCAAATTCTCAACTTTCAATCTGGAATTTTTCTCAAGTTTCATCCTGTAATTATTTTCTCTTTGTCTAGGCTGATCAGACTTCTCAAATTTGGACCTGATTTAACAGTAAACTTTTATCACTGTCTTCATCCATTCTTACCACAAGGCCGTGGTGGACTTATTGAATGTACTTTAACAAGCTGCTTCTGTTTGGTAATAACTTTTACATCCTTTCAAACCAAAACATCTCTTAATTGTCTGCTTCGGATAAATACAGCTACCATGTGGGTGCAAGGTTTATTTTTGTTATAATGTAAACTGTACTCCACAAGGGCATGAAAGAGTAAGTTCTAGCAGCATTAGACCGAACTTTGATTTCTCATATTTGTTCAAATTGACAATTGTTTTCAAAGAAATGTTAGATTGTTCGATGTCTGCATTGTGAATAAAAACATTTTCTGTTAACAAGCCATGAAGTCAAAACCCTATTTTTATGGAATTGTAAAGCAAATTCACATCAGGCAATACTCTATTAACTGAAATGGCATTAAGTTTGTTTTTTCAATTAATTTAAAGTAACTCCAGATGTACAACCTGGGCAGGTTTTTGTCAGACTGAATCCAATGAGTTCCCGATTTAAAAACAGCCTCCTTTTGTGAAAATGTTTCGGATTCGGCATAAGTTTCTTTAGGACTTTCCACAACTAAGCTTTTGCACAGACTGAAGCAGTTTAACATCCTCTGATTTTTTTTCACCCCTGAACAAAACTGATTTATTTCTGCGGCACATATGTTTACACTTTCTTGTTCCTATGTTTTTAATTTATATTGAAACCTTTAATAGTATATAGTACCATCATCCCAACAACCAACTTGTTAAAGGATTGGTGTTGCTGTTTCATGACATTTAGAAGACGGAGTTCCTGGAATTATCCTGAACAGTGTGCTCCAAAAACTGTTGCACAGAAATCTTTTGGCTATGACAGCACAACTGCTGCACGCACACGTTTTAATTTTTTTTTGTCTTAACGTGGCCTGATGTAGAAAACAATAAACCTGCCATACCAAAATGCATCAGAAATGCCCCACTGGAATAGCTACTTTACTCTTTATGTCATTGTCCACTCATCGGTGTATAAACAAACAAATCCCTTTGGCTGTACACTTTATATTAGTTTCACATTCCTTGTAATAACATAATTTTCAATCTGTGCATGTAAAACTGTCTATTGAATCCTTTATTCATGCCCATTGTTGTTTCTATCGTTGCGATTGGTAAATTAATGGACCAGAGAACTGTTTATTCATATGTGAAATTCAAAAACTGTAATTTTATACTTATGAAATAACAGCGAGTGCTGAGGAGTTGCATATGGTGTTTGAGAATCAATCCAGAGACAACTTGGCTTCTGCCAGAGGCCATGCACCTAAAGATGAAGTAGAAAGTTTAACCAAGTGCTCAACTGTCACTTGTCTTATACATCACATTATCACCACTTACAGGAACTTGAGTTGCAGATGAGTTACGAGTTTTTCTAACCCCTGAAATAACTTACTGTGGCACATGTTCCAACAGAAATTTCAAAATTAACCCACTTATGAATTATATTCCAATAAAACATTTTGTAGCTGACGAAGCTAGCCATTTCATACCAAATAATGATGCTTGAACTGAAACAAGAAACTTCTTTACATAAACCTTTGGTCTAACAATTGGGTGTCATCATCAAGCCATATAAAACAGGCTGATATAAATGAAATTTTATGTAATTAATGGTACCATGAAGGAGTTATTTGATATGTATGCGATTTACCTATTGTTAAATGAACACTAGATGGCCCGTGATGGGAATAAGTACAGTGTAACAGTTATACTTCTTTTGTTTCACTTAGTTATTCTTTTATGGAAATCTTCCAGCGTGTCTGAAAATAAAGCCAGAGAGTTATTGCCATGCCAACATGAGTTGCTATTTGAACTGACTAGTTGTAATGACATAAAAATGCAATGTGTTGATAAAATTATTTTAATACAAAGCATGTTTGTTGCTTAGGTAATGGCTTACTTTGTTACTAGTTTTTTTAAAATTATGGACACTTTGCATGATAGGAAAATATTAAAAGGGTCGAGGCTTAAGTCAGTGTGCAAATAGACAAATGTAAATGAATTTGCAATAAAATCCAAAAAAGAGAGCAGTTTTGCTTCTTATCTACATTTCTGTTAGATGTACATTGATTAAATAATAATAATTGTTCTTGCCCAATCTAAATACACACATTTGAGGAGGTGTTAAATCAATTTAAGAATATCTGAACCTGATGCTTTTGTTTGTATGGAATGGTTCAAGTTAAACGGCAAAAGGAAAAGGGTGATGAAAGTGCTTCTCAAATTGTGACAGATTGAAGAGCCATTTGATGTTGATGGATTTCTTGACAATGCAAAAAGAGACCTCTTTGGTTTAAATTTGAAGAAAGCTTTGATCTGGAGAACACTGCTGAAAGAAAGCACACACACTTCTGCTGGATTGCTTAAAGTAACACTTCAAATGGCGACTGCTGAGCTTATAAGCGAGTTAGATGACACTCGGACCATTAGCTTCTGAATAAATTGAGTCATTCAACCATGTTGGACATTTGGTGAAGATAATCCTGCAGAATAATTCTTTTGTCCAAAGATTAAATATGATAACTGGAAAGAATTAGGAATGGATATCATGAAAAGCCAGTGGGACCTGCTCAATTAGAAACAGTTAGAAGAAAATTGGGCCCCAAGTTATCATCATACTTTGAGGAATCAAGATAAAGAAGAACAAAATCTCAGTGTCTACCTCCACTTTTACCAATGCCAACAAGAAAACTGATGAAGAAACTATATCATGAGACAAGATTGGTAAAGAAGAGACATTTTCCTATATACCCCTTAAAATAAAAAGGACAATGTGCTACTGTGGTCCCTGTCTGGATAGAAGGCGTTGAATGTGAATTTGGTTTAGCTGCTGGACTGTGCCTACCCAAGATAAATGAAGAAATGTCTTTGAAACTTGCCTATCAAAAAATATACAGTTTGCTGAAAAATGAACCTAGTCATCCATTGATAGCCCTTGAGAAATAAATAACCAAACAAAATAGGAAGAAATAATTGTCCTAATTGTAGTTAAGAACAAAAGTTCCTTATTTATGCTGGAAACTAATTAAACTTGACTGGTTATAAATAGATAGCTGCTGAAATATCCATGGATGTACTCACGGAAAATGGCAACTTGTTACTGAGTCCAACAATTGATGCTGCAAAGGCTGTGCTGGCTGAATTTAGACTTAACTATGAATCTGAAGACTGTTTTTTAAATCTTAAAGTGCTTCTTTATACCTGAAAAGAAAGGATGTAATAGGAATTGAACTGCACAGAGACTGAGGCTACAGTTGAGGGAAATGGCTACAATGACAGGACAAGCCTGATTGTTTTTGTGGTAAAATCTGAAGAGAAGGATTCCAAGGCTTTCTAAACGTAAACGCATTGAATCCAGCACCAGGGAAAGCTCTGATGAAAATCTCTGCTGTTGCTTGTGCTTTGGACGCTCCACCCAAGTGCTGTTGTTGGTGAGGTGGACAAAGGGATACAGAGATAGTAGGAACTGCAGATGCTGGAGAATCTGAGATAACAAGGTGTAGAGCTGGATGAACACAGCAGGTCAAGCAGCATCAGAGGAGCAGGAAAGGTGACATTTCGGGCCTAGACCCAAAGGGATACAGAATTCGGTTTGTGGTTCAACTTGATTTTATTAACAAAATATTCCTTATTAAAAATGCCATATGAGCATTTCCCAAATTCTGACAATATGTACTCCCTATCTGGCTCTATCCATGTGAGAAAGGATATTACCTGCAATGATCCATGTGTTTGAGCTGGGCTGTTGGGATCTCACTCCTTTCTGATATTGGGCTAGTTCTCTTCCATGAAGGTGGGTCTCACAGGTGTGGGTGGGTCTTTTTTCTCTCTCTCTTCCTCTGTCTCACACACACACACACACACACACACACACACAATACAGTCTGCAGGCCAGGTTGAGTCTTCACTGTGCATTCACTCAAGGCATGGTGTCTAATTGCATGTTTGATTGTCCCTTTGCCACTAACCTTCCAGAACGTTCTATGACCTTAGGCCAATGGAGCCATGAGCTGGGTTCCAATAATCCAATAGAGTTGCACCAACGTCCTTCATAGTTGTCATGCTGAGAGGTGCAAATTGCACGTTCTCAGGCAGTCAAGGTGCCAGAAAGTCTGATTGACACTTCTCCAATAAACAACACTTGGGCTGATTACAACTGGTTCCTCTTGAACCTTTGTAACCTCTTTGATTTCGGTTTGCACTGTTCTCGGTAGCTAATAGCTGCTGGCTGCTGTTTAATTTATTGTGGCTAATTTTCTATCAGGCTTGATTTCTCTGACTGTGAGTGAATTTAGAATGTCCCATTTTGAGCCGATGGTCCCTTGATCGCGGTCGAGTTGATCCCTTGAAGTGTCTACTGAAAAGGGAATCACAGGCTCAGCCACGCTCTTGTGCAGGCACGTGTAAAGTCTCAGATGGATATCCTAACTCCCTCAGTATCTGGGTTCTCCATTGTACTTATACAATAACACCCTATAGACTAATTTTCTTCTTTATGTTTATCAATAAGCTTAGTAGTCCTACATACAACTAACTTAACCATTGAATTGAAAGCTAGCCACTATTTACATAGATAACAAGGCGGTGAGCTGGATGAACACAGCAGGCCAAGCAGCATTAGATTGGCCTGCTGTGTTCATCCAGCTCTACACCTTGTTATCTCAGATTCTCCAGCATCTGCAGTACCTACTATCTCTGAGACACTATTTACATACACTGGCTCTCCCTTGAATCTCTTCAGTGATTAACAGCACTTGATAGAGTAAAATTCATTCCACACAACAATTGAAATTGTCCTTTTGTGATGCTGTCCAGGTTCACTAATTTCTTGGCTCCTGCTGAAGGAGTAGAGAGGCCATAGTTAGCTTCTTGTTTAGAATTAGAGTTAGGTTTTATTGTCATGTGTACTCAAGTACGAGGGTACAGGAGTATAATGAAAAGTGTACAAAGTTACCATTCCCTGCACCATCTTAGGTACAATGTCACCTAGGTATAAAATCTTAGGAGGTAGATTCTTGGAGTGTCTCTAACTCTAGTTAAATGTTTCTGAGCCAGACAGATTTGAATGGGGATGATTGGCAACTAAATGTCCCAGGATATAGATGCTTCAGACAGGACGGGAGGGAAGTAAAAGGGGGGGAGGAGTTGCATTGCTGGTCAGGGATGATATCACGGCTGTGCTAAAGGAGGGCACTATGGATGGCTTGAGCAGTGAGGCATTATGGGTAGAGCTGAGAAATAAGAAGGGTGCAGTTACATTGTTGGCGTTGTACTACAGGCCTCCCAACAGTGAGCGTGAGGTAGAAGAACAAATAGGTCGAAAGATTATGGAAAGATGTAGAGGTAACAGGGTGGTGGTGATGGGAGATTTTAATTTTCCCAACATTGACTGGGATACACTTAGTGTCAGAGTTCTGGATGGGGCAGAATTTGTAAGGAGCATCCAGGAAAGTTTTCTAGAGCAGTATGTCAATAGTCCAACTAGGGAAGGGGCCATATTGGACCTAGTGTTGGGGAATGAGCCAGGCCAGGTGGTAGAAGTTGCAGTGGGGGATTTCTTTGGGAATAGTGACCACAATTCTGTAAGTTTTAGAATACTCGTAGACCAAGATGAGAGTGTCCTAAGGGAAGAATACTAAACTGGGCCAAGGCCAATTATATCAAAATTCGGCAGGAGCTGGGAAATGTGGATTGGGGACAGCTATTTGAAGGGAAGTCCACATTTGATATGTGGGAGGCTTTCAACGATAGGTTGAAGATAGTGCAGGATAGGCATGTCCCTTTGAAAACAAGGGATAGGAAAGGAAAGGTTCGTGAACCGTGGATAACAGGAGAAATCGTGCGACTAGCCAAGAGGAAAAGGGAAGCATACATAAGGTCCAGGCAGCTAAGAACAGAACGGTCCTTGGAGGAATATCGGGAGAGTAGGACCAATCTTAAACGAGGAATCAAGCGGGCTAAAAGGGGTCATGAAATAACTTTAGCGAACAGAATTAAGGAGAATCCCAAGGCCTTTTATTCATTTATAAGAAGCAGGAGGGTAATTAGAGAAAGGGTTGGTCCACTAAAGGATAAGGAAGGAAGGTTTTGTGTCAAACCTGAGAAAATGGGTGAGATTCTCAATGATTACTTTGCATCAGTGTTCACTGAGGACAGGGACATGATGAATGTTGAGATTAGAGATAGAAGTTTGTTTACTCTGGATCACGTTGACATAAGGAGGGAAGATGTGTTGGGTAGGCTAAAGGATATTAAGGTGGACAAATCCCCAGGAACGGATGGGATATATCCCAGGATGCTGAGGGAGGCGAGAGAGGAAATAGCTGGGGCCCTGACAGATATCTTTGTAGCATCCTTAAACACAGGTGAAGTGCCGGAGGACTGGAGAGTTGCTAATGTTGTCCCCCTGTACAAGAAGGGTAGTAGGGATATTCCAGGTAACTACAGACCAGTAAGCCTGATGTCAGTGGTGGGAAAGTTGCTGGAGAAGGTACTGAGGGATAGAATCTATTTTTATTTGGAAAAGAATGGGCTTATCAGTGATAGGCAACATGGTTTTGTGCAGGGGAGATCATGCCTTACTAACTTAATAGAGTTCTTTGAGGAAGTGACCAAGTTGATAGATGAAGGAAGGGCTGTAGATGTCATCTACATGGACTTTAGTAAGGCATTTGATAAGGTTCCCCATCGTAAACTAATGGAGAAAGTGAAGTCACATGGTGTGCAGGGTGTTCTAGCTAGGTGGATAAAGAACTGGTTGAGCAACAGGAGACAGAGAGTAGTAGTTGAAGGAAGTTTCTCGAAATGGAGAAAGGTGACCAGTGGTGTTCCACAGGGATCAGTGCTGGGGCCACTGTTGTTTGTGATATACATAAATGATCTGGAAGAGGGCATAAGTGGTCTGATCAGTAAGTTTGCAGATGACACGAAGATTGGGGGAGTAGCAGAAAGCATAGGGGATTGTCAAAGAATACAGGAGAATATAGATAGACTGGAGAGTTGGGCGGAGAAGTGGCAGATGGAGTTCAATCCGGGCAAGTGTGAGGTGATGCATTTTGGGAGGTCTGATTCTAGAGCGAACTATACTGTAAACGGAAGAGCCTTGGGAAAAGTTGATGAGCAGAGAGATCTGGGAGTTCAGGTCCATTGTACCCTGAAGGTGGCTGCACAGGTGGATAGAGTGGTCAAGAAGGCATATGGTATGCTTGCCTTCATCGGACGGGGTATTGAGTATAAGAGCTGGCAGGTCATGTTAAAATTGTACAAGACTTTGTTTCGGCCGCATTTTGAATACAGCATACGGTTCTGGTCGCCACATTACCAAAAGGATGTGGAAGTTTTGGAGAGGGTACAAAGAAGGTTTACGAGGATGTTGCCTGGTATGGAAGGTGCTAGCTATGAAGAGAGGTTGAGTAGGTTAGGATTATTTTCATTAGAAAAAAGGAGATTGAGGGGGGACCTGATTGAGGTCTTCAAAATCATGAAGGGTATAGACAGGGTCGATAGAGATAAGCTTTTTCCCAGGGTGAGGGATTCAATAACGAGGGGTCACACGGTCAAGGTGAGAGGAGAAAAGTTTAAGGGGGATAAACGCGGAAAGTACTTTACACAGAAGGTGGTAGGTGCCTGGAACGCGTTGCCAGCAGAGGTAGTAGAGGCAGGCACGGTAGATTCATTTAAGGTGCATCTGGAGAGATGCATGAGTAGGTGGGGAGCAGAGGGATACAGATCCTTAGGAATTGGGTGATAGGTTTAGACAGTGGATTTGGATCGGCACAGGCTTGGAGGGCCGAAGGGCCTGTTCCTGGGCTGTAAATTTTCTTTGTTCTTTGTTCTTTGAAATGGTGATCTCTACTGCATATGCACTGACTTGGAAGAGTTTCACTCTACGCAATAATTAAAAGCCCAACTTTCCATGCAAGAGGGAATGATATGCATATTTGGGACAATAGGATCAGATGGGGATAGTGGTTATGGGATAGACTGGGGTGAAATGGAAGACCAAGCCCATAGATAAGCCATGAACAGTGACGATCGGGGGCTCCTCCCTCCCCTTCCAGACGGAGTAGATCCTTCGGTACTCCTGGGATCTTACCCTGCTCTGTGAACCCAATGACCATAACCCATCAGGGCAGCCAGAAAAATAATCCAATTACTCATAGAACCCCCATCTACAGTGGCACAATTGGCAGATATAGTAAAGAAGATTCCCATTATTTTGCTCACAGCTGACCCCCGGATGTTTATCAACAGCACCCACCAACAAAGCGTTCTCCACGGCACCCATGATGCTGAGGTTGTAAAATTAATGTTATGGTACCTGAACTCCATTATCCATTCGGCCTTATCCAGTCTTAGGAATGTGGGAGGAGGGGAGCTGCATACCATAAAAACAGCAGTTCTCACTGCTGTAGGAAACAATAGGGCAGACCCATGAATGAATTAAATTTGTGTAAGCAGCAAAAGAGACTCTCCAAGAATCAAGGGATTACAAGCAAGGGGCTGGATGAACACAGCAGGTCAAGCAGCATCATAGGAGCAGGAAAACTTGATGTTTCGGGCCTAAACCCTTCATCAGAAATTTCTGATGAAGGGTTTCGGCCCGAAACGTCAAGTTTTCCTGCTCCTATGATGCTGCTTGACCTGCTGTGTTCATCCAGCCCCATGCTTGTTATCTCGGATTCTCCAGCATCTGCAGTACCTTTTATCTCTCTCCAAGAATCAAGGATAGGATTGCATTATCTGGACAGTTTGCTGCAGATTCCATTTATGTCTTGTATTGATGTGCAGAGTCAGAAAGGGTTAGACGTGGCCAACAGAGTCTACAAAGCACAGGTCAGCGTATGATGGAATACTCCAACAAGACTGAAGAAATTTGACACCATCCAGGACAAAGCAGCCCATTTGATTGGCACTACATCTACAAATATCCACAAGCATCCACTCCCTTTACCATCGACAATCAGTAGCAGCAGTGTGTACTATCTCCAAGATGCACTATGGAAATTCACCCAAATTCCTCAGACAGCACCTTCCAAACTCACAACCACTTCCGTCTAGAAGGACAAGGGCATCTGATACATGAGAACATCACCACCTTCAATGTCCCCTCCAAGCCACTCACCACCCTGACTTGGAAATTTATTGCTGTTCCTTCAATGTCGCTGGGTCAAAATCCTGGAATTCCATCCCTAATGACATTGTGGGCCAACCCATCGCAGGTGGGCTGCAGCGGGTCAAGAAGGCAGCAATAAATGCTGGCCAGCTAGTGATACCCACATCTCACAAATGAGTTAAAAAGTGTGCAATAGTGAATGAGAATCGGAAGAAAATAATCCCATCCAACAGCTGCAGCGTACTTGCTAACAATAAGGGTAAGGGTAACATCCATTAGAGGGGCAGCTGGAATGTGGACAAAGCAACTCACAACAGGAAATACTCAAAGTTGGGAAAGAATATGATGGAAAGAATAATGTGGTTATTGTAAGGAATGCAATCATTGTGAAAATGAGCAGTACACTTTAGTCACAAGATCAAATATCCTACATGGTATTCTGACTACCTTCATCTAGGGTGAAAGGTGTGTCTACCAGGCTTAAGAGAATACTGTAGGAGGAGGGGAAAGAGGATTCAGCTACTATGATCCCAACTGAGAAGAGCAGATAAGATGATCTAAGAAGAGAGCATGAGGAGCCAGTCACAAACTTGAAGAACAGGACACGAAGGGTAAGAATCTCTAGATTATCACCCAAACGACACAGAATAGGTATTGGAAAAGGCAAATTAGAGAGATAAACAAAAACAGAAATTGCTGGAGAAACTCAGCAGGTCTGGCAACATCTATGGGAAGAAAGCAGAACTAATGTTTCAGATCCAGTGACTCATCATCAGAACTGCCAGTAGTTAGGAATAAGTGGCATATGTGCTGATGCCAAGTTGGATGGCCGAAGATGTGGGGTGGGAATGGGAGAAGGGGTGTGGTGAGGGGATGAGTAGAGATGAAGACCCGAGAGAGAGAGAGATATGTGAAAGGGGTAGATAAACAAAGAGATTATGGATGGTAGGCCAGGACAGAAGTTGAACAGGTGATCATAAGAGCTAAGAGTAGGAGACAATGGGTGAGCTGTACTGAGATAAACATATGGTGAAAGCCTGATGTAGGAAATTCGGATTCTATTGCATGATACGCTGGCACCAGTAAAGAACTGTACCATTGGGTTTGACACCACCCAGACCAGACTCGGCCCAAGATCCCAGTGGGAAAGATAAACATAACAGTCACAAGAACTTAAAATGAGCAAGTGGGGGGCATTATACGAGTGGAAAAGATAGCATAAATAATAGTTCAAAAACAAGTGAAGTGAAGAAACTAACAGACAGTTCGGTGTTTTATGTGTGAAATGTTAAGGGGCACCTAAATTGTATAAAGTAATCAAACTGGGAGAGTGAAGTAAGTAACCTGGTTGTAGAACATTGTTTTATTGACATAAATTTCTTTAATTCTTTACACAATTGCACAGACTATTAGAAGCCAATTACATGTAGACCCGGAGGAAATCCAATTTAGAGGATATGATGTAGTACTTCCTGGAAAGTAACAAGTTAAGGTGTGTTTGATTGAAATTTTCAAGATTTTAAGTGGAACAGATAATGTGGATAGATTGGAATTGGGAGTCTAAAACCAAAGGATAAAATCTATACATTGGAGCTATACCTTTTGGAAGTGAAATTAGGAAAGCGTGGTAAAAGTCTGGAACTCTCTTCCACAGGTGGTGATTGATGGCAGATCAATTTTTAATTTTAAATTTGAAATTTATGGACATTAGTTAACTGAAAGTCTCAAGGGATCTGGAGCAAGGGCAGGTATATGGAGTTGGATTACAGATCAACTATGATCTCATGGAATGGTGGAACAGACTCAAGAAGCTAAATAGCCTACTCCTATTCCTGTATTCCTAAATTCCTATGTGTACAGTCTCCAAAGGAAATTGTGAAACCTGACAGTGTTGATACTGAACCTAAGCAGTTACTATCAAGAGCTTCTGATATTAGTCCCAGCTTGCTTATAACCAATTTTACTCTGCAAAGCTAAAGAAAACTTCAGACGTTTGGGTTTGTTAATGGTTATGAGTGCCATGGTTTACATTACGTTTCCACTGTTGGCATAATCAAGTTTACTATTGTACCACCAAGAGAAAATTTGTGTTGTATTATTGTATGATGCATTTATAATTTTTTTTACTTAATGATTCTTGGCTGATATGCCATCTAATTTTGGAATTTATTATTTTTACCCTGTAAATGCAAGAAAAATAGTGATATAAAAACATGTTAAAAATAGTCAGCTGGTCACGCAGCGCCTATAGAGTTAATATTTCAAGTCAATGACGTTTCGTCACAACTGAAATTTATTAAAAATCATCAAATAAAGCTCATGCAATGTGCTTTAATGACTACCGCTCTGACCTCCATAACCATGAAGTGCTTCGAGATGCTGGTCATGGCTCGCGTCAACCCTAGCCTCCCAGCCTGCCTCGATCCCCTGCAATTTGCCAACCAATGAAACAGGTCCCCAGCAGATGCCATTTTCTCAGCCTAGATCCTCATTCCTGAAATATTAGGATAACAAGGACACCTACATCAGGCTCTTATTCATTGACTACAGGTCCACCTTCAACACTATAACCCCCTCCAGACTGATTTCAAAACTAGCTCTCGGCTCTGCCCTTCACAACTGGATCCTCAGCTTCCTGACCCACAGACTGCACTCAGTGAAGATAGACAACTGCACCTACTCCATGATAGCTCTCAAACTGGACCCCCCTACAGTACTCCCTGTACAACCACGACTGCAGCTAAATTATGAACAAACGCCACCTACAAGTTTGCTTATGACACCACTGTGGTAGGACGGATATCATACAATGATGAAAGTGAACACAGAAATGAGATAGTGGGCTTGATGCCATGATTCAATGAGAACAATCTCTTTCTCAACGTCAGCAAAACAAAGGATCTGATCATTGACTTCAGGAAGAAAGGAAGAAGACATGCCCCAGCTATGTCAACAGAGCTGAGATGGAGAGGGGATGGCATCAAGTTCCTAAGAGTGACGATAACCGACAACCTGTCCTGGCTTCCCACGTAGATGTGCTGGTCAAGGAGGCACAACAACACCTCTTCTTCCTCAGGCGGCTTCGAAATTCAGCATGTCCATGACGACCCTCACCAACCTTTACAGATGCGCCATTGAAAGCATACAATCTGGTGCATAATGGCAACTGCTCTGCCCAGGGCTGTAAGAAACTATAGAAAGTTGTGTGTACAGCCCAGGCCATCACAGAAGCCAACCTTCCATCCATGGACTCCATTTACATGTCTCCTTGTTGCAGAAAGGCGGCCAACATCATCTAAGACCCCTCCCACTCTGGTAATGCTTTCTTCCAACCTATTCCATCAGGCAAAAGATGCAGAAGCTTGAATGCACACATCAACAGGTTCAAGAACAGCTTCTTCCTTGCTGTTATTAGACTGAATAATGGACTGTCTGATTTCAAATTACGTTGATCTTGCTAATGTTGATCTTGCTTTGTGCATCTCCTGCACAGTGTAACCTTGTATGCCTCGCTCTGTCTAAGGACCCTTTGATCTCTGTGTCCTAGTTTGCTATGATCTGCCTGTACTGTTGGAAAACAAAGCTTTTCACTGTACTGAGGTGCATGTGACTACAATAAATCAAATCAAATCAAATGTAACAGTTCTTAACAACTATGAAAGCAGAGAAAGACAGGAAAAGAAGAGAGAGCAAATGGAAGATCTGGAAAAATTTGGTGAGGCCTCTTCTGGAGTACTGTGTCCAGTTTTAGTTGCCCTGTTACAGGAAGGCCATTATTAAGTTGGACAGGGTTTAGGAAAGATTTACCAGGATGTTGCTGGGAATGGAGATTCTGAATTATAAGGGGAGGCTAGAAAGGCTGGGACCTTTGTCTCTGGAGCGTAGGAGGTTAAGGAATGACTTTATAAGCGTTTATAAAATCATGAGAGGATTGGACCAAAGGGTCTGTTTCCATGCTGTATGACTCAGTGACTCTGACTGTGACTCTTTGTAATCTTAGATAACCTTCTTCACTGTTTACTTTACCACCAATTTATCACCTGCAAATTTACGAACTGTGCCTCCTATATTCTTGTCCAAATAATATTTTTATGGAATCCCTACAGTGTGGAAACAGGCCCTTCGGCCCAACAAGTCCACATCGACCCTCGGAGCATCCCACCCAGACCCATCCCCCTATAACCCACCTAATCTACACATCCCTGAACACTATTGGTAATTTAGCATGGCCAATCCACCTGGCCTGCATACCTTTGGACTGTGGGAGAAAACTGGAGCATCTGGAGGAATCTTATGCAGACACAGGGAGAATGTGCAAACTCCTCACAGACGGTTGCCCAGGGGTGGAATCGAACCCGGGTTCCTGGTGCTGTGAGGCAGCAGTGCTAACCACTGAGCCACAAAGGCACTTGAAAAATTGCCTTTTGAGATTTTAGAATTTAGTAGTTATTTCTTTCCAAACTAACATGAGTTTGGAAGGACATAAGAAATAAAAGGAGGATATGGCCCTTGGGCCTACTCTACCATTCAGTAAGATGATAGCAGGTCTGATAGTGCAACCTCACTTTCCATCCTATTCTCATATCTCTTGATTCTGCTATTTACGAAGAGGGAAAGAAGGGCAGGTTAGTCAGTTTGTCATGCTTGTTTCATCATTCAGTCATTTGATGCCACATATATGCCACGATTTACTACCTTAGGTCCATATCCCCTGCAAAACTTAATTTATAAAAGCCTATTAAACTCAACCTTAATAATTTAAATTGACCACTAGTTACATATAATCAGGAGGGAGAGAGTTCAACATTTCTGTTACACTTTGTGTGAAAAAGTGTTCCCTGGAAAGTTAAGCCTTTAAGTTTTTATTCTACTGAAAGTACAATGTTCTTCTTAGACCAACTTATCTTTTTTAATTCATTCACGGCATGAGGGCATCGCTGCCCAGAGGGTATTTAAGAGTAATCCATATTGCTGTGGGTCTGGAGTCACATGTTGGACTGACTGAGTAAGGATGGCAGTTTCCTTCCTTAAAGAACATTAATAAACCAGGGGGCTTTTCCAACCATCAACAATGATTTCATGGTCATCTTATTCTAGAATTTTATTTGAATTCAAATTCCATTATCTACTATGGTGGTATTTGAACCCAGATCCCTGGAACATTACCTGGGTCCCTGGATTAACAGTCCAGTGATAATGCCACTGGAGCAATACCTGAGGTGCAGTGCACAAAATTGAATGTATTATCCTAGATGAAGTCTGAACAAAGACTCTAAGGTCAATGGAAATAAAAATCAGGATAGGTGTGAAACAGGCTATTGACTTACATTCACCCATTTTACACCATCACACTGTAGAAGACAACTGAGGTTCACTTCCTCCCATTTGTATACCAACTCACTTGAGATAGGAGGCCAACATTCCTTTACCATTTGAACAGTCCACTAGTTTCCAATGAGCTGTGTGCATGGACACTCAAATTTCTTTACTTCTCCACAATTACTTTCACAAACCTTATTGAGTTCTTTGAGAAGGTGACCAAACTGGTGGATGAGGGTAAAGCTGTTGATGTGGTGTATATGGATTTCAGTAAAGCGTTTGATAAGGGTCCCCACGGTAGGCTATTGCAGAAAATACGAAGGCATGGGATTGAGTGTGATTTAGCAGATTCGATCAGAAATTGGCTAGCTGGTGTGGCTGCACTTGGAGTATTGCGTGCAGTTCTGGTCGCCGCATTATAGGAAGGATATGGAAGCATTGGAAAGGGTGCAGAGGAGATTTACCAGGATGTTGCCTGGTACGGAGGGAAGATCTTATGAGGAAAGGCTGAGGGATTTGAGGCTGTTTTTGTTGGACAGAAGAAGGTTAAGAGGTGACTTAATAGAGACATACAAGATGATCAGAGGCTTAGATAGGGTGGACAGTGAGAGCCTTTTTCCTCAGATGGTGATGGCTAGCATGAGGGGACATAGCTTTAAATTGAGGGGTGATAGATATAGGACAGATGGCAGAGGTAGGTTCTTTACTCAGAGAGTAGTAAGGGCATGGAATGCCCTGCCTGCAACAGTAGTAGACTCGCCAACTTTAAGGACATTTAAATGGTCATTGGATAAACGTATGGATGATAATGGAATAGTGTAGGTTAGATAGACTTCAGATTGGTTTCACAGGTCGGTGCAACATCGAGGGCCGAAGGGCCTGTACTGCGCTGTAATGTTCTATGTTCTATGTTCTATTCTAATAAAATACTCTGTTGCCCATTCCTTGGATCTAACGTGATCGAATCCACACCTCTCCACATTGAATATATTCAGAAAATGTAATCTGGGCCAGAAAAGCTATTTCTGACCCTGACTGAATTAAAAAAACACCACTTTCCTCTCAATGATTTCATAGAACTCAGAGAATCCCTACAGTGTGGAAACAAGACATTCAGCCCAACAAGTCCTCTCTGAAGCATATCCCACCCAGACTCACCCCCTCCCCTATCCCTGTAACTCTGTATTTCCCATGGCTAATCTACATATCCCCAGACACTATGGGCAAATTAGCATGGCCAATCCACCTGACCCACGTATCTTTGGACCATGGGACAAAATTGGAGCACCTGGAGGAAACCCATGCAGACATGGTGAGAATGTGCAAACTCCACACAGACAGTCACCTGAGGCTGGAATTGAACACAGGTCCCTGATACTGTGAGGTAGCAGTGCTAACGACTGAGCCACCGTGTAACTTATATACTGGTTCTCATGGACAATGCTGTTCTATGTACTACAGATTCTTGGATAGCGGCCCCTGATAAGAACCTGTCCAGGATTAATCAAATTCAACAGCAAAGATCTCTGTAGAAACCACACATCATTTGTAGCACTGAATGCAGTATTGCATATTTTAAATATACAGCAGACACTTTGACAACTATTGCTAACGGTGTGAATGTAAGGTAAGTGAGGGAGGAGGAGGAAAATGGGGTTAGGGACAGCTGAGTGAGCGGAAATAGGATATCAAGTGAGGCAAGTAAGGTGCCAGCTGGGAAGGGTGCCAGGGTGCCAGGTAAGCAAGTGAGTGCTTAGGGGAAGTTGCATTCATGGTGGAGGGGTTTGTGATCCAGTGAGTGTGGGTGACTGTCAGTTTGAGTCAGGGGCGGTAGAAGTCTGGTCAAAGGAGTGTCAGGAATGGTTGGGTAGGGTTTGGGCTGGATCAGGGTGTGTGGGGGGTGGGGTGTCGTTGCCAGGTTGAGTCAGTTCAGTGAGGTGGAGGACTTGTTGGTTCTGGTCAGTCCTGGAGGTGGGGAGGGTTGGGGGAATGGTAGGGGTGTTGTTGGGTGTTGGGACCGATTATAAGATGTGTCGGTCAGTATGAATGCCCGGTTAGGGAGAGTTGGAGGCTAGGCTATCAGAGTCAGGTGGAGGAGTTTTGGATGAATTTGGGTGTGAGTTTGGGTGGAGGAGCTGGGCCTGTCGGATGGTATGAACTCGGTTTTGATCGAAGAGTGATTCTGGGGTGTCAGAGATTTTGGGGATGTATTTTTCAGACAGTGGTGAGTTGGAGGTTCAGATTATAGTTACCCAGGAGTTAGACTGTGTTTTTAATCGTCTAACCTTTCCTGGGTAGCAATTCAGCTTCAGTGATCGGAACTCTCGAAACTTTTTGACTTTAACAGGGATATTTCAGAGAGTTCGAAGCGCAGGGGAAATACCTATTGAAATCATCAATTTCTCATGTTACTTTTCGGAATCAGCTGCATCTGGGATTTTGTATGGTCACCTCACGCAGCTCCAGTCTAGACTGCTCCAACAACTATCTAGCCATGAACTGTCTGGGCAATCTGTTAAGTATCTTTGTAACCTCTTGTTCCCCATAGATACAGCTTATTGTCAACTACAGACATGAATAGAAAACCTTATTCCATCATCCAAGTCATTGATGTACCTGTTTTTGGTATAAAGCTGAAATATCAGTAAAGATCCCTGAGGAACTTAATTTACTATGTCCTGGCAGCTACAGTACTCCTTTCTCCTAACCAGTTTCCAATTCATGTACTAAAGTTGCTTCCAATTCCATGCCTTTTCTGCAAATAATAATTTGTGCAGAATTTTATCATATGAGTTCTGAAAAGTCGTAAAGATCACATCTAGGAATCTCACTTATTCACTTCGTTAATGACCTCCTCAAATAATTCAGTCAGTTTAGTCAAATCTTACTTACATTTCCCAAATCCATGCTCATACTTGTCCAAGAGCTCAGTCATATCTGTGCTGATGTTAACTTTAGCCGTTAGGTCACCGCTTAGCCTTTTTCCTCCAGAAGATAACCCAGATTGTTTGGCTCCCATCTTGTTCTACTATTCAATCACTATGACGTCAGATATGGGCCATTATTTACTGCCGTTGCTGATAGTTAGAATGTAATCCTAGTAAAGCTTTTTTCCATACCCCTCCCCCATCAATATACCCTATGTCTACCTTTACTGGACCCACATCCCACTTTGTCATTCTTTTTCCATTAATATAGTTTATGGAAAGAAATTACGATTAATTTTGATATCCCTTGTAAGGTTCCTTTTATACTCCCTTTTGCACCTTTTAATAGGTACTTTGTATGCTTTATTTGCTTTTTAAAGCCCTCCCAGACTGCTGAATGTGGGCACAACACAATATCTCAGGAAAACTAATGCTTAATTATACCCCATGGCCTAGTTTGTAGTGGAGAATGAGCTAAAACAGGTTAAATATAGAATCCAAACTTTCTTCAAGAAATAATGACTATTAGGGTTAAAGGGTAGTATTCCACTTATCCTCAGCTATTTGGTACCCTCCATTTCCCATAGGGAGTGCACAGTAAAGCCTGATGTGCAAAAGTAGGATATGTTAATTGCATTGTACATTTAATCTGACATGCTTGTTGTAAATATGTAGCAAATTCCAAATTGCAATTATTCCATCCTGATGCACATTGCTATATTTACTTACATGTACTTTTACTTGTATAAATAGCTTCATAGACATTACTTCCAGAATAATAGTTCTGAGGAAGGGCCACCAGACGCGAAATGTTAACTCTGATTTTTTCTCCACAGATGCTGCCAGGCCTCATGAGCTTTTCCAGCAACTTCGTTTTTTGTGTCCCAATATAGTTGAATTTCACACACTGTGAATTAGCATGGAGACATGTTAACTGACTAACTGTTTAATTTCTGAATCCCTTTGAACAGATTCCACACTTGGGGCCTCTTTGTGTGTGTGACTATGTGATCTCTCAAGAGTGTGCATTTTTCTGGAGGCAAAGGTTCATTCTACTGATGTAATTATCAAGAAAACTCATATTCATTCAAGGATGAATGCTCAACTACTGTACAGACTTAGCCTTAAAGAGAAAACATGTTCAGCCTGCCCTGCAGGCCAAAAGAAAGTAAACTTTTCCTAACCACTCCGGAAGTGCTAACCACCATTTTTCTTCCTTACAGCTTGGTTGAGTTTTGGGTGAAGGTGACACATTGGGCAGGTCATGTTTCTGTGAGTGAGTTTAAGCCTCCGCCAGATAGTTAACATTTCTCCCCACCCATTTGTGTTGCTATCCCTGTCAATCCCATCAGCTTGTATGCTCCTCACATTCCTGTTGAACTCTCTTGCTTAATGGTCACCATTTTCATTGTTACCCCTTAATTCTTGACTTACCACATTTCCACACCCACAATCACTGTCCATTTCTGGGCATTAAAGTCAGGTTGGAGATGACTTGATCCAACGCCCTCTCCATCCCGACTCACGCAGACACACACATGCACATATTACACACACACACACACACACACACACACACACACACACACACACACAGACTTATACTTGAAACTGAAGTCCTTCACTGTCATTATACTCTCAGTGACCCACATAATGTATCCTGTCCCCACACAGGTATTACCCACATTCCTCAATATGGACCAAGCCCTAATAAGACCCCTTGATATTTACAGCCCAATGCTCTAGGACTGATCCAAGACTGAATTGTGTGGCCAACCATGACTGACTACAGCCCAATCCCTGGACTGACTCCTTACCTGTATTCCCAGATTGGTTGGAATTGACCTGGAGGACTGACCATGGCCCAATACCCAAACTGGAAGGACACCAAAGGACCAATACACCTTGTGTCCAACTGACCATGGCTGATCCCCTGGACTAAGATCAGATGATGACCTTGACTGAGCGTTGTAGCACCCCAGGGCTGACGATACTTCTCTTTGACTCCACTAAGGGTAACTCCCCTTAGACATTCAGACATGGCCATCTTGGTTGAAACACAGGGCGGTTGCCATGCCAACTGCTGGCACAAGCTGTAGGTGTCACATTGAAATAGCAGGATGTAGTAATGCGACATGTCTGCCCCTTAACTATTTCATGCTGGAAACTATGACAATCTGCCTGGCATTCTGTCTGTGCTGAAAAGTAAGGCAAGCAGCTGCTGTGAGCGTCCAAGTAAACTCGATATGAGGGAGCGCAAAGGAAGCAAAACAAGAGCCATAAGACACACCCTGTGTAGATGCATGAGATGGCTGTGTCTCCCTGCGCACAAAGGGACCCTGCAGTATTGCAATGTCAAATGTTGGTGAGCTCCAAAGTTCAGCAGTGAAATCCAGAAGTGTGTTATGACTTAGTGTGAGAGTGAGGTGGTGGGGTGGTGTTTTGCTGATGCCAATTTCCATGGCCGAAGTGTAGAGTTGGTTGCTGCCCACTGAACATACAATGAGATATCGGTGAGTAGACCATAACTTGGAGATCTGTAGAAGCAAGATGCAAATAGCATCTACCAGGTAACACCTCTGATTTTGAAGTAGGGAATAGGCACCATCTAGTTTCTCCCCAGTGCATGGGAGAATCACAGACTGCATAGAAACGAAACAAGATTAGCTAAAAATGAGGTACAAATGCACAGAAATAAGGTGGTCATCACTTGCTAGCAAGGTTCATAACTCCTTGTCAGAACCTTAGCAAGAAAATCAGAGATATTTTTGTCAACATCATGAACCAAAAATCTGCCCTGGTCCACCCACGTTGATGCAATAGTCAATAAAGCACAACAATGCCTTTACTTCTTCAGGAGGCTAAGGAATTTTGGTGTGTCCATTGAAAGTCTTACCAATGTTTATAGACACACCATTGACAGCATCCTATTTGGATGTATTACTGTTTGGTATGACAACTGCTCTGCCCAGGACTGTAAGAAACTACAGAGAGTTGTGAACGCAGCCCAGCCCAGCCCATCAGGCACACCAGCCATCCATCCATTGACTCCATCTATACTTCTCGCTGCCTTGAAAAGGCAGCCAACATAATCAAAGTCTCCTCCCACCCTGGTTATAATGTCTTCCAACCTCTTTTGTCAGGCAGAAGACACAAAAGCCTAAGTACCCAGAGCAACAGGCTCAAGAA